>OX460343.1:6778374-7367049 GCA_949782905.1 Rangifer tarandus platyrhynchus | reverse complement strand
CACAGAAGACTCGTGTTGCATCTCAGGGGCCGACTGCTCCCCCGAGGTCCCAGGGCCCAGCCAGCTCTGGGACAAAGCAGAGAGCCCTCTCTGACCATCCCACGTGGACGTTCTCCAAATTACACTGAGGCAGGACAGGGAAGATGTCTTAACGTTCTCTAAGGTTTGGCTTCCTTTCTGCTTGCTTGTTTTTTTTTTTCGTTGTTTGTTTGTTTGGCTTGCTTGTTTTCACTCTCGCGGGCTTAGGTTTGCACTGGATTTGACGTGAAAGTTTTCCGAACAGGGGCTTCCCTGGGGGTCCAGTGGCTAAGACTGCACGTCCAGTGCAGGGACCCCCGGGGTTCAATCTCTGGTCAGGGAACTAGATGCCACACTGTGCAACTAAGACCCAGCACGGTCAAATATATTGATTAAATATCTTTTATTAAAAAAAGTTTTCAGAAGAAACAGAGGATGTTCCAGGATGAGCTGCCCACTCATGTGGAAACTTGCAAACACGAAAAGGACTCTACGCCCTTCCTCAGCGGTCAAGACTAGATTCATGCTGAGGGCTTTGGACACCCCCAGGCCCCCTCAAGGCACGCAGGCAGCCTAAGTCGATCCAGTCGTATCCAACTCTGCAACTGTAACCCGCCAGGCTCCTCTGTCCATGGGATTCTCCAGGCAAGAAGACTGGAGTGGGTGGCCATCCCCTTCTCCAGGGGAATCCTCCTGACCCAGGGGTCGAACCCACCTCTCTTACATGTCCTGCATTGACAGGTGGGCTCTTTACCACTGGCTCTACCTGGGAAGCCCTCGAGTCACCACCGACCAGAATATAAGCAGTTTCCAGCTGTGATGAGGTCAACTCCAGGCAGCCCGCCACTGCACCCCAACCCTCCTTCTGCACCGCTGCTCCCCTAGCAAGCGTCCGGGACCACCCAGTTCCCATGCATCTACTAACGAATCATGCCCCCCATCTGCTGGTGGCCTGATTCACAGCCCGGACACAAGTGTTACCCACCGACCTGGGTTGGGGACTTGCTTGAGGTCCCCTTGTTGTGGAGGACCAGGACTGGGGACACAGTGTCCGTGATCACGTGGGGCCGCACTCCTCGCCGCAGGGAAGGCTCAGCAGTGGAACAGGAGACGTTCAGTCTGCGGGCACCCCCCCCACCCCACCCCACCCCCCGGACACCCCGAGACCCGCCTCCACAACCCGCACACATTCCACACTTGCACAGGCAGGACCAGACACGCGCGCTGCGCGCTTTATCTTGAGAAGACCGACCTGCCAAACGATGCCTCCCGAAGCCCGTCTCCACTGAGCTGTCAGCGTGACGGAGCTGGGGATTTTCCCCCCACGTTACAGGAAGTCAGAGGTGCTTCCTGAGGGTCAGGCGGACACGACACGACATGACACGCATTTTTCAAATATTTGGTCTATTAGACTTTTCCCCAACGCGTTTGTGACATTTTCTAGCAGTCGAGGAAAGGAGCTAGCTGCCTGCTCCCCCCGACTCCCCTCCTCCCCCATCCTCCCCTCCCCTCCTCCCCCATCCTCCCCCCCTCCCCTCCCCTCCCCGACCGCGGCGTCTGACCACGCCCCTGACCACGCCCCCCCGTTTCCGCAGGAAGTGGGGACACGCCCACACAGAGAGTTAAGGGGGTAACACGCAGGGAACCGCCAGAACGTCCACCAATGAACAAATGCAGTCTGTCCACACCACGGGCTCGCGTTCAACAAGAAAAAGCCATGAATGACTGACACAGGCTACGACACGCGTTAAAACACCTTCACAACATCAGCCGGAAGGAATGGAGCCAGACGCCGAAGGCCACAGACATAGTACCTTTTATATGATTCCCACAGATCCCGTTTCTATCAAGTGTCCAGAATGGGCGAATCGAGAGAGACGGAGCGGAGAGCCCTGGTTGCCTGCGGCTGGGGTGCGACGGTGGAATGAATGGATATGTGAGTGAAGGAATGCATGGGTGTGCATGCTGACACTTGTCCTCAATCGCTTCCGTTACATCTTCGTGACCCCGTGGACTGCAGCCCACCAGGCTCCTCTGCCCATGGGATTCTCCAGGCAGGAACACTGGAGTGGCCTGTCATTTGCTTCTCCAGGGGGATCTTCCCGACCCAGGGATCGAACCCAGGTCTCCTGCACTGCAGGGGGATTCTTAACCATCTGAGCCACAAGGAGGCCCAAGAATACTGGAGTGGGTAGCCTATCCCTTTCTCCAGGGGAATCTTCTTGACCCAGGCATCGAACCCACGTCTCTTGCATCTCCTGCACTGGCAGGCAGGTTCTTTACCACTAGTGCCACCTGAATGGGCACGAAGGATCTTTTTTAGGTGAGTGTTCTGAATCACTGGATGGTCGGAATGGATGCACAACTCTGACTTTACTAAAAGTCACTGTACCAGACAAGTGAAACGGGCCATTATCTAGCATGGAGATGACACACACCTACTGAAACCTGCAGGAGAAAGTTGCGGGGAGGAGGATGGACAGAGAGGAAGAGGAGGAGGGAAAGGAAACAGAGGGGCAAGCAAGGAAGGAGCCAGCACCGAGGGAAGACAGACACACAAATGAGGATCAGAGACGGCCCGCATGCTTCATGGTCTCAGCCTCCAATCCGCTGAGCACAGCCCGTGTATCAGGCAGCCCTGGGAGTCCCGGAAACAAAGGCACCGGGAGGGCTTTCCACCCATTTTACAGATGAGCAAACTGAGGACTTTCCAAGGTGGCTCAGTGGTCAAGAATCCGGCTGCCAATGTAGGAGACACAAGTTCAATCCCTGGGTTGGGAAAAGCCCCTGGGGTAGGAAATGGCCACCCACTCCAGGATTCTTGTCTGGGGACATCCCACGGAGAGAGCAGCTTGGCGGGCGGGCGGGCTACAGTCCATGGGTCGCAGAGAGTCAAGACACGACAGAGCACGCGTGCACAAACCGAGGCAAGTGGTGAGCTATTTTACCTGAGCTCACCTGTCAAGAAAAAAAAAGGGGGAAAGGGTGCTGGGATGAAGGCACTGGAACCCAGGAAGAGGAGAAGGCTGTGAGTGGGGAGACAGACTGATGCCCAGAAGTCATCTGCCACCTGCACAACTACACGGGACAGTATGATCCACCCCTCCTTCCTACGGCCTCCGGGTCCTCCAATCAACCACAAAGTGCACCTGAGATGTTTTACCTGAGGTCACCTGTCGGGGGATTAAAAAAGGAGCTGCACTTGAAGCTCTCTGACTCCCCAGTTTGGGCCTAGCAGAAAGCATTATAGGTCACCGTGTTTACAGTAAATATTGGGATTGTGCTATTTCCATCAGTGAGCTATTTCCAGGGCTGACGGGATCCAACCAGCTTTCTGTAATGACAAGTTCTCCGCAAGAAGTGGAAAAATAATAGATGGGGAAACAATGGAAACACTGACAGACTTTATTTTCTTGGGCTCCAAAATCACTGCAGATGGTAGCTGCAGACATGAAATTAAAAGACACTTGTTCCTTAGAAGAAAAGCTATGACAAACCTACAGAGCATATTGAAATGCAGAGACGTTATTTCACCGACAAAGTTCCATCTAGTCAAAGCTATGGTTTTTCCAGTGGTCATGTATGGATGTGAGAGTTGGACCATAAAGAAAGCTGAGCGCTGAAGAATTGATGCTTTTGAACTATGGTGTTGGAGAAGACTCTTGACAGTCCCTGGGACTGCAAGGAGATCCAACCAGTCCATCCTAAAGGAAATCAGTCCTGAATATGCTTTGGAAGGATTGATGCTGAAGGTGAAACTCCAATCCTCTGGCGAACTGATGGGAAGGACTAACTCATTGGAAAAGACCCTGATGCTGGGAAAGACTGAAGGCAGGAGGAGAAGGGGATGACAGAGGATGAGATGGTTGGATGGCACCACCTACTCAACGGACATGAATGAGTTTGAGCAAGTTTCAGGAGACTGTCAAGGACTGGAAGGCCTGGCGTGTTGCAGTCCATGGGGTCACAAAGAGTCGGACACGACTGAGCGCCTGAACAACAACAAAAATAAAGTCTTAAAAAACACCCAGGGAATTCCCTGCTGGTCCAGTGGTTAGCACTTGGCAGTTTCACTCGTGAGGGCCCAGATTCGACTCCTAGTCGGGGAACTAACATCCCACAAAACTTTTAACTGGAAAAAAAAGATGCCACATAATAAAGAGACTCAAAGGAGGTAAGTGTGCATCTATTTTGCACAAATCCCTGAAATCTCAAGTTGAATATTTTTTTAATCACTGTCCACCACTGTTTTTGTAACTCTTTAGAAGTAACTATATAACTCTGTCATTCATATTATTTCTTTTTTTAAAGAAACAGCCCCGAACCAAAACTTTTCAGCTCCCTTCTGTTCACTTAAGACATTATCCTGTCCCAAACCGAC
Source organism: Rangifer tarandus platyrhynchus (assembly GCA_949782905.1). NCBI lineage: Eukaryota > Metazoa > Chordata > Mammalia > Artiodactyla > Cervidae > Rangifer > Rangifer tarandus. Next base: position 7,362,650 of record OX460343.1, on the reverse strand, counting down.
AGTAGGACCTTGGGGAGCAGTCTTTACTTTTCTGGACTTGGGTGTTCCTTCCATCCCAGCAGAGTGGGTAACCCCAAGTCCCTTCTTGCCCGAAGATATTATCAGGGTCTGCAGACAGCATGTGAAGAAAAGGAGGGGGTTAACTAAGAAATGATACCTACCGGGCAGGGGGGAAAGAGTGGGTGTAGAAAACAGCTGACCAAAGAAGTGACAAGTCAAGTACAAATAAAACCAACGTGGAGAAAGGAGACTGGGGAGGGTACCGATGAGCAGTATCAGCTGACTTTAAGTAACTCACTCATCAGGGCTTCCCTGGTGGTCCAGTGGTGAATAATCCGCCTGCCAATGAAGGGGCCACAGGTTCGATCCCTGCCCCGGGACGATCCCACATGCCGAGCGGCAACTAAGCCCATGTGCCACACCCGCTGAGCCTGCCTTCTGGAGCCTGTGAGATGCAACTACAGATGCTCTTGTGCTTTGAGACCATGACCTGCAACAAGAGAATCCACCGCAGTGAGAAACCTGCACACAACCAGAGAGTAGCCTCTGTTCACTAGAGAAAGCTCACACACAGCAATGAAGACTCAGCACAGCCAAATATAACTGATTAACTTTTTTTTTTTTAAAAAAAAAAAGGACTATCACCCTTGCCTGATCCCTCAGATATGTCCTCAAACGCCTAAGCCCTGAGCCCGGCAGTAAACACTGAGTGATCTCACCCTGCCTGCAGACCTCTGCATGCACCCACAACCTGAATCAGCTCTCCGTACACACATACACACATTCTTGGATTTCCCTCCCTGTCCATCTGTCAAATGCATTGGTGCCTTTGCTTGAGATTACCGAAAACCTGCTCATCTTGTGAAAAATGGGAATCTGTGCAGTGATTCTGTTATTGTTACAGTGTTTAAATGATTCAGTAAGAGCTGGGAACACAGTTAATTCTTAGAAATAAAGATGTGAAGCAAGGAAAATGTTAGCCATCAAAGAAAGGAAAGTCATGTGGAACAAACGTGAGATGTTACGACTGATCACTTTATATTGGTTACAGAGCCATTCAGTCTCTTCTGTCGTATGAGCCCAGTGGTGACTCGTGAAAGTGAAAGTCACTCGGTCGTGTCCTACTCTCTGCGACCCCATGGACTATAGAATTCTCCAGGCCAGAATACTGGACTGGGTAGCCTTTCCGTTCTCCAGGGGGATATTCCCAACCCAGGGATCGAACCCAGGTCTCCCACACTGCAGGCAGATTCTTCACCAGCTGAGCCACAGGGAAGTCCACACTGGAGTGGGTGACCTATCCCCTTCTTCAGCAGATCTTTCCCACCCAGGAATCGAACCAGCGTCTCCTGCATTGCAGGCGAATTCTTTACCAACTGAACTACCAGGGATGCACATGGTTAGGTTACCCACAAAGAGCTCGGTGTGGATGACCACAGGGCTGCTTGCCCAAGGGCTCCCCTGCTGGTACAACCAGCTAAGAACCCACCTGTCAACACAGGGCAACGTGGGTTCGATTCCTGGTCCGGGAAGATCCCACAGAGCAACTAAGCCCATGTGCCACAACTACTGATTCTGCGCTCTGGAGCCGTTGCTCTGCAATTACGGAGCCCACGAGCCACAACTACTGAAGCCCAAACACCCTAGAGCCCATATTCCACAACAAGAGAGGCCGCCACAATGAGACGCCTGCCCACCGCCAACTAGAAAATAGCCCCCACTCGCCACAACTAGAGAAAAGCGCACACAGCAAGACCCAGCACAGTCATAAGTAAATAAAATTATTTTTAAAAAAAAAGACACAGATTTTTATTTGTTTTTAATAACCTGTTTGCCACACCCAACATGCAAGGAGAAAGGCAGAGAAGGACTGTGCTCCCGACCTGGACAAAGGTCAATGCATCCCATACTCCCTGAGTCGCTAAAGCATCATCAGGCGCTGGGCGGTGGGTGAGGCGGAGATGCTGACCCAGGGGAACACTGCCCACAAGCTAGGCCCTGGAGATGCTAGCTGAGGAAGTTCAGGTTTAGGGCCGAGAGCTGCAGGAGGCCACAGGCCAAGGAGAACGCACCTAGAGAGCTTCAAACACACCCTCGGGTTCCTCCGAGCGGGAACAGAACCTTACTTACTGAACACGGCCCGAGCACCCAGGGGTCCAGTGAAAGCTGCTAGGGAATGCCCGCTTCTCCAGGGCTGTGCAGATGGTCCCCAACATGCAACGCCCGAACAATGAGCCAGGGTGCATCGTTATCCAGGCAGATATAAACACAGGAAGAGAAGAAACCATGTGATATCGTGTGCTGAGTCACTCAGTCGTGTCCGACTTTCTGTGACCCCCATGGACTGCAGCCTTGCCAAGCTCCTCTGTCCGGGGGATCCTCCAGGCAAGAATACTGGAGTGGGTTGCCATCCCCCTTTCCAGGAGATCTTCCCCACCTTGGGATCGAACTTGAGTCTCCTGCATCTCCTGCAACGACAGGGCTCTTTCTGAGCCCAGGGATCGAACTCACGTCTCCTGCATTGCAGGGAGATTCTTCACCCACTGAGCCGTCAGGGAAGCCCGTTCTAAGTCTCTCCCCAAAGTGCCAGCTCATGAGTTTTCTCAGCACTGCCAAATGGATGATGGGAAGAAAATACCAAATTCTCATCCCTTACTAAGAACCCCCAAAAGATATAAAAACTAAAATGTCATGCTACCAGGAGCGTATTTGTACAGATTGTTTTCTTGAAGCAAAAACTAATACACAATGCAGGAGGCTCTCTCTACTCAGGAGAAAGAGTCATGGGGTAATTACCCCCAGTGAATGAGGCATGCCTTAAAGACATTCCTGGAAAATTCCTTTTATTCTGTTCAAGAGCAGTCTGCTTTCTTTTTTTTTCCTTCTTTAATACAGAGCTGCAGAGAGAAATTTTTAAAAACTTTACATTCCTTGAAAATTCCTTTTATTCGGGTTCAAGAGCAGTCTGCTTTTTTTTTTTTTCTTTTTCTTTTCTTTAATACAGAGCTACAGAGAGAAATTTTTTAAAACTTGTAAGTTTCTAGATTGACCCCTTTAAAGCCATTCCAAGCACACAGTCTTCCATAAACTCTGTATTTTGATAATGAGGGGTGATTTTTCCAAAGCTCCCGGTGTTAAGAACGGTGACCTTTACTTCAGGAGAAATCTCTCCTGCTTTTAAGCCCATCACATCCGAAAATGAGCCGGAAGTGAAACTGCCTTGTTACTTTCAGGGGAGCGTTACCAGCAGCAGAGATGCTGCCTGTCCCGGGAGGGGGTGGGGAGGTTGCCGCTCCCTTGCACCCCACCTAACTCCTGCACCCCACCCGGGATGTCTGGGAATGTTTGGCTTGGAGCATCTTCCCCACCCCGCTGACCCTGCCCAGGTTCTGAAGCCTGGCCTGGTGCAGCGTCCAGGGATGAGGGGGGAAAAACAGCCCACATGAACAGCGGCCGGGCGGGCCCCAGCCAGACCCTGCTGGGTTCAAAAGGGCAGAATTCTTGTGTGCTGGGATCACAGAAGCACAGCGGGTCTATTGATCCGCTGGCCCACATTCCTGTCCGCAGAATGCAACCCCAGCTTCCCAGCATTGTTCCCTGGACTCAGGGGCTCCTGGGACTAACAAGGGTTTCCGGCCATTACCTCTGCCCACACATGTCACTCCTGGGACGGATGGAGAATCGGAGGAAGCCTTGTAGGTTTTCTGCATCTGAACTTAGCATCCACGTCTTACTCCTCTCTGCAGAAATCAATGTTTTTTGCCTTTTTTTAAAAACTGTTTAAACAATTAAACTAGAAAGCGTCGAGGGAAAAATCCAGAACGCACTCACCTCGTTCACCTAAAACCTAAATGTTGTCTCTCCCTTTTCACCTGAGACGTGATTTCTTGATTCTTATCAAGTGTTAGTCACTCAGTCGTGTCTGACTCCTTGCAAACCCATGGACTGTGGCCCGCCAGGCTGCTCCGTCCATGGGATTCTCCAGGCAAGAACACTGGAGTGGGTTTGCCATTTCCTTCTCCAGGGGATCTTCCCGACCCGAGGATCGAACCCCCATCTTCTGCATTGCAGGCAGATTCCTTGCTGTCTGGGCCACCAAGGAAGGGCCATTACTACCAAGAAGAAAGCAAAGCAAAAAACCCCAAAATGACTTTGTACGGATCCTTTCCTTTTCTTAGAAAAGTAATACCTGATTACGTTTTTATGCCACGTCACATACTCTTACATGAACGGAAAGCCTAAGTACAAAACTATAACAGTGACCATTCAATCACAATCTACAATTAAAAATAACAGGAAGGACTTTCCTGTTATCCAGTGGCTAAGACTCCGCACTCCCAATGCAGGGGGCCTGGGTTCAATCCCTGGTCAAGGAACTAGATTCCACATGCCACACCCAAGAATCAGCGCAGTCAAATAAATAAATTAAATAAATAAACATTTTTTAAAAAGAAGAAGCAAAGAACAACAAGAAAGGTAAAAGAACAAAGCGTGGGAAAGATCTGATTATATAAGCATTTGTTTTTATCCTAGAGTGCAATCAATTTGGCAGTAGTCACGTGCTGTGCTTATCCACTAAGTCCTGTCCGACTCTGTGGGACCCCATCCATAGACTGTAGCCCACCAGGCTCCTCCATCCATGGGATTCTCCAGGCAAGAATACTGGGGTGGGTTGCCATTCCCTTCTCCAAGGGATCTTCCCAACCCAGGGATCGAACCCAGGGCAGATTCTTTACGGCGTGAGCCACGCAGGCACTTTAACCTCTGAGCCACGAGGGAAGCCGAAGAATTACATAACCAGAATGGTTGATAATCTGTGCATAATTAGGCAATCGACTTGATGAGTGACAGTTCTGTGGGGATTAATATTATTTATACTGGGCTGCAGCCTGGGGCTCAATGACCAGGGAGCTGTGGTATTCAAGGCTGCCACTGGGACTGGGTCCCCAAAGTGCAGGCCACTCGGCCCCAGGGCTGTTTGCTATTTACTGAACTTGTAAGTTACATTCTTTTTTATTCCACACAGAGGTCATTTCTACACATGGTCTGTAAGCTGTTCAACGGAGAATACACATCCATGTAGAGACACTCTTCCTAATTCTTTATAGAGACAGGGACATCTCACCCTTCAGCTATCTGTCACTTCTCAGTTCAGCTGCTCAGTCTTGTCCGACTCTTTGCAACCCCATGGACTGCAGCACACCCGGTCTCCCTGTCCATCCATAACTCCTGAGTTTACTCAAACTCATGTCCATCGAGTCAGTGATGCCATCCAACCATCTCATCCTCTGTCATCCCCTTCTCCTCCCGCCTTCAAACTTTCCCAGCATCAGGGGCTTTCCCAATGAGTCAGCTCTTTGCATCAGGTGGCCAAAGTATTGGAGTTTCAGCTTCAGCATCAGTCCTTCCAAGGAATATTCAGGACTGATTTCCTTTAGGATGGACTGGTTGGATCTCCTTGCTGTCCAAGGGACTCTCAAAGAGTCTTTTCCAACACCACAGTTCAAAAGCATCAATTCTTCAATGCTCAGCTTTCTTTACGGTCCAAGTCTCACATCCACACATGACTACTGGAAAAACCATAGCTTTGAATAGACAGACCTTTGTTGGCAACATAATGTCTCTGCTTTTTAATATGCTGTCTAGGTTGGTCACTTCTAGAGCTATGGAAATCATCATTATGACATTTAACCTTCACTAGGAATCACTGATATTTTCAAACTCTGGTGTTGGAGAAGACTCTTGAGAGTCCCTTGGACAGCAAGGAGATCAAACCAGTCCATCCTAAAGGAAATCAACCCTCAATATTCATTGGAAGGATGGATGCTGAAGCTGAAGCTCCAATACTCTGGGCACCTGATGTGAAGAGCCGACTCATTGGAAAAGACCCTGATGCTGGGAAAGATTGAGGGCAGGAGGAGAAGGGGATGACAGAGGACGAGATGGTTGGATGGCATCACCGACTCAATGGACATGAGTCTGACCAAGCTCCGGGAGTTGGTGATGGACAGGGAAGTCTGGCGTGATGCAGTTCATGGGATTGTGAAGAATCAGACACCACTGAGTGGCTGAACAACAACAAGGAATCACTGGCATTGAAAAAAATAAAAGGAAAGGACCTCCCTAGCAGTCCAGGGGTTACGACTTCACTTCTCAATGCAGGAAGTGCGGGTTCCATCCCTGGTCATAGAGCTAAGCTCGCACATGCTTTGAGGCCAAAGAAAAACCAGAACATAAAACAGCAGTGGTAATATAACAAATTTAATAAAGACTTTTAAAATGAGGGACTTTCCTGGCCATACACTGGTTAAGACTTTGCGTTCCAATGCAGAGAGTGTGGGTTCAATCCCTGGTCAGGGAGCTAAGATTACACGTGTCAAAATACCAAAATATAAAACAGAAATAATACCAGAACAAAGTCAATAAATATTTAAATAGTCCACATCAGACAGAAAAAAAAAATTTTTTAAAAAAAATCAAAAATGGTCCACATCAAGGAAATAAAAAAAGGAAGACGTCTATTCTTCCCTTCCCAAGAAGCCCAACTAATAAGGAGCCTCTGTTGTGACATCCTTACAGTGAGTGATGTTTCATAAGAAGGAGAAAAGCTGACTCCAAGTGACTCATGTGGTTGAACTAGACAACTACCTTTCAAGAAAGAAAAGAAAGTGAGGTCGCTCAGTTGTGTCCGACTCTTTGCGACCCCGCGGACTGTAGCCCACCAGGTTCGTCCGTCCATGGGATTCTCCAGGCAAGAATACTGCAGTGGGTTCCAGGAGATCTTCCCCACCCAGGGATTGACCCCGGGTCTCCCACATTGCAGGCAGATGCTTTACCATCTGAGCCACGAGGGAAGTCTTATCACTCAAAGGGAGGTTTTTCTTCCCCCTCAATTACTTTACACACAGCTAGGACCAAGCAAGAAAAAGAAAGCAGCAAAAAGCAAGTCAAGTGTCTGCGGGGAGCCCTCCGGAAGAGACAGGGACTCGGGAAGGACGTGCCCTGGGCAAACCTGCTCCATGTGGCCCCCAGGGGTGAGGGGAATACCTGCCCATCACCCCCAACCACACCTGGGCAAGGAGGAGCGGCCAGGTCTGCCCTGGACGCAGCTGCTCCTGTCCCCGGGGCTTTCTGGAAGGGGCCACCTGCAGGTGGGAGTTGGGTCTCCCATCCCTGCCCAGCTCTGGGCCCCCGCCACGTGGGAGGGGAAGAGGCAGCCGGTACCTGCAGCCACATCGCTTGCATCCTCCAGCCAAGCGCCGGGGTTGGGGGAGAAGGGACCCTGCCATGCCTTGGGATACCATCCAGACCACTTGCCTTTTCTCTGTCGGCACCAGGCCCAGGAACTTCTAGATGGCTCCGGAAACTCCTGCAACCATCTGCCCTCACTGCAGAGAGACACCTGCCGCCAACTCCTGCTTCAAAACTCGCCCCTGGCTCACAGAGCCCGCCGCATCCACTGCGGTCCCCTGCCCCACCCCTAACCACCCAGGGTGTGGCTGGGTACCCCCACTCCAGACAGGGAACACTGACTCTCTTCCCCAGGCTGACTTCCGCCCATGGGTTCAGCCAGCCGCAGCAGAGAAAGCCATGTGACGTGCAAGGCGTGGAAGACCCACCCGGAGGACGAACTTAGGAGGGCCTAGTCATCAGCCTCCTCCCAGCCGCGTCTGGGCGACTCCAGGATAAGGCGGAACACCTCCATCCATTTCCTCATGTTAAATTACAACTTTATTGAGCTATGAGCCACATACCGTAAAATTCACCCTCTCTTAAAGACTGGCAGTCAGAGCTTCCCTGGTGTCTCAGACACAAAAGAGTCCACCTGCAATGCAGGAGACATGGATTCGATCCCTGGGTCAGGAATATTCCCTGGAGAATGGCATGGCAACCCACTCCAGGATTCTGACCTGGAGAATCCCATGGACAGAGGAGCCTGGCAGGCTACAGTCCATGGGGTCACACAGAGTCAGACCACGTTACCATAAAATTCACCGCTCTAAAGGGTAGACGGTGAAGCATCTATCTACAATGCAGAAGACCCGGGTTCAATCCCTGGGTTGGGAAGATCTCCTGGAGAAGGAAATGGCAACCCACTCCAGTACTCTTGCCTGGAAAATCCCATGGACAGAGGAGCCTGGTGGGCTACAGTCCATGGGGTGGCAAAGAGTCAGACACGACTGAGCGACCTCAATTTCACTAAATATAAAATAGATAACTAACAAGGACCTACTGTACAGCACAGGAAACCGTACTCAAAACTCTGCAATGGTCTATATGAGAAAAGAACTCAGAAAATCCAAAAAGGAGTCGATATCTGTATAACTGATTCACTTTCCTGTAGAATCAGTTTCCTGTACCACTGAAACTAACACAATATTTGAATCAACCATCCTCCAACAAAAGTTTAAAAGTTTGTTTTTTTTTTTTGAAAAAAAGAGCTTTAATGCATGTGCGTCCTCAAAGGCCCCGGCTACAAACACAAACGACCCTGGTCAAGCCTCCCAGCATGCTTGTTAATACAACAAGGAGGAAGAGAAAAGACTCAATAGAAAACCTGATAAACTCCATCATGTGGCATGCAGATACATCAAGGTACTCCCAGCCCTGGAAAAGTTTTTCATTGAGGGATTCTCCTGCAGTCTGGGTTCCTTAAATAATGGTTTTAGAGGGGCTTCCCTGGTGATCCAGGGGTTAAGAATCCACCTGCCAAAGCCGGGAACACGGTTTCGTCCCTGCTCCAGGAGGACCCCACATGCCCACGCCCAGCAACTAAGCCTACGACCCAAACCCACGCTGCGCTGGAGCCAGGGAACCGCAAGAGAAGCCGCCCGTAATCGGAAGCGTCCGCAGCGCAACTAGAGAGAAGGACCCACCCTCAGCAGCTAGACAAACCTCCTGGGCAGCAAGAAGACTCCTCGCGGCCAACAATTAACTAAAGAAGAGTTTGAAAATTCAAATCATCATGATCATGGTTTGAGACCTGGAGGTTTTCCTTTTTTTTTTCTCATTCGAAGCTGGGTTTCCCGCAGAGAGAGGAGAAAAGGGAAAACAGAGGAGCTCCTTTCTCAAAGGGCTGGTCGGAGGGGAGGCTGGCTCCAGGGAGACCCCGGCTCGGTGTCTGCACCCTAGCATTCCCCCCCCCCCCCGCCGCCCCAGACAGGCACAGGGCAGCCTCGACAGAAGAACCGAGTCAGCAGCGTACCACAAAGGAAAGACAAGGTCTTCCTTCCAAGACAACAGGCTCACCACGGCTCGGGGTGCTGCGGAGGCTGCTATGTGAAGAGTCCAGAGGTCGTGCAAGGAAAAGACGGGTCCTGTGACCGTCCCGGGCAAGCTTTCATGCACGTGTATCCGCAAAGGCCCCGGCTATAAATGCAAACGCTCCTGGTCAAGCCTCCCAGCAGCCCAAAGAGGAAGAGAAAATTGGATAAACTCCACCATGGGGCATGCAGATACATCAAGGTACCCCCAGCCCCGGGAAAAGTGCAATTCACTGAGGGCTTCTCCTGTAGCCTGGGTTTCTTAAACAATGTTTTGAGGCCACGAGGAGGCCGTGTGACACCAGAGGGGGTGACAGGGAAGCTACAGACAAGGGACACGTAGGCTCCAGGGAGTAGATGACTGGCTGGCCACGCAAGGTCAAGGAGAGGCAGGCAGGCATCCCGGATTTGGGGAGAGACCAGTTGGGCCAGCCCCGGAAGTACAGGAGAATTAGGGAAGTTTCTGCAAGATGTCCACGCGTATCAGGCTGAGGTGGAAGCGGCTCGGGGAAGCACCCATCGGGCCGGTCTGGAAGCTGGGACTGCAGTGGAAACCTGATAGTGTGAAACAAGCGCTGGAGACCACCTAGAGGAGAGAGGAGGGGTCTGCAGCAGAAACCAACACTGCAGGGGGCCAGGAGGAAAAGGCCAGGACTGGACACTTCCGTGAGGGTCGCAAAGAAAGAGAAAGCACCGCTGTGTGAACGGGACGTGTGTGGATGGCCCATCGCCACACGGGTAACTGAAGAATTATACTCTGGGAGTTAGTTCCGGGTGGTCCAGTGGTCAGGACTCGGGGCTTCCAACTGCAGGGGACTCAGGTTTGATCCCTGGTCGGGGGGAACTAACGTCTGCAAGTCTGCAAGCTCGGCCAAGTTAAAAAGAAAAATATATATAGATACATGAACTACAGTCTGTAAAAGCTAACCAAGTCCTTTCCAGGAGCACATGAAGAAGTGTCCTTACTAACCAGCAGAGAATGCAAATTTCACCTCTGGGAGTAAAAATTTCACAACTACACAGAGCAATATGACATTCTGATTCCTTTTCTGCAAAACACCAGCCTCCCTAGTGGACCTCCCTAGTAGTCCAGTGGTTAAGAATCGGCCTTGCAATGCAGGAGACGCAGGTTTGATTCCTGGTTGGAGAAGATCCCATATAAAGAAAGCTGAGCACCGAAGAATTGATGCTTTTGAACTATGGTGTTGGAGAAGACTCTCAAGACTCCCATATGCCAAGGAGCCAACTAAGCCTGTGTGCCAGTGACTACCGAACTCTCTCGATCCCCACAGCCCAAGAGACGAAACTACTGTGCCCATGCGCCCTCGAGCCTGTTCAGTTCAGTCGCTCAGTCGTGTCCGACTCTCTGCGACCCCATGGACGGCAGCACGCCAGGACTCCCTGTCCATCACCAACTCCCAGAGTTTACTCAAACTCATGTCCATCGAGTCGGTGATGCCATCCAACCATCTCATCCTCTGTCATCCCCTTCTCCTCCTGCCCTCAATCTTTCCCAGCATCAGGGTCTTTTCCAGTGAGTCAGCTCTTCACCTCAGGAGACCGAAGGCTGGGAAGTTTGAGCTTCAGCATCACCCCTTCCAATGAATACTCAGGACTGACCTCCTTTAGGACAGACTGCTAGGCAGCCAGAGAAGCCGGAGCAAGTAGAAGCCCACACAGCTGAAAAGACTAGCCTGCACTCACTGCAACTTGAGAAAACTCCATGCGGCAACAAAGACACACAGGACAGGCAAAAGTAAATGAACAAAAACAGAGCAAAACCCCAGGCCCCTAAAAATGGGGAGGGAGAGGGAAAAGACTGCCCCCGCCCCAGCTCGAAAACTTGCAGCGGCCTGGGCTCTGTGTGATCTCCATGCTGAAATCACCACAGAATAAATACAAGAAGCAACAGGACTGTCTTTTCAACTCCAGATGCTTCCTTTCCAAACTTTCATTCGAGACTCAGGGCCATCTAAACATGAATGACAGTCGAGCAAAGCTGCACGCACCAAAAACCCGCACAGCTGTTTTAAAGACCAACCTATTTGATTAATACGAGTTAATCATTAAAAATTAATTATTAATTCCCCAGGGCTTCTCTGGTAGCCCAGCTGGTAAAGAATCTGCCTGCAATTGCAGGAGACCTGGGTTCGATCCCTAGGTTGGGAAGACCCCCTGGAGAAAGGAACGGCAACCCACTCCAATGTTCTGGCCTGGAGAATTCCAAGGGCTGTGTAGTCCATGGGGTCGCAAAGACACGACTGAGAGACTTTCCCTCATTTCGCAGTTCTGCAGAAGTTAAAGTTTTCTTCTTTGTTATATGCCTGCCTAAAAAAAGCTAAATGATAAAACTCAGTACACACCGCAATTAACGAAACATATCCTTTTTAAAATTCCAAGTGGCCTACACAAAGCTAAGCTTCCTCTTAAGCTTGTATCTGAGTCCAAAGACTGTTGACAATGTAACTCTTTTCTAAAATACTTATTTTGGCTACACCAGGTCTTCCTTTTAGCATGTGGGATCTTTTAGTTTCACCATGTGGGATCCAGCTCCCTGATCAAGGATTGAACCTGGGCCCCCTGCATTGGGAGGAAGGAGTCTTAGCCACTGGACCACCAGGGAACTCCCCCTTTTTTTTTTTTTTTAAATGTCCCCGGTGGCTCAGATGTAAAGAATCTTCCTGCAATGCGGGAGACCTGGGTTTGATCCCTGGCTTGGGAAGAGCCCCTGGAGAAGGAAATGGCAACCCACTCCAGTATTCTTGCCTGGAGAATCCCATGGACAGAGAAGCCTGGTGGGCTACAGTCCAGGGGGGGTCACAAAGAGTCAGACACGAATGAGCAACTTTCATGTCTCTTCATAGTTGCTTCATAATGTTGTGCTACTTTCTGTTGTATGGCAAAGGAAATCAGTTATACGTATATCCACTCTTTTTCAGGCTTCCTTCCCATTTAGGTCTCTAGACAGCACTGAGTCAATGTAACTCTGAAGAGAATTACCTTCAAAAAACATAATTAGCTCTACAGTGGTACAAAGCAAAGAATTCCAGACTGCGGGGGTTAAGGGAAATTCAATATAGCTCTCCAACCAAAAACAACATTATTACATGCTCTGGGCTGCTGCCAATCTTTTCCTTTACATTCAGTTTTTTTCAAGGTGGTTTTACTGTTTTTGCAACAAGGAAAAAAAGTTTCGCCAAGCTGGTAATTGACAAGCACATGGGCAATTAGCACAGATAAATATCACCATGCTTTAGTTCAGTTCAGCCTCAGTTGTGTCCGACTCTCTGCGACCCTGTGGACGGCAGCATGCCAGGCCTCCCTGTCTATCACCAGCTCCCGGCGCTTGCTAAAACTCACGTCCATCGACTCGGTGATGCTGCCCACTATGTGTACACGTTTACAAATGTGGCACAGTTCACACAGACAGAAGCAGAGTCGCCCCGGCAGCATTCTCTCGTCAGCCTCACCATTTCCAAGCCACAGGCAAAGAACCCCTTCACCTCCTCTGAAAGCCTAGGACCCCGAGGCCCCTCAGCTGCGATCCTCTTCATTAGCAACGATACACTGACCACACTCCCAAACACCTTGGTGCTCGTTACTAACTCATCCCGAGTCCATCACCCTTGAGTTTTCAAACTGGACCCTAAGGTTCTGTTCAGCCTAGATCCTCTCTCAGGGTTATGACTTTTTAACACATTTACCATCTTCTCCTTGGCCCTTTCTTATGTGAATCCCCTCTTCCTCCCATCCTTCTAACCTGCAGGGGTTCAATGACATATTCACGTGTCCACCTTCCTCCAGCTTCCCCCCCGACCTTCCCAGGCTTCCCTTAAGCATGTCAACAGAAGAGACTCTCCCTTGCCCACTCCCCTCATCACCCGCTGCCCCTAACCCTCAGGTGCCCACCCCAATGCCACCTTCCTCCAGGCACCCGCTTTACTCTGCACTGGTCATTGTCTCCCTTTCCTTGACGGTCTACCTGGCATCTACATTCCATCCCCTGGAGAAAAGAAGAAGCTGCCCGACGAGATCATAATTAATTAATCTGATAGAGGCAGCCTGGTTAATGAGGACTGAGTGCACAGCCCTCCCCAGGCAACACCGTCTGCCCTTGAACCTACGTGCCCGCTACCTTGCTTCGGTCGTGTCCGACTCTTTGTGATGGTATGGACTGTAGCCCACCAGGCTGCTCTGTCCATGGGGATTCTCCAGGCAAGGATACCAGAGTGGGCTGCCATGCCCTTCTCCAGGAGATCTTCCCGACCCAGGGACTGAACCCGGGTATCTTGCATTGCAGGTGGATTCTTTACCATCTGAGCCACCAGGGAAGGCCTAACCAGGACCAGTGGACACGTATCGCTCTGAGGCTATCAGGATGCAACGGGGATTGTGTGTGTGTGTGTGGTCACTCAGTCGTATCTGAACCTTTGCAAACCCATGGACTGTAGCCTGCCAGGCTCTTCTGTCCACGGGATTGGTGTGTGTGTCTGTGTCTGTGTTAGCCGTTCAGTCGTATCTGAATCTTTGCAAAGCCACGGACTCTGGCCCACCAGGCTCCTCTGTCCATGGGGATTCTCCAGGCAAGGATACTGGAGTGGGTTGCCATGCCCTCCCCCAGGGGATCTTCCTGGCTCAGGGACCAAACCCACATCTCTTACATCTCCTGCAATGGCCACACGTGCCACCTGCACTTGAACCAAAGCAGTTAAGTAAAGGACAACTCAGCCAGGGAGGAGGTGTGCTCCCTGACATCATGGCAGCCACCCTCCTCTCCTCTGGCCCGCCCTCCCTGAGAGCTAAGTAGCTGGACTGGGGACTCTCTCTGCTCTGACCCACCACCACCACCACGAACAGCTCCCAAGCGACCGTGTGCAAGAAGGGGGAGGCAAAGCAACCCGGTGAAAATTAAATTACTGGTGGAGGGAAAAGCTAAGGTGGAAAGAAGCTGAATCTTTGAGCATGCAGGTCTCATTTTTACATTCATAAATGTGCAGGGAATAAGGTACGTGCTGACTGGACACCCGCAGTGACCCCTGGGACAAGGTAAGTAGTCGTTCCCTTTTACAAGGGTGTAAGTTATGCATCTGGAGAAGGAAATGGCAAGCCACTCCAGTATCCTCTCCTGGAGAATCCCATGGACAGAGGTGTGTAGCAGGCTACAGTCCACGGGGTCCCAAGAGTCGGACATGACTTGGCGACTAAACCACCACCACCACCACCAAATTAGGCATTATTTATTCACTTTCTTAAGGCTAGGTGTATTCGTTAAAAATACACAGGACCTAGGGACTTCCCTGATGGTCCACTGGTGAAGACTCTGAGCTCCCAATGGAGGGGACCCAGGTTCCATCCCTGGTCAGGTAACTAGATTCCACACGTTGCAACAAAGACCCAACTAACTAACTAACAGCCAAATAAAAAAAATAAAAATTTAAAACAAAAAAGGAAAACTTTTGGAAACAAACTTATGGTTACCAGGAGGTTGGGGGTGGGGGTGGGGGGGCCAGGATAAATTAGGAGATTGGGATTCACACACACACACACTTATTAATACATATAAACCAGGTAACTAATAAGAACCTCCTATATAGCACAGGTACTATTCAATGCTCTGTGATGGTCTATTTGGAAACGAATCTCAAAAAGAGTGGATGTATGTATACGCACAACTGATTCAAACCAATACAATGTCGTAAACCAACTGCACGCCAGTAAAAAGTCAAAACAAAAGGAAAACTTCTCATGTCTCCCCATGTTTCCTTTGTTGGAACGGTCTAACTCTTAACAGCAAGTAACTGAAGAAACATGCAACGGTCCAAACACAACACACGCTTATTTCTCACTCACGTCCTAGTACTACTGGGAGGGCAAGGGGCGCTGTGGACAGCCAGCTTCCTTCCCAGGCATTCAGTGACCTGTGTGCATGAGGCGCTGCTCCACAATCACGTGCACCCCAGACAACCAGGAGAGGAGAAAACAGTATAGGTTGCAAACAGGCCCGCCTGCATCACTTATACTTGCATCTGATTGGGTAGAATTGTCACATGGCCTCATAGCCCCCAAGGGACGCTGGGAAATGTAGTCCAGCAGTGCATCCAGAGTTAAGAGGAGACTGTCTCCAGGTCATAGCCCCAAGGGATGCTGGGAAGTGTAGTCCAATAGCCTCCAAGAGACGCTGGGAAGTGTACTCCAGTAGTGCATCCAGAGGGAAGAGGGGACTGTCTCCAGGTCACAGCCCCCTAGGGATGCTGGGAAGTGTAGTTCAATAGCCCCCAAGGGACGCTGGGAAGTGTAGTCCAGCAGTGCATCCAGAGGGAAGAGAAGACTGTTTCCTGGTCATAGCCCCAAGGGATGCTCGGAAGTGTAGTCCAATAGCCCCCAAGGGACGCTGGGAAGTGTAGTCCAGCAGTGCATCCAGAGGGAAGAGGGGACTGCCTCCAGGTCACAGCCCCCTAGGGACGCTGGGAAGTGTAGTTCAATAGCCCCCCCCAAGGGACGCTGGGAAGTGTAGTCCAGCAGTGCATCCACAAGAGGAGACTGTCTCCAAGGAGCAGAGAGCATCTCTACCAGACTCGTAGGTCCAACTCCATGCCCTCAAAGATCTTCTACTACTAGAAAGTCAAGCAAGTGAAGAAATGCAGTTTGTTGTCATGGGGACAGTTAACCTGCATCTTTCCCACTATTTTCACTTCCCAAACCACTTTTTAACAGTCCCATTGTTGTGGGAGGGAGGTTCTGGATGGGAAACACATGCACACCCATGGCCAATTCCTGTGAACGTATGGCAAAAACCACCACAATATTGTAAAGTAATCAGCCAACAATTAAAATAAATTTTAAAAAATAAATAAAAATCCCACTGTTATTGAATATCACATCGGTCTGAAAGAGCTACCTTTCAAGAATATTATAGAAAGAAAAAAAATCTGTATTTTTCAGAACATGTTTTGGTGGAGAAGAGCTGTGAATAGCACTGGTGCTATTTACTGGTGCTGGGCATTAGATGAGTTTCTGAATTAAATGCTTTTCTACAAATCCAACACTAAAGGGTCAAAATCAGTAACAAAATCTCTAGGAGACCTATTAAAATGCTGCCACACAAAATCCAGGCTAAAGTCTTTCCATGGTAAATTATCAGTCCAATACATTAACACTACTTTCATAACTTTCCAAATTTTTTTTTAATGTTTTATTTCGTATTGAAGTATAGCTAATTAACAAACAATGCTGTGATGGTTTCTGGTGAACAGCAAAGGGACTCAGCCATACATACACATGTATCCATTCTCCCCCAAATCCCCCTCCCATCCAGGCTTCCACATAATACTGAGCAGAGTTCCCTGTGCTGGCCAGCAGGTCCTTGCTGGTTCTCCATGTTAACTACAGCCGTGTGTCCACGTCCATCCCAGACTCCCTGACTGTCCCTTCCCCCATCCTTCCCCCGTGGGAACCAGAAAGTTGTTAGAGTATTGAGCAGAGTTCTCTGTGCTGTCCAGCTGGTCCTTCTTGATTATTCATGTTAAATACAGCAGTGTGTCCATGTCCGTCCCACAGTTTTCCGAATTCTTAATAAAGCAGAAAGAGGTAGAGAGAAGGGAAGAGGGAGGAGAGATGGAGTTTAAATCTACCACAACTAGCTTTCCTTTCTGCCTCATTTCATCCCCATGTTAATAATATACTTAAGTGGGAGTGATTCTAGTTTGATGGCCAGAACAATTAAGGATCAGCAAAGGTTCAGGATGGACAGTAAGATCTAGCTATGCCTGTGAGACGTTCCCTCCCAACTGGAACCACCGTGGCCAGGCCAGGCCAGCAAAGACCACTCTGACCTCAGCAGGCAGGGCAGGGTTCCTCTAAACTGGCAAACCTCAGACCGACTTTCGAACCTGCCCTACGCCAGAAAGCTGTTCTCACTGGAGGAAAATAGCATCTGACAGGGATGTGCCTGGCCCAAAGAAACAATCAAAGCGGTGTCCTTAAAGGAGAGCCCCGGGAAGCAGCCTGGCTAGATCACTCACCCAGGCGGGTGACTCACCCTGAACCAGGTGGTCACCCACTCCTATACGCTGGCAGACAGCAAGGTCCGTCCACTAGACATTCAGACTGAGCCTCCCACAGGGCAGACAGAAGCCACACACACAGCAGCAGACCTCAGAAATGGAATCTACACAGAAGACATTTTTAAAAACCAGCTGAATACACTCACAGATGTGAAAGAAGAACCATGAAACAGGATCAGCATGGTGTCCGAAAGGAACATTCAAGAGCAATAACACAGGGCTTCCCCTGGCAGCTCAGTGGTAAAGACTCCGCCTGCCAACGCAGGAGCCGCGGCTCAATCCCTGGGCCGGTCAGAACCCACAGGCTGCGGAGCAACTAAGCCCAAGCACCGCAAGTACTAAGCAGGTGCGCTCGAGCCTGGGGGCTGTAACGACTAAGCCCACACACCCAGAGCCCCGTGCTCCACAAGAGAAACCACCACAGTGCAAAGCCCATGCATCGTGACTAGGGAGTAAGCTGCTCTGCGCAGCTAAGAAAAGCCTGCAGGGCAATGAGGACTGGAAGGACCAAAAATAAACCATTTTCTCAGTCGCTCAGTCGTGTCTGACTCTTTGTAACTCCACGGACTGCAGCCCACCAAGCTCCTCCGTCCATGGGGTTCTCCAGGCAAGAACACTGGAGTGGGTTGCCATTTCCTTCTCCAGGGGGTCTTCCTGATCCAGGGACCGAACCCGGGTCTCCTGCATTGCAGGCAGATTCTTTACCATCTGAGAGCTACAGGGAAGTCCCTTAAAAAGAACAGTAAGAGAGGAGAGAAAAAAAAAAAAAACACCACTTTGGAACTTGGGAAAAAAACTGAAAGCACACATTTAAAATATAATCGCGGGGCTTCCCTGGTGGCTCAGTGGTAAAGGATCTGCCTTGCGATACAGGAGTTCAACCCCTAATCTGGGAAGATGCCACACGGCTGAGCAACAAAGCCCGTGAAACAGAACTACTGAGCCTGTGCTCAGCAACAAAAGAAACCGCTGCAACGAGAAGCCGGTGCATCGCAACTAGAGATAAGCCCGAGCTGCATCGAAGACCCAGCACAGCCAAAAATAAATGGAATTTTTTAAAAAGGAAAAATGTACACTAAAAAAACTCAATGGTTTGGAAGACCACGTCGCATGCCATCTCCCCAGACGAAGCAAAGTCCAGAGAAGAAAAAAATAAGACCAAAAAAATCAGAGCCAGCCCAAAGGATGAAGAGACAGAAAGGCCTGCTGTCTTCCCAACAATACTGCACACCAGCAGAGATGAGAACACCAGCTGCAAAGAAAGTGCAGAGGAAAAACCGTCTCCAACTGAGGTCTCTGCATCGAATAATCCAGTTAATGTCACGGTACGTTAATGACGTTTTCAAACAAAGAAGGTCTCGAAAAACGTTCCCCCACCCCTGTGTGTCTGAATATAGAAAACATTTTTTCACAACTCAGGAAGATGCGGAGGATAAATTAATGATAAAGCACACAGGAAATTAGGCAAAGAAACAAAGCCTATCATTAACCTCGGTGATAATGAAAACCTTCTGCGGGGCAAAAAAAAAATTTTCAGAGTTTCCACCACCAGGTTCAGCCGCATTGGCATGGGCATTCAAAAAACCATACCCACTGAAAACTGCTAACCCAGTGATTCTCAAACTGGGAGATTTTTGTCCCCCCAGCAGGGGACACCCGGTAAGGTTTTTTTGATCATCTCGACTACAGGAGATGGAGACGTCTGTGCAGGCATCTCGTGCGTGATGTTGGAGGTGTTGTTCACTGGCCCACACTGCACAGGGCTGTGCCCACCACAAAGAATTATCTGGCCCCAAAGATCAACAGCGCTAAGGCTGAAAAAAATCCCTCTTCTGACCAAAATTATGATAGTAGTTACACTGGAAAGTCAGGGGCCCCAAGATATGTGTCTGGGTAGTTGGTGGGAAGGAGGTGCGTGGAAAAGAGACCACATCGCAAGTGGGAAGTCGACAGTCACCCAGAAACGGAACAAACAGAAGCAGCAGCCAAGATAGAATGTAAGCAAATGCCCAAAGAAATCAGCTGAAAAGTTTCAACAGCTTCTCTAGGGGGAGAGGAAACGGCAAGTGGGGAGCAGCATGCTGGGTTTAACAACAAGCCCCAAAGAACTTTTTGATTATTTAAACTGTGCAAGAGTGACTTTGATAAAAAATAAAAACAAAACTGAGAAAGATACACTAACAACTGCATCCCTTTCTTCCCTTGAAGAAGTAAAAATGTTGCCTTTAGAGCCCTCACTGTAATCTACTCTGCCTGGCTTCTCCCTGACCTTCACAATTCGCCTTTGATCTGAAAGTCTTGGTCACCTTAGAAGCTACCTCAACTCTTTCCAATTCATCCAACCAAGGCGGTAGATACTGCCTCCAACTTTGCAGCCAGGAGATTAAAAAAAAAGAAAAGAAAAAAAAAAGCCAAGATTTTTTAAAAAATGTGACTGTGCAATTCAGAACATCCTGGCTTTTCAGAACAGTCTGATTTGTTCAAACCTGAAATAAAGTTGTGTTCAGTAAGTCGTGTCCAACTCTTTGTGACCCCTTGGACTGCAGCACATCAGGCTTCCCTGTCCTTCACCAGCTCTCAGAGCTTGCTCAAACTCATGTCCATTGTGTCGATGATGCTATCTAACTGTCTCATCCTCTGTTGCCCCCTTCTCCTCCTGCCTTCAACCTTTCCCAGCATCAGGGTCTTTTCCAATGAGTCACCTCTTCACATCAGGTGGCCAAAAGATTGGAGCTTCAGCTTCAACATCAGTCCTTCCAATGAATATTCAGGGTTGATTTTCTTTAGGATGGACTGATTGGATCTCCTTGCTGTCCCAGGGACTCTCAAAGAGTCTTCTCCAACACTACAGCTCAAAAGCATCAATTCTTTAGCGATCAAGTCTTCCTTATGGTCCAACTCTTATATCCATTACATGACTACTGGAAAAACCATAGCTTTGACTATAAGGACCTTTGTTGGCAAAGTGACATGTCTGTTTTTTTTCTTTTTTTTAATGAGATTTATTTATTTGGCAGTGCCAGGTCTTAGTCATGGCATGTAGGACCCAGTTCCCTGACCAGAGATCAAACCCAGGCCCCCTGAAATGGGAGTCTTAGCCACTGGACCACCCTTCTGCTTTTTAATACACTATCTAGGTTTGTCATAGCTTTCCTTCCAAGGAGTAAGCGTCTTTTAACTTCATGGCTGCAGTCACTGCCCACAGTCATTTGGGAGCCCAAGAAAATAAAATCTGCCAGTGTTTCCACTTTTCCCCCCATCTATTTGCCGTGAAATGATGGAACCGGATGCCATGATCTTAGTTTTTTTGAATGTTGAGTGTTAAGCCAGCTTTCTGCCTCTCCTCTTTCACCCTCATCAGGTGAGTCCAATTATTTTTTCAGTGATAACCTACTGTGCTTGTAACTTAGACAAGTTACCCCAAAGAGGAGCCTTAACATCCCCTCTGGTCAACGCAAGAGGCTCCGTGTATCCCAGAGACATGCAGATATCCGATCCAGCCAGGTAACAGGAAAACAATTGTTCCACAAGTTACACCCTCCCTCTCTGGGACACTGGCAAGTTTTTTTTTTTTTAAAAAAAAGCCCAAAAAAGAACCATGCAACCCTGAGCGCTTTCAAAGTCCATGTGGGTGGAAGGTTCAGCCTGGGAGAGCTCGGCCTGCAGAAATTTCTCCTCAAAGGATGGCCTGATTGCGGTGTGTGAAAAGTAAAAGAGGTAATGAGACTGAATAAAAAGTCTGTTCAGCCTTTAAATCCTGAAATAATCTCGCTGGCTGTTTACACTGCGCCCAGTGTACAAGGAGCAAAGACTCCCCAGGGCGCCAAAGAAATCCACAGACCCGGGTTTATTTGCACGCTGACACAAAACAACTTTGGCAAGAGGACCGCTCCAAAATGCTTTCACCAAATAGAAAAACCAGCCGTCTCCAAGATGGGCGCCTGGTTTCTTCCGCCATGAAACAGAAAGGTGACTGCAGAAATCCCAGCTCGTTAGGACAAGGTGAGAACCACTAATTTTTTTATGAGTCTTTCATTCTTTTTCCCTTTTCTACATTTAGCTCTTGGGCAAAGTCGTTTTCTTTTTTCCAAAGATGAATGTCAGGACATGTTCCAAACTACCTGTAACTGGACCAGGAAGGGCAAAATCCTTCCTGGTGGGGAAGTGTGATGCAAACCTCAAGTTTACAGCTTTTCACGCTTAGAAGCCTCTGGGTTTATGGGTGAGTCATGATAAGTTGGGAATTCCGAGGTGGCACTAGTGTGTTAAAGGACCCAGCCACCAATGCAGGAGACTTAAGAGATGCAGGTTCAATCCTTGGCTTGGGAAGATCCCCTGGCAATGCAAATGGGCAACCCACCCCAGTATTCTTGCCTGGAGAATCCCACGAACAGAGGAGCCTGGCGGGCTACACTGCATGGGGCCGTAAAGAGCTGGACACGACTGACTGACTAACACATAACAAGCTGAGCTAATTTCTAGGAAAGGAAGAACACCCCCCACCACCCGCCTCCACCTTCTGCACCTCAAAGCTCCAGCACCAGAACTGGCAATGGGACTGGAGGTTTTTTGCCCAACTTCCCATCCCTGCATGGAAAACACGTCCCGAGGACCAGAGGTGAGAACTCGAAGGACCCAGAGAGGCAGAGGCTGGCACAGGGGCAGAAAGATACACCTGAAGGCCAGTTGTCAGGCAGGTCTACCAACTGCAAAGCTATTTCAGCACGGGGGGGAAAAAAAACAACTCACCCCCCACCCCTTTTTTTTTAAACCGCACTGTGAACTTTTAAATACCAACATGTCTTTGGAACTCTACTCTTCCCCCGAACAAACTGCAAACTGCAGCTGGCCTCAAAGTGGCCAGGACCTCACTGCGCCCAGGAGTTGCCTTGTCCACCACAGTACCTGAGCTAGCTAAGGCGGGGGCGTCCAGCCCTCATCCACCCACCTTTTCTGTCTATGGACCCCGGGGAAAGCGGCTGTGGGATTCTGCGTCAACACAGACATCAAGCAAAACGCAGAGAGGCTGAGATAAATCAGCTCCCAATCCATAGCTCGGGGCTTCCCAGGTGGGCTCAGCGGTAAAGAATTTCTCACCTGCCAATGCAGAAGCTGCACGTTCGATCCCAAGGCTTGGGAAGATCCCCCGGAGGAGGAAATGGAAACCCATTCCAGGATTCTTGCCTGAAGAATCCCACGGACAGAGGAGCCTGGCAGCCTACCGTATGTGGGGTTGCAAACAGACAGGACTTGTGACTAAACAAAAATTCACAGCCCAATGGCATGAATGAATCAGCCACGGGTGTACATGTGTCCCCCATCCCGAACGCCCCCTTCCGCCTCCCTCCCCTTCCCATCCCTCTGGGTTGTCCCAGAGCACTGGCTTTGCATGCCTTACTTCACGCATCGAACTGGGACTGGTCATCTATTTCACATATGCTAATATACATGTTTCAAAAAACACCACAATATGGTAGTTAGCCTCCAATTAAAATAAATTTTTTAAAGTGAATAAAAAATTCATAGCTCACATCTACAGATTCCGTTTTCAAAACCTCTAATGATTATTGACAAAGAGCTTGGCTCTTGGCGGCGGGGGGGGTGGGGGCAAATATAGGGACATCAGTGACAACAGCTTGTCCTGATCAGGGGTTACCGGGTCACCGATCGGCATGACTCAGCACAACCCATAAAAAAAGCAGACCTTTGCAGACCACAAGGCGCCACGCCAATGGCTCTGAACCTTCACTGTCAGGTAGAGCTCTGAACTGGGACATCACTCACCTGGGTGTGTGGACCAATCGCACCCACCCTGCACCCCCAGTGTGTGTCCTGACTGCCCCCACACCCCACCCAGCCTACGTTCGGCCTGCAAACCAGGAAGGACATTTAGGGACAGTAGCCTCAAGGGGTTTATGGGTCTGGAGACCCAGGAGAGGGGTCGCACGGGCCAGCTCCCTGCCCCCGCGCATACCCAGGAGGTCCCCAAGAGGCTATCTGAAACTCATCAAGGTCCCAAAGAAGCTGCCCCTGGGACCGGGGAAAGCCCGGGTGACTGTCTTTCTTCTGGGGGCGCTCACAGAGAGCCTCCAGCGTTCTCGGCTGCAGGGGAAAGGGGAAGGAGGGAAAGGGGAAGGAGGGGAATCTAAGACGTGATGAAAAGGAGAAGCAAGGCTTCATTCCTTCCCAGGGTTAACAAACACTCCTGACGCCGCAGGGGGCCCGCTGACACCC
The DNA here is from genome assembly GCA_949782905.1 of Rangifer tarandus platyrhynchus. Classification (NCBI taxonomy): domain Eukaryota; kingdom Metazoa; phylum Chordata; class Mammalia; order Artiodactyla; family Cervidae; genus Rangifer; species Rangifer tarandus. The sequence continues at coordinate 7,339,090 of OX460343.1, read as the reverse complement.
AGCTGGCGCGCTTTGCGCTTTCCAGTGAATCCCCCCAGGGGGCCCTTCTGGAATCTGAGGCCCCCCGCTGACATTTCAGAAGTCAGGCCCTCCGCAACCTGTGCACCGCCCCCCCCCCCCCCCCCCCGCCATCCCACCCAAGTCTTCCACTTGCTAAGCTGATGGAGAGAGGAACTCCCACCAGCTGCCGCGCTCAACCTACTGACAACGCTCCTGAGAGGGCCCTCATCAAAGCAGAGCCTCTGAGAGGCGGACACGTCAAGGTCTCTGGAGTTCCTTAGGGCACAGATGTTATTTCTGCTGCACGGGAGGAAAAAAAAACCAAAAGCAGCCTTTTGTGTTTTTTATCCGGCCCTGGTAAACCTCAAGCTTACAAGTCAGTGTCGAGGCGTTGAACGGTTACAAATCTTGTTGGCCGCCTCTCTGGGGGACTGACTCCACGTGGCTCAGCAGGCGAAGAATCGCCTGCAATGCGGGAGACCTGGGTTTGATCCCTGGGTTGGCAAGATTCCCCTGGAGAAGGGAACAGCTAACCCACCCCAGTATTCTGTCCTGGAGAATTCCATAGACTGTTTAGTCCGGGAGGGGGGGTCACAAAGAGTCAGACATGACCGAGCGACTTGCACTTCACTCACCATGCGCGCACTTGAGATTCCAACCATGCCACTCCAGGGGAGTCAGGGTCCTTTTAACCTCGACTCCAACCCAGAGAAAAGGCAGTTCCCCACCAAGGGCCCATAAAACCCAGCTCTCGGGAGTTCCTGCTCCCATTTCCTTTTTTCCAGCTACAAAAAATGCAGATGAAGCAAGTATTTGTTTGAGTTTTACTATGTAAATAAAGCCTATTATCAGGGCCAGCCCTGAGGAAGAAAACAGCCTTCCCCACCCAGGCTGGCCAGGCCAGGGGCCTCCCGAGCACCTTCCAAAAGAAGAATCAAGCACAGCTTTCCAAGCTAAAATCCTTTCAAAGCAAAAGTGGCATACAGTTCATCTAGCGAGGGTGATTTTGTGCCAGGGGCACATGGCAATGCAAGACACTTCCAGCTGTCACACGTGTGGGAAGGGGTTACACTGCCCGTGGGTACAGGTCAGAGTTGATGCTAGACACCCTACAATACACAGGAAAGGACCCCCCCACCCCACCCCACTCAGCAAAAAAGGGACCCAGCCCAGAACATCGGAAGTGCCAAGGCCGAAAAGCCCTCGTGGCCGTGGTGGTGTTAATTTCATCTCTCATTCGTGTCCGACTCTTTGCGACCCTGTGGACTCCTCTGTCCGTGGAATTCTCCAGGCAAGAATCCTGGAGTGGGTTGCCATGTCCTTCTCCAGGGGAGATCTTCCCCGCCCAGGGATCGAATCCACGTCTCCTCCAACTGGAGAAGCAGCAGAGATACGCAAAGTCAAGATCTGACCCTCAGGGCCCTTCTTGAGAGGTGACCTCAGAGCTCACCTTTTAACCTTCTAGGACTTAGCTGTTCCATCTATAAAATGGGCTAATAAAACTCCATGAGGAAATCAGGGACTGAGCTGGCCTTGTTCTTGGTATCACCTCCAGCTTGAAGTTTTACATTCCCAGGAGGCTTTCAACCAAGACACTTCATTATCCAAAGAGTGCACCCTCTTACACGGGATGAGGCTTCTTCCAAGTCAGATTCTGTTAGAAATGAGCTGTAAAATACCCCAGCGCTCTAATATGTAATGTAATTTCAGTGTTTCTTAAATGCAAAAAAAAAAAGAAACTATTAGAAGATCCATTATTTAATGAGCCCTGGAGATGTTTCGGTAGCTACTGGGAAAGAAAAGATTCAAAGCTTGGATCAATCCAAATTCTGGTGGTTGAACATGTTTCCCCAGTCTCCATCACAACAATCTACTTTCATTTTTTAAGAGATCATAATGGGCACACTTTTCTCCGTCCTTTCTTAGTAAAGTGACAGTTAATTACTTTAGCTAACAACCAGCTGCTGGATCATAAGCAACCATCACAGATGATTTAATCCAGGAAAAAACGCAAGGGGGTGAGACACCTCCAATACCACGCAATACAACATGTGGTTCAGAAATACACTTGCGCGTGTGGCAGCATGCACCAGGATTCACCTGGTAACTTGTTAACCTTCACCATCCAAAATGCCTGGTAAAACTCATTATTTAAAAGGCTCAAGCTACAATGCTATAAAGGCATATGCAAGGAGCACCAGACCTGCACAAGGTTTGCCCACTAGGCTGCCTCCCACTTTTCAAAAAAAGTCAATGTATTAATAGGTTGCACCTGGGAGAAATCTACGACAAAGACAGCCTCATCCCCAGTTCAACATAAATTCAGTGCACCCTTTTCCCTCAGAGTCTCTAGTTTATAACCACAAAAAATGAGAAAAAACAAAAGATTTATTTGGTCTCTCATTTGTTATCTACGTAACAAAGTCACACCACCTCCTAAATTCCATCCGGTGGGACAGGTTAGAAGTCACTTCAGTGCTTCCAGCCACGGTGAAGAAGGAAAGCAGAGAAAAAAAAAAAACAACAGTAAGTCACCTTCAAAGCCTTCTGGAAGCCAAGAATTTTTTTGCATTTTAAAGAGAACTTTGTCCCCAGGAATGGGACGGCCCAGACCTTCCAAGAGAAACTGACCAACAGACAGTTTTAACCAGTGGAAAACAAAACGACTGGTTTGTGTGTGTTTCTACAGGTTTATACAAGCTCAGTTGCTAAGTCTCAAGATGGGTTTTCTATTTAAAGGCAAGAAAATTCAAAGTTTTAAAGTAAACCCTACACATACACACACACTCAGTTCAGTCGCTCAGTCGTGTCCGACTCTTTGCGACCCCATGGACACACACAGTAGCAACTTATTATGGTGGCTCAAATCCCATTTTTATAAAGGACTCTGAAAACTTTCAGGTTTTTTTTTTTTTCCAAGTATCCAGGGCGCCGAGGATCTATGGCTGGAAGCCAAACGTCAGTAAATATTGATGGGCTTTTGGGAATGGAGAAGCTGGCCTAACGGCAGCTGCTCGCCCACACGTCCTAGAGATAAGGGGTGCGGGTCCAAGGCGGGGTGCAGAAACAAACATCCAGACAGGCTAACAGAGGAGGGGCCGGCTCTGTCCACCCGGCGCACGTGGGAACGTTCGCCTCCCGACCTCTGGGCTGGCCCACAGGTGCAGACCGGCACTAGCAAGGCCGGGAGTGACAGGGGACCCGGCCGGGCCCCTTCCAAGAGGGGGAGGGGAGAGATCCGAAACGGGAGCCTTTGAAACTCTCGGAGGCGCCAGGAGCCGAAAAGACTGGGAAACAAGGAAGGGAGGCCCAGGTGGCGCCCGGACCACACACCTAAGGCGGGTCCCAGCGCCCCACGTTCTCGCAGGAGACCCAGGTAAACGAGCGTCCCGGGCCCGGGGCGCCACCCGGAACCGACACCACCCCCCCACCCCCCACCAGCGCTCCTGACCTCGACGAGTCTCCCGCCCCCCGAGGCCACCTCCCGGCTGTCACCGCGCAAGTCCCGCGCCCCCCCTCACCTTGGTGATGACCAGCGGCTCGCCGTGCTCGCGGCCGCCCTTCAGGGTGAAGCCCCAAGGCGCGCCGCCGCTCAACTGCACCTCCACCAGGCGCCCGCCATCGGCCGCCCGAGCCTCGGCCTCCGCCAGGCGCTCCGGCCGCGCGCGGGGCTCGGCGCCCTCCATGGCGCAGGGCGCAGAGGCGGCGCGGCCGCTCAGGCCCCCGGGCCCGCCTGACCCGCGCCCATACGCTCCGGAGAAGCCCAGCCGGCCGAGAGCGAGGGAGAGTCTCGGCGCCCCCGTGGCCGGCCGCGGGCAAACTTGCGCTGCAACTTACTAGGAAAGTGCCGGCCCGGGGCGGGAGAGAGCCGGGAGGACGCGAGGCGCTGCGCACGGGGGAAGGCGGGCCCCGGAGGGGGCGGGGACCCGCGGGGAGGGGGCGGGCCGGCAGGGAGGGGACGGAGCCGCGGGGAGAGGCGTGGAGGGGCGGAGCCGGGGGGAGGGGGCAGGGAGACGCGGGGAAGGGGCGGAGCCGCGGGGAGGAGGAGGGGAAACGCGGGGAGGGGGCGGGGCGGGCCGGCGGGGAAGGGGCGGGGAGCCGCGCGGACGGGGCGGGGAGCAGCGCGGCGGAGGCGGGGAGCCGCGCCGAGGGGGGCGGACCGGCGGGGAGGGGGCGGACCGGCGGGGAGGGGCGGGGAGCCGAGGGGAGGGGGCGGGGAGCCGTGCCGAGGGGGGCGCACTGGCGGGGAGGGGGCGGGGAGCCGTGCCGAGGGGGGCGCACTGGCGGGGAGGGGGCAGGGAGCCGAGGGGAGGGGGCGGGGAGCCGAGGAGAGCGGGCGGGGAGCCGTGCCGAGGGGGGCGCACTGGCGGGGAGGGGGCGGGGAGCCGAGGGGAGGGGCGGGGAGCCGAGGGGAGGGGGCGGGGAGCCGAGGAGAGGGGGCGGAGAGCCGAGGGGAGCGCGCGGGGAGCCGCGCCCAGGGGGCGGACTGGTGGGGAGTGGGGCGGACCGGCGGGGAGTGGCGGGGGCCCGCGGTGACGGGGCGGGGAGCCGAGGGGAGGAGGCGGGGAGCCGCGCCCAGGGGGGCGGACTGGTGGGGAGGGGGGCGGACCGGCGGGGAGGGGGCGGACCGGCGGGGAGGGGGCGGACCGGCGGGGAGGGGGCGGGGAGCCGAGGAGAGGGGGCGGGGAGCCGTGCCGAGGGGGCCGCACTGGCGGGGAGGGGGCGGGGAGCCGAGGGGAGGGGGCGGGAGCCGAGGAGAGGGGGCGGAGAGCCGAGGGAGCGCGCGGGGAGCCGCGCCCAGGGGGGCGGACTGGTGGGGAGGGGGGCGGACCGGCAGGAGGGGGCGGACCGGCGGGGAGGGGGCGGACCGGCGGGGAGGGGGCGGGGAGCCGTGCTGAGGGGGGCGCACTGGCGGGGGAGGGGGCGGGGAGCCGAGGGGAGGGGGCGGGGAGCCGAGGGGGAGGGGGGCGGGGAGCCGAGGGGAGGGGGCGGAGAGCCGAGGGGAGCGCGCGGGGAGCAGCGGGGGTAGGGGGCGGGGAGCCGAGGGGACGGGGCGGGGAGCCGAGGGAGCGGGAGGGGAGCAGCGGGGGTAGGGGGCGGGGCGCGTGAGACGGGGTTTGGCTCGCGCAGCGCGCGAAAGAACTGGGGGCTCGCGCCGCGTGCGCAGAAAGTGGCAGCGTCGGGCTGCGCGCGCCGGGGGAAGAGCTAGCTCCGCGGGGAACGGGGGTCTTGCGCCGCGCGTGCCGGGGGGAGAGCTGGCCCCGCGAGCGCAGGAACCGGGGTCTCGCGCCACGCGCGCAGGAAAGGGGGAGGGGCACGCGCCCCGGGGGTAGGGGGCTGACCCGGCGCGCTCAGAAACTGGGGGGACTCACGCCGCGGCGCGCGCAGAGAAAGTGAGGGCTCGCGCCGTGCCCCGCGCGCAGGAAGGTGCGGGTTGACTCGCGGCGCGCGCAGGAAAGGAGGGATTTTTGAGTCGTGCGCGCCGGGGGCAGGGCTGGCCCCGCGCGCTCAGGAATGGGGGGATTTGTGCCCCGTGTGACGGGAGGCTCCGCGCGCGCGAGAAGTGGGGGCTCGCGCCGCGTGCGCAGGAAGGGGCGGGGCTAGCGCCGCGCGCCCGGGAGGGCTGAACCCGCGCGCGCAGGAACACGGGGGCTTGAGGTGGGGACTCCCACCGCGCGTGCCGGGCAAAGGACCGGCCCGCGAGCGCAAAAACCAGGGTGCTTGCGTGGCGCTGCGCGCACAGGAAAGGGGGATGCTCGCGCCGCGTGTGCAGCAAGGGGGCGGCCGCGCGCGCACGGGGAAGGGCTGGCCCCACGCTCGCGCAGGAGCCGGGGTCTTGCGCCGCGCCGCGCGCGCAGGAAAGGAGGGGCTCGCGCCGCGCGCGCCCGGGCGAGGGCTGGCCCCGCGCGCGCGCAAGAACCGAGGCGCTCACGCTGCGCCGCGAGCTCAGGAACAGGGGGCTTGCGCCGCTCGTGACGGGAGGTTCCGCGCGCGCTAGGAGTGGTGGCTCGCGTCGCGCCTGGTGCGCAGGAAGGGGCGGGGCTAGCGCGTTGCGCTCCCGGGGAAGGACTGACCCCGCGTGCGCGGAAACCTTGGGGAAGGCGCCGCGCCGCACGCCCGGGAAGCGAGGGCTCTCGCCACGCGTGCCGGGGGTGGCTTCGCGCGCGCAATAAGGGGGACTAGCGCCGCCGGTGGCGGAGGGCCCCGCGCGCGGAAGGGGGGGGTTCTTGCGCCGCGCCGCGTGGGCAGGAACGGGGGGCTCGCACCGCGTCCACGGGGGTAAGGGCTGGCCAGCGCGCGGAGGAACGAGAGTGCTCGCTCAGCGCGCGCATGAAAAGGGTGTGGGTGTGGGTGTGTCCGTGTGTCCACTGTGGCAAAGTAGCACCGGGGTAAGGTCTGGCCAGCGCGCGGAGGAATGAGAGTGCTCGCGCAGCGCGCGCATGAAAAGGGTGGGTGGGTGGGTGTGTGCACTCTGGCAAAGGAGTTTCCCCTTTCTTCAAAGATTTGATTTCCCTGTCGGAGAGGGGCCGTAGAAAAGCAGTGTTTTAATGCTAATCACGGCACAGTCGCTGGTTATGAACTGGCACCGGATTAAAATGAGGGATGTCAGAGACGCAGACTGGTCAGACCTGGCAAGAGCGCGTGCTTTCTGGGGGAGATGGGTTAAGATGAGACAGCAGTGTTGGGGGCTCCGGGTTCTGGAGAATTAACCCCGTCCTCCCCCCCCCGCCCCCCACCCCGGGAAGGCCTGCTGACGGGCGAGAGAGCCTACTTCCCCGACCCTGAGCTTTCTCACCCCTCCTCCTCGCTACCAAGCATTACCCTCGTAAGGCCTCGTGCCTTTCCGCGCTGCCCTCACCGAGGGCACCGAGCCTGGCGCCTTTTCTGCCAGCGCGGGGCGGGGATCGGGCGGGGGCCGCGGGGAGGCCAAGGGCACATGACGCCCCCTCCCCGTGGCCCCCGCGCCCAGCACAGGACCCAGGCCGGCCGGCAGACCCGAGCCGCGTGCGTCCCCAGCACGACGCATGGCCTCCCCGCGCCTCGGCACCTTCTGCTGCCCCACGCGGGACGCCGCCACTCAGCTCGCGCTGGGCTTCCAGCCGCGGGCCTTCCACGCGCTGTGCCTGGGCAGCGGCGCGCTCCGCCTGGCGCTCGACCTCCTGCAGCTGCGGCCCGGGCGCCGGCCCGCGGGCCCCGGGGTCGCCTCGGCCTCCCCGCCGGCCTCGGTCTCCCCGCCGGCCTCGGCCCGCGGCCCCGCCTCCGTGCGCATCGTGCGCGCTGCCACCGCTTGCGATCTGCTCGGCTGCCTGGGTGATCGCGCGACTCGCGCGGCCAGGGGGGGTGGGGGTAGGGAGGCAACCTTCGGTGTGCGAGTGAGGGCGCCCGGCCCGCGGGTGGGGGGACCCCCTTCTTGGGAAGTGAGGGCGTACGGCCGGGGACCCCTCCGTGCGTGGTTCAGGGCCCGCGAGTACTGCACGGGTGGAGACCCCTCCGCGCGCAGTTGAGCGCGCGCGGCCCGCGAGTAGGGCTCCCTTTGTGGGTGAAGATGTTGGGCCCCCAAGTAGGGACGCGTCTGTGCGTTTTTTCAGGGCGCTCCTAGGTGCGCAGTTGACAGCCCGCGGCCCACGGGTGGTCCTCTGTGGGAGGTTGACGGCATGCGGCCCGTCAGTGGGGACCCCTTCGTGGGAGTTGGGGGTGCACGGCCCGTCGTAGATGGGGACCCCTCCGTGTGAGGGTGAGGACGCCTGGCCCGCGAGTAGGAACCCGTCTGTGCGTTTTGCAGGGCCCCCATACTTCGGTGGGGACCTTGCCGTGGGTGGTTGAGGGCGCCGGGCCCGCGGATGGGGCTTCCTCACGAGGTTGAGGTGGCGTGGCTCATGAGTAGGGACCCCCTTAGTGGGAGTTGAGGGCGCGGCCCACGTGTGGGGACACTTCCGTGTGCGGGTGAGGCCACCCAGTCTGCAAGTAGGGATCCATCTGTGCGTTTTCTAGGGCGTGCGGGCCACTCCGTGACCAGTTGAGGGCTCGCTGCCCGCGAGTGGGGACCCATCTATGCGTTTTCAGGACGCGGGTACCGCCGTGGGGACCCCCCTCCTTGTGCGACCCGCGGGCCGGGACCCCTCTGTGCCCAGTTGAGGGCCCGCTGCCTGCGAGTGGGGACCCCTCCGTACGTGTTTAAGGATGCACGACCCGCTGGTGCACACCCCTCAGCGCGCGGTGGGGACCACTGCGTGCGCAGTCGCGGACTCACGGCCCGTGGGTGGGGGTGGGGACCCCTCAGTGCACGGTTGAGGGTGCACGACCCACGGGCAGGGTGACCTCCGTGTGTGGGTTAGGGCGTCAGACCGACCAGTAGGGACCCATCCCTGCATTTTTCAGGGATCGGGTACCTCCGTGCCCAGTTGAGGGCGCGCTGCCCGCGAGTGGGGACCCCTTCCGTGCGCAGTTGAGGGCCCATGGCCGGCGAGTGGGGACGCCCTTCCTGGGCGTGGAGGGCGCACAGCCTTGTGGTGAGGACCACTCCGTGCGCGGTTGAGGGCGCAGAGCCCACAGGTGGGGCATCCTTGGTGTGCAGTTGAGGAAGCGCGCACAGCCTTGAGGACCTATTTGAGCGCGGTTGATGGTGCGTGGCCCGGGCATTGGGAGCCCTCTGTGTGTGCTCGAGGGCGCGCGGCCTGCGAGTGGGGACCACTGCGTGAGCGGTGGAAGGCCCACGGCCCGCCGCTGAGAAGCCCTCCGTGTGCGTAAGGGCGCGCTGCCCGAGCGTGGGGACGCCTCTGTGCGCGGTTAAGGGTGGTCGGCTCGCAGGTGCAGACCCCTCAGTGTGCGGTTGAGGGCGAACAGTCCAGTAGTGGGGAACACTGCGTGCGCAGTTAAGGGCGCACGGCACGCGGGTGCGGCCCCCTGTGTATCCCGGTGAGGATGCCAGGCCCGCGAGTTGGGACCCGTCTCTGTGTTTTCCTGGGCGTGCGCACCACGGGTCGGGACCCCTGCCTGCCCCGTTGAGGCCCGCGGCCGGCGAGTGGGGACCTCTCCTTACGCGGTTGAGGACACACGGCCCGTGGGTGGGGACCCCCTTCTTGGGAGTTGAGGAAACACAGCCCTCAACTGGGGAACCCTGCCAGTGCGGGGAAGGGCACCAGTCCTGGGGGGGCCCCGCCCGCGCAAGAAGGGAGCGGCTCGCGCCACGCCCCCAGGAAGCGGTGTCTCGCGCTGCGCCTTGCGGGCAGGAAGAGGGGCTGGCGCCGCGCGTGCCGGGGGTATGGCTGGCCGGCGTGCCCAGGAAAGGGGGTGCTGGAGCCGCGCGCGCAGCAACCGGGGGGGCTTGTGCAGCACCACGCGCGCAGGAAATGAGGGCTGGCGCGGCGCCGCGTGCGCAGGAGTGGGGGGGGGGTGTCTCGCGCCGCGCTCGCCGATGGGAAGGCTGGCCCGGTGCGCGCCGCGCCGCGCCGCGCGTGCACGAAAGGAGGGGCTCGCGCCGTGTGGAGGGCTGGCCCAGCGCGCGCAGAAAGTGGGGCTCGTGCCCCAGGTGGAAGGGGACCCCAGGTCGCGCAAGAAGGGGGTGGCTCGCGCCGCGCCGCGTGGGCAAGAAGGGGAGGGGAGTCGCGTCGCGCGTGCCCGGGGGGAGGGCTGACCCCGCGCGCGCAGGAGCTGGAGGGCTCGCGCCACAGCGCGCGGGCAGGAAGTGGAGGCTCGCGCCGCGCGTGCCGCGGATCCCCGCGCGCTCAAGAAGGGGTGGGTCGCACCAGGCGCCCAGAAAGGGGGGCTCGCGCCGTGGGTGGCGGGAGACCCCGGGCGCGCAAGAAGGGAGGGCTCGCGCCGCGCCGCGCCGCGTGGGCCAGAAGAGGGGGGCCTCACGCCGCGCGTGCCGGGGAGAGGGCTGGCCCGCGCATGCAGTAACGAGGATGCTCAAGCCACGCTGCGCGCGCAGGAAAGGGGATGCTTGCCCCGCGTGGGCAGGAATGGGGTCGCGCGTGCCGCTGGGTCGGCTGGCCCCGCGCGCGCTGGGCCCAGGGGCTCACACAGCGCAGCGTGCGCCAGAGGGGTGTCTCGCGCCGCGCGCGGACGGGGGAGGGTCGACCCCGGGGTGCGCAGGAAGTGGGGCTCGCTCCGCGAGTCCCGAGGGGTCCCGCGCGCGCAAGAAGTGGGGGCTCTCTCCACGTACCCAGGAAGCAGGGGCTCATGCCACGCGTGCCGGGGGTCACCGCGTGCAAAGGAAGGGGGGCTCGCGTCGCGGGTGGCGGGAACCCGCGCGCTTAAGAAGGGGGGGCTCGCGCCGCGCCGCGTGGGCAGAAAGGACGGGCTCGCGCCGTGCGTGCCGGGGTAGGGATGACCCCGCGGGCGCAGGAACCGGGGCCTCGCGCCGCGCCGCGTGCGCCGGAAGTGGGGGTCTTCTGCCGCGCACGCAAGAAGTGGGGCCTCCAGCGCACCGGAAGGGGAACTCGAGCCGCGCCGCGTGCCCCGGAGGAGGGGCTCGCTCTGCGCTGCGCGCGCGGTCTCGCGCGCGCAAAATGTGGGGACTCTTTCCACGTACCCAGGTAGCAGGGGCTCGCGCCGCGCGTGCCAGGGGTCCCCATGTGCGAAAGAAGGGAGGCTCGCGCCGCGGGTGGCGGGGACCCGCGTGCTTAAGAAGGGGGTGCTCGCGCCGCGCCGCATGGGCAGAAAAGGGGGCTCGCGGCGCGCGTGCCAGGGGGAGGGCTGACCCCGCGCGCTCAGGAACCCGGGGGCTCGTGCTGTGGCGCATGCACAGAAAGTGGGGGCTCGCGCCGCGCGTGCCAGGGGTCCCCACGTGCGAAAGAAGGGAGGCTCGCGCCGCGGGTGGCGGGGACCCGCGTGCTTAAGAAGGGGGTGTTCGCCCCGCGCCGCGTGGGCAGAAAGGGGGGCTCGCGGCGCGCGTGCCGGGGGGAGGGCTGACCCAGCGTGCTCAGGAACCCGGGGGCTCGCGCGGCACAGGCCAGGGGACCCCACATGGCAAAAAGGGTCGGCTCCCGCCACGCATCCAGGAATGGGGGGCTCGTGCCGTGGGTCGCAGGGTCCCCGAACCCGCAAGAAGGGAAAGCTCGCGCCGCAGGCAGAGGAAGTGGGGGCTCACGGCGCGTGTGCCGGGAGTGCGCGCAAGAAGTGGGGGCTCGTGTCACATTTGTAGGAAAGATCTGGCTTGCGCCGGGGGAAGGACTGGCACCACGCGCGCAGGAAGTGGGAGCTCGTGCCGGGGTGCCCCCACGAGCGCTGGAAACGGGGAACTCGCTCTGCGCGCACAGAAAAGGGAGGGCGCGCCCTGATCTCGATGGGGGAAGTGCTGATCCTGCACGTGGGGGGTTGGGGGCTCAGGCCGCTCCCGGTAAAGGGGCGGGAAGCAATCGAGCTACCGTGAGGTGCCCAGAGGGTGTGAGGGGCGGGTAGAGGTGGGCGCACCGGGGTGAGGGGGCCTGGGGTGGAGGTGCACTTGGGACTTCCCGCCGCCCGAGGGGAGTAGGGAGCTGCAGGTTACAACTGCCGCTGGGGGTGGGGGGGGGAGGGCTGCAGCTCGGAGCTCGCGGTGACCTGGGGGGTGCGGAGGTGACTGGCGCTCCCTGTGGGGCCAGAGTCCGGCTGGGGCGGCAGCTCGAGGCCCAGCCCTTACCCGTGCCCGGACAACAGGCAGGAGAGGCGGCGGACACTAGGTTTCATCCCTAGGTGGGGAAGATCCCCCGGAGGCAGGGCATGGCAACCCGCTCCAGTATTCTTGCCTGGAGAATCCCTCGGACAGAGGATCCATGGGGTCACAAAGAGTTGGACAAGACTGAGCACATGATCAACCAAAAGATGAAAGACCATATTAATGCACCTACAGTTTTTGGACGTGCCCTATCCCAACACAGGACCTCCCTTGTGGGTCAGCTGTTAAAGAATTGTGCAATGGGGGAGAGCTGGGTTCGATCCCTGGGTTGGGAAGATGCCCTGGAGAAGGGAAAGGCTACCCACTACAGTATTCTGGCCTGGAGAATCCAGTGGACTCTACAGTCCGTGGGATCACAAAGAGTCGGACACGACTGAGCGCCTTTCACTTTCACAACACAGTGCTGTTCCCCTCACCCTCCCACTGGTCACCCCCAGCCTGAAAGCTGGTGTTGACTATAGCATCTCAATCTAAACCTTAGATCTTAGCTAGGGCTGAAATTCAGACCATTCGGTCCTCTGAAGCTTGAAATCCTTGTCTTCATAAATCACAGCAGCAGTGGTCTATCACATTTTCCGTTCACTGTGTAATCATCACCCAGCTGCCACTCAGAGGGGTTATACTGTCATTCCTTGAACTCAGGTGGAATTCTACCTGCATCCTCACTAAACATCATGCTGCTGAGCTTTTTTTTTTTAATCTTCACATAAGGCATCCCTTCCAGCTTCAGTCAGTTCAGTTGTTTAGTCATATCCAACTCTTTGCAACCCTGTGGGGACTGCAGCACACCAGGCCTCCCTGTCCATCACCAACTCCTGGAGTGTGCTCAAACTCATGTCTATTGACTCAGTGAGGCCATCCAACCATCTCATCCTCTGTCATCCCCTTCTCCTCCTGCCTTCAATCTTTCCCAGCATCAGGGTCTTTTCAGATGAGTCAGTTCTTTGCATCAGGTGGCCAAAGTATTGGAGCTTCAGCTTCAGCATCAATCCTTCCAGTAGACATTCGGGACTGATTTCCTTTAGGATGGACTGGTTTGATCTCCTTGTAGTCCAAGGGACTCTCAAGAGTCTTCACCAACACCACAGTTCAAAAGCATCAGTTCTTTGCACTCAACTTTCTTCATGGTCCAGCTCTCACATCCATTCATGACTACTGGGAAAACCATAGCTTTGACTAGATAGACCTTTGTCTGCAAAGTAATCTCGCTGCTTTTTATTATGCTGTCTAGGTTGGTCATAGCTTTTCTTCCAAGGAGCTTTAATTTCATGGCTGCGGTCACCATCTGCAGTGATTTTGGAGCTCAGAAAGAAAAAGTCTGTCACTGTTTCCATTGTTTCCCCATCTATTTGCCACGAAGTGATGGGACCGGTTGCCATAATCTTCATTTTTCAAATGTTTAGTTTTAAGGCAGCTTTTCACTCTACTGTTTCACTTTCATCAAGAGGTGCTCTGGTTCCTCTTTGCTTTCTGCTTAGGATCTGTTCAATATTCATAAAACCACGGTCTATATTGACATTAATAAACATTGTGCAAGAGACAACACCAAGCCTGCTGGCAGATAGGTGCCCTTCTCTCAGCCCCTCATAAATCTTTCAACATTCCTGGGATTACACAGTTGAGCCCATCTGTCTGTGGTCCCGTCCCACCGAGGCTTCTGTATCACGTTTCACATATCATGACAAGACTGTCAACCATCCATGGTGTGACATTACCTCTGTCTTGTGAGTGAAAGGCATAGCCACAATGTATCAACCTTGCACCCCTTTGGGAAGCATTCAGTCTGACATTGAGCCCATGCGGACTTCTGCTGGTGACAGCTTTCTTTTCTAATAACTAACAACTCAGGCAGAATTTCCCAGAGTATAGTATGTTTGTCAGCATGTAGCTTTTCACAACAGGTGGCCAAAGTATTGGGGCTTCAGCTTAAGCATCAGTCCTTCCATTGAATATTCAGGACTGATTTCCTTTAGGATGGACTGGTTGGATCTCCTTGCAGTCCAAGGGACTCTCAAGAGTTTTGTCCAACTCACAGTTCAAAAGCATCACCAGATGGGAAGAACTGACTCATTGGAAAAGACCCTGATGCTGGGAAAGATTGAAGGCAAGAGGAGAAGGGGATGACAGAGGATGAGATGGTTGGATGGCATCACTGACTCCATGGACATGAGTTTGACCAAGCTCCAGGTGATAGTGAAGGACAGGGAAGCCTGGCGTGCTGCAGTCCATGGTGTCACAAAGAGTCAGACACGACTTAGTGACTGAACAACAGGAATGTAGATTTTGTTCTTCTGGAAAGGCAGAGCACGTTTATTCTGTGGATTTTCTCACTTTTTTTGACATTCATTGCTTAGGACACGAGACTGAGCATGTATCCTTCTGGACCCTCTGAGCGTCCAAACCTAGACGTTTGATAGTCTCAGGAATGTGTGTACCACCTTGTCAAGTCTAAGATTTATTTCCTTTGATAGAGCAGAGCTAAGTTAAATGAAAGTGGTCCTGCTTTCACTTATCAGCAAGCACTGCATCGATCAACAAGGTGAATTTGACCAACTTTTATAGATTTATATCTGTATGTGTTAGTCCCCAGATGTGTCTGCTTCTTTGCAACCCCATGGACTATAGCCCACCAGGCTCCTCTGCCATGGGATTCCACAGGCAAGAATACTGGAGTGGATTGCCATTCCCTTCTCCAGGGGATCTTCCCAACCCAGGGATCAAACCTGGGTCTCCCACACGGCAGGCATATTCTTTACCGTCTGAACCACCAGGGAAGAGATTGAATCAGTAGCTAATCCTCTTCATGAAGTAGGGTGCAGATTGTTTCATTTTTTTTATTCTAACAGATGTATAACTATAAAATGTAATGGAGGATGGAATTCCAGAATTTTCCTTGTACTTTTCAAATTACAGGGTCAAGTACCTTTCAGTTTGTAAGCTCAAGCATACTGAAACACCTTTTTCACAGGGCCAGCGGGAGCCCGCGTGCCAGAGGGTGACTAAGTCTGTGCATCAAAGCTGCTGAGTCCGAGGGCCCTAGAGCTCCTGTACCAAAAACATCGCACCCCACACCTCTCCTGGCTGGTCCCCCCTTGCTGCAAGTAGAGAAAGCCCGAGAGCAGTAACGGAGACACCAGAACAGTCAAAAACTATAATTCTATAAGTTTTAAAAATACTATATCTGCAAAGGGCCAAGTTTCGTGCTGGCAACTAGAAGGGACTATATATACATGATTGGGCTTTCCTGGTGGCTCAGTAAAGAATCCGCCTGCCACGTGGGAGACCTGGGTTCCATCCCTGAATTGGGAGGATCTCCTGTTGGAGGGCATGGCAATGCACTCCAGCATTCTGGCCTGGAGAATCCCCATGGACAGAGGAGGCTGGTGGGCTACAGTCCATGGGTCACATAGAGTGGGACACGACTGAGCGATTAACGCAAGCCCTGGAGAGGACGTCTCGGGTGTTAACACCTGTCTCTCCTGGCTTTTGGGAGCCTTTACCTTGCTCTAAAACTACTGGAGGAACAGCCAGAGGCTGAGTCCTCATCTGCAGAAGAGAATTCTCCTCTGAGCTCTCTGGCTGTTGGAAGAAAACATTTCTTTGAGGCTGTCAAACTCACAATGGGTGGCTTCAGAGAGATGCTCCAGTGTTGAGAGTCTTGGCTGTAAACCTTTGGAAAGGCTCACGGAGATGATCTTATATTGATAACAATTTCTTCTTGAGCGAAAGCTCAAAGTCTGCGCTTCAGTTCAGATCAGTTCAGTTCAGTCGCTCAGTTGTGTCTGACTATGTGTGACCCCATGGACCCCAGCATGCCAGGCCTCCCTGTCTATTACCAACTCCTGGAGTTTACTCAAACTCATGACCATTGAGTCAGTGATGCCATCCAACCATCTCATCCTCTGTCGTCCCCTTCTCTTCCTGCCTTCAATCTTTCCCAGCATCAGGATCTTTTCAAATGAGTCAGCTCTTCGCATCAGGTGGCCAAAGTATGGGCGTTTCAACTTCATCATCAGGCCTTCCAATGAACACCCAGGATTGATCTCCTTTAGGATGGACTGGTTGGATCTCCTTGCAGTCCAAGGGACTCTCAGGAGTCTTTTCCAATACCACAGTTCAAAAGCATCAGTTCTTTGGCACTCAGCTTTCTTTATAATCAAACTCTCACATCCATACACGACCACTGGAAAAACCATAGCTTTGACTAGTTGGACCTTTGTTGGCAAAGTAATGTCTCTGCTTTTTAATATGCTGTCCAGGTTGGTCATAACATTCCTTCCAAGGAGTAAGCGTCTTTTAATTTCATGGCTGCAGTCACCATCTGCAGTGATTTTGGAGCCCAGAAAAATAAAGTCAGCCACTGTTTCCACTGTTTCCCCATCTATTTGCCATGAAGTGATGGGACCGGATGCCATGATCTTAGTTTTCTGAATGTTGAGCTTTAAGCCAACTTTTTCACTCTTCTCTTTCACTTTCATTAGGGAACACTAATCCTGCATTAACAAGTATCATCATTCCTAAAAACCCTTCACATCTGCTATATGTTGCTGTGTGCTCACTCAGCCATGTCTGACTCTTTGCAACCCCATGGACTGTAGCCCACCAGACTCCTCTGTCCATGGGATTCTCCAGGCAAAAATACTGCAGTGGGTTTCCATTTTCTCCTCCAGGGGATCTCCCTGGACCAGGGATGGAACCCAGGTATCCTGCATTGGCAGCTGGATTCTTTACCACCGAGCCACCAGCGACGCTGATCTCTGCAACCTCATCACTGGACTGACATCCATCCTATGCAAGGACCAGGCTGACCTTGAAAAGCAGGAATTTTATGGGATGCACAGACCAGGGGGGTGGGGATCTTGGGGCATCTGTATAATTCCACTCCCTGCAGTTATGGGAAAAAAAAAAAAACAACAACATTAGATCTTCTCCCACAGATATAACTGTAACCAGACTGAGAAAAGTGATTTGTCTATGACTTAGGCAATGCCAATTTGGTTTTAAAGGTCATGTTTCTTTTTACCTTCACCCCAAAGACTTAATCAAGCTGCGGAGACCTCTAATGAGAGATTTTGCTGATGACTGAGAAATGATGAGCGTGGAATAACCGTGTTCCTCAGTTCAGTTTTTTTTTTTTTAATTATGCCACGGACCCCTTTGCTTTATTCTCTGTATAGTTAAGTCAGGCATTCAGGGCAATAGAGAATGCCTGTGCTCACTCCTCAAATTCATATGTGGGGTCCAGACCCACGTGAAATAGAATGAAGGGGTGGAGTCTCTAGGAGGCGATCAGGTCATGAGCCTCATGAATGGGATTTTAGGACTTTATAAAGGAGAACCCAGAGAGTTCCGTGGGTTTCCCAGGTGCTGCCAGTGGTAAAGAACCCGCCTGCCAATGCAGGAGATGTAAGAGATGAGGGTTCGATCCCTGGGGCGGGAAGATCCCCTGCAGGAGGGCATGGCAACCCACTCCAGTATTCTGGCCTGGAGAATCCCCATGGACAAAGGAGCCTGGCGGGCTACAGTCCATGGGGGTTTGCAAAGAGTCAGACACCACTGAGCGACTCAGCACTCAGAGCAAATACATGATGGTTAAAATAATATGCACACACAGATATATAAAGCGATACCTAACTATGCTGATCAGGAGTCCCTCAAAAAGAGTACTTAGTTAAAACGACTATTACAAAAGTTTTTATTGATTTCTTTTTTTTGGCTATGCGGTGTGGCTCATGGGATCTTAGTTCCCTGACCTGGCGTTGAAAGCGCCAAGTTGTAACCAGTGGACTGCCAGGGTCGTCCCAAGCGTTTTTTGTATTTTAAAGTACATTTTTAGAAAGCCATTGGTTATTTTTCAATGTTTTCTTTTTTCCTTTAATTAGGTAGCCAATGAGCATGTGTTTCTTGAGGCTTTTTTACTTGTCCAGCACCAGGGAGGACTTGTGAAGGAATGTAAAGGATGCAAGAAATATGAAAACATTCACTCTGGCTATAAAGAAAACATCATTAGCTGCCATGAAACAATGAGGGCACAATTAATGTGCAAAATGGCTTTTCCCTGCAAACGGTTCAGCAGCAGCAGAGAAATCCAAGTAGAGAAGAGAAGAAAAAAGAAATAGACCTCTTGTGTTTCCTTCTCGTCCACTTTTTTCTTTTTCCTCTGAAGTGTCTGAAAACACATCCTAGAAGGAGTGACTGAGCTCTTATGCTGCCGGCGGAGAGGATGTGGGGCAATGGTGCAGCTAGGGACCCCAGGTGCAAAGAAAGGATTCTTCTCTGTGGGGAAGTTGCAAGCGTCAGGACTTGGTGGCAACCTAGTGCATGAGCCCAGAGTTCATTTGAATCTGTCCGGAGTCTCCATACCTCCCCTCCCCTAGGGCTGGTGTATATCTCGGGGGGTTGGAGGCCATCAGAAACAACTTCCTGGGTTTTCGGCTGAAGTTAGCTGAGTTGAAGAGTTCCTGAATGGAATTTTGGGCAGACGCACACTTGAAGGGAAGCAATTATGAGTTTCTTTCGGGCAGGTGGAATCTGAGATGCTTTCCAGATACTGTCTTATCCTTCCTAGGGCTGTTGTAGCAAAGTACTATCAACCAGTGAAGAGCTATTCTTTCCCTTTGGGAGGTCTAAAGTCTGGAATAGGGTGTCAGCAGAAGGGACTTCCCTGGCAGTCCAGTGGCTAACACTCTGCAGCCCCAGTGCAGGGGGCCCAGGTTCAATCCCTGGTCAGGGAACCAAGATCCCACATGCCGCAACTAAGAGCTGGCACAATCAAATGAAGCATAACCCGCTCCGGTATTCTTGCCTGGGAAATCCCATGGACAGAGGAGCCTGATGGGCTGCAGTCCACAGGGTCGTGCAAAGAGTCGGTCACAACTTAGTGAGCATGCACATGTACATTTTTTTAAAAAGGTGTCAGTGGGGCCATAACATGCCTGGAGGCGCTAGCGGTGACTCTGTTCCTCCCCACTTCCACCTTTGGATGGCTATAGGTGCTTCTTAAAGCCCCTATAGCCCTAAAGCCCCACCTAAAGAATCAACTATCACCTCTGCATCTCAAAATCCTTAGTTTAATCACATCTGCAAAGACCTTTTTCTTTTTTTTCTTTTCTCAAATAAGGTAACATTGACAGGTTTCCCAGGATCCGGACCTGTCATCTTTGGGAAACATTTAGTCAGCTTACTGGAGAAATGGAAACCACTCAAAAGTGTCCTGGATAATGAAGGGAACTTTGCCGGTTAGTTTGGAAGAAGCCTGGCTAAAGCCCCACAGCTGACTTACACGGTTCCCCCTCGTGAGAAGCAGGAGTCAGGCCAAGGATCTGCTGACCTCAGGTGGTGCTTGCAGAAGCCTAGTCCCCAACCTTCAGCCGAGGGAGGACTACCCCCAGGGAAGCCCTCACATAAAGATTTGGCATGTCTCAGAAGCTCATTCGTGTGTGACCATTTGCGACCCCATGGGCTGTGGCCCACAAGACTCCACTGTCCGGGGAATTTTTCAGGCAAGAACACTGTAGTAGTTTGCCATTTCCTTCTCGAAGATCTGGGATACCTACCAGCAGAAGACCTAGATAGACATTTCTCCAAAGAAGATGTACAGATGGCCAACAGGCCACGTGAAAAGACGCTCAACATCACCAATAAAAGGAAATGCAAATCGAAAACCACCAAAGGGTATTGCGTCACACCAGTCAGAATGGCTATTATTAAAAAGTCTGCAGATAATAAATGCTGGAGAAGGGGTGGGGAAAAACAGAACCTCCTGCACTGTTGATGGGAATGTAAGTTGATGCAGTTACTATGGAGAACAGTGTGGAGGTTCCTTTAAAAACTGAAAACAGAGTTACCATATGAACCAGCAATCCCGTTCCTGGGTGTAAATCCAGAGAAGAACATGATTCAAAAAGATACATGCAGCCCAAAGTTTCATAGCAGCATTATTTAGAATAGCCAGGACATGGAAGCAACCTAGATGTCCATCAACAGATGAATGGATAAAGAAGATGTGTGAAGTAACTCCCAGCCTAGGCCACGATCAGCACCCCATGAGTGACCCTCAGATGAGGTCAGGGTCTGGAGGTCACAGCGCTGGGCAGGGGGCAGGCTTGAGGGTCCTGAGAGAACAGGAGCCCTGATGCCCACCTGGCACCCTTACCTTCATCCCTAGTATTATATTTGGGAACGTCTTTTTCAAATCTTGCATGCCTTGTGGGACCCAACCTGCTCATAACTTGGGGATAGTTCTGCCAATGAAATTGCTGGCTGAAAACGCGACACTGGTGTCATGGAGGTGGTTCTAGTGGAAACCAACGCAAGCGATTTCGAAGCTGCAAAAGAAGATTCCACGTGTGAGATTTTAGCAAGATAACCTCAAATGTACTGCTTTGCCCAAAGGCAGAATGAAATTTCTGCTCCTTCACTGTGATATCATTTGGGTGATTATGCAATAAATGCCTTTCTAGCTTCATATGGCACATTTTAAGGGGAAAAACAAAAACAATGTGTGCATGTTCAGTCAGTAAGTTGTGTCCCACTCTTTGTGACCCCATGGACTGTAGCCCGCCAGGCTCTGTCCATGAGATTCTCCAGGCAAGAATACTGGAGTGGGTTGCCATTTTCTTCTCTAAGGAATCTTACCAACCCAGGGATTGAAACTGCTTCTCCTGCAGGCAGATTCTTTACCCCTGGGCCACCTGGGAAGCCAAAAAATCCAATAGAGATACTTGTAAGAGATTCTTAGATGGGACTTCCCTGGTGGTCCAGTGGTTAAGACTCCATGCTGCCAATGCAGGGGGCAGAGCTTTGACCACTGCTCAGGGGAACTCAAGGGCATGGCAACCCACTCCAGTATTCTTGCCTGGAGAATCCCATGGGCAGAGAAGTCTGGCGGGCTACAGTCCATGGGGTCATAAAGAATTGCAACTTAGCACACACACAAAGTTTATCCAGTTTCCTTTCTCACTCCCAGTACAGTCACGACCACACACACACACACACACACACACACACACGCATGGCAAAAGGGACTGGTCATCTGTGCGTTCTTAAGGCTGAGATAATTCAAGGGCTTCACAGGAAGAAGGACGCTGAAACGGAAGCCTCTGCTTCTTTGGTGTTCCACGGCTACCGCCTCAGATGCTGGGAATGCCTTCACTGACCTCTGGCCAAAATATTTGTTTCAACTGAGTCTATGTGACCCCCCTTCAAGGAACATAACAGTATTTGACTAGCGGTAGAAATAACAGGAAACGACGGAGGACCACTGTCTGAAAGGTGGTGGAATTTTTACTGCAACGGAGAGCTTTCTTCCGGGCACACATAGCATGTTTCTAAAAGTTGGATAGGTTGTCATTCCCTAGCTCTGCATGATTAGACTTGTAGAAAGCCTGCAGGAACTATTGTGTGATTGGCTTTTGAAACAATTTAGTTTCTTACATTTCAGAATAATTTTAGATTGGGACTTACCTGGTGGTCCAGTGGTTCAGACCCTGTGCGTCCACTGCAGCGGGCATGGATTCCCCGGCAGAGGAAGTAAGATCTCCAGGAAAGTAAGATCCCGCATGCCCTGTGGCATGTGGCCGTCTCTTTTTGTAAATAAAGCTTTATTGGCACCATGTCTCATCCATTCACTTACCTTCTGCCACTGGCTACCCTGGGGCCCCCAGGGTAGTGGTGGGTAACTGCCATAGAGATCATGCAGCTTGCAAAGGCAAAAATATGTACTATCTAGCCTCTTCAGAACAGGCCTTCCCCGGTGGCTCAGCTGGTAAAGAATCTGCCTGCAATGCAGGAGACATGGGTTCGATCCCTGGGTTGGGAAGATGTCCTGGAGAAAGAAAGGCTACCCACCCCAGTATTCTGGCCTGGAGAATTCCATGGACTGTATAGTCCACAGGGTCGCAAAGAGCCGGACATGACTGAGCAACTTTCACTTTTCTCTTCAGAATAAAGTTTTCTGACCCCTTGATAGACTAAAGTGTTGTCACAAGTTTGAGAGTCCGGGGTTACGGACATGTTTCACGGTGGATGAGACCCACACCAAAGACATCACGATGAGACCCAAAGACCCGAAGGGAAGAGCCACCACGTGCAAACCATGGCTCCCTCAGGGGGCGGACAGACCCACACTTTCTCTATGAGTGTCTTTCGGTCCTTCCGAGATGGAGCTGTTGCTCTGGGTATTAGACACGTTTCCACCATGTATGTGACCAGTTGCATGTAAATTTACGTCATCTGCAAACACGAGTTCTCGCCACAAGTCAAGCCCTTGAGGTTCGTGTGGATTTCCTCTCCCCTGCTCATGGCTGCTTCCCTTAGCAGTGTAGCAGTCATTTCGAAATTAGCGAGAGTCTGTGGTTAGTGAGCAGACTGCCTCTTTGTTAGCTGAGATCTGACTTCAGAGCACATGCCTGCCCAGAAAACAGTCATCTCACTTTACTATGTTAGTATACTGTGCCTCAGAAAGGAACATAACATTTAAACGAAGGTTGAAATACGTAATGTGTGTATATGTGTCAATGGACATGAGTCTGGGTAAACTCTGGGAGTTGGTGATGGACAGGGAGGCCTGGCATGCTGCAGTCCATGGGGTTGCAAAGAGTCAGACATGACTGAGCAACTGAACTGAACTGATAAATGTGTCCACTCTGTACATCTCCCTGTGGAACCCTATACCAAGGTCACAGGTGTGGAGCCCTTGGACCAAGGTCACAGGATAAAAATCTCTGGAACTGATCAAGTCCTATAGCAACTGTTGCCCTGAGCCTCCATATCTAAATTGGCCAGTTTCCTGACCCCATATGAGCTAAAATACCCACTCTGTTATCCACCTGATAGCATCCTAGGGGCTTCCCAGGTGGCAGATGAAATAAAGAAACTGCTTGCCAGTGCATGAGACATAAGAGACCCGGGTTTGATCCCTGTGTTGGGAAGACCCCCTGGAGGAGGGCATGGCAACCCACCCCAGTATTCTTGCCTGGAGACTCCCCATGGACAGAGGAGCCTGGTGGGCTACAGCCCATAGGATCTCAAAAAGAGTCGGACACGACTGAAGCAACTTAACACACATAGTATCCTAACCAATCACCTAATGCCACCCTTCGAGTAGGAATTTTGTCTTGAGGCTATAAAAATGGGCTGCTAGCCCATCAAAGGGGTCAACCCTCCCTTGAGCCGGCCCCCTGTTCTAAAAGCGTCTCCCAGTCTGATAAACTCTCCTCTCCTCTCATTCTGCCTCATCTCTGGAAACTTTTCCAACCGGTGCACGGACCACAACACTCACCCCAACACACACTTCCTTGAAAGTGCGGTGACCTTCAGATGCCATCACATCTGAGACCACCTGCGACCTGCCTCCAGCCTCTCAAAAGTGGACTTCTTGTTGCTTCGAGATGCGAGTCGCAGAGAGTGCTTAGGTCGGTCTGACCCCTTTGCAGACACTCACGTTGACAGGGCGGTGAACCTCCAATTCCCTGCCGGAGCTTACGGAGTGATCTGCCTGGATTGAACTCTCAGCTCTATGACCTCTGTGAGCTTGGACATGTCACACATCTTCTGCTGCCTTGGACAGAAACTGGAGATAGAAAGACGAGCCAGGGTGGGGGCTGCCAGTTAAGCCAGACTTGAAGTTGTCCAGTGCAGCCAACTCACGGAAGGCA
The DNA here is from genome assembly GCA_949782905.1 of Rangifer tarandus platyrhynchus. Classification (NCBI taxonomy): domain Eukaryota; kingdom Metazoa; phylum Chordata; class Mammalia; order Artiodactyla; family Cervidae; genus Rangifer; species Rangifer tarandus. The sequence continues at coordinate 7,315,774 of OX460343.1, read as the reverse complement.
CTCGGATAAGGATACTCAAGTTAGCTTCGGTTCCTTCTTTGTCTCTGGACACAAACTCCACCCTCTCCTTTCCAGCCTGGGCTCGTCTCTTTGCAGGCTGAGACATGGACTTCAAGACAGTCTGATGGCTGCAGCACTGCATGTTCTGCTGACTGCTCTCTTAGGCACTGTTTCTCAAGCCATCCATTTCTGCTGTTTCTTCAGAGCAAAGGCTGGGATTCCTTCCGGAAGCCAAGTCAGGTGAGGTTAATTCCCCACAAAAACCACATGCCAGACTCTTTGATTTCTAAGTCTCAGTCACTCAGTTGTAGTCTGATTCTTTGTGACCGCATGGCCTGTAGCCTGTCAGGCTCCACTATCCACGCAATTCTCCAGGCAAGAATCCTGGAATGGCTAGCCGCTGTTCCCTTTTCAGGGGATCTTCCCGACCTCTGATGGAACCCTGGTCTCCCTCATTGCAGGCAGATTGTTTACTGAGCCACTAAGCCCCAGGTTCAAAACCTACCCATTGTGTGCAATATTTGAAGAGCTACTGAATTCCCCCTGGGTGGGGGGTAGGGGGACAGGAAAGGAGTTGAATGCCAAGATGTAACTCACCGCAGTGCTTTTTTTTTATTCTCTTAAAGCTCTGTAGGCAACCTTGAGCATTTTTTCCATTCTGGAGGACACTGGGCAGAAACAGACTGAAATGCAGTGACGCTGTTGCACGGATCCGCCCCCGGAACCTTTGGCATCAGGGCAGATGAACAGACGCGGCATTTTCATCTTCTAAGGCACGTTCCACACATGGTCTTCCAAAAGAATGTTCTGCCTTCCAGGAGCCAAGGAAGTAGAAGATCAACTGTTCCAAACAGGTACTGAGATCTCCGCTCTCTGAAGGAATCAGGGTGTGGGGAGTAGTCCTACAATGGTTTGTCCTGTGTTTACAAGCAAGTGCATACTCTCCAAGGGCGGTTAAGGTCTCCACAGCGTCAGTGTGTGTTATGACTTCTATCAAAGCAGCTGCCCCCAGCTTCCAGACAAGCCAGCGCGGATCTTTCTGAAGCGGCAGCGTCTGCAGCTCCTGGTTAGAGTCTCTGCTTCCATCTCGCAGTGACCTCCCCTCCGCCTTCCGCCCCAGCAGAAGCCCAGTCCTGTGGTTTTCCAGGAGGAAGGCTGAGGAGCTGAGGCCAAACTCTGTCTTACTTAAAACTGCAAAGCTGGTGGTGGAAATGGAGATGAGCCGCTGGCATGGGAGAAGGTGGTGGAAAAGCATAGGGATGCCTTACCTCTGGTTGGAAAAATTCTGAAACAGCATGTTTACTGCTGGGAGGAAGTCAAAGACTGCTCCTGGCTGCAGATGGGCCTGTTAAATTTCCTGATGATAAGTATGATGGAGTTGGTGTTTTTCTTTTTTTTTTTCAAGTTTTGGTTAGTAAAGAATCTGCCTGCAATGCAGGAGACATGGGTTCGATCCCTGGGTTGGGAAGATTCCCTGGAGAAGGAAAAGGCTACCCACTCCAGTATCTTGGCCTGGAGAACTCTATGGATTATATAGTCCATGGGGTCGCAAAGAGTGGGACAGGACTGAGCGACTTTCACTTTCACTTTTGGTAAAGCCATAACTTAGATGGGGCTCTTATTTTTCAAGCTTGAAGAATTGTTGTTGGTTTTTTCTTTTTTTAAAGCTCACTCAGTATATTACCAATAGTACTAATATCATTTTGAAACTTATGCGTATAGAATTCAGCATGATTTTCAATGTGTAATGCAATTCCTCTAAAAATGAAAGCAGTTGGGCTTTCCTGGTGGCTCACAAGGTAAAGAATCCACCTGCAATGAAGGAGACCTGGGTTCAATGCCTGGGTCCAGAAGATCCCATGGAGGAGGGCATGGCAACCCACTCCAGTATTTTTGCCTGGAGAATCCCATGGACAGAGGAACCTGGAGGGCTAGAATCCACGGGGGTCATAAAGACTCGAACACGAATGAGCAACTAACACACCTTAAGAAAATCTGAATAAACTTGAACATTTTTTTCCCTAAACAGAATTACTCCTGAAAGCTAATATACAACGTGAAAAATCTAACCCTACATTATTCAGATGAGTAATAATGGAGCGGACCTGAAGGTGCAAAACGTGTGTGTGTGTGTGTGTGTGTGTGTGTGTGTCCAGTTTGGCAAAAGAGTTGCCCCTTTCTTCAAAGGTTTGTTGATTTCAAGCGAAAGTCCTAGCTCTATAGGGTGATTTCCGTGGTGGAGAGCGGCCATAGAAAAGCAGTATTTTCAGGCTAATCACCGCGGGGTCACTCTTTATGAACTGGCAACGGATCAAAATGAAGGATGTCAGAGACTCAGACTGGTCAGACCTGGCAAGAGCGTGTGCTTTCTGGGGGAGATGGGTTAAGATGAGACAGCAGTGTTGGGGGCTCCGGGTTCTGGAGAATTAACCGCCCCCCACCCCGGGAAGGCCTGCTGACGGGCGAGAGAGCCGACTTCCCCGACCCTGAGCTCTCCGCCCCCCACCCCTCCTCCTCGCTACCAAGCATCACCCTCGTGAGGCCTCGTGGCATTCCGCGCTGCCCTCACTGAGCCTGGCGCCTTTTCTGCCAGCGCGGGGCGGGGATCAGGCGGGGGCCGCGGGGAGGCCCAGGGCACATGACGCCCCCTCCCCGCGGCCCCCGCGCCCAGCACATGACCCAGGTCGGCCGGCAGACCCGAGCCGCGCGCGTCCCCAGCACGACCCATGGCATCCCCGCGCCTCGGCACCTTCTGCTGCCCCACGCGGGACGCCGCCACGCAGCTCGCGCTGGGCTTCCAGCCGCGGGCCTTCCACGCTCTGTGCCTGGGCAGCGGCGCGCTCCGCCTGGCGCTCGGCCTCCTGCTGCTGCGTCCCAGGCGCTGGCCCGCGGGCCCCGGGGTCGACTTGGCCCTGCCGCGGACCTCTGCCCGCGGCCCCGCCTCCGTGCGCATCGTGCGCGCCGCCACCGCTTGCGACCTGCTCGGCTGCCTGGGTGAGCGCGCGACTCGCGCGGGCGGGGGAAGGGGGGGCCACCGTCGGTGTGCGAGTGAGGGCGCCCGGCCCGCGGGTGGGGGGACCCCTTCTTGGGAAGTAAGGGCGCACGGCTGGGGACCCTTCCGTGCATGGTTCAGGGTCCGCGCTTACTGCGCGGGTGGAGACCCCTCCGCGCGCACTTAAGCGCGCGCGGCCCGCGAGTAGGGCTCCCTCTGTAGCTGAGGATGTTGGGCCCCCAAGTAGGGACGCGTCTGTGCGTTTTTTCAGGGCGCGCCTAGGTGCGCAGTTGGTAGCCCGCGGCCCACGGGTGGTCCTCCGTGGGAGGTTGACACGGTGCGGCCCGCCAGTGGGGACCCCTCCGTGGGAATTGGGGGCGTACGGCCCATCGTAAGTGGGGACCACTGCGTGCGCGGTTGAAGGCGCGCGGCTCAAAAGTGGCGACCCCTCCGTGCGCAGTTGAGCGCGCGGGGTCCGTGAGTAGGGCTCCCTCAGTTTGTGGGTGAGGACGCCTGGCCCCCAAGTACAGACCCGTCTGTGCGTTTTTTCAGGGCGGGCCTATGTGAGCGGTTGAGGACCCCGCGGCCCCGCGGGTGGGCCTCCGTGTGAGGTTGACGGGGTGTGGCCCGCCAGTGGTGACTCCTTCGTGGGAATTGAGGGCGCACAGCCCGTCGTAGGTGGGGAGCACTGCGTGCGAGGTTGAGGACGCTCAACTCAACGGTGGGGACCCCTCCGTGTGAGGGTGAGGACGCCAGGCCCGCGAGTAGGGACCCGTCTGTGCGTTTTCTAGGGCGCAGGCACCACGGGTGCGGACCCCTCCATGCCCAGTTGAGGGCCCGTGGCCCGCGAGTGGGGATCTTTCCGTGTGTGCTTGAAGGCGCGCTGCCCGCGAGTGGGGACCCCTCCGTGCGCGGTTGAAGGCACACGGCCCGGGGTGGGAACCCCTCCATGCCCATTTGAAGGCCCATGGCCCGCAAGTGGGGACCTCTCTGTTGAGAGCGCGGCCCGCGAGTGGGGACGCCCTCCGTGCGCGGTTGAGGGCGGACTGCCTGCTGGTTGGATCCCCTCTGTGTGTGGGTGAGGATACCAGGCCCACGAGTAGGGACCCATCTGCGCGTTCTCCAGGAGTCAAGTACCATGGGTCGGGACCCCTCCGTGCCCAGTTGAGGGCCAATGGCCGGAGAGTGGAGTCCCCTCCGTGTGCGGTTGAGGGTGCACGGCCCGCAGGTGGGGACTACTGCGTGAGCTGTTGAGGGCACACATCTTTGTGGTGGCGACCACTGTGTGCGCGGATGAAGACACACGGCCCATGGGTCTGCGAGTGGGGACCTCTCTGTGCCCAGTTGAGAGCTCGTGGCCCACGAGTGGGGACGCCCTTCATGGGAGTTGAGGGCGCACAGCCTTGTGGTGAGGACAACTCCGTGCGCGGTTGAGGGCGCAGAGCCCACAGGTGGGGAACCCTTGGTGTGCAGTTGAGGGCGCGTGTACAGCCTTAAGGACCCATCCGTGCGCGGTTGAAGGTGTGCGGCCCGCGAGTTGGAATCCCTCTGTGTGTGTTCGAGGGCGCACGGCCCGTGGGTGGGAACCACTGCGTGAGAGTTTGGGGGCGCAAGGCCTTGTGGTGGGGACCACTGCATGCACGGTTGAAGGCACACGGCCCGTGGGTGGGGAGCGTTCCATGTGCAGGCAAAGATGTCGGGCTGCGAGTTGGGACCTGTCTGTGGGTTTTCCAGGGCGCACATAGTGCCTGTCGGGACCCCTCCATGCCCAGCTGAGGCCGATGGCCCTTGAGTGGGGATACCTCCGTGTGTGCTTAAGGGTGCGCTGCCCATGAGTGCAGACGCCTCTGTCCGCGGTTAAGGGCGCACGGCCCGTGGTGGGGACCACTGCGTGCGCGGTTGAGGACGCCTGGCCCACGAGCAGGGAGCTGTCTGCGTTTCTCAGGGCACGCGCATCTTGGGTCAGCACCCCTCTGTGTGCCGTTGAAGGTGCGCGGCCAGCGCATGGGGACCTCTTCTTACGCGGTTGAGGGCACACGGCCCGCGGGTGGGAACCCCTCCATGCCCAGCTGAGGGCGCGGGGCCCGTGAGTGGGGACCCCCTTCTTGTGAGTTGAGGGAACATGGCCCTCGACAGGGGAACCCTTCATGTGCAGGGAAGGACACCCATCCCGGGAATGGTGAGCATGGTTCAGGGTGTGCGTACCGCGGATGGGGACCACTCCATGCGCGGTTGAGCGCGCCTGGTCTCCAGGACTGGAGACCCCTCCATATGCGGGTGAGGACGCCAGGCCCGCAAGTGGGGGACCCGTCTGTAAGTGGTTGAGGGAGCCCGGCAGGCGGGTGGGGTCCCCTCCGTGAAAGGATGAGGGCACCCTGCCCATGGGTAGGGACCCATCTGTGCGTGGTTGAAGGCGTGTGGCCTGCGAGTGGGGAGCCCTGGGTACGGGCGGGGGTGCCCAGCCGGCGGGTGTTACATGTTTTAGGGCAAGTGGCCGCGAGTGGGGACCCCTCCGTGTGCAAATGGGGACCCCCCCCCGGGAGTGGGTACCGGATGTGTGTGGTTGAGAGCACCTGGCCCACGGCTGGGAGGACTGATCCAGAGACGGCTTCCCAGGGACACAATGGGAGGAGGAGTAGAATCTGCAATACAAGATGGGTAAAAGTTGCTTCCGGGGACTTCTTTTTTTCTTTTTCTTTTATTTAACACTTTGATATATTTGTTACTGCTCTTATTAGGGAAACTTTAGGCAGTGCTGTGAAGGAGAACCCAGAAAATACAACGGTTCCATGATCGTTCCACCAGTGAGAGACTAATAGTATTATCAGGCCTGAGTGCACACACATGCAGTTGTTTCCAAACCAATTTATCAGGATCAGGAAGAAAACTCCATATATACGATAAAATTTTTATTTCCTTTTTTATCTATGTATCTATCTGAGTTTTGGTTTTCTATCACAGGTGTGATAGAGACTTGTAGTCTCTAGGCTAAATCCAGCCTGCTTTTCTATGTACCGGCCATGAGTGAAGAACGTTTTTACATTTTAAAGTGTGTTTTAAAAATCTACAGAGGCTTCCCTGGTAGCTCAGATGGTAAAATGTCTGCCTGCAAGGTGGGAGGCCCGGGTTCGATCCTTGGTCAGGGAACAAGATCTCACATTGCCGCAACTAAGACCTGGCCCAGTCAAGTAAATAAATACTTTTAAGAAAATCTACAGAACAACAGTATTTCTGACATGTAAGCATCCCGTGAAATGTGAATGTCAGCATCCATACGTGGAATCTGATGGGGATACAGCCATGCCCTGCACTTGTGCACTGTTGAGGCCACACCTTCTGCCCACCCCGATCCCCCACGAGGGCAGAAGTGAGTGTTGCATAGAGAAAGTGTGGGCCATAGAGCCTAAAATGTTTTCTCTCTGATCCGTTGCAGAAACTTTGCTGACCCCTGCTTTCAACCCTAGAATGGCATGTTCTACAAACTCTAAGCTCAATACTGCTGACCTTTTAAACTTTTTATTTTGGACTTTATTACATATATGCAAAAGTAGAGAGACTGTATAATGAACCCCCTGTTCTCATCACCTAGCTTCCTCTATACTTCACCCCTGTACCCACTCTCCACTGAATTAATTTGAAGCAGATCCCAGAATTTATATCATTTCATTCATACAAATTTCAGCATGTAACTATAGAAGAATTCAACATATATATATATAATTATATACATAATTATATAACTTATGTTTATTGTAACATACTGTATACTACATGTGTGTCTATGTTAGTCACTCACTCATGTCCGACTCTTTACGGCCCCATGGACTGTAGCCCACCAGGCTCCTCTGTCCATGGGATTCTCCAGGCAAGAATACTGCAGTGGGTTGCCATTCCCTTCTCCGGGGGAACTTCCCAATCCAGGGATCAAACCCGGGTCTCCCGCATTGCGGGCAGATTCTTTACTGAGCCACCAGGGAAGCCATATACTGTATAGTATGTTACAATATCATTATATATTACAATATATAATATATATACTATGTTATATTAGTGAAGTGAAATCACTCAGTTGTGTCCGACTCTTTGTGACCCCATGGACTGTAGCCCACCAGGCTCCTCTGTCCATGAGATTTTGCAGGTGATGATACTGGAGTGGGTTGCCATTTCCTTCTCCAGGGGATCTTCCCGACTCAGGGATCGAACCTGGGTCTCCTGCGTCACAGGCTGACACTTTACCCTCTGAGCCATCAGGGAAGCCCAATATGTTATATTAAGTATAATATAGTATCATATTATAATATATAATTATATATATACATATATCACACTGATATCATTACTGCCTAAAAAATAAGGAAAACCGATTCCTTCATATCACTGCTCCATATTCAGGCATGTCATACATGCCAGTTTTCGGTTAGTTAGTTCAAATCAGGATCCGAAGAGCGTCTGTGTTCTGTAAGCGCTGACAGGTGCTGGCCATGTTGGAATCATCTGCTCTTGAAGGAGAGGCCGTGATGGTATTTGAGTGCCTTCCACCTCGGTGTCCTGAGGGTGTAAGAGCAGCTTCTAGCCACCCTGACCAGGTATCTGGTGGATGCGTCCCAGGGCCTGGCTCTCCTGCTCTTCTTGCTGTTTTATGCTTGGAGATGCTCAAGAATCTTGACTCCAGACACGTGCTGTCGAACCTCTTAATCACTTTTTCAGATTGGAGTAAGACAGGAAGGACTACTTCCCTTTCTGTTAGTGACCAAGCGAATGTGGTACAGGATAATTAAATTTAAAAAAAATCGGTGTTCTCCCTGATTCTGCTGAAGCATTTGGGGGAAGCATCTTAATAGTTTCAGAAACTTGAATATCTGGAAATAGAGTTGCAGCCAAACATCTTCTGGGGGTCAGGAAATAAGATTGGCACACCCTTTGGCCTTTCGAAGGAAGGTACATGGCACTGTGGGCAAATCAGCAGAAGCAGGGGTCAGGTCTAGGCAGGAGGTGTCTGGACCTCCTCGCTGGAAAATAACAAGCACAGATGCCAAGACGTCCCTGGTGGTCCAGTGGAAAAGGACCCGCCTGCCAGTGCAGGGGACGCGGGTTCGAACCCTTGTCCGGGAGGATCCTGCATACTCCAGAGTCTCCGTGAGCCATGATTACTGAGCCTCCGCTGCAGAGACTGGGGTCCACAGCTTCTGAAGCCCACGGCCCACCTAGAGTCTGCACTCCACAGCAAGAGACACCACGGCAATGAGAAGTCCACTCTCTGAAACTAGGGAAAGCCTGCAAAGACCACTGCAGCCAAAATAAAGACAGAAAGAAATACAGATGCGTGTCTCATGGGGTGTTTTTTTTTTACCCAGTATTTATTATTTTTTATTTATTTATTTATTTATTTTCATTTATTTTTATTAGTTGGAGGCTAATTACTTTACATCATTGCAGTGGTTTTTGTCATACATTGAAATGAATTAGCCATGGATTTACATGTATTCCCCATCCCGGTCCCCCCTCCCTACCCAGTATTTTTTAAAATCTTTTTTCATTTCCCCTAGACAAATTGCACAGCTTGTGGGACCCCGATTCCCTCACCAGGGATTGAGCCTGGGCCATGGCAGTGAAACCACAGAATCCTAACCTCTAGACCACCAGGGAACTCCCGCCCCAGCTTTACTGAGACCTCATGGACATACAGCACCAGGAAACATTTATGTATCCAGCACAAAGACTCACATTTACCAAAAACGTTTCCTAAACACCCATTACCTCATATACATGCAAAAAAAAAAAAAAACAATAATAATAAGGTGTTTATTGAGCTCAAAGCAGAGCTCTATAGAGAAAAACAACAAAGCACTATTTGGAAGAAAACATTATTTCTGTTATTTGAGCTTAAGAATGAGAAGCGACATCTTTAGGATTTTAGCGTCCATAATTCCCTTTGGTGGTGTAGGACACAGTGTATATTTGGTTGCCTATTTTGAAGTATATGTTTTGTATGCCAACTATACACATTATGGTAGTATACAAGTCTGTACTGTTCACTTCCCCTTGAGCATTTTGTGTTATACAGAGTACACTCAAACAGATGTTATTGCAAACCTAACAACCCTAATATACACCTCGAGTGTGGATACTGATTAGAGGCGAATTAGGTATCTGATGTCAAATTTTTTTTTTTTTAAAAGAACGGAGGAACTCTCTTTCACAACTTCAGAATAAACTTTTTGGGGGCTTCCCTGGTGGTCTGATGGTTGAGACTCCGCCTTGCAATGCAGGGCAGACGGGTCCGATCCCTGGTCTGGGAAGATCCCATGTGCCGTGGAGCGACTAAGCCCATGCACCACAACTAGTGAGCCCACGAGCCATGACTGCTGAGCCCAGGTGATGAAACTACTGGAGCCCAGGTACCCTGGAGCTGGTTCTCCGCAACAAGGAAGCCACGGAGACGGAGACGAGAAGCCCAAGGGTAGCAGCCCTTGCTCGCTGCACCTAGAGAAAGTCCTGTTAGCGGCAACAAAGACCAATCAATAAAATAAATCAATACATCTTTTTTTAAAAAATTAAAAAAGAAAGAATGTGCTTTTTTTCAGTCATTCTTTTTTTTTTTTTTAACATGAGGACTAGTTAAGCTGGACACTAAAAATATGGGCAAGAAACACACACTGTTATTCACACCGTCGCTTCTTAGAGGCAAATAAACGAACAAGCAAAATAAGGACATGACTGTAGCTGATGTCAGTGAAAGTGGAAATCAAAGTGCCTGCAGTTGCTCCGCAACCATAATCCTTATCTTCTGAGTCTGTTTTTTTTTTCCTCTGTCTCTCCTGCACCCACCAACATGTGTATCTTTCCTCTCTGCCTCCCTCATGTCTTTCTCTCTCCCTTCCTATCTTCTATCCATCCATCCTCTCATCTGTCCATGCGTCCATTTGTACATCCATCATTTTTACAGTCACCAGGTCCCCTTTAGGTATGAGTCAGGAGCAGATACAAAGAAAGCATTATCGCCTGGTTGTCCCTTAGGTATCGCGGTCCGGTCTGCGGTGTGGTTAGGGTTTCCGAGTTTCGTGGACGACATCTCCGCCGTGAACAGGACAGACGTGTGGCCAGCCGTCTTCTGCATCGGGAGTGCAGTAAGTGTGGTTCCCCTGGTCCCCCTGCCCACCCCTTCACCCCCCTCTGTTACACTGAGTCCTTAAAGTGTGGTCCTGACCTTTCCACCAACCCAGTGCAGTTTTTAGAAAAGCTCAGAGACCCCACCCTTACCCCACTGACCAGAAACCCTGTGTGGGGGGGACTGTTTGTGATTTAACAAACCCTCCAGGGGTCTCTGGAGCGTCCCAGGTGGCTCACAGGTGAAGAACTTGCCTGCTAATGCAGGAGATGCGGGTTTGATCCCTGGGACAGGAAGATCGCCTGGAAGAGGAAACGGCAACCTACTCCAGTATTCTTGCCTGCAGAATCCCATGGACAGAGGAGCGTGGTGGGCTACAGTCCATGGGGTCACAAAGAGTCAGACACGACTCAGAGACTACACAACCACCAGTGGCCTCTGAGCCTCACTCCAGTTTGAGAACCACTGTGCTAATATTTTCCTTCCCCCATCCTTAAACACACATTTAATCCTTACCTGAGATTTAGCCACAGTCAAAACAAACTGGTTAGTAAAAAAAAAAAAAAAAAAAGAAGGAAAAGAAAAAAGAAAGTTATTGATTTATTGCAGGTATGTACTTACCAAAACTGTATTTAAGTACATCTATTCATGGGCTTCCCAGGTGATGCTAGTAGTAAAAGAACTCGCCTGCCAGTGCAGGAGACATAAGAGACGTGGGTTCAGTTCCTGGGTCGGGAAGATCCCCTGGAGGAGGGAATGGTGACCCACTCCAGTATTTTTTGCCTGGAGGAAACCCATGGACAGAGGAGCCTGGCGGGCTACAGTCCACGGGGTCGCAAAGAGTTGGCCACCGTTGAAGGGACTTAGCATTACAGCACGTCCCTGCCTTGCTTCTCCTGGGAAGGTCCTTCCTGCGCATCCTCTTTCATCCTCAGCAGAAGGGCTTCTGGTTCAAAGTGCCAGGCCAGGCCTTTCATCTCTGAGCCCTTCATCTCTCTGCCTACACATGTGAGCACCAGGAGGGGCTCGCTGGACCAGTTCAGCTGAGCAGACGGCGGAACTAAGGCACCCACCGATCCCCAGGCCACATCCCAGTCTGGGCTTCCAAAGGTTGCCACGTGTATGCAGAGGGCTTTCCTGGGACCCCCGATGATGTCAGGGATGGGGCGGGGCCACCTGCAGCCCGCACCCAGGGGCTGGGATGCCCCGCTTGTGATTACAGCTCTGGATCCAGCTACTGTACAGCGCTTGCTTCTGGTGGTTGTTCTGCTATGCGGTGGACGCCTACCTGGTGATCCGGAGGTCGGCGGGACAGAGGTATTCAGAGTGAGCAGCCGGGTTCTTCTGCCCTAGCTCGTTGACCGAAGGGAACGTTGGAGAGGCCCCGAGCACTCTTATTTCTGTAGGGTAGACATGGAAAGTGAAAGAGGAGAGCAAAAAAGTTGGCTTAAAGCTCAACATTCAGAAAACTGAGATCATGGCATCCAGCCCCATCACTTCCTGGCAAATGGATGGAGAAACAGTGGAAACAGTGGCAGACTTTATTTGGGGCGGGGGGGCTCCAAAATCACCGCCGATGGTGACTGCAGCCATGAAATTAAAAGATGCTTAATTCTAGGGAGAAAAGTTATGACCAACCTAGACAGCATATTAAAAAGCAGAGACGTTACTTTGCCAACAAAGGTCTGTCTAGTCAAGGCTATGGTTTTTCCAGGAGTCATCTATGGATGTGAGAGTTGGACTATAAAGAAAGCTGAGCCCCAAAGAATTGATGTTTTTGAACTGTGGTGTTGGAGAAGACTCTTGAGAGTCCCCCGGACTGCAAGGACACCCAACCAGTCCATCCTCAAGGACATCAGTCCTGGGTGTTCATTGGAAGGACTGATGTTGAAGGTGAAACTCCAGTCCTTTGGCCACCTGATGCGAAGAGCTGACTCAGTGGAAAAGACCCTGATGCTGGGAAAGATTGAGGGCAGGAGGAGAAGGGGCTGACAGAAGAGGAGATGGTTGGATGGCATCACTGACTCAATGGACATGGGTTTGGGTGGACTCCGGGAGTTGGTGATGGACAGGGAGGCCTGGCGTGCTGCAGTCCACGGGATTGCAGAGTTGGACATGACTGAGTGACTGAACTGAACTGAGACGCAGTCCATCAGAAACTCCCAGCGGGCACTCCACCAAGAAACATCTAATGCCAGCTTGTTTTTATATAAAAGGCGGAAGGCACAATCAAAACAGTAAGGTATTCTTGCTGTGCACCTCAAACGTCTGTCCCTCCTGTCAGTCTTGAAAGCCTTCACTTCAGTTGCTCAGACGTGTCCAACTCTTTCCGACCCTGTGGACTGCAGCATGCCAGGCCTCCTTGTCCAACACCAACTCCCAGAGTTGTACTCAGACTCATGTTCATTGAGTCAGTGATGCCATCCAACCATCTCATCCTCTGTCATCCCCTTCTCCTCCCACCTTCAATCTTTCTCAGCATCAGGGTCTTTTCCAATGAGTCAGTTCTTCGCATCAGGTGGCCAAAGTTTCAGCATCAGTTCTTCCAATGAATATTCAGGACTGATTTCCATTAGGATGGACTTGTTGGATCTCCTTGCAGTCCAAGGGACTCAAGAGTCTTCTCCAACACCACAGTTTGAAAGAATCAATTCTTTGGTGCTCAGCTTTCTTTATGGTCCAACTCTCACATCCACACATGACTACTGGAAAGACCATAGCTTTGACTAGAGGGACCGTGAATGCCTTAGGTTAAGGGAAACAGATGAGACTCAGAAGGCCACGTTGTTTATGCTTCCACTTGGATGAAATGTCCAGAATAGGCGAATCCATAGAGACAGACGGTGGGTGAGTGGTTGCCTGGGGCTGGAGGTGCAGACGTGATGGGGAGAGACCCCCGAATGGGTCTGGGTGTCCCTTTAGGGGGATGAACATGTTTCAGAACTGGCTTGAGGCGGGGCTTGCATGGCACTGTGGATGTCCTAAATGCCGCTGAGTTGTTCACTTTAGAATGGTGAGTTTGATGTCATGTGACTCACTACTCAGCGCTAATGGGTGAAGCAGCCATAGACAATACATACACAAGTGGGCACGGCTGTGTGCCAATAAAACTTTATTGACAAAAGCAGGCAGAGGGCCGGATCTGTACTGAGGGCCATGTTTAAACAAACAAACAAAACCACCCTCTGAGGCACAATCAGGGGGCTGTTTGCTGAGAGTCTGCTCTGCATGTTTTCCCTCTGCTGGAGGAGTGCGGGGCTGGGCAGGTGCTGGACCTGAGGTTCCGCACCTGTATTCTCCCTCCCCCAGCACCATCCTGCTGTACCACCTGATGGCCTGGGGCCTGGCCGCCCTGCTGAGCATGGAGGGAGCCCTCATGCTATACTATCCTTCCTTGACCAGGTAAGCCGGGGCTCCCCCGACGCCCGACCCCCTTGGGGCATCCTCCTGCAGGACATGCCTGGGTGCTGACCCCGCGTGGGTGGGCGGGCCACTGTCCAGGGTCCGTGCAGCCGCGAGCACATGCCTGGCTCCTTGAGTCGGTCAGGGTCCCCCGCTCCTGCCGGTCACGTGTGTGCTGGTTTGGTCCTGTGCCCAGTGTGGATACACAGCTTGAGGTGGGGCTTGCACGGCACCGCGGATGTCCTAAATGCCCCCGAGTCGTCCACTTTACAATGGTGAGTTCGACATTACATGACTTTCACTACTCAGCGCTAATGGGTAAAGCAGCCATAGACAATACATACACAAGTGGGCATGGCTGTGTGCCAATAAAACTTTATTGACAAAAGCAGGCGAAGGGCCGGATCTGTACTGAGGGTCGTGTTTAAACAAACAAACAAAAAAAAACAACCTCAGAGGCACAATCAGAGCTGGGGGTGCATCTCTTCTCCCTATACGCCTGTGATGGGCATGGCTTTCCCCTACCTGCTCTTTTTTTTTTTTTTTTAATCCTTCAAACCAGCTTCCTCTGGGCATGCAGGTGAGTTGAACATCCCAAGGATGCATTGCAGATGTCTGGGAGACTCAAAGGGTTGCTTTTAGAATAGCTCATTTTCAGCCTCTGCTGTCTGCACTTTTTTTTACATGTCTCCATCCTGTGCTCTTCTGAACACACGCTGGGAAATGTGGCCTCTGAAACTGTCTCAGACATTTCTTTGAGTCTGAATCCCTGCCCTTTACCATTTATAAAACCTCAAGGCCCCTCTTAGGAGATACACTCTATGATTTAATGGAAAACTGAAAATCAGAGGTTGGACATGGTCTCTTGGTGATTTTAAGGTGGTGTAGACCCAGGGAGGGGCTTCCTGGCTAGCTCAGCTGGTAAAGAGTCTGCCTGCAATGCAGGAGACTCCAGCTCAATTCCTGGGTTGGGAAGTTCCCCCAGAGAAGGGATAGGCTACCCACTCCAGTATTCTTGGATGTCCCTGGTGGTTCAGACAGTAAAGAATCCACCTGCAGTGCAGGAGACCTGGATTTGATCCTGGGTTGGGAAGATCCCCTGGAGGAGGGCATGGCAACCCACCTCAGTATTCTTGCCTGGAGAATCCCATGGACAGAGGAGCCTGGCAGGCTACAGTCCATGGGACTGCAGAGAGTTGGACATGACTGAGTGACTTAAGCCCAGCACAGCACAGACCCAAGGATCAGTACAGCATGGCCCTTAGTACAGATCCGGCCCTTCTCCTGCTTTAGTAAATAAAGTTTTATTGGCACACAGCCGTACCCATTTGTGTATGTATTGTCTATGGCTGTTTCCATTAGAGTTGAGTGGATTTGACAGAGGCTGTGAGGGTTCTGAAGCCTAAAATATTTCCTATCTGTTTAGAGAAAAAGTTTGCTGACCTGTGGTGTAGACTTTTTCTTCCCATCTTTCTTAATTTCTTGTAGCTGCTCAGTCAAATGTCTCCACAGTCCTATTGTCTTGTCAACTGTGACTACTTCCAGGCCTCTGTGTAGACCCCTCAAAATAACCTGCTCTCCCCAGGAACCTTAAAAGGACAAAGACAGAGTAAGGAGCTGTCACAGAGGGATGCACTTAATCGGAAAGAATTTTTATCCCTCACCTCCACCCGTGGGATTCTGGGGCTATTTCCTTTGAGTCCAGGTGCTCCTGAGATTAACACAAGGCCTCCCCCTGAAGCATCTTAATTCTCCATCATCTCATCCTCCAACATCTCCACCCTCAGTCCTCCCCACCTTCTATCATCTCCAACATGCATCACCTCCAACCTCCATCATCTCCACCCACCATCATCCCATCATGCCCATCTTTCATCATCTCATAGGCCATCATCTCATCCTCCAACATCTGCACCCTATATCATCCCCACCCTCCAACATCTCTACCCTCAATCATCCCTATCCTCCAACATCTCCACCCTCAATCATCTCCACCCTCCAACATCTCCATCCTCAATCAACCCCACCCTCCAACATCTCCAACATACATCACCTCCAACCTCCATCATCTGCAACTTCCATCATCCCAGCTTCTCTAACCTCCATCATCTCATCCTTTATCATCTCATCATCTCATCTTCCATCATCTCTACTCTCCATCATCTCCACCTTCCATCATCTCCACCATCCATCATCCCATCACCCCATCCTCCATCATCTCCTTCCTCTATCATCTCCATCCTCCAACAGAACCATCCTCCATTATCTCCATCCTCCATCATCTCCAGCCACCATCATTTCATCTGTCGGCATGTCCACCCTCTATCATGTCAACTCTCCACCATCTCCACCCCCCAGTCTGCCCTCCACTGTCCCATCATCTCCACCCTCCATCATCCCATCATGTCTACCTCCATCATCTCATCCTCCAACATCTTCCCCCTGCCTCATCCCCACCCTCCAACATTTCCACCCTCAATTATCTCCATCCTCCTTCTTCTCTACCCTCCAACAATTCCACCCTCCATCATCCCATCATCTCTATCATCCCATCATCTTCAGTCTCCATCATCTCCAGCTTCTATCATCTCTGCCCTCCATCACCCCCACCCTTCATGATCTCCAACTTCCATCATCCCATCTTCTCTAACCTCCATCATCTCATCCATAATCATCTCTACCATCTATCATGTCCACCCTCCATTATCTCTGACCTCCTTTATCTCATCATTTCCATTATCCCATCATCTCCTGCCTCCATCATCTCATCTTCCATCATCACAACCTTCCATCATCTTTTAGTTCAGTTCCATTGCTCAGTCGTGTCAACTCTTTGTGACCCCATGAACCACAGCACGCCAGGCCTCCCTGTCCATCACCAACTCCCGGAGTCCACCCAAACCCATGTCCATCGAGTCGGTGATGCCATCCAACCATCTCATCCTCTGTCATCCCCTTCTCTTCCTGCCCTCAGTCTTTCCCAGCATCAGGGTCTTTTCAAAATGCCCTCTGTCATTTCCACCCTCCATCAGTCATCTCTACTTCTATCATCCCATCTTCTCTAACCTTCATCATCTCATCCTACATCATCTCCACTCTCCATCATGTCCAGATTCCATCATCCCATCATCTCCACCCTCCATCATCACATCTTCCATCATCTCCATCCTCCATCATCTCCATCTTTGATCATAACCATCCCCATCATCTCCAGCCACCAAAATCTTTGGCCACCATCATCTCATCTTTCATCATGTCCACCCTCCATCATCTCCAACCTTCATCATCTCTACCCTCCATCATCCCATCATCTCATCTTCCATCATCTCCACCTGCCATCATCTCATCCTTCATCATCTCCATCCTTCACCATTTTCATCCTCCATCATCTCTAGCCACCATCATCTCCAGCCATCATCTCTCACCCTCCATCATGTCCACCCTCCCTCATCACATCATCTCCAGCCTCCATCACCCCATCATGTCCATCCTCCACCCTCTCCTCCTCCATCATCCCATCCTCTCTGCACTACATCACCTCCAACCTCTACCACCTCCCATATCCATCATTTCCAACTTCCATTATCTCATCTTCTCTAACCTTCATCATCTCATCCTCCATAATCTTCACTTTTCACCATATCCACTCTCCATCATCCCATAATCTCCTCCATCACCTCCATCCTGCATCATGTCCACCCCCCATCATCCCATCATTTCCTCCTCTACCATATCATCCTCTATCATCTCATTCCCTCAGCTCCACCTGGTATCAGTTCCATCCTCCCTCATCTCTTCCCTCCATCATTTCCATTCCTCCACCAACTCCACCTTCCACCATCCCATCATGGCCACCCTCCATCATCTCATACTCCATCATCACCACCCACCATCATCTCCATCCTCCATTATGTCCACTCTCCATCATATCTACTCTCCATCCTGTCCTCCCTCCATCATCTTCTCCTTCCATCACCTTCTCCCTCCATCATCCCATCATCTCCAGCCTCCATCATCTCCACCCTCCCATCATTTACATCCTCAGAGCCTGAGCCCCACAGCCCCTGGGGACTGTGCAGGCTCCCAACCTCACTTATTTGTCCCTCATGCTCATCATTCAAATTTCATCTTTTGCTCCTCGTGTTTCCACTTCTCCCCTCAAGCCCTTGTACACCATGGTTTAGCTTTCACAGCTGAAGAAAGCTTCTTTTAAAAAAGAACTCACCATCTTCACATGGTATTGCCATCCTTAGGGCAAGAAAAGATGGGCACTGCATTTTTCATGCCTGTTTTCATGCATTTTCCTGCCACTTTCATCTTTGGTGTGAGCACTTCATACTGATGAAAGCACCGGCATCTTTATCATCCCCGCCTTCCCTGGCCACCAGGGCTGCACCCTCCTCTGGTTTTCCACCTCATCTGGGGTCTGACCTGAGCAACTTCTCCTTTGGATGCCCTCTCTCCCTTTGCCACTTTCTCTAATTATGCATTTGTTCAGTGACACTCCCGGCTTTGGTGACATACCTGTGTGTAGCACACCACCATGCCCTGTTGCTGACGAATGAGTCTCCCAACCCATCAGTAGACATTCCTGTCTTTCCTTCTGGAAAGAACCACCAAAATGATTATGGGTCACCTTGAGAACTAGTGTCCTGAGAAATAGGCAGCTCGGGTGTTTTCAGTTGTTCGAGGGCAGAGCTTAGATCTTATTGGTGATGTCAACCAGGCCTTGCATGTAGTAAATTGCTGAACACCTTACCAGTTTACTGAGTGCCTTTGTCTTGCTTGAACAGTGTGTGTTTTCTTTGAAGGGGCCCCACAGCGGGGTTGTGGTGGGGGTGGGGGTCCACCATCCCGGAGTCTTTTCCTGTCTTTACTTTTTTCCGGCAGGGAACTTGAAACAGCAGCCTGCTTTCTGAGACAGACAGAAGTGTGATTGATCCTCCTTCTCCTTCTGTGATTTACTTGCTTGTCCACAGACATGATGAGATGTGAGTCAGCTTTCCTTCCGGCAGCCAGAAGTGATCTGTGCATTTCCCTTTGTGCTCTGGGTCCTCTTATCTCCGCTTTCAGATAAGGCAGTGGGTTATTTCAGGCAAAGCCTCATTGTTGCATGGGTTTTTCTCCCCCCCGCCCCCAGGTGCGAGAGGGGCCTGGAGCACACCATCCCCCACTACATCACCACGTACTTGCCGCTGCTACTGGTCCTCGTGGGCAACCCCATCCTATTCCGAAAGACGGTGACTGCAGGTAAAGGGCAGGGAAGCTGCCCCGGGGAGGAGGCCACGGGATGAACCCCAGGTCTTGGGCCCCAGGCATTATCTAGGACCCCTGACCTCATCTGTCATCCTGCAGAGATGAGCAGAATGAAGCTGGGGAGAGTGAGTGGGTTTACATCAGTGACAGGGAGCGAGCCCACTCAGTCACAGGCTAGATGAAGTCTTGGCCAGCATCCGTTAGCGCACAGCCTGGGGACCCGTGGACTTTTTCCCTTCTACCTGGACTCATCCTGGGTCTGTCCTTGGCGTGCCCCCAAAGACCCAGTGTCCTTGAAAACCGGCAGAGGGGGAGATGGAAACAGGAGAGGAAAGGAAAGGTCAGCTGTGGACCAGGGGCGGAGATGTCCCCCGTGGGTTGGGGGAGCTGGCTCCCCGTGTTGTCTGGGCCCATGTCTTCTCCCAGCTGGGCAGGAAACAGGAAGGGGCGCACAGGATGTGAGTCAGAGGCACCAGAATGTGTGCCCTGTGGGTCCCTCATGGGCAGAATTGGAATAAAGAAACACACCTCTGCAGAAAGGTCACCGGAGGATCGACTGTGGATTGCAGAACTTTAAGCGACATGCTCTGCTACTTAGGGAGACAACATCACCAAGGCTCTTTGGGTCTCCCTCTTTGTATCTGCACTGAAAACCAGTGTGTGTACACTTGTAACTAACACAACGTTGGAAATCAACTCTACTGCGATAAAAATTTAAAAACACACAGCCCCCATAGCGAATTAGAAGGAAAGAAAGTGAAGTTGCTCAGTCGTGCCCGACTCTTTGTGATCCCATGGGTTGTAGCCTACCAGGCTTATCCATCCATGGAATTTTCCAGGCAAGAGTACTAGAGTGGGTTGCCATTTCCTTCTCCAGGGGATCTTCCCGACCCAGGGATTGAACCCAGGTCTCCCTCATTTTAGGCAGACGCTTTTACCATCTGAGCCACATACAGCTTTTTTAAAAACATTGCATTAAAACATAGTGATTAAAAAATAATGATTCATTTACATCAAATAAGTGAAAACAGCATGTAGAAAAAACACTGGAAAGAAATACAGTAAGATGCTAACAGTAGTTGTCTCTGGGTTGACCATGGGTTATTAACTTTTTTCTAAACTTCTTTTTATATTTTCCAACTTGTCTAAAGGAGGGATGCTAAATCTTTCAACATTTTAAAATAGCAAGTATGGGACTCCCCTGGTGGTCCAGGGGTGTTAGGACTAGGAGCTTTCACTGCAGGGGGGCCTGGGTTTAATCCCTGGTTGGGGAACTGAGATCCCACATGCAGAGAGTCTTGGCCAAAGAAAGAAAGAAATCAAGGATAAATTATTATTTTTTAAAATTTTTTTGGCTGCACCTTTCCGCATGGGGCGTCTTAGTTCCCTGACCAGAGATCGAACCTTTGTCCCCTGTGTTTGACGCATGGAGTCTTATAACCACTGAACCACCAGAGAAATCCCCTAGTAAATTATTTTTATTATAAAAATAGTTTTTTATATTTTTATAATAAAAATAATTTTTATATTTATATTTTATATTTATAAAAATAATTTTTATTATAAAAATAAAAAGTATAAACAAAAATACAGTTCCTGAACTAATAAAATCCAGATAAAATTGGGGGTCTAGTTAACAGCACTGTACCAGTGCTGTTTTCTTCATGCTGACCAACGTGAGTATGGTTGTGGAAGACGTTAATATTGGGGGCAGCTGGTTGTAGCTATATGGGGACTCTACTATCTCTGTGTATCTTATATAAATCTAAAAGATTTCAAAAGTGAAAGTGAAAGTCATTCGAAAGACTCTCTGTGACCCCCGTGGGCTATAAAGTCCATGGAATTCTCCAGGCCAGAATACTGGAGTAGGTAGCCAGCCTTTCCCTTCTCCAGGGGATCTTCCCAACCCCAGGGATCAAACCCAGGTCTCCACATTACAGGGAGATTGTTGACCAGCTGAGCCACAAGGGAAGCCCCAGAATCCTGGAGTGGGTAGCCTCTCCCTTCTCCAGGGGATCTTCCTGACCCAGGAATCTAAGGGGGGAGCTCCTGCATTGCAGGCGAATTCTTTTCCAGCTGAGCTATCAGGGAAGCCACAAAGACTTCAAAGTAAACCTTTAAAAGCTATGTATTCCCCCCGAGTGTCTGAGAAGCACCCCCCCACCCCCACCCCATGCAGTGGTGAGAGAAGCATGGTTAGCATCTTGCTTCCAGCTCTCCAGGTGACTTGCGGGCTCCCATCCACTTTGCTGCCCTTTGTAAATCCTGAACATCACACACCGTTCCCCGCTGCTCTCCACAGTGGCCTCCTTACTGAAGGGAAGACAAGGCATTTACACGGAGAACGAGAGACGCCTGGGAGCCGTGATCAAGACCCGATTCTTCAAAATAATGCTGGTTTTCATCGTCTGGTAACGTGCTTCTTTTTCTTTAAACTGTCCCTGTGAAGCGAAATGCAAACCGCTTGTCAGGTGCCTTCCCAAGTGTGACCTGAGTTCCAGACGCAGAGTCTTGGGAGAGGAAACCTTTTGAGGCTTGTCCAGATGGCCCTGGAGGCAATGCTGTCCAGACAGGAAGGCCGGTCTACAGTCATGACCTTCTAGAAAGATATTCACGTCCGCTCCAATTATAGAGAATCCCTAAGAACAGAAAATCCTCACTTTAACGTGGACACATCCCAACCACTTGCCTCCCGAGTATTGTCCCATCGCCGGGGTTAGTGTTCAAATCAAATGCTTCATCATGCCTTCTAAACCCATCTTTTATTTTTGCATCCATCTTTGTATTATTTTTTAATTAAATTTTTTTTTTTTTTTTTGCTGCAATGTGAGGCATGTGGGATCTTACTTCCCCGGCCAGGGATTGAACCCTCATCCCTTGCACTGAAGTACCAAGTCCTGACCACTGGACAGCCAGGGAAGTCCCTGCATTTGTCTTGACAACAGGGTCCCTGTGTCTGCTGAGACACAGGGGCGATGGCCCTTGTGTGTGTGATGACTCGCAGCTCAGGGCAGCAAGGACGGAGACCAGGACTCCCCGGGCGGCCCAGTGGTTAGGCCTCTCAGCTCCCACTGCAGGGGGCAAGAGTTCCATCCCTGGTTCGGGAAACTAAGATCCCAAAAGCTGTGGGGCACAGCCAGAAAAACAACTAATAATAATAATAATAAAAAAGAAGTGTAGAGAGCAATCTTCATCCCCTCAGCGGCCTGCCACCCACTGGCAGCCTGCCCCAGCATTTCAGGTGGGTGTGTTCTGTGCACATAGACCTGTGACAAGTACCAAATCAGAAAGTACCAAAGTACCAAAGCAAAGTACCAAACCTTTGCTGCAGCGACAGAGTGATTTGCAAGACAGGACACACGGTGGTGGTTAATAATTTATCTGATGGGAGGAGGCTGGTTTGGACATTCTCCTGGGAGAGCCGTGAGTTACCTCCATCTGAAAATAGCCCGAGCCCGCCATTTCCAACTTCACCGACCTGCCGACACTAACGTCAGAAATTTCCGACATAAAACATCAAGGTTTGTGTTGGTCTCCATCAAGATGGCAGCTTGCTCGTCAAAGGAGGAATGACTTCTGGGCTATTTGACGTGTGCTAGAACCTTCCACCCAGTGTGATGTTGATTGTGACGTTCGGAAGGGTCTCTTGGTCGCTGCTTTTGGCTGAGTGGGGTGCCATCTCTGAGGTCTAATTCTTGGGGTGCTGGTTCCTCCCGCAGCTACTTGGTCACCCGTCCTGGACTTCTAGGTCTTGGGAGACATGTTACCTGGAGCTTCTCAGGTGGTTCAGTGGATAAAAAAAAAAATCTGCCTGCAATGCCAGAGATGTGGGTTCGATCCCTGAGCTGGGAAGTTCCCCTGGAGAAGGAAATGGCAACCCTCTCCAGTATTCTTGCCTGGGAAATCCCATGGAGAGAGGAGCCTGGCGGGCTACAGTCCATGGGGGTTGCAAAGAGATGGACGTGACGGAGATACTCAGCACTCATGCATGCAGACATGTGCCCTGACCTCTGGCGTTGAAAACAAATGATATTGTGATGCAATTATCCTCCCACTAAAAAATACGCAAAAATTTTTAGAAAGCAAATGATATCGCATGTTCTCTTTACCTGTGGCCCATTTTCT
The DNA here is from genome assembly GCA_949782905.1 of Rangifer tarandus platyrhynchus. Lineage (NCBI taxonomy): Eukaryota > Metazoa > Chordata > Mammalia > Artiodactyla > Cervidae > Rangifer > Rangifer tarandus. The sequence continues at coordinate 7,292,891 of OX460343.1, read as the reverse complement.
TTCTCACAGCTGGTTCTCAAATGTCATCAATGAATGCCTTTTGCTCTATCTTGAAATGCAACCAGATATCAACGGTAGCTCCTTGAAACAGATCAGAAATGCAGCCAAGACCACATGGTTCATGATGGTAGGTCAATCGTGATTTAAAATGTACTTCCTAAAGAAAAAAAAAAAACCCAGACAGGATTAAAACCACTGAGAAGTATGATCTATGTGTTATTTAAATATGCAGTGAGTTGAAGAGGTTGCAGGGACCCCCATGTCTGGCTGTGGTCCATGAGCTACCTTGTGCATTCAATGTTGGCATCATTATCAGACGGATATGAGTCTGGTAAGTCAGCTTGGCAAGTGTCTCAAACCTTTCAGGCAGACTAAGACTATCTGAGAATTTCTCTGGAAGAAATGTTTCAGACTGAAAAAGCCACAGAGTTGGAGGTATTCCTTGGAACACTATCCATAAATAAAAGCATTCTAGACAACCCACATCTTTTTTTTTTTTTTTTAAGGGAATGGTTAAGTAAATCACTGTCTTTGATCTTGATGGAATGGTATGCAGATGTTGAAAATGACAATGTAAAGTATGACAATTATGAAATCTCGTAATAAGTGAAAAATGTAGGACGTAGAGATTATACTCATTTCAACTCCCAAATCACATATGTAGGCAACAATATTGCCTAGAAACACAACACCATAATACAGTGGAAAGACTACAGATACATTGTCCTCGATTTTTCCAGTATATTGTGTCTCCACTACAAAAACTCCATACAGGAGCTGTTAGTGGAGAGGTGCTGGGTTTCCTTGCAGGCTCAGCAGTAGAGAATCCACCTGCCAATGAAGGAGACCCCAGTTCGATTCCTGGGTCAGGAAGTTCCTCTGGAGAAGGGCATGGCAACCCACTCCAGTGTTCTTGCCTGGAGAATCCCATGGGCAGAGGAGCCTGGTGGGCTTGCAAAGTGTCAGACACGACTTAGCGAATAAACAAGTGAGAGGCGTGCTGTACCCTCAATTAAATACTTGTGTATTCAGCGTTGGCATCATCAGACGGATATGACTCTGGTAAGTCAGTTTGGCAAGTGTCTCAAACCTTTGAGGCAGACTAAGAATATCTGGTAATTTCTCTGGAAGAAATCTTGCGGACTGAAAAAGCCACAGAGTTGCAGGTATCCCTTGGAGCACTGTCCATAAATATAAAGCGTTCTAGACAACCCACATCGTTGGGGTGGTGCCCGGGACCTTCCTCTCCACCCCCCTGGTTTCCTGTGTCCCGCTCTGAAGGCCCAGCACCTCCAAGCCAGTCTCTCTCTTGCCCCAAACCAGCCAAAGGGGCGCATCCCAGTTGAGGCCAGCCCCGTGCACCAGAGTGACCCCCGTGAGCCCTGATGCCCGTCGGCGCCCTGACTTATACGCTGTCTCTTTCTCCTCCCTCCCAGGGGATCCTGAATCCAGCCCAAGGTTTCCTCTTGTCCCTGGCCTTCTACGGCTGGACGGGCTGCCGCCTGACGCTTCCCGGTCCCAGCAAGGAGATCCCATGGGACTCGATGACCACCTCGGCCGCCGAGGGGGCTCCCCCGTCCCCCGGGGGTCCCCGCAAACCCGGGGAAGGCCCCACTCCCAAGAACGAGCTGCCAGGCGGTGTGCACACTTCTGACGAGGCCTTGAGCCTGCTGTCTGAAGGTAAGAGCCTCTAGGTGGGGCAGGCCTAGGTTGGGGGCCCCGGGTTCCCCAGGAGCTCCTTTGCCAACAACCAGGAGGCTCTCTGCCCTGTTTTCTGGAACCAGCTTCAGGGCATGAGTGGAAAGGGACCACCTTAATCTTGCAGTTCATCACTTATAATGTGAGCGTGGTGCCTTTTCTCTGCCTGCGTGCCATTTGGCTTCAGTCCTGTCGAAGTCTCTGCGACCCCAGGGACTGTCGCCCCGCCAGGCTCCTCTGTCCACGGGGATTCTCCAGGCGAGAATACTGGAGCAGGTTGCCATGCCCTCCTCCAGGGGATCTTCCCCACCCAGGGACTGAGCACCATAGCCTTGTGTTAATGATCACTACCTCTGCCTTGGGATGCATGACATTCTGAGTCTGAGATAAACGGTCACTTCTTGCCCGGCGCTGACATTTCCTGTAAGACAATGGACAGTAGGCGACCTGACCTCTGGAGTTTTTTACGTGCAGTTTTGGTTTGTCCACTTCATCTGGGGGTGTTTAAGACAAAATGCAGGTCACCCATCGCAGGCTCTTCCGCTCTGTCCTCTTCATTTCAAGACTCTCGCACTGTGGCCCTCAAATCGGTCCTCTTTTTAAAATCCTGTTCATCTAATTTGGACTGACCTGGTGGCTCAGATGGTAGAGTGTCTGCCTACAATGCCGGAGACCCGGGTTCGATCCCTGAGTCGGGAAGATTCCCCTGGAGAAGGAAATGGCAAACCCACTCCAGTACTTTTGCCTGGAGAATCCCATGGATGGAGGAGTCTGGTGGGCTATAGTCCGTGGGGTCGCCAAGAGTCTCACACGACTGAGCGACTTCACTTTCACTTTTCAGCTAATTTGTGGTTAATCTCCATTAGCCCAACTGATATGGAGGATGAAAGTATCACTTTAAGGCCCAAAAAATGTTTCTCTAAAGCTTGAAAGTGAAAGTGAAGTCGCTCAGTTGTGTCCGACTCTTTGCAACCCTGTGGACTGTAGCCTACCTGGCTCCTCTGTCCATGGGATTTTCCAGGCAAGAATACTGGAGCCGGTTGCCATTTCCTTCTCCAGGAGATCTTCCCGACCCAGGGATCAAACCCGGGTCTCCTGCATTATAGGCAGACACTTTACTGTCTGAGCCACTAGGTATGGGTTTCTTTAAAGCTTATCAGTTACTAAACCTACTACATATATTTAATATTTATATATTCATGTCTATCTATTTATATCTATTGATTATAAAATATTCATTACATATACCTTTTTGTAAACTTACTATTACCCTATAGTTGATCGTTTGCTCTATATTCTGAATTCATGGTTACAAAAAGCTCATTCTAATCAAGACGGGTAATGAGAGAGACAGTAACGACCAGACTATGAGCTGTATTCCTAATTAAATCTCAGTGACCGTCACGGCTGTGACAACTGATTCATTTTTACGCTCCCTCGTCTATGCAGATTTTATCCCCTTGAAAGATCCTTCTGGAGTGGACGTTTTGCTGTTAGCGTTGAGTAGCAAGACTGAAAATCCTTTCCAAGAAGAAAACACATGTTTGCAGCACCTCCTCTGGGGGCCGGGGTCTGGGCTCCCACAAAGGCTGCTTGGGGACGAGGCTACCCCACCCCTTCCTTCTGTCCCCACCAGGGCTTTGAAGGTCTTCCTCTTGCCACTTCACTACACTGGGGCCAGCTGAAAGCACTTTTAACCAGAATGCATCACCCTGCATCCCATGGACCATCTTGCATTCATACCTCATGCTTGACAGCTACACCTGGGAAGGGCCAATCGTTGTTTAATAATTATGCTAAATTACGTGTTTGATGGCAAATTAGTCCTAAAAGGCTTCAGTTCAGTTCAGTTCAGTTGCTCAGTCATGTCCAACTCTTTGCGACTCCATGGACTGCAAAACACCAGGCCTCCCTGTCCATCACCAACTCCCGGAGTTTACTCAAACTCATGTCCATGGAGTCGGTGATGCCATCCAACCATCTCATCCTCTGTCGTCCCCTTCTCCTCCTGCCCTCAATCTTTCCCAGCATCAGGGTCTTTTCCAATGAGTCAGCTCTTTGCATCAGGTGGCCAAAGGATTGGAGTTTCACCTTCAACCTCAGTCCTTCCAATGAACATTCAGGACTGATTTCCTTTAGGAAGGACTGGTTGGATCTCCTCTGGTCCAAGGGGCTCTCAAAAGTCTTCTCCAACACACAGTTCAAAAGCATCAATTCTTTGGCGCTCAGCCTTCTTTATAGTCCAACTCTCCCATCCATACATGACCACTGGAAAAACTATAGCTTTGACTAGACAGACCTTTGTCAGCAAAGTAACATCTCTGCTTTTTAATACGCCGTCTAAGTTGGTCATAGCTTTTCTTCCAAGGAGTAAGCGTCTTTTGATTTCATGGCTAGAGTCCCAATCTGCAGTGATTTTGGAGCCCAAGAAAATAAAGTTTCTCACTATTTCCATTGTTTCCCATATATTTGCCATGAAGTGATGGGACCAGGTGCCATGATCTTAGTTTTTTGAATGTTGACTTTTAAGCCGACTTTTTCAGTCTTTTTTTTCATCAAGACATTCTTTAGCTCCTCTTTGTTTTTGGCCATAATGGTGGTGTCATCTGCATATCTGAGGTTACTGATATTTCTCCCCGCAACCTTTGTACCAGCTTCAGCTTCATTCAGTCCAGCATTTTGCATGAAGTATATATTTTGCATGAAGCTAAATAAGCAGGGTGACAATATACAGCCTTGACATACTCCTTTCCCAGTTTGGAACCAGTCCATTGTTCCATGTCCGGTTCTAACTGTTCCTTCTTGACCTGCATACAGACTTCTCAGGATGCAGGTCAGGTGGTCTGGTATTCCCATCTCTTTAAGAATTTTTCACAGTTTGCTGTGATCCACACAGTCAAAGGCTTTGGTGCAGTCAATAAAGCAGAAGTAGATATTCTTCTGGAATTCTCTTGCCTTTTCTATGATCCAACGGATACTGGCAATTTGATTTGTGGTCCCTCTGCCTTTTCTAAATCCAGCTCGAACATCTGGAAGTTCTCACTTCACATACCACTGAAGCCTAGCTTGGAGAATTTTGAGCATTACTTAAAGGCCTAAGAGTAATTAATTGTAAGATTTAAAGAACTCTTAGACATGAGGCTTAAAGATTTAAGGAATTCTTAGTAACATACAAGTTAGGGCACTATGTCAGATATATCTCAAAAGAGCTGGGGAGAAATAAAGGGTTGAGATTTTCTTAACACATTTTTTAAACTGAGACTTTATGGTGAATAAGCACTTTCTTTAAATTGTAGCAACATTTGTCAAGCTTATTAGAGGCAAGGTGACTTAGGAACTAAGTATAAGGGATGCAAGAGCCGTGACAGTAATCTCCAGAAAGGGCTCCTGGCATCTGGGCACAGGACTCCTCATCTGGGCCTCCTCCACATGGGCTGAGGACTAGCCCTTCTTGCAAATCTCCTTCAGTATTTCTTGAGCTCTAATAGGGTAATAATGACAATGATTCTCATAAGATTATGTAGACTGTGCGGTATGTGTTTACATAGTGCTGGGACAAAGAGGGCATTCAATAAACACTAAATCTATTAAGAATGCCTAAGTAATGCTGTGATGTGCTAAATCACTTTAGTCTTGTTTGACTCTGTGCGACCCTATGGACTGTAGCCCGCTATGGACTGTAGCCCACCAGGCTCCTCTGTCCATGGGATTCTCCAGGCAAGAATGCTGGAGTGGGTTGCCATTTCCTCCTCCAGGGGATCTTCCCAACCCAGGGATCGAATGCGCATCTCTTAACGTCTACCTGCATCGGCAGGTGGGTTCTTTATCACTAGGGCCAACTGGGAAGCCCAGTGACATATTCATAAATTGAGTGGGAAGAGGAAGCAAATGTTGGGGAGGAATAGAACTAAATGGCCATTAGGGGACTTCCCTGTTGGGCCAGGAGTTAAGACTCAGTGCTGCCCCTGCAGGGGGCAAGGGTTTAATCCTTGATGTGGAGCTAAGCTTCCCACATGCCATGTGATGTGGCCAAAAAAAAAAAAAAAAAGAAGGGTCATGAAAATTTCCAGTCTTCATTTAAAATATCAAGGCAGAGCAATCTGGGCTAAAGATGTGTGTTCAGTTCAGTTCAGTTCAGTCGCTCAGTTGTGTCTGACGCTTTGTGACCCCGTGGGCTGCAGCACGCCAGGCCTCCCTGTCCAACACCAACTCCCAGAGTTTGCTCAAACTCGTGTCCATCGAGTCAGTGATGCCATCCAACCATCTCATCCTCTGTCGTCCCCTTCTACTCCCTCCTTCAATCTTTCCCAGCATCAGGGTCTTTTCCACTGAGTCAGGTCTTCACATCAGGTTGGCCAAAGGATTGGAGTTTCAGCTTCAGCATCAGTCCTTCCAATGAATATTCAGGACTGATTTCCTTTAGGATGGACTGGTTGCATCTCCTTGCAGTCCGAGGGACTCTCAAGGGTCTTCTGCAACACCACAGTTAAAGATGTGGGTACAAGTCAGCAAACAGAATCACTCCTACATACAAGACCCCCGCGTCTATGCCACAGGCTGTACGCTGAGGAACCAGAAGGCCTCAGGAGCCAGAGGCCTTTTCAAATAAAGTGGTAATCTTGAAAATGAGATAAGGCTGCCTTAATCTCGGGCGTGTTTCCTTTCTCCTTTCCAGCCACTTTGCTTTCATAAGACAGAAAATACTGTTACATGTCAGAGAAAAGCCCAGAGATACAAGCCTCTCCCCGTCTGCACTGTTAGGAGGAAGCTTGACTTGCTTATCATATCCTTAAGCCTCTATCTGCTACTTCAGGATTCATTTCCAGGCCAACAGGCTTCTACCGAGCCTCCGTCATTAAGTGTCTAATGCGGTGTCTGGCACTTACTCGCCACTTAACAGAAAAGTCAACTGAATTTGAACAAATATTCACTGAGTGCTTGCAACCCGGTCAAAACCACTTTAGCTGCGGCAGGGGCTGGGGTGTGAGCGTCTCTGAGGAGTATCACGTGGGGAACTTAGAAATAAAGACTTACAAATAAATAAAAGGCTGAACTTGCATGTCATTTGGCAGTGCGAAGCTGGAGAGAGGCAGGTGGGGAAGAGATCTGTCAATGGGTGTTTACAGATTCTGCATTTTAATCTTGCGGCCAGCAAAAGGCCAGTTAAGGTTTCTGAGCGGAGACAGAACGCTTACATTTGCTCACAGGACTAACCTAGTGACTGGAAAATTCCATGGATGGAGGAGCCTGGTGGGCCACAGTCCAGGGGGTCACAGAGAGTCGGACACAACTGAGCGACTTCACTTTCACGACTGTGGCAACAGTTCACAGTGAGAGGATTTTGTGTATAATTCCTGATGACAGCTTGAGTTCAAAATACAAAGAGCATCTTTGTGAAGAATCAGGATTTCCCACAAGCTGTCCCATCTTCCCCATAATCCTTTGCTTTTGCATACGTCCTCCTTCTCCCTGCAAACCCCAGCGTTTCCCACAAAGCTCTATTTCCCTGTAATTCCCTACTTCTCTCTCCAACCCGGCCACACTTCTCCCACAGTTTCTTTCCTATAATCCTTGCCTTGCCCACAACTCTCTATTTGCCCACAGCTTTCTGTTTCATTCCAGAATTCCTCTTTCAAATAGTTTTACTTTCCCACAGGTCTTTGCTATCTGTCGTCAGTCCCATATCGCCATTTTATCTCCTACGGTTCTGTTCCCGACCACACTTCAGTTCTTCTGCCATTTTATTCTTCTGTGATTTTCTGTTCTCATTTTTGTTTTTTTTCTTTTCCACAACTGCCCATTCATCCCACAATTATTCTCCCAGGGCTCCCCCAACCCTCTTTTCCACGACGACCAGCCTCTCCCATAGCATGCTTTCCCCATAATGAAACAGAGTAAGACTGTAAGACTGTATGGTTCTTGCCCACCCTCCGGCCTTCCATTGTGTTCTGTGCCTGCCTGCTGCCGATGGAGAAGTTTAGTCAAAGAATAAGTTTAATCGGAGAGGTGAGACATGCTAAAACAAAGGAAAACAGTCAGAGGAGACCAAATAGTAATAATGTAGTTATTTAGTGAGACTTCTGTCGTAGCTCAAACAGTAAAGAATCTGCCTGCGAGGCAGGAGACCCAGGTTCAATCCCTGGGTTGGGAAGATCCCCTGGAGAAGGGAATGGCAACCTGCTCCAGTATTCTTGCCTGGACAATTCCATGGACAGAGAGGAGCCTGGTGGGCTACAGTCCACGAGGTTGCAAAGAGCTGGGACATGACTGACCGACTAACACACATACACAAGGACCTTTAGTTCTTTCTGAAGGGCTATAGATAATATTCTGAGCCACATCCTGTGAGCTGTCTTACAGATACCAAAACAGACCAGGTGGAAAGGTTAATTACACGATGACCTGACTGTACCCAGGACTTGAGCTGCCAACAATTCCTAGAACTCACTGCAAAGACATGGGGACACTTGCACCCGGGAGCTAAAGATTATCTGTGCCTAAAACAACCATGATGACGCTAGCTAGATAACCGACGACCAATGTGAAGATGAGTGTCAGAGATGACTATACCGTTTCAGCATGTAACCACCACCCCCCCCCCAACTTTGTCTATAAAAGCTCTCACCCCCTGCCTATCACGGAGTTGGCCTTTGGACAGACATCTGCCACCCTCCCCCTGCAGTTGCCGGCATCTGAAGTAAAGCGAATTTTTCCTTTCCACCAGCCTGGCCCGTTTACTGGCTTTTGAAGGGCGCGCAGCCAGACCCTTTCATGCATACCTTTTGGTAACATTAATTCTCTTGTTCTGACAATTCCGTATCTCTACCCCAAGTTCCTGTCCTTTCCCGCAGCACCCTCTCTCACGATTCTGTCTCTCCCACCTCTCTGTATCCTCCGACACAATTCCGTGGCTCCCAAAGTTCCGTTTTCTCTTCTGAATGCCACTCTTTCTCACGGTTCTCTTTCCCCCCATCATCCCTCATCTCCCTCTTGCAGTTTTCTCCTCTTCTGCAATTCTGTTGCTCTCACAAGACCTTGTCTTTCCCTCCACTCCCTGTTTCCACTTTCTTTGTTCTCCCCCTACACATGGTTCTGTTTTGCACAATTCTTCCCTTGATCTTCAGAGTTCCCTGTTCTGTCCCACGCTTTCCCGTGACCTTCCACGTGTTTCTATTCTGTCTCATCCGTCTTGTTGTCTCTTATTCTTTCCTGCCACCCACGTGCAGTCCACAAAACTCCAGGTGGCTCCATGGGCTGCCAATACCAGGGGAGTGAGGGACTTAACACACCCCTAGGGCCTCCAATCTGCCAGGCTGTCTAAACCTTGAAGGTGATTCCACAACTTGCAGGGGATTCAGGGCTAGGTGTCACACGTTCTCTATAGCTTATGCTCTGTGCCTCCCGGTTGGGGTTGCCCATCTAGGGCTTTGAGGTGTCAAGGGAAACAAGAGACAATGGCCCAGGGCCCAAGAGACGACATGCCTCCCCGAATGGTAGGTCTACCTGGAGACAGGAAGCTCCCAAGAGCCCGGCTGGACTGGCGAGGCTCACTGCTGGGAGTTGCTAGGAAGGGGCCCTGGCCCTTGGGCACTATGAGGTCACCAGCAGCTGGACTTCCTGCAAGGACATTCGGGTATTCACACACCACCGATGCAGAATGAGTGCACACCCACCACGGCCTTGTTGGATTTGCTAAGACCAGACGAGAAACCTATGGAAAGGCAGACATGCTGGAAAGCACTCGGTGCAGACAGCAGACCAACTCAGCCCAGGTGGGGCTAGGCTTGGGAGGGGGGGAGAAAGGGTCATCTGCAATGGTGCTGGCATCTGAAACTCATAGGGCGGTTGTGGCAAGAAGGGGTCTCGTTTGTGGAGCCTGAGAGGACAGCGAAGGATGCAAGAACTTTGAAGAAAAAAAAAAAAAACACAGGGTGAAGAGCATGCCCTAAAGTGTCAGGTCACAAGGGTGGGTGCTCAGCTGAGACCTCGATCATGAGCCACCGTGTGACCCTCCAGGTCATGGTCTTTCTGCAAGAACTACAGAAACTGCACACAAGTTCCCACGAGCTCAGGATGTGAGCGTTAACAGTGTGGGGTGACCCTGTGAGAAATCAAAGCCTTTGTGAAGCGCCTCCAGCAGGAATGCAGTTTCGGAACTGGAAGTTGTCTTCCCAGCTGCTGCCTGGTTTCCAGTTGAGCTGTTTCAAATGCTAAAAGATGATGCTGTGAAAGGGCTGCCTTCAATATGCCAGCAAATTTGGAAAACTCAGCTGTGGCCACCAGACTGGAAAAGGTCAGTTTTCATTCCAATCCCAAAGAAAGGCAATGCCAAAGAATGCTCAAACTACCGCACAATTGCATTCATCTCACACACTAGCAAACTAATGCTCAAAATTCTCCAAGCCAGGCTTCCACAGTACATGAACTGTGAACTTCCAGATGTTCAAGCTGGGTTTAGAAAAGGCAGAGGAACCAGAGATCACATTGCCAACATCTGCTGGATCATTGAAAAAGCAAGAGAGTTCCAGAAAAAACATCTACTTTTGCTTTATTGACTACACCAAAGCCTTTGACTTTGTGGATCATAACAAACTGTGGAAAATTTTTAAAGAGATGGGAATACCAGACCACGTGACCTGCCTCCTGAGAAAGCTGTGTGCAGGTCAGGAAGCAACAGTTAGAACTGGACATGCAACAACAGACTGGTTCCAAATAGGAAAAGGAGTACATCAAAGCTGTATATTGTCACCCTGCTTATTTAACTGACATGCAGAGTACATCATGAGAAACGCTGGGCTGGAGGAAGCACAAGCCAGAATCAAGCTTGCCAGGAGAAATATCAATAACCTCAGATATACAGATGTCACCACCCTTATGACAAAAAGTGAAGAAGAACAAAAGAGCCGGTTGATGATCATGAAAGAGAGTGAAAAATTTAGCTTAAAACTCAACATTCAGAAAACTAAGATCATGGCATCCAGTCCCATAACCTCATGGGAAATAGATGGGGAAACAATGGAAACAGTGAGAAACTTTATTTTGGGGGGCTCCAAAATCACTGAAGTTCGGGACTGCAGCCATGAAGTTAAAATACGCTTGCTCCTTGGAGGAAAAGCTAAGACCAACCTAGACAGCATATTAAAAAGCAGAAACATTACTTTACTGACAAAGGTCTGTCTAGTCAAAGTTATGGTTTTTCCAGTGGTCATGTATGGATGGGAGAGTTGGACTATAAAGAAAGCTGAGCGATGAAGAATGGATGCTTTTGACCTGTGGTGTTGGAGAAGACTCTTGAGAGTCCCTTGGACTGCAAGGAGACCCAACCAGTCCATCCTAAAGGAAATCAGTGCTGAATAATCATTGGAAGGACTGATGCTGAAGCTGAAACTCCAATATTTTGGCCATGTGATGCGAATAACTGACTTCTTGGAAAAGACCCTGATGCTAGGAAAGATTGAACGTGAGAGGAGAAGGGGACGACAGAGGATGAGATGGTTGGATGGGATCACTGACTCAACGGACATGAGTTTGAGCAAGCTCTAGGAGTTGGTGATGGACAGGGAAGCCTGGCGTGCCGCAGTCCATGGGGTCGTAAAGAGTCGGACACGACTGAGCAACTGAACTGAACTGACTGCCTGGTCTCCAGGAGGAGCGGGTTCTCTGCTCCAGTAAAACGGCTGCTCCCACCATCTCAATGGGCAACCTGGACTCTCCTGAGATGTGGCTGCAGGGTTCATGGCCGTTGACGTGAGCCCTTCCCCCACCCCCCATCTTCTAAATTCCTCTGCTCTCTGGGGGCTCGTCGCTCTTGGTATGACCTACTCCAACCTAGATCCCCCTGGACGCATCTTCATCCCGCCCCAGGAGGACCCTCCGAGTGCCTCTCCCCACGCAGGCCGTGGTGGGGTTTCGTGTGGTGGTCATGGAGACGCTACAGGCACACACTTGCTTTTTCTTGGTCATAATCATAGCCCCTTCCTGTATCTCAGGCTTCTCCAGGTATTTACTTCCCTGAGGCTCTCTCTTCCCTTCCTTGAGTAGTCTCCAAAACTCTGCACGCGTTAAACAGGGCTCGTTTCTGCCTGTCTTGATACATCAGTGTCTTAATGCTCAGAGGGACCTGTGTTGCCTCCCCCTGATGTCAAGGCTGTGACCTCAGAAGATTTATGCACCCCACATTTGTTTATGGAGTCCCTTCTATGTGCCAGGGGCCACACATACTACGGCAACTAAGAGAGATGAATGCACTGTCCACGACACTTTCCATTCTAGCGGCAGAGAGAGAATGAAAATCACAAAGAATTGAAGGATGTCCCTGGTGGTCCATGGGGAAGAATCCACTGGCCAGTGCCAGGGACACGGGCTCGATCCCTGGGTTTGGAAAACTCCCACATGCTGAGGGGGCAACGAAGCCCATGCACCACAAGTCCTGACCGGGAAGTGCTATGAAGGACCTCAGCGGTTCCTTGGTGGTCCTTGGTGCTGTGAAGGACTCTTGGTGGTTAAGAATTTGCTTTGCGATGCAAGGAACGCTGGTCTAACCCCTGGTCCAAGAAGATCCCACATGCCATGGGGCAACAAAGCCTGTGTGCCACCAACTACTCGGCCTATGAGTCACAAATACTGAAATCCGTGCACCCTAGAGTCTGCTCTGCAACGAGAAGCCACCACACTAAGTCCGCTTACCGCAACTAGAGGAAGCCCACGTGTAGCAACAAAGGCCCAGCACAGCTACAAACAAATAATTTAAAATAACGCACTTAAAGCACAGGCGACTCAAGGAAAAAAAAAAAAGGTTGGACCTCATCGAAATTAAAAAAGTTAAAAATATAAATAAAGGAAAAGGGAAGTGCTGTGAACAAGGGCATATCCGTAGAGGGCAGGAGACTGGTTTTAGCTAGGTGTCCAGGACACCTCCTTGAGAATGAGGTAACATTTGAGTTGAGACCTGAGTGCAGTGTGGGAGTGGGCCACAAGAAAATCCAGAGAGTTTCATAGGCAGAAAAGGGGACGTGCAAAGGCCCTGTGGCAGGACTGAGGTTGGGTGTAAAGAAGCCTGTGCCTGAAGGTTCTGAGTGAGCAGAGGGCTGTGACAGGAACAGGCTGCAGCCGTCCGCAGGGCATGTAGGTTGAGGGAATTTGGGATCTGGAGGTTTTCACCTGCCTCATGCACAGTTGAAAAGGCCACCCTTCCCTATGTCTTCCATGGCTCACTCCTCGCACGCACGCACGCACGCACGCACACCCCTAGAACCTGGCACAACAGCAGGCAATCCTGGATATTTCTGCCCTGAGAGAATAATTCGCACATCTGTGTCACTGGGATGGATTAAACGGGCCTCTAGGAGTACAGTTTTGGCCAATGACGCCTGGCTTTTCATCCCACTGATGGCTCCCCACACCCTTCCTCCTCTTCCTCCAGCCACGTGGCATCATCCGTGAAAAGGCCACTCTCAGTTTTAGCAAGAGAAGGCCTCCGGGCACCTCCTGGAATTGCGCCAGTGGTTGCCGGGTGACCACTGCCCGAGTGACCCCTCTAGGACCACAGACCCCTGATTTAGTGCAAGTCCCAGGGCCCCGACGCTGCGCGGGGTCAACAGGCCTGGTTTCCATTTGCTCTGCATCGTCCACGGGGTTTGGCTGAGAGTGTCTCAAGGCAGGCTAGTGGGGTGGATACAGTCATGACGTGAATCAAGCTGCCCGAGATGATTCTGTAGGGTTCGCTCCGTCCTTTGGGATGCTTTAATCCCACGTAGGTGGACGTATTGTGCATTTTTCTTTTTTCCTCTTTTGAATGCGGCCGTGCAACTTGTGAAAGGCACTCCCAGACACTTAACGCCGACCCGTGACATTCTTTCTTCCTCCCCAGGTTCCGACGGCAGCACCATCGAAATCCACGTAGCAAGTGAGTCCCGCGGCGGCAAGGCGGCGGACTCTGTTCCGCAAGTCCGAGGAGACCCGTAGAGAGGACGAGACGGGGCTGGGGCGGGAGGGGAGGGGGTTGTCTAGGCCCTCTGTGTGTGTTTTCAGACGCGAGGGTTCTCATCCCTTACACAGAGCTCTCGCCCCTGCAGTCAGCACACCGCGGCGTGTAGTGTATGCCCCCCCCGCAGCCCCCCGAATCTTCCTGCCATCACAGTTAAGAGCGTGTTCCCTGGCAGCCTCTGTGTGATGCAGAGGCCCACCGTAAGCCTGTGCTTGGGAACAAAAGGCAGATTTCCTTCGAGACCAGTAGCTTGTCCTGAGTGTCCGTGGACGTTCGTTTTTCTCATCTGGCTGCAATGTCAACGCCAGACCCAGGTCCTTGGAAGAGTTAATAATGACAATAAAGAAGTAGTTGTGTCCGAGCTCCCAGCCTGACTTGGGGTCTGTCTGAATAATACCTCTAAGGGAATGCTCTTGTTTAATAGATAAGTGATGATGCAGGGACCGGTGACGCACCTGGGAGCAAGTTCCTCATCCACCACTAGCGGGCAGAGGAGGGCAGGCTTGGACCACCAGGTTAGCCTTTGGTGGGTCCTCAGCTGTGTTGAACGGTGGTGATTCAGTCTAAGGGAGGCTTCCGTTCAGTTCAGTCGCTCAGCGTGTCCGACTCTCTGCGACCCCATAGACTACAGCACGCCGGGCCTCCCTGTCCATCACCAGCTCCCGGAGCTTGCTCAAAGACATGTCCATCGAGCTGGTGATGGCATCCAAACATCTCATCCTCTGGGACCCCCATGGATACCAAAATCCACATCTGCAAGGTCTACATTTGCAGGGCAGTGTGGAAGACTGTCCGTTTACAGACTTTATGTATTATAAACATACATGTGTATATACGTTTTGGGGGACAAAAATATTGTACATACTACACACAGGAGACACAAGCCACCTAGATAAGTCTATGGCACAAGCACACACCACTTTCTCCGTTTTGCCATGTGACCCTCATTCACATCAAGACTAGAACTCTGTCTTGCTGGGGGAAAGCTGTCCAGGCTGCTTCTGCATTTGTGCTTTTGGAGTCCTAGGGCCACAGAGGGGATTCAGGGCATCCCATGACCATGACCCAAAATGTCCAGCAGCGGTAAAAAGGACTTTTGAGCTTTTCTGGGCTCTTAACCTCTGTATTGATATCCTGTCTGCCCGAATCATCAGAAGCCCCGAGGTCTCTCCTCTGAGGGTTCCCCCTGCCGAGCAAGACACAGCCCCAACCCAACTCTAGAGCAAAGATACTAGCTGCTGGCTTTCCCAGGCTCCCTTGCAGCTAGAGCGTGTCTCAGACGGGCCTGGCGTGGCCGAGGAGACTCATGCCCCAATTCAACGTTGGAAGCTGATGCACAAGGCAATGGGCTGTGCAGAAGCAATTCTGGGGAGGGGTTGGCAGCTGGAACGTCTGCTTTGGAAGGCAGCCTGGGTGAATTCCTAGGGGCCAGCCCAGCGTCTGGCATTGAGGTGTGGCAGCTCCCCATTGCTGTGTGTGTTACCTGCATGGGCCCAATTCTGTGCCTGGCTGTGGCTGCTTCTGTCTGTCCTGCCCCCACACCTGGAATACCCCAGAGCTGCTTAGTATACTTGTCAGTCACTCTGGCTTCCATTCACCAGAGTCTGGTAGCTCAGCTAGTGAAGAATCTGCCTGCAATGCAGAAGACCTGGGTTAAATCCCTGGGTTGGGAAGATCCCCTGGAGAAGGAAATGGCAACCCACTCCAGTATTCTTGCCTGGAGAATTCCATGGACAGAGGAGCCTGGTGGGCTACACACAATAGCAAAGAGTAGCAAAGAGTCAGACATGACTGAAGCGACTAACAGTTTCACTTTCAGTTCAGTTCAGCCGCTCAGTCGTGTCCGACTCTTTGCGACCCCACAGACTGCAGCACGCCAGGCCTCCCTGTCCATCACCAACTCCCGGAGTCCACCCAAACCCATGTCCATTGAGTCAGTGATGCCATCCAACCATCTCATCTTCTGTCAGCCCCTTCTCCTCCTGCCCTCAATCTTTCCCAGCATCAGGGTCTTTTCCAGTGAGTCAGCTCTTTGCATCAGGTGGCCAAAGGATTGGAGTTTCAGCTTCAACATCAGTCCTTCCAGTGAACACCCAGGACCGATCTCCTTGAGGATGGACTGGTTGGGTCTCCTTGCAGTCCAAGGAACTCTCAAGAGTCTTCTCCAACACCACAGTTCAAAAGCATCAATTCTTCAGTGCTCAGGTTTCTTTATAGTCCAACTCTCACATCCATACATGACCACTGGAAAAACCATAGCCTTGGAAAGTGTTTAAATGAGCCTACTCTTTGCCCTATTGCAGATTCCCCACCTCCTCATTCACAATCATGTTTTTGGTGGAGTTTCTCTCAGTAACTCGGCTCAAGCATAAGTGTTTCTCTTTATAGGAGCTCCCATGCTCCAGAGTTATTATTAACTTCAAGGTTCAGGGGAAGGTAACACTGTAACAGTCCCTACCTGCCCCAACCCCTGTGGAGTCTCCCTCCACTCGATTTCCCATGCGGCTCTCCGGATGGACCCTATCTTCACTTTGCTTACCTTGTGCCTGGATGAGGACACTTTGCAGAAAAAGGGAGCTAGGCTGGGGGAAAAACCCCAAAATTCCACCCAATCCTGAGTCTTTTATAAAGGTCCATTATCTGCTGCCCACGCCTTCTCATGCATGTAAACTAGTGATTTGCAGGCTCCCATCACCAACAGTGACCAAGACCAGTGCCCACAGAGGCACAGAAACCTCCCTGTGAATATGAAGAACACCTCAAAGATCTTTTAGGAACATCACCCAGATGTGGGCCCCTAAAAAAAAAACAAGTTCTGTGCTCTGTGAGTGGAAACTCGGATTCCCAAAACAAATTGGGGAGGGGAGGGGTCTCAATAGACAAATATTTTTAGAATCAGTGCAGCAAAGTGTTCCATAGAGATGATAGTTAGGTAAAAGCTCGGGCCATCTGGTCTCAACCGTTTCCATCACAGCACAAACGGGCCTCCTTGAAGCTGTGACTAAGCTACCAGCGTGTTGCTGCAGCTACGGAAGCCCAAGTTCCACCACCCTCGTTTACCGGTGCTTCAGTCCTGCCACGCAACATGTACCCTGGTGGGTTCACAACACAGGTCACCCCGGACTCTTCAGCAGAAGCGCTCGAGAGTGCTCAGAGCTTCACCCCAGATCCGCTGCGTGAGAGCACGCTTGGTCACCTCGGTCTTACCAAAAAAAAAAAGAGAGAGAGAAATATAGAATCGGGCAGGTCTGCACCCCAGCAACACTGGGGCAGAAGCAACAGCCCAGGTCTGGCGCGATTCCCACGCAGGGTCAGCTTGTGGCCCGAGGCTCTTTGGGGTGATTCCCATGCATGGCCAGATGCAGCCCGTCTGGCCGCCTCTGTGTCAGTTCCCCGCTGCCTGTCACTGGGCGTGGGGCGGACATCGCTTCAAAGTGACCATGTGGGTTCTGTTTACGGATTACAGCCGCATAAAGGGAACCGGTCACCGTCTGCACATGTCTGCTTGTGGTCACCGGCCGTCCCTATGACTTTAGGTTCTTCTAAGTCTATTCACCATGGAACTCAAAAACTTCCAGTGACCCAAGCCTGCCAACAGAACATCCATCTGCTTTAAGACTTTTCTAAAACAGCCAGCCTGAAACAAAATAACGAGAAAGAAACTAGTTACAAAAAAAAAAAAAAAAAAAAAAGCATGCTCACCTTTCACATCCTAACGCATCTACACCCCTCTGGTCTCTTCACCTGGCTTACACCCAGCCGGTTGTAAAAGGAGCCCCAGCCCCTACCTATCTCTCCTGGAGAAAAAAAAAAAAGAGCTTGGGGACTTGACTCAGCATAGCAGTCAGCATGGGCCCCCCCAGACGAACAAGAAAGCACACGCGGAAAGGTCTCTATCAAAATAGAGCAATTTATTCAAGACAACCGAATATGGTTTGTTGATTCTCTCTTGGAACAAATGAGCCATCACACACACACGCACACGCACACACACACACATACACACACGGTGATTCTCTTTCCAGGAGCGCGTGAGGGTGAGGGTTGCCGTGGGGGACTGGTGGAGAGAACAGAACGGGGTGGGGGGTGGGGGCCGTGTGGATGGAACAGAAGCTGGAAGATGCGGACAGGACATCTGGCTGTACGTCTGACACAGACAATAAAAACCGCAGAAGCCAGAAATTCACAAGCCTCGGGGAGCGGAGGGAGGGAGACACTCTGCATTGGATGGGAAACACGATCGGAAAAAAAAAAAAAAAACCACCACAACAACAAAAAAGTGGGCTGAAAGGTTAAAAAAAAAAAAAAGAAAAAACACCGAACAAAGTAGACCCTTACTCCCGACAAAGTGCACTTCGCTTGGCTCCGAGATCTCTTTTCAGAAAGACAAAGTGAACACTGCGGTTCTGTAGCCGTCGAGTGGCATCGGACGTGCTTCCGCGGGCTTGCGCGCGTGTGCGCGTGCCGGACGAGCTCCCCGGCGCGGCGGACGATTCCGGGGATGGATCTGTGTGTTATCCTCTGCTTTCAGCACCAAGGTCCCATCCGGGCAGTGAGGACCGCGAAGCGCTTCTCCACGACGTCTGGGAGCTGCTTGCGCTAACGAGGCCATGTGCCCATGGAGCGCTGCCAGGGGGCACAGCGGGCGTGACTCAGGGTAGGCATGGCTTCCAGGGATGCTGGCTGCCTCCTCCTCGTGGTCCCCAGCCCGGGGCCTCTTCCGCGATGGTACACGGGCAGTTCTGCCTTCCTCAGCAGCGTCACGTCGTCGCCACGCCCGGTATCCAGTCCGCGTCCTTGGCCTTACATCTGCCCCCTGGCTCCAGCCTGGTTCAGGCTCACCAGGAGGCCAGCGTCAACGCTTGGGAGGCCCGGCGTACCGACCTCCCCGTGATGATCCTCTCGCGAGCCTTTTACACCGAATCCCACCATCACCACCCTCCAGCAGCACTTGGCTCATCAACCGCAAACTGCGTCCGGACCCCGGACAGCTGATGCTGTGTGGAGAGGGACACGTCTTTACTCGGGGAGGGGTACAGATACGGTGTTCGACTAGACCTCTGCAAACTGCATCTCCAAGTTAGTCATTTTGGGGGTGGTGGGGGGAGCAGTGATTATCCGTGGACCCCTGAGGGCGTCTGCTATCTTCAAAGGTGGGAGTGGAGACTCTAACAGAACACTGACCTTCTTCTGAAAGGCTAAGCGTTTAGATACAGCAGAGCCTGAATAACACGCCCGACCTGTGAACAGAGTGCCTTTTGGCCTTCTACCGTTGGGGGTGGGGGGGGGGCGGTTTGAAAAACTCTCAGATCCATGGAGACTCGTTAATGAACTGAGAGAGATGAATGCACTCTGGCTTTGGGGCTGCTCCCGGGACAATGCAACTTCTGCACAAAGGCCTGGCCATGCCCTGCGGTTGGCTTTTGGGTCCATGGACAGATACCACCACCCTCCGTATACCATCCGGGCTGGTTGCTGGAACACAAGAGGGCTGCAACCTACCCACCCACTGCCAGCCCCACTGCCGGCTGGGGGAAGACAGATAAGCCCAGAGGCCCTGCTGCTAATTTACAAGCTGAGTCAGCATTGGGTCAAGACAACTGTTAAATACAAAGATCACCTGATCCAAGGGAAAGGAAAACTGCCCTAGGGACAAACAAAGCCATGTTTTAATTTTTTTTTTTTTTAAAAACAGTAAAAAGATTTGTTTAAAAAAAAAAAAAGGACAATTCCTTTCTCCTGAGCTGCTGCCAGAGGAAGCAAACTGTGAAGATGACCTGTGAACACACCCTACATCTGTTAATTCACCCCCCAGGACTGAAAAGCTCTCCCCGATTGCTTCTGTCGCTGGGAAACCCCATGAGGTCCCAGAGGCCCCTCCGGTTGGTCAGCCCTGGAGGGACTTGGCCAAACTGCTTCTGGTTTTGCGGGGGGGGGGGGGGACCCACTTGTGGCCCCGAGTCTTGAACTAGGCGGCATTGGTGGTGTGGAGCGGGGCGGTTCCGACGGCCCCCTTTCACTGATGCTGGTTCTGGGAACGCTTCTTGGGTTCCAGGGCATCCCCTTGTCCGCGGCTACGGTCTGATGCACCAGGAAAAAAAAAAAAACAAACAAACCAAAACGCCCAGGTCTTCCTGGAGCACAAAAGGGGCTGGGGTCTTCCGCTCCAGCCGCACAGACCAGCCCCGAGGCCAACCCCAGAGCTGCCCACCCAGAGTCCCCTCGCTGCCTTCCACCAAGCTGAAAGTGAAGGGACTCCTCTACCTGTCTCTTCCTAAAGGTATCTTTTTGTTGTTGTTGTTAAATATGAATCACACAAAGCTCTCATGTCTGAATGGCCATTTTACGATTTTAAAATTGTTTTAACATAAAAAATATTTTTTTTTCTTCTCCAAAAATACTCCGGGCTCTTTCTCTTATAAGTCACTTTTTTTTTTTCTTCTTCCCCCTCCTGTAAAAAGCCCCCCTTGCCCTGCCTTCTTACGTAAAGCACTTATTATGCGCCGAAAGTGCCCTTGAGACGGAGGATGGGAGGTGACTATGAGGGAGGCGGATGGGGGAGGGGCGTGGGGGATGGGGGATGGGGGATGGGGGGTGGGCGTGGGGACGGGGAGGGGCGTGGGAGAGTGGGGAGGGGAAGATGCAGGCAAGAAAGCTGTCGTCAGAGACTGTCACCACATCCAAGAGAGAGGGGCTGTCTCTCCGGTGGGTGAAACAACAGCAAAGAAGCAAGACACCCAGGAACAGTTTCCACCTCGGACCCAAGGCCCGCCCCTTTCCCCCACCCCCCAACCCCACCAACCAAGACGACAGGATTCCAGCCCATAGAAAAACCACGGGGACAAAGATTATAGAAAATAGAAACTGTTGGGATTACAAAGGTACCCATTTCATCCATACAAACTGGTCTTTCGAACGTCCTTGTGAGAGTTTAACTGTAGTGTCCAAATTTTTAGGGAAAAAACCAAGAAACAAAAAACCCATTGACGGGAGGAGTTTTTCCTCCCCTTTTGGTTTATCACAGCATTTTTTTTTTTTTCTTCTTTTCGTTTTGGCACAGCCTTTCCTTTTTTTTTTTCCTCTCAACCATCGGAGCCTGTTCTGGGTGGAAACCGATTTGTGCACCATGTCAAGCTGGCGGCTTCACGCTCCCCCGGGGCTGGACGTTCCGGGTGGAAACCATTCCTTTTCCTCCCCCTTTGATAGGACTTGTGTGTGTGTTTTCCGTTTTAAACTTCTCGGTGAAGGTTACCAAAAAAAAAAAAAAAAAAAAAAGAAACAGAGACTCCGGTAGCTAGGGATGACTTGGTCTCAAAGGACACTCCCTAAGGTCAGGGTGGCGCCGTTTCGAAGCTGACGGAATTGTGTCTGCATAGTGCTACAACCCCACACGTTCACTGCTGGTCCGTTAGAATTCTCTTCTCATGTCTATAATATTTTTTTCTCTGTGTGTTTATTTTCGCAGATCTAACACGCACACCTGGAAGGAGAGAGAAAAGCGCCTGTTAAATCTTGAGAGGCACATAAGATGCCCTTAAGGCCACAGGATGGCACACGCCCATGGACCAAACCTGGCCCGCCGTCCACTTGTTTATAAATAAAGTTTTATTTGCACACAGTCCACCTTGTGTTCATTCAGAGTGAATGAACATTCATTCAGAGTGAATTCACTCTGTGTTCATTCAGACCAGCTCTAGCAGACAGGTGAGTGTCTAAACATCATTACCAACCAACCCCAGGCCACGGCTGTGGGTGGGTGTCACAGACCAGACCACTATACGGTGGAGCAGAAGGCAACTGAAGCCTCAGCACACATCTGGGGTAGGGGGGCAGGCTGACACTCAGCCAGTCAGCACCCTGCCTTACAGCTCAGGGCAATTCCAAGGTGCAGGTGTGAATCTGAAAGCTGGACACCTCAGGGGACCAGCAGACGGTTACTGGGACCCAGGAGACCGGTGGAATGGAAGGTTGGGCCTTCGTCACCAGAGGGTCCGGATGGGAGCACAAACGTGGAAGCCAAGGGTGGGCCAAGTTGCTCAGCACCTGTGAGGTAGGGGGCACTTCTCTGCTGTGGGGGGAGGTCCCGAGCACTCTAAGATTTGCAGCAGCAGCCACGGTTTCCACATCAGGTGCCAGCAACGCCCCACACACACCCCCAAAAGAACCAACAACCCGAATGCCTCCAGACACTTCCAATGTCTCCAGGGGTGCAATCATTCCAGCTGAGAACCACCAATTCCGCCAGAAAAAAAAAAACAACATCCAGGAAGTGAGAAGAGACATCCGCTCTCAAAGAACCGCCCAGCCCAGATGCTTCCTTCGCCAACACGCATCTCCGAGGCCCGTCACGGCCCTGGGAGTGCGCCCACATGGGTCTCAGGGGTCTGGACCGCTCCTGACCCCCTCCCTGAAACCACCCCCTCGCCCCTGCATCCCCTCTCTCTCCCGCCCGGGGGAACCCCAGGGTGCCGCTTACGGAGCCGTCTGACGCACTGGCGCCCACTTTGTCGCCCCGGGCATTCCAGCACACCTCGAAGATGCCCCCGGTGCCTCTGTAGCTGTGGACGAGACTTCCGCTCTGCAAAGCAAGGGCATCGTCACTCGCGAGGGGAACACTGATGAGGCCACCCCCGACTGGGGATGTCAGCACAGAAGCTTCCAAAGACACGGATGCTGACAGAACTTTCAGTTAAAGGGGCTCTGGCGGCTGCAGGAACATCTGAATCAGAACTACGGGCACAGGGTTGGGGGAGGGGTGGTGTCTAAATGACCCACGGCTGCCCACCGAGACAGACAGCCTCTACTAGTTTCCGACAAGCTCAGGCCTCCCGGGGGAAGGAGAAAGTCAGCAAGATCGGATATGTGCTTATATTTCAACCAGTCCAACTCACACTGAACGTTCAAGGGAGTCTCAGAATGACTCAAGAGAGTTTAATGATTTAGCCGGGGGGAATGCAAAATGTGGGAAGCTGCTGTATATAGCACGGGGACCTTAGCTCGGTACTCTGTGATGACCTGGAGGCTTGCGATGGGTGGGGAGAGGGAGGTTCAAGAGAGAGGGGACATATGTATACATATGGCTGATTCCCTTGCCGCATGGCATAAATCAGTTGTTTAAAAAAAAAAAAAAGCAATTATCCTCCGATTTAAAAACAAACAAACAAAAAATGGTGGGTAAAATTATTTGATGAAAACTGCTGACGGCAGGCAAAACCTGGCTGATGATGGCAATTTTTTTGAAGTCAAGAATCCTCCTGCAATGCGAGTTCGATCCCTGGGTCGGGAAGATGCCTCTGGAGAAGGGAATGGCTACCCTAACTCCACCATTCCTGCCTGGAGAATCCCGTGGACAGAGGAGCCCGGCGGGCTACGTAACATAAGTCTCTGAGGTTGCAAGAGACAGACAGGACTGAGCGACCAAGCACACACAAGGGCGGCCAACAGCCTGGTTCCACCTTAGGGCCATTGTTGCGTCTCGTTTGCCCAGAAGGCACGGTCGCGTGAGGAGGAGCCCGAGGTCTCAGCGGAGCACCCTCGGCCCCAGGCTGGCTAATGTGGCACCCGTCACCACCTCCCTTGAGACAGCGCGTTCATCAGTGTCAGCCGGGTGGCAGATTGTAAAGAGGCCGCTTCATCCATCCTGGGACCACACGCAATGTCTGCTCTTGCCAATGGAGGGCAGTGGCGGGTGCAACGCTTCCTGCCAAGGACTCAGAAAAAAAATAACCCGAGTCCCTGGCAGGGGCGACCCAGCTCCCACAGACAGCCCGGGGTGGCGCTGGGTGGGCTTATGCTCCCCTCCAGGGAACCGAGGATGTGTCTAGATATGTGTCCGAGGCGAGGCACTCCTGAGTGCAAACTCAGGTTCTGGGGTCACCAAGAAAGTGAAATCAAAGTGTCAAGTCGCTCAGTCGTGTCCAACTCTTGGCGACCCCACGGACTGTAGCCCACCAGGCTCCTTTGTCCATGGGATTCTCCAGGCAAGAACATTGGAGTGGGATGCCGTTCCCTTCTCCGGGAGAATCTTCCCGACCCAGGGATCGAACCCGGGTCTCTCGCATTGCAGTCGGATTCTTTACCACCTGTGCCACCAGGGAAGCCCATGGGTCAGTGAGAACTTGACTGTATTGGGTGTGGGGTTGCGGAGGGGGGAGACCCGGGGAGCAGGAATGCAGGGGGTTTACCTGAGTGTTCCAGATGTGCACGCACTTGTCGAAGGAGCCGCTGGCCAAGTACTTCCCGTCGGGGCTGAAGGCCACGCTGTACACGGGTTCCTGGTGCTTGGTGAGCGTGTGGATGCACACACCCCGCTCCACGTCCCAGAGTCGGACGGTAGAATCGAACGAGGCGCTGGAAAGACACAGAGGTCACCACGGATACCCGTGGGTTCAGAAAAGCTCACCACAGCTGCCAGCAGTTTCCCGCCGGTCTCCCGAGGACGCGACTCTCACAGTAAAAGAGTGGCTCTCCTGTCCAGACTCTGAACGTTTCAGAGACTGTAAATGGGTACCTCTTCCTCTTCTAGAACGTGACTCAAGATGCACTGAACACAGAGCCATGGTCCAGGAAGGGGACACATGTATGCCTGTGGCCAATTCGTGCTGAGGTATGCCAAAAACCATCACAACATTGTAAAGTGTTTCTCTTCCAATTAAAATAAATTAAAAAAAAAAAGTCACGCAATAAATCTCTTTCTCTTTTTGGGTGCCGTCATCAGGGGAACAAATTGACAACCACACTCATTTATTTCTGCATTTCTGTGAGACACGAACGATACATCTTCACGACATTTTCTAAAACGGTACCACCACTGACAACACATGTTATCGCTGCCAACGAAAACAATGCCAAAAATAGAGCTGAGAGCCATATTTGGGGAAATAGCTAAGTGAGCAAACACAAATTTTAATCCCACGGGAATTAAAATATAATCACATCCAAATATATAATCACACTCCCGGGAGCTGCAAATTTGAGTTACGTCTAAATCTGAAAGAAGAGCAGGCGTGCATACATGCCAAATTGTCCCATTCATGTCCGACTCTTTGCGACCCCATGGACTGCACTCCGCCAGGCTCCTCTGTCCATGGGATTCTCCAGGCAAGAACACTGCAGTGGGTTGCCCTGCACTCCTCCAGGGAGTCTTCCTGACCCAGCGATCGAACCCATGTCTCTTACATCTTCAGCACTGGCAGGCGGCTTCTTTACCACTAGCGCCACCTGGGAAGCCCACCCACCACAAAGTTGTTTCACCCAGCATTTCTTCCCTCTTCTGGGACTTACATCCATCCCTTTATGCTTGGTTGTCTAGAAGGCTCACTTATGCCCGTCATGGGTAACATGTGATTCAGAAACAAAACAAAACAAAACAAAGATACTGTTTTGTTCCTAGACCTTTAAGTGGATGTCAGGACAGTGACTTGCAATAAGAGGATAACAACTTTCATGTTTTTCTGGATCAGCTTTTCAGCTGATGCAAGAATTCCTTTCTGTGTTTTCTGAGAGATGGCCTTGGGTCGGGCACTTTCAGTTAACAGACTGTTCATCCCACTGTTATGGGACAAAGACAAGGAGAGGGGGGCTCCCCCTCACTTACAGCAGGGCTGGGCCACCCGCCACTTCTCCCCACCACCCCATTCTCTGCAACTACACAGAAAAAAATCCACTACCGCTTCCTCCCAAGTCCTGTCTTTCCCAGGCCAGACACACCCACGCTTTGTGGGATCATGGTTTCCAGAAGCCTCAGTGTATCCTTCCTTCACTTGGAATATCTTTAACTTGTGTTCTTACTAAAATGTTCTTACTAAAATATCCTATTGGGAGTGCAACATTGTATCCTGCGTGAGGTCGGACCAGGACCAGAACACAAAGACTGCAGAAGGCAGCCTCAGTGATGAGCTTTTGTGAACGTCTAACCACTCTGCTCCCTTCTGGCGTATCACTGACTGACTAGTCCTCTGCCTCCGATGCTGGCGTCTAAGGGGGTTTACTGCATATACCAGGGGTCCCCATCCTCTGGGATCCAGTGCCTGATGATCCAAGATGAAGCAGATGCAATCATAACAGAAATAAATGGCACAATAAATGTAGTGCACTTGAATCATCCTGAAACCTTGGGAAAGTGATTTTCCACAAAACTGGTCCCTGGTGCCAAAAAAGCCAGGGACAGCCAGGATGGACAGTTAGACTGGATCTGGTATCGGCTGGGGGACCTTTTATCACCATTCAACATTCTTCCCACCTGCAGCCAAGTTGGGCCAAGTAAACCAAGCCCGAAGTTAAAGTCGCTCAGTCATGTCTGACTCTTTGTGACCCCCTGGACTATACAGTCCATGGGATTCTCCAGGCCAGAATACTAGAGTTGATAGCCTTTCCCTTCTCCAGGGGATCTTCCCAACCCAGGGAGTAAACCCAGGTCTCCCACATTGCAGGCAGATTCTTTATCAGCTGAGCCACAAGCGAAGCCCAAGAATACTGGAGTGGGTAGCCTCATCCCTTCTCCAGCGGATCTTCCTGACCTAGGAATCGAACCAGTGTCTCCTGCATTGCAGGCGGATTCTTTACCAACTGAGCTATCAGGGAAGCCCAACCAAGTGCAAGGTCCAAGTTAAATTGCTTCCTTTCTTCAGTTGTAGTAGAAAGCTTCATCAAAGCAAAGTGCCGGGAAACTGGAGGTATGCGATTCCTCCCTCCAGCCTCAAGGTTAAAAGCATCCTCATCTCAACTTAGCCATGACGTGATAACCTCTACCTCGCAGCCCTTTCACAGTGAGCGGTGTCTCTGCTTGAGTTAGTTTCTAAGTAACTTTGAGTGTGAGTCACTCAGTCATGTCCAACTCTCTGCGACCCCACAGACTATAGCCTGGCAGGCTCCTCTGTCCTTGGGATTCTCCCGGAAAAAATACCGGAGTGGGTTGCCATTTCCTTCTCCAGGGGAATCTTGCCAACCCAGGGATCGGACCCAAGTCTCCTGCATTATAGGCAGACTCTTTAGCATCTGAGGGCATAAACACGTTTGCAAGACACCCTGACAGCATCTCGTGGTCTCTTGGGGACATGAGTGACTTTTATCGGCTGCCTGGCTGGCACAGCCTCAGCGATCGAGGGAGCTTTCAGGAACCGAGACGGGTGCGGGCTGTCTGTCCATTACCTTGCCAGCATGATGCTGGAGTTGGGGTTGCTGGTGGCCGGACCAGTGGGACTCCACTTGATGGTGTATATCTCTTTGCTGTGCGCCTGAAGGTCGTGGACACACGTGTCCTGCTTCATACTCCAGATCTAGGGGACACAACGGGATCATGGTGAGCAAACGCTGATTCTCCCATCCGGCGGGAGGTTCGGCACCGTTCCTGCTTGGAGCATTACAGAGGTTTCTCTTGTCTCTGGGAAGCTCACGGCCAGCGGGGTGGGCGGCTGACAACGGGCAGAGGCGTCTGCTGACCATCACGGGGGGCCCGTGAGAAAGGCCGGGGCCGGTTGGGGGTGGGGTGCAGTCCAAACGACCCTGGTCTGACCTCAGAAGCTAGGCAGGGTCCGGTTGGGTCTAGTTAGTACTTGGATGGGAGAAAGGCCTCAGGAATGGAAGGAGGCTCCGCGGGACCGTGGCCAATAAACAGGGCTTCACTGCCGGGGCAAGCGGCATGCCGTTTGCAAAGAGAAACGACGACAGAGAGCAAGGGAGCTCACGGCACAACGGTCAGCTGCAGGAGCAGCACTGGGACTGAAGACAGCGCCGGGGCTCCGGGGGTCACCTCGGGTCATACCAGCCTTACCTTCAGTGTCATGTCATCAGAACAGGAGGCTAACAACATGCCAGAGGGATCCCATTTGATGGCGTTGACCTCATTCTGCAAGAGAGCCAGAGGTTTAAAAAAAAGAAAGAAATGAAGGCCTGGGAGTAGGAAACACAAGCTTCCAGCTGGGGGCAGGAGCGCTCTGCCTTCTCTGCAAAAAGCCTGGGAGTATAATAAAAATAAATGGGGGAAAGAAAGAAGAAGAAGAAGAAGAAAAAAAAAAACAGCCCGGGAGTAGTAAGCACAAGCGTCCAGCAGGGGGCAGGAGCGCTCTGGCTTCTATGCAAAGAGCCTGGGAGTATAATAAAAATAAATGGGAGGGACGGGGAGGAAACGGCCTGGGCGTAGTAAGCACAAGCGTCCAGCAGGGGGCAGGAGCGCTGTCCTCACTGCAAAAGGCCTGGCACCTGTAACACAATTTGAATGCAGAGTTCCAAAGAACGTCAAGAAAGCCTTCCTCGGCGATCAATGCAATGAAATAGAGGAAAACAATAGAATGGGAAAGACTAGAGATCTCTTCAAGAAAATTAAGAGATACCAAGGGAACATTTCACGCAAAGATGGGCTCAATAAAGGACAGAAGTGATATGGTCCTAACAGGAGCAGAAGATATTAAGAAGCGGTGGCAAGAATACACAGAAGAGCTGTAGAAAAAAGATCTTCAAGACCCAGATAATCACGATGGTGTGATCATCAACGTAGAACCGGACATTCTGGAATGTGAAGTCAAGTGGGCTTCAGGAAGCATCACTATGAACAAAGCTAGGGGATGTGATGGAAGTCCAGTTGAGCTATTTCAGATCCTAAAGATGATGCTGTGAAAGGGCTGCCTTCAATATGCCAGCAAATCTGGGAATCTCACCAGTGGCCACAGGACTGGAAAAGGTCAGTTTTCATTCCAATCCCAAAGAAAGGCAATGCCAAAGAATGCTCAAACTACTGCACAATTGCACCCATCTCACACGCTAGTAAAGTAACGCTCAAAATTCTCCAAGCCAGGCTTCAACAGTACATGAACCATGAACTTCCAGATGTTTAAGCTGGATTTAGAAAAGGCAGAGGAACCAGAGATCAAATTGCCAACATCTGCTGGATTATTAAAAAACCAAGAGAGTTCCAGAAAAACATCTACTTCTTTCTTTATTGACTATGCCAAAGCCTTTGACTGTGTGGACCAAAATAAACTCTTGAAAATTCTTAGAGATGGGAATATCAGACCACCTTACCTACCTCTGGAGAAATCTATATGCAGATCAGGAAGCAACAGTTAGAACTGGACATAGAACAACAGACTGGTTCTAAACAGGGAAAGGAGTACATCAAGGCTGTATATTGTCACCCTGCTTATTTAACTTATATGAAGAGTACATCATGAGGAACGCTGGGCTGGAAGAAGCACCAGCTGGAATCAAGATTGCCGGGAGAAATATCAATAACCTCAGATATGCAGATGACACCACCCTTATGGCAGAAAGCAAAGAAGAACTAACGAGCCTCTTGATGAAAGTGAAAGAGGAGAGTGAAAAAGTTGGCTTAAGACCCAACATTCAGAAAACTAAGATCATGGCATCCAGTCCCATCACTTCATGGCAAATAGATGGGAAAACAGTGGAAACAGTGGCAGACTATTTTGGGGGGCTCCAAAATCACTGCAGACAGTGACTACAGCCATGAAATTAAAAGACGCTTACTCCTTGGAAGGAAAGTTATGACCAACCTAGACAGCATACTAAAAAGCAGAGACATTACTTTGCTGACAAAGGTCCGTCTAGTCAAAGTTATGGTTTTTCCAGTAGTCATGTATGGATGGGAGAGTTGGACTATAAAGAAAATTGAGCAGATGCTTTTGAACTGTGGTGTTGGAGAAGACTCTTGAGAGTCCCTTGGACTTCAAGGAGATCCAACCAGTCCATCCTTTGCAAGGAGATCCAACCAGTCCATCCTAAAGGAAATCAGTCCTGAATATTCATTGGAAGGACTGATGCTGAAGCTGAAGCTCCAATCCTTTGGCCACCTGGTGCGAAGAGTGGACTCACTTGAAAAGACCCTGATGCTGAGAAAGACTGAAGGTGGGAGCAGAAGGGGACGACAGAGGATGAGGTGGTTGGATGGCATCACCGACTTGATGGACATGAGTTTGAGCGAGCTCCGGGAGTTGGTGATGGACGGGGAGGTCTGGCGTGCTGTGGTCCAGGGGGCCGCAAAGATTCGGACAAGACTGAGCGACGGAACTGAACTAACACAACTTTCTAGCAGGGGGCAGGAGCGCTCTGTCATCTCTGCAAGCCTGCTTGCATTCACCCTGGATAAGCAAGCACCACTCCAAGTTTCAGGCATATTTCCTTTTCTCCTTCCTCCTTGATAGAAAGTGCACAGTCATACGCCCTATACGCCAGCTACCCTGAGCCATATTTCTCCAAGGGGGGAAAAAATCACATCTGAGAAGGAAGCCAAATGAATTTACCTAGAAACCAGTATAAAACCAGTAAGTTATTTCAAAGCTGACTTTAAGAGTCATATTCCTACTCACTCCCCGCCCCCTCTTATGTCCTCAGACATTTTTATAATAGCTACTTTAAAGTCTTTCCTGCAAAATCCAACACCTGGCTTATACCAGATAATTAAAACACTGCCAACCCAGTGGATAGCTGACCATCAGAGGTGGCTACAATAGCCCCGAGGAGGCTGTAAGAGAATAAGTCAGCAGTCACAGTAAGTGGGCTTTTGATCCCAGGCAGAGACTAGCCGGTTTCCCAGCTCCCCACACACCTCTCGTGAACCCGAGGACCCACAGTGAGGACTCACACTCACCGTGTGTCCCTGGAACGTTTTGACGGGGCGGTCGCAGCCGAGTCTGCAGACGTGAATACACATGTCCGTGCTGCAGGAGGCAAAGGTAGTGTTGTTCTGCCAGTCCACGTCGAGAGCAGGGGCTGCGGAGAGGCCACGGGGGCAGGGGTGGGGGAGAGGGGATGACACGGGCATTCAGCAGGTATGCAGACCTCAGCTGACTCAGAAAGAGCAGCAGCAGAGCTGAGAAATCTGACGATGTGACGAAGCAACACGCGCCGTGCCAACACGGCCTCGGTCCGTCACAGACCCTGAGGTCTGTCGTTTATGTTTGCATGGATGACCAGACAGCTCCAGAGAGAGACCCCCCCACCACCCTGAAAACACCACCCAAAGTGACGCTTCGGGTGCCCTAAGCACACAGCATCTCGCTCCCCTGGTGCAGATGGGACGGGAGGGGAGAAGCACCTTGCTGCTCCCAGGAACACCACCGGGCTGGGTGATGGATTTGAAAAAGACTTCACAGAGTATGTTCAATGTGTGTGTGCCTCTCGCTGAGTTATATCTGACTCTTTGCGACCCTGTGGACTGTAGCCCACCAGGCTCCTCCATCCATGGGATTCTCCAGGCACGAATGCTGGAGTGGGTTGCTATCCCCTTCTCCAGGGAATCTTCCCTGATCCAGGGATGGAACCCAGGTCTTCTGCACGGCAGGCAGATTCTTCACCATCTGAACCACCAGGGAAGCCCCATGTTCAAGGTATCAGTGTTGAAAAGAAATGCCCCACAACCCGTGACTGCGTTCTACAGCTTGAAGATGCTGAGTTGACGAGGACATCTGAGGGGAGACCGGTGGCCTCAGGATGGACACCGTTTCTAGGTCTTGGGCCATTCTCAGGCCGCTGGCTTTAAGACCTCTGTGAAGGTTTGGGGGATGTGACAACCCTCTTCCCTTATGCCATCCTCCCCAGGAGATGACTCAGCACCCCTCGTTCTCTCCGGACACATCCCTGCTTCTACGGAAAAGGAAGGTTAAGTCCTGCAAGCCTCTGCTCAGATCTTCACCAACTGATAAATACCCAACCTTGTCTCATGTGTGTTCCTTACACGTAAGTCAGCACTGACATGGGCCAAGAATTCAGCTCACCCAGGACAGGATAAATTGGACGACCCCCTCCCATCCTTAGCCTTCAACATATATTTATTAATTTTTAAAATATACTTTGGCCACCTGATGCAAAGAGCCGACTCATTGGAAAAGACCCTGAAGATGGGAAAGATTGAAGGCGGGAGAGGAAGGGGACGACAGAGGATGATGGTTGGATGGCATCACCGACTCGATGGACAAGAGTCTGAGCAAACTCCGGGAGCTGGTGATGGACAGGGAGGCCTGGTGTGCTGCGGTCCATGGGGTCACAAAGAGTCGGACGCGTCTGAGTGACTGAACAATTTCTGGCTGTGCTGGGTCTTGGTTGCTGTGTGGGTGACTCTAGCTGAGGTGTGCGGGGCTTCTCATTGAGGCAGCTTCTCTTGTCGGGTAGCACAGACTTGGGAGTTGGAAGGCACGCATTTACTTGCTCCGTGGCACACGGTATCCTCCCCGGTCAGGGATCGAATCCAAGTCTCCTGCCTTGCAAAGGCAGACTCTTAACCACCGGACCACCAGGGAAGGCCCCGTTCTTAACCTTCAAACCAGAGGAGCACCCCGTCCACCCTCCTGCCTTCCAGAACTGCAGGACGGACCCCATCAGCTTCCACGTCTAGCCCCATCCCCTCACAGAGCCTGAGCTGGGAGGGTTTCGCAGAGAGGCAACGCTGGCTTTTTCTCAACAACCCACGAAGGCGGGGTTCAGCACAGATCCACGGCTCTTGCTGAATGTGCCACACGCGCCCGACAGAATGAAGGAGCTGGATCCGCTCAGCAGGACGATCCAGGGAGCGAGGAAGCAAAGCCCGCAGCTGCCCTTGTTTTTAACACCGCACGCATGAGCCGAGTCACAGATTTCCCAGGCCGGTCTGTGCCTTCGGGCGTGCAGTTAATACGCCTGGAAGGGTGACAATCTGGCACGCGGTTCCGGGGATGGTAAGCGGCACCTGGCCATAAAAACTAACGTGTGCTGAGCCCCGGCCATCTGAACGGAGGACGCTGTGTACTCAGCTGACTGGGGCCGTCGGTATACGTCCACACTGCTGCTGGGACCCTGCCCTCCCCCCCATTAGTCATGATCCAGGGCTCAGCTGTTCCAGCGGGTCTGGGTGACCTCCCTGCTCACACCTGGCCAATGACGTTTGACCATCAGCACTTTGCTCCAGGTACAGGCAAGCTTCACTTTGCCTCTTCCTTTTAATTTTTAATTGAGAAAAGGTTATAGAATTGATGCTTTGGAACTGTGGTGCTGGAGAAGACTCTTGAGAGTCCTCTGGACAGCCAGGAGATCAAACCAGTCAATCCGAAGGGAAATCAACCCTGAATATTCATTGGAAGGACTGATGCAGAAGCTGCAATACTTTTGGTTGCCTGATGGGAAGGACTGATTCATTGGAAAAGACCCTGATGCTGGGAGAGACTGAAGGCGGGAGGAGAAGGGGACGACAGAGGATGAGATGGTTGGATGACACCACCGACTCAATGGACATGAGTTTGAGCAAGCTCTGGGAGATGGTGAATGATCTCAAGGGCCGATCCGTGTAACCACCACCACGTTCAAGAGCCACAAGCGTGTTCCAACACCACCAGGACCTCCCTTGGGCCATGTTACTGGCCCACCATCCCCTCCCTGGACTGAGATATAAATGGTATGTCACCCAGCATGTAATACTTGGGAGTCTAACTTTATTATTTTTTTTTCCAAACTGCAGAACCCCCTTGAGACCTATCCAAGCCGTTGGGTATTACCCATCTTATGAGTCACTCAGATGTGCCTGACTCTTTGCAACCCTATGGACTGAAGAGCCCACCAGGCTCCTCTGTCCATGGAATTTTCCAGGCAGGAACACTGGAGCGGGCTGACATTTCCTTCTCCAGGGGAATCTTCCCAACCCAGGGATCAAACCTGGGTCTCCTACATTGCACACAGATTCTTTACAATCTGAGCCACTAGTTAGGTCCTGAGCTGTAATTTGACCTTCGTGGCTTGGACGGTATCATCAACAGTCTATTGAAAAAAAAAATTTCAAAACAGTGTATTGGTAATCTATTCCTTCTCATGGCTGAGTGGCAGAAAACTGTAAAAAAAAAAAATCAGCCCCTCAGTTTTGACTCTTTGTGACCCCATGGACTGTAGCCCGCCAGGTTCCTCTGTCCGTGGGATTCTCCAGGCAAGAATACTGGAGAGGGTTGCCATGCCCTCCTCCAGGGGACCTTCCCGACCTAGGGATTGAACCTGGGTCTCCGGCATTGCATGCAGATTCTTTACCACTGAGCCGCTAGGGAAGCCCCTGCACTTGTTTTAAACCTGTTCTTTCTCGTTGCTGAGCGCTGGGACACTGCTAGGCTCTAAGGCCTAACGCTTCCTGCTGACCAAGGACACCCCGACCAGGCCTTCACGGGGAACACCTCCGGAGAAGCAAGGCAGCTGCTGAGATCAACGCATCACATGCTGAGGACGGCTGTCCCTCCAGCTTGAACAAAAGCACGCTCCCTTCTCTTCCATCTTGGACAGCGTCCACCACACCGCTTCACGCTCAAAAAGCAAGAGGAAATGACACCCAGAGCCGACCCAGCGACGGGATACGGGTCGATTTCGTGGGCAGCAACACCCCAGGTCAGAAGCTCCCTGAGGACAGAAGAGACACACGGCCCACGGGATAGAAAGCCTGGGACCTTGGGAATGCTCTGGGGAAAATTTACATCCTGCTGAAAGACTCAGTACACGAGTCCTCAAGATGAAAACTCTTTCGAGTTTATCTTGGGCACATGACTCTCTGAGAAAATCAGAAGTGACAGCTGTGTGTGTTACAGACATCCGCCCCCATCACG
Organism: Rangifer tarandus platyrhynchus; assembly: GCA_949782905.1. Taxonomy (NCBI): domain Eukaryota; kingdom Metazoa; phylum Chordata; class Mammalia; order Artiodactyla; family Cervidae; genus Rangifer; species Rangifer tarandus. The sequence continues at coordinate 7,258,646 of OX460343.1, read as the reverse complement.
GGAGCACACTGGTGCTATGCACCAGGAATCAGAACCCTGGCAAGGTTCTGCCCCGTCACAAGACACACGCAGAAACACACACACACACACAGACCCACATACACATGCTCACAGGTTGGGCCACCAAGCTCCCTGCTCTTGGAGCCCTGCCCACCTCCTGGAGGGGAAACGTCATTCTACAAAAGGCTCAGCGACTCCCACCTTCATCAGCACCCCCCCGAGATGTGTGCAATGTGGTGTCCCCAAGCACAGCCACGGAACGCGTGGGCTGACTGCCTCTCCGGGGGGCCAGGTATGCACGGGACCCTCTGGGGCTCTGCCGGCTGAGCCAGGAGGGAACGAACGACCGTGCGCCTTTCCCATAGTCGTGTCGAGGGCCCTGCGGGGAACCTCTCCTCTCAGCCTGCTCCTGCAGAACCATAGCCCTTCCCGCCTGCTTGGACCCCTCCCAGGTACTGAGGTGGAACGCGCTGGCTTGGAGAGTCCTGGGGGCCAGCCCTGTGGGTCTGAGCATCACCAGGAACCCAGATCTGCCCGGCAGGAGGGACCCTCGGATATCTGCCAACACATCACCTCAGGGCCGCCCGATGTATCAGCAAACGTCCACCCCGCACGCTCAGCACTGCTCTTGAGGCATTCCTTCTTCCGAGCATTCACCCTTACTTTAAGAGACCCGTCTCAGGACTCCAAACTCTTATTTTTGAATTAAAAACAAGAAAAGTAAAATAGAAAAAAAAAAAAAAGGAAAAATACGAAAATACTCACCGGAATGAAACGGAAACTGTTGTTTGGCTTCTCCTGTGTGAGCGTCCCAGATTATTGTTGTCTGTGCTCCGCAAAAAAATAAAGAAACAAAAAATTTAAATACTGGTTCCCCCCGCAACGTTTTCTCCTGAAAAATTTGTCACACATGAGAACACAGTGAGCCCCTTTTTTTCTAAACCAGCACTGCTCAACTTAAAAATTTCTAGCAGGCACGGTAAAAAATTAAAAAAAAAAAAAAAAGAAACCAGTAAAACTGATTTTCACAATATATAGTTTATTTCACTCCAGCACAGTGAAAATGTTGTCACTTCAACGTGAATCAATATGTTCGTATCACGTGGCCTGCGTCTTTTTCGCCCGCTCTTTGGATGTGTGTGTCTTACAGACTTAAATCACCCAGACGTCACACTTATGAACTCAGTCACATGCGTCTGCTCATTATACGCCTCTGGACAACGGCAGCCGTAACTGATATGCAGGAAACTACCAATTTTGGTGGGAATCCCATCTATATCCTCAAACTTGAAAACCTATCATTAAAAAAAAAAAAAAAAAGACTCTTCCTTTTTAAATGAAAAGATTTTTGGTTCCACAGGACGTGAGATCTTTAAGCTTCCCCAGCCATGGATCAAAGGTGTGGCCCTCTGTACCAGAAGGCAGAGTCTTCACCACCTGGCCCACCAGGGAATTCCCAAACATGAAAAACTATTGGGGGCGGGGAAATGCATATCTAATACCGCCTTTTGGGGTATTATTCTGCAGGTTTACAATTGGAACACTGCCCCAAAAGGTGGTATTAGATATGCATTTCCCCCCCACCCCCATATTAAGGAGAAAAAAAAAAAAGGATCTCCAACCCCAGAAGACAAAGGAAGTCACGAATGCTTATGAACACATTATAGTGTTGGGGAGACACTTGGGGACGAAGCTGGAGGCAGCTCAATGCAAAACATTTGGAATTAATTCTCAACTGGAATTTTCAGCCAAATTGGAAACTTGACACCTCCCTGTCAATGACATTTTAACAAAGATCTTCCTTTAGGAAGAACTGGTTCTCTTTTTGTATCAACTGCGTTAATGTTCCTGGAGAAATACTGACAGCATTGAATGTGTCTGAAAAACTTCAGGCCAGCTCTAACACTAAGTCAATTCAGTTGTGTCTGACTCTCTGAGACCCCATGGACTATAAGTCCACCAGGCTTCTCTGTCCACGGGATTCTCCAGGTAAGAACTCTGGAATGGGTTGCCATGCCTTCCTCCAGGGGATCTTCCCCGACCCAGGGATCGAACCCACGTCGCTTATAAGTCTCCTGCACTGGCAGGCGGGTTCTTTACCGCTAGCGCCACCTGGGAAGCTCTAGAACAATTCACAGTTTTATCCCCCACTCCACTGTGTGGTTTATAGGATTTTTAGTTCACTGAGGGTCAAAGCCAGTGTCCCTAACTTAAATTTCCTCCCTGAGAATATATCAGTTTCAAGAACATTGCTATCATTCCTGCCTTAGTTGATTCATCACGGTAGACAGTCTCTCACTCAGAGGCCCTAGAATACCAGAAGATCAAAACCACAGAAGCTCACAAAACCTAAACAAGACCCCTTTGATTTCTTAAGGGGAGGCAGAATTTTCAGAATTCCAAGAAACCGTGATGTTTCCCGAGAGACTAAACACAGATGAAAAAGCAGTGTATCTTACGCAAACACTCACTTTGTCTACTCCAGCACTCAAAATGTAATTCCCCTTCTTGTTCCACTTCAAGGCGAAGATGGGGCCTTTATGTTGGCCTAAGGTGCTGGCCAGGTTACCTGGGATGTTAAAAACAGAGAAAGCAGGGTGACTTCTGAGACCAGCCAGGTCTGTAACCCCAGAGGATGACAATTCAAAGCATCCCCTCCTCCAACCCTAACGCGAGGGAGGTGGGGCCAGGAGGACTTACCATCCTCTGTCCATATTCTTGCAAAACCATCATAGGAACCTGTAGCCAACAGTGTCCCGTCGCTCTGTGGGCCAGAAACACATATCAACACAAACTATTTATTAGAGGCTGCACACGGGACCTGCATTCCCGGAGCAGGGATCGAACTCACTGCCCCTGCAATAGAGGTGAACACTCCTGACCCCTGGACCACCAGGAAGGTCCCAGACTTCCCACACCCCAAATCAGCACAAGGCCAGGGGGCAAGCAAAACACAGCGCACCCCATCACCATTGACGACACCAACAAGACACCATTCGAAAGTTACTGTGTGACTCTGGGAGACCCAGGTGAGCTTTGAAAAAGAGCTGCAGACACTTTGACGAGAGAAGAGTCTGTGATGAAATGACAGGACATACAGGAACGTGATAAACTGTCGGTGGGAATGCAAACTAGTACAGCCACTATGGAGAACAGTGTGGAGAGTCCTTAAAAAACTGGAAATAGAACTGCCATATGACCCTGCAATTCCCCTGCTGGGCATACACACCGAGGAAACCAGAATTGAAAGAGACACGTGCACCCCAATGTTCATCGCAGCACTGTTTATAATAGCCAGGACATGGAAGCAACCTAGATGTCCCTCGGCAGACAAATGGATAAGCAAGCTGTGGTACATATACACAATGGAATATTACTCAGCCATTAAAAAAGAATGCATTTGAGTCAGTTCTAATGAGGTGGATGAAACTGGAGCCTATTATACAGACTGAAGTAAGCCGGAAAGAAAAACACCAATATACTATACTAAGGCATATATATGGAATTTAGAAAGATGGTAACGATGACCCTATATGTAGCCAGCAAAGAGACACAGGTGTATAGAACAGACTTTTGGACTCTGTGGGAGAAGGCGAGGGTGGGATGATCTGAGAGAATGGCATTGAAACATATATATTATTATATGTGAAACAGATCGCCAGTCCAGGTTCGATGCATGAGACAAATGCTGGGGGCTGGTGCACTGGGATGACCCAGAGGGATGGGATGGGGAGGGAGGTGGGAGGGGGGTTCAGGATGGGGAACACGTGTACACCCATGGCTGGTTCATGTCAGTATATGGCAAAAACCGCTACAATATTGTAAAGTAATTAGGCTCCAATTAAAATAAATAAGTTAAAAAAAATAAAATGGAAAACAGAAAAAATAAATAAGTAAACTGTATAGTCCAAAACCAAAAAAAGAACATGATAAAGACAAAGTGAAAAGACGCTGGAGAGCTGTGTGTATGTCCGGGCACAGACGCTGAGGCTCGGGTGGGAAGTCAGCTTTTCCCTGGGCACACCTCACAGGGTAGCCCCACATAACAGGCTCCCGGATAAAGCCGCCAGACTGCTCCTGCCGACACGTAGCTTACTGAACACCACCCGGCTGGCGGTCTGCCGATGCGGACAGCCTCAGAAGCAGTGCTCAGAAAGCGGGGGGTGGGGTGGGTGGGGGGCCCACCCAGATCCCCGGGTGGGCTGACCCACAATCCCGTCCCCTTCCTGGGGTCCGCCCCAGCTCCATCCGACGCCACAGCCCTTGCTGAGGCCACAGGGGCCACACAGGTGTCCCTGACGGCGTCCGGGAGGGAGGCGGCTTACGTTCCAGTCCAGCGAGGTGACGTCTTTGTTACTGGGGACGTCGTGGCCCCCCTCCCGGATACAGTGCCGCAGCACCAGCTGCGTGGAGCCGCCGTTGCTGTTCTCGTTCAGGTTCCATATCCTGGCGGTCGAGTCTCCGGACCTGCGCAAGGAACACACCCGGCACTCAGCGCCCGGTCCCAGAGCAAGCACCGCCCACCGCTGCTTGCCGCACGGCTGGGTCTCCCCGCCTCTATAACGTGTCTCAAAAACAAAAAAAATCACAGTGGTTTTCTCTTTCCAGTCGTAGGTGCCCTTAATCATTTTAAATGTCAGTGCATAGCTTTCCGCATGGCTGGGAAAACAGCTGAATAAGGACTTTTGCACAGTCTTAGACACCCCCACTCAAAGCCCTGGTCCGTACACTAGAAAGATGCTGCACACGACGTAGGGAGTGTCTGTCCCAGGAGGAAGGACTCGGACACCCGGACCCCGAGCACCCCTTAACTGACCCTGGAGGACATGGACACCTGGAACCCAGGCACCCCAAACCTGACCCTGGAAGACTCGGACACCTGGACCCCGGGCACCCCCGGCCTGACCCCTTACCCTGAAGCCAAGAGGTCACTGACAGGGTTCCAGGCACAAATGAACACCTCGGACTCGTGGCCCCGAAGGACGGTGGCCTTGCTGGGTGGGATCTCCACGTCTCCGTCGATTTCCATTGGTTTCGAATGATTATCTGCCGAGGGGAACAGGACAGGACACGTGTGTGGCTGACACCGAAGAAACCCATCCCTCCTCAGGGCACGTAAGCTTTACGGACAACTTCCTCCGCTGTGATGTCAGCTCACTTGTGACGATTATAACCAGGTGATGGCTTCTATATAACCTTCTGTGAAGCCACACTTCCTCACAGCCTCCCAATCTGATAGGGGAGTAACAGCCGGCGTTTATTCTTTCTAACTAGGGCCAGGCTCATAGGTAATAACAGCGGGAATAAGACTGGACACAGCTGTCTCTTGAGCAGACTTTAAAGGTTCCTTCTCTCTCTCTTTTATTTCTACAGTAAAAAGAAGCATATTCTGTTATATTTTCCTAAGAAGTCTATGAGGAGAAGGGGACGACAGAGGATGCGTCATCGACACAATGGACGTGAGTTTGAGCAAACTCCGGGACATGGTGATAGACAGGGAACATGAGCGTGCTAAAGCCCATGGGGTCTCAAAGAGTCAGACACCAATGAATGAACAGCAGCACAAGTGAAATTAGGGGTTTCTGAATACCAAAGGCTATCTCACTCTTTGGTATACGCCTAGAACGTAAGCTGTGTTGGTGCTGTTTAGTCCCTAAGTCGTGTCGGACTCTTTGTGACCCGCTTTCTCTGTCCATGGGGATTCTCCAGGCAAAAATACTGGAGTGGGTTGCCGTTACCTCCTCCAGGGGATCTTCCCAGCCCAGGGATCGAACCCACATCTCTTAAACGTCTCCTGCATCGGCAGACGAGATCTTTACTGGTGAACAACTTAGCAACTGAAGAACAAGTCAGTTGCAAACATTGCTGCTAGAATGCAAGCTACAGTTCAAGTGACACTGGGAATAATTAGGATACGCATAAAAGTATTTTCAGCAAAAGTTCCTTCCTGTTGACGGGACAAGTGATTTTATAAGACACTTACACCTTCCTGAGGTCTCACCTGCTTACCTACGGAGCTCCCATGTGGACACACCATCCTTCTTCCAGAAGGCTCACCACCCACAACCCCTTGGCCTGCAAACACCCTCATGGTCTTGGGACTCAAATGCTATTTTCCTACTGGAGCCAAGTGTGTTCCAGGCTCTTGAAGCCATGCAGCCACACCCCAGATGACCCAACAGGGACTCCAGGTTGTGAAAGGGTGGTGGCGACCAGTCATGGTAGACGTCACCCAGGAGGACTCATCCTGGATCATGCTGTAGTGTTAAGTCGCTCAGTCATGCCGGACTCTTTGTGACCCCATGGACTGTAGTCTGCCAGGCTCCTCTGTCCATGGAATTTCCCCTGGCAAGAATACTGGAGTGGGTTGCCATATCCTCCTCCAGGGGATCTTCCCCACCCAGGGATTGAAGCTGTGAGTTTCCTGCACAGCAGGCAGATTCTTTACCATGGGAGCCCCCAGCAAAGTCCTGCAAAGTGGACCCATTTTTTTTCCCTTCTATGCGGCGCATGAAAGAAGGTTCTTGAAGGTCAGGATGAAGTCTAACTTCAGACTCTGAAAGTCTGGCTGCAGTTGCCTTTTAACAAGAGCAGGTGGGACAGAATGGAAGCCGGAAACCAGTAGATGTTGCATGTGTGTGTATGCGTCTGGGGGGGAGGCAGCCAGCCCTCAGGTGGGAAGAAACCCCACTGCAAAGGCCCCTTCAAACGAAGGAGGAGCCAGGAGCTTCCAGCGCACCTTAAGCTGTACCTGTCTCCATGAGGCTATGCTCCCTTGGGGTTTTAGACTGAAAGACAACGTTCAGTTTAAAAGTTTGCAAGATTTCTGTCAGAGTAGTAGGTAAGTAGATTTCTCTAAGCTCACTAATTATGCTTCCTTTCTGGGGTGAAAGATGAAGAAAACAGGGAAGTTCACCTTGTGGGCTGGTGGCTGAAGCAAGCAAGGATGTCCACCTTTTTCCTGTTTTACTTTGAGCACCAAGACAGAGAGACCCCAGGGGGGTGGGCCAGCCCACAAATGACGTGTGGGCACAAGCCACGTTATCTTTTCTTCTCCTTTCCTGGCCCCCCATCCTTGCGAATCTTGTGAACACTGATTATTGGAAGGTCATTTGATTTGACACTGCACACGGACAGTTCTTGAAGCCGTCCTGCATGGCAGCCTGGCCCTTCTCTCTGTCCAGGGGTGGAGCCATGTCCCGACTCCACATCTCCAGTGGTGAGAGGCTCGGCCCAGAGATGACAAGCTGCTTCCTCAGGGATGCACAGCTGCTTGGAGGGAAGGGGCGTTCAAAACAGGGAAGAACACGCACTGGCAGAGACTCACAGGCACGCACACACACACACTCTGAACGTAGAACTTCCTTGAAGCTGTCTCTGAATTTGTAGGCAGGAGGTTCTCTGGGCTTCTCTGGTGGCTGAGATGGTAAAGAACCTGCCTACTAATAATGCAGGAGATGCAGGTCTGATCCCTGAGTCGGGAAGATCCCCTGGAGAAGGGAATGGCTACACACACCCCAGTATTCTGGCCTGGAGCATCCCATGGACGGAGGAGGCTGGCGGGCGAGTGTCCACGGGGGTCACGAAAGAGGTGGACACAACGAAAACGACTTAGCATACTTGCACAGGAATACACTATTCTGATGCAGGGAGCTCTGTGAACAACCTAGAGGGATGAGATGGGCTGGGAGGGAGCTTCAAGAGGGAGGGGACATGTGTAGACCTATGGCTGATTCATGCTGATGGATGGCAGGGGAGCTATGTATATTTATGCAGACGTTGGTGTTGATGGATGGCAGAAACCAACACGATACTGTTCATTAATTATCCTCCAATTGAAACAAAAAAGAGAAGATCATGCCTAAGGTTTTCGATGGAAAAATTGGAGGAAGAAGCTGTCCTGGGTGCAGAGCAAGCAAATGCTAGCCACGGCCTGCAGGGCGCCGTCCAGCGGACCCAGCCAGACTTGGAGGACACCAGAGAAACCTGCTGGGACCGGGCGCCCTGCACTCACTGATGGCGTGTGCGCCGTTCTCCTCTCCGTTGACCGTGGCTTCGCCGTTCTTTGGTGGGTTCTGCTGGGAAACGGCCGCGGGGGCCGCCGTCGTGGCCGCTGCTGCTGCGGCTGCTGCAGCGGCGGCTGCTGCCGCCGCGGCCGCCTGCTGCTGGGCCAGCTTCTCCCGGAAGGCCTGCTGCCGCGTCTGCACCACGTCCGGCATCACCGCGTCGATCAGGGACAGGGACTCTATGGGGCGGCCGTCGAACACCGTGCCGTCCTGCGGACAGAGTCCCCGGTCGGGGGGTGGGGGTCAGCTCCGACTGGGCGTCTCCTGGGTCGGAAACACAGGTGCCTGGGGCCCCGGGGAGGCTGGGACTTGGACTGGGAAGGGGCGGCCAGTACACACCCAGTACTCGGTCGACAGCAACATGAACCCAGACGTCAGGGGGCCACCCCGAGCCTCCTATTTCCCGTCACGACCCGAGGGCTGCCCCGCTTGACGCAGTGGTCTCAATGGAAGGGGGCGATCCTGCCCCTCAAGGGGCGGGGGGCATCTGGGAGAACCTGGAGGTGTGTCTGCTGGTCACGACTGCGGGGGGTGCAGCTGGCAAGTAGCGGGGAGGGACCAGAGATGCCGCCCAATGTCCTGCAGTGCATAGGATGCCCCCCGCCCCACCCCCAGAGAGGAACGGTGTCGTCCTCAAGAGTGGAGAGTGCAGAGGGTGAGAGACCCCACCCTTGCCCGATGCTCTGACAAGTCTTGGGCTCAAGCTGGACAGTCCTGCCCCCTCAACTCTGACGGCGAGCGCTTCTGTCCATCTGACATCATCACACGCATGTACTGCCACGTGAAGTGACTTTCGGGGACTCAGGGTGCAGACAGACGCAGCCATGATATTGCTAAGGATGGCACCGCTGACTTATCATGCCTATTTCCTCAGCTTCCTCTGAGTCTCCTAGTTTCCATCGAAGATGAAAAGAAAAAAATTCTCCCTACCCACTCAGAAAACACAGGAGAGCGGGAGACAGTCCTTTCCTCAGAAGGTGCTCTGATTATTCGAGTCACACGAAACTCAGGGCCTCTCGCTGTGTCTGCTAGATTTGCAGACAGGTTTTAGACCGTTTTTTCCCTCATAAATCAGGAAGAACTGAAGGATATACGTTATCAACTACACAGTACCCAAATGAAACAGCACCCCAGCTGACTACCAGATACTACACGATACTTGAAAATTACGAGACGACAGAAAACAATGTAGAACATGGAAAAAAGAAGCCGCCCCCATCCCCTGATTCTGCCAATGGAGTGGCCAGTGTTGACTGGCTGGCCAGCTGGCTTCTACGTTACCTTTTTCTTTGTACATTCATGCCCCAGGGTAACTGCACAGAGAAATAAAGCACTTCCTTGCTTAAACTCTAAACGCACACTGTCTCACTTGTAACAACCGGAAAGCTAAGTGACAAATGAGATGACCTTTCAGCCTCCTCTAGGCAACGCTGGATTTTTGAATTGCCAAGGGAGAGACGGTATGGAGATGAAAGGCATGGACCCTGGGTGTGTATGTGCATATGTGTGTGTGTGTCTGTATGTGTATGTGAAAGTGAAAGCCACTCAGTCGTGTCTGACATTTGTTACCCCTTCTCCAGGCCAGAATCCTGGAGTGGGGAGCTGTTCCCTTCTCCAGGGGGTCTTCCTGACCCAGGAATCAAACCTGGGTCTCCTTCATTGCAGGCGGATTCTTTACCAGCTGAAGATTCTTTGCCTTTACAAGGGAAGCCTGTATGTGTGTGTGTATGTCTGTATATGCCCATGTGTGTATGTCTCTGGGTATGTGTGTATATCTTTGCCTGTGGGTATGTGCGTGCATATATGTATCTGTTATGTGTGTGTGTGTATGTGTGTAGGGAAATCCAATCACAGCCTCACACAATCTGAGATCTGGGGTCCTGTATTCCTATCCTCACATTTGTTTTGTGGAAAAAAATAAGAGAGACTTAGATGAGGTCACGTTGCAAACAGAAGATCCCGGGCACCCAATGTAAGAAAATGAAAGAGGAGATTGCCTCCTGTCGACAGTGTCGGCAGACAGCCGCGGGTTCTCCGAGATGCGGGAATTTGGAAAACGGCAGAGGAATACACGTGAGAGAAGGTGAGATATGCTACTTCAGTGATCGTAAAAGCCTAAGGGAAAGTGGAGGCAAACGCTACGAAGAAAAGATGGGCTTGCCAGGATGAGAAAGGGAAAGAGCAGGCGGAGGAAAGCGTGGAAGGGTTCAGGGAGACAGGCTCGAGGGTGGGGTGACCATGGAAGTGGACTTCTGGTGGTAAAGGGGAGGGGGCGTGTGGCCACGGAACGGGGTAGCTGTGCTGGACGTGCTGGAACAGAAAACGAGGACCTGGGGCACAGCGGTATGCTGGATGCAGGCGGGGTACAGATAAAGAGGGTAGGAAGAAGGAGAAAGGGCGCTAAGTGTAGTTATAATCAGAGGGAGTCAGATCGAGACTCTGGGAAGACCCGGACATCACAGGACAGTCCCCAGACGGAAGCAAAGCAGGTGGGGAAGGGAGCTGTCTCGATCCCTCACCCTTTATCTTTAAAAAGGTTCAGTTCAGTCACTCAGTCATGCCCGGCTCTTTGCGACCCCATGGACTGCAGCACGCCAGGCCTCCCTGTCCATCACCAACTCCCGGAGTTTACCCAAACTCATGTCCATTGAGTCAGTGATGCCATCCAGCCATCTCATCCTCTGTTGTCCCCTTCTCCTCCTGCCCTCAATCTTTCCCAGCATCAGGGTCTTTTCCAATGAGTCGGCTCTTTGCATCAGGTGGCCAAAGGATTGGATTTTCAGCTTCAACAGAAGTCCCTCCAATGACTATTTCAGGACTGATTTCCTTTAGGATGGACTGGTTGGATCTCCTTGCAGTCTAAGAGACTCTCAAGGGTCTTCTCCAACGCCACAGCTTTAAAGCATCAATTCTTTGCCGCTCAGCTTTCCTTATGGTCCAACTCTCACATCCATACAGACTACTGGAAAAACCATAGCTTTGACTAGATGGACCTTTGCCGGCAAAGTAATGTCTCTGCTTTTTAATACGCTCTCTAGGTTGGTCATAGCTTTTCTTCCAAGGAGCAAGCGTCTTTTTAATTTCCTGACTGCAGTCACCATCTGCAGTGATTTTGGAGCCCCAAGAAAATAAACTCTGTCACTGTTTCCATTGTTTCCCCATCTATTTGCCATGAAGTGATGGGACCAGATGCCATGATCTTAGTTTTCGGAATGTTGAGTTTTAAAAAAGGTTACAATAACCCATTTAAAAACTGGTGTAAAATTGGACCCGATACTCACGTGCCCTGATTTATAAAGAGGAAGGGTATCTAAGTAAATCAGGAGTGACTCAAATGTACACGTCTGGTCCCAACCTCCCAGAGGCAGCTGTTCAGTGAGCGCTCTAACACAGCCATCGCTTGAAATAACCCTGTTGAAAACTCAACAGTGCTCATCTCTCTGCTTCGATCTTCTGGGAGTGCCCTCGTTCAAGTTCACGCAAAACACAAGACTCTAGGCGAAATGACTCACAGGGTCCCTCTTCGACCGAACTGCTGAGAGACATCCAGGAGGAAAGGCGATTTCTGTGCCCGTGGCAGGTCCACGCCCACCGTGGGGCAAGGCTGAGCCCTGAACGAGGCGGGTCTGACTTCCCAGGGTTCACCACACGCGGATGTGTTTCAGCACGTTTACCACTGTGTTTGCCCTCCGTGGCGGGCGGAATCCGCAGATACAGAAGGGCTGACTGTGGGACCTGAGCAGCCCGTGGATTTTGGTACCCACGGCAGGTCTTGGAACCAATCCCCGGCGGACTCCGAGAGACGACCACATAAATCAGCATCCCTTTCAAGGCATCATGATGATAGCTTTACGGTGAACGGTGTCGGATTCTTGATCTCCCAAGAAGACGATTTAGCTTCGGGACCAGGGACCAGGCTTGATCACTCAAGAGTTTTCGTGTAGTAGAAGTTTTATTAAAGTATAAAATGGGACAGAGAAAGCTTCCGACACAGACATCAGAAGGGGGATGGAGAGTGCCTGCTCAGTAGTGTTCGGTTCAGTTCAGTCGCTCAGTCCGACTCTTTGCGACTCCACGGACTGCAGCACGCCAGGCCTCCCTGTCCATCACCAACTCCCGGAGCTTGCTCAAACTCATGTCCATTGAGTCGGTGATACCATCCAAACATCTCATCCTCTGTCGTCCCCTTCTCCTCCTGCCTTCAATCTTTCCCAGCATCAGGGTCTTTTCAAATAAGTCAGCTTTTTGCATCAGGTGGCCAAAGTATTGGAGCTTCAGCTTCAGCTTCAGCATCAGTCCTTCCAATGAACACTCAGGACTGATCTCCTTCACAATGGACTGGCTGGATCTCCTTGCAGTCCAGGGGACTCTCAAGAGTCTTCGCCAACATCACAGTTCAAAAGCATCAATTCTTTGGCACTCAGCTTTCTTTATAGTCCAACTCACATCCATACACGACTGCTGGAAAAACCATATGCTTGACTAGATGGAGTGTTACTAGTGTTAGCAAGGGAATTATTATCTCCTTTCTCATTAATTATTACAATAAATCAAAAGAATGTCTCAAAGTTTGTGAAAACTTTACCAGACCCACTCCCAAAATTTACATTTTAAGATAACAGGATTAGCCAGAAGGTTTTCAGGAAGGAGAAACTGTCCTCAACCAGGAGATGCACTGTTGTTATCCAATCCTTAGTCCAGAGTTTAAACTGAGCTGTTTCTTATGTACTCATCAGTTCAGGCTTAAAAAAAAAATCAAACGTTTTATGTGACTCAGACTTTAGGAATGTCAAGGGGAAAAAAAAAGATGTTTGTCCTTTCCTCCTCCTTGAGAATTCCAGGCCCCTATCTTCAGAACCTCGAGAACCCCAGACCCCTTTCTTCTTTTCCTTCTTCACCTCCTCCTCCAGGAGTCCGGACTTCTTATCAACCTGCCTAGGCACTGGAGTCCGGACTTCTTATCAACCTGCCTAGGCATTGCCTCTCTCAGTGATACAGCCATGACCAACCAGTCCACAACCATCTATGGGGCCTTGGGAGCTGGCTCCTTGGGTATCACAGCACTAGGATCCCCTGCTGGAGAAAAGGACTACCACAAAGGGAGACGGGGACCCTAATGCACTGGGAGAGGCCGTGGCGAACTCCCCAGCTGAGGTCTTCCCAGTTCGCCCAGGCTCCCCGGGGGTGGGGGCTGCAGGGCTTCCGTCCTGCTCCCCCCCGCCTCCCCAAGCCCCGGGAGGAGGGCCCACCTTACCTCGTTGATGCTGATCTCAGCCTCCACATACTGCAGGCCCTTCTGCAGGATGGAGATGAGGGCGGCCGGCGGCACTAGTGTCCCATTGATGTTGGACTGGCTGATGTGGCTCTCGATACCGAACGTGAACGCCGAGTGGGAAAAACCTGCGGAAACACAGGGGAGGTGGGGTGGGTGGGGTTCTGTGAGGCCTGGACTTGTAGGAGGCACCCCTGGGGGGTCAGACGCGCCTAATGAGGACAGGGCAGGGGGGGTGGAGACGTGGTAATAGGACGCCCAGCCTCTCGTGTGGGTGGTGTCCCAGAGACAGATGGCAGACAAAGGTGTGCCTGCATGAATCAGTTGGCAAAACAGCAGAGGCTTTAAAAAAAAAAAAAGAAAAGAAAGCAAGAAAGCAGAGGCTTTCCAGCACATTATTATTATATTATTAAAAAAAAAACCTTTTTGGCTACCATAGTTCCCAGACCAGGGATCGAACCCGTGTCCCCCACCCCCCGCTGCTGACTGGGAGCTCGGGAGTCTTAACCACTGGACCGCCAGGGAAGTTTCCCCCTCCCCCCCCACCCCAACTAACCCTTCCCAGCGTTATTAAAAGCAAAACAGAGGCCACAGTCTGCCCCGGGGTAGATGTTACAGAAGTCGGACCCCAGGCTCTCTCTGCCTGGGTTCTGCACGGCTCCTTCCAGAAGCTCACGCTGGTGTCTGTCGCCAGGAGCCCCCTCCCAGCGTTCAGGGCAAATGAAGCGCACCACCAACCATGGAAAAAAAACAGGGGCAGTTCTGCACCCATCGAGGGTAACCTTGAGTCGCTTTACTGAACTGGGCATGTTACCCACTCCCTTGGCTAAGGGCTGAAGGGTCCCACACTCCTTGCAAAGCCCCTGCAGCATCCTTGTCAAATGCCTCTGCACGAATGTGCGGACAATACCAGGCAGGTGAAAGGCGCTCACAAATAAGGCGGGCGTGGAGCTGCTAGGATGAAAATACGCAGGGAGAAAAGACTGACCCGGTGACTACACGTAACAAACGAGGCGCGTTTCAAAGAAGGAGACTGCTGTAACACACGAGGCCCGTGTCAATGAAGGAGGCTGCAGGGCCAGGAATGAGGTTTTGGGGGCCTGTGGGTGGGTGGGGAGGAATGGTCTGAGGCATAAGTTTCTCCTCTGCTTTGTCACCTGTTGTGGGGGGGGTCCCGGACACCCCACCTCCACCACTTATGAACATCTTCCCAACAAGACCGGCTCATCTTATGTGCTGGGGTGGGTAGGGGGGTTAGCAGGGAGTCTCACGGGGGAGCCTGCACACTGCCTCCCCACCTCACATTCCTAGGACACCCCCCTTCATCAGCCGGATGATGGGCCACCCGCCCCCAGGTCCCCCAGCCTCCATCTGGGTCAACAAATACAGCTAGCCTCTGCAACACACGCAACGGTCAGCAAGATGGCAATGTTGCTCCACACAAGGAGAGGCCTGTCTGCAAACGTCCCTTTCTCTCCACCCACCCCTCCTCCTCATGGCCTGATTATTAAGAATATGTATGCAATAGGCATTTGATTCATATTTATTTCCAGCGTAATACTGTAGAGCCTGCTATTAACTTCCTGCGTTATTTCTTTACAAGCCGGAACCACCTACTTGAGGCTGTGTAGGAGAGCGCCTTGGAGGCTCTCTCTTCAACACAGGGTCCCTCCACTCCCATTGCCGGAAGGGCATGAGCCAACGAAGGCCCTTTGCAAATCAGCCTTATGTTTTTCCTTCTGACTTGTTCTGTCTCTGGCCCTGCTTTGCCCTAACCACTCCTGCCACAACAGAAACATCCACCCCTGTCTTCACCAACAACCTTAATTCTCCGCATCTCCACCGCCACGCAGAGAGTCTTAATCTCCAAGCTCTCTCACTCAGCTTCCGGCAAGGGTGCACGAGAAAAGCCCCAGGTCAGCGGACACAGAAGAGTGGGTATCGTCGGCTGAGAGATGCCCCAACCCCACAGACTCCCTTCCTACGTACTCTGGGCCACAGTGGTTTCTGTCTTACACAGTTCTTCCCTGGTGACCATCTGACCCACTGGCTTTTTCCATCTCTTTATCTGTGTCTCCACCAGCAGGTGGGACAGGATGCTGAACTGAGAGTCATCTGCTTCCCTCCCAGTATCTTCACAAGGTCCAGAGCAGCAGGACCACGCCCACCGGGGGGTAATAACAAGACACCACCCGCCAGCCCCGACACGGTGCCCACAATTGACCAGGTCTTGCTTCTAATTGAAGAACGCTTCCTAATTCATGCAAGCCTCCCCACGACCACCTCCCCTCCCTGTTGGTTCAGACGGTTAAAGAATCTGCCTGCAATGCGGGAGGACCTGGGTTCGATCCCTGGGTTAGGAAGATTCCCCTGGACAAGGGAAGGGCAACTCATTCTGGTATTCTAGCCTGGAGAATCCCCACAGACTGACAAGCCAATGGGGTCACAAAGAGTCGGACACGACTGAGTGATTAAGCACGCACAGGACCGCCTGCAGTCTCTCCCATGCACCCTTCTCTTTCTTTTATGAATTGGGTCCCGAGATCACCCTCGGCGTCTGACAGATGCCACGCACTAGCTGCAAGCTCGTGGCTGGACACCCATCTCTCAGCCCACCACAAAATTCCACTTAGAAGCTTCTACGGAGTGTCTACCCAGGGCACAGCGTGGACTGTGGCCAGAGCCCCCGAGAGAGAACATCTCAGCAACTGAAGGAGCAGCGGGCGGAGAGAGGTCAAGCTTCTGGTGTATGTCTTTGTCTGTTCCAGATGCTGTAAGAAAATCCCACAGGCTACGTGGTGTCAGCCACAGACACTTATTTCTCACAGTTCCCAAGGCTAAACTGCAAGATCAAGGCACTGGCACGTTCACTGTCTGCTGAGAACCACTTTATGGACCACACAGATGACTATGTTTTCCCTGTAACCTCACAAGGTGCAAGGAGCAAGAAAGCTGTTAAATGGGCACTAATTGCATTCATGAAGGCCCTATCCTTGGGACCAGATCAACTCCTAAAGACTGAACTTCCAAATATTCCACACTGAGGATTGTTGTTCAGTTGCTCAGTTGTGTCCGACTCTGCGAACCCATGGACTGCAGCAGGCCAGGCCTCCCTGTCCATCACCAACTCCTGGAGCTTGCTCAACCTCATGTCCATTGACTCGGTGATGCCATCCAACCATCTCATCGTCCTCTGTCATCCCCTTCTCCTCCTGCCCTCAATGTTTCCCAGCAACAAGGTCTTGTCCAGTGAGTCAGCTCTTCACATCAGGTGGCCAAAGGATTGGAGTTTCAGCTTTACCATCAGTCCTTCCAGTGAATACTCAGGATTGATTTTCTTCAGGATGGACTGGTTGGATCTCCTTGCAGTCCAAGGGACTCTCAAGAGTCTTCTCCAACACCATAGTTCAAAATCATCAATTCTTCGGCGCTCAGTCTTCTTTATGGTCCAACTCTCACATCCATACACGACTACTGGAAAAACCGTAGCTTTGACTCTACGGACCTGGGTTATGTTTAAACATATGTATTGGGGGAAGGCTTGCAAAATTCAGTCTGCAGTCATCTTGGAAGACTGCCGTCTCCGGGAAGGATGTTACCCTTGGGGTGGCCCAGCCTCCACCACCATCAGCACCCAGCCCTCCCAATCAGACTCCAGGGCTACTGAGCATATTCACTTGCAGTCTGCCAGTCCTATGGCTTCTGTGCCTTAAGCCTGTTCAGCCTTCCCCCAGCTTTCAGCGCACCCCTTCTTCCACTCAAAGAGACGCGGAGGAATAAAAAACAGCGTATCAGTGGGTAGAGACAGAAACACTCAGAACTTGCTCAGTGGCAGGTGTGGTCCCTGGATGACCGATCCACGTGACGGTTCAGTGCGAGCGCCCTTGGGATCCACTGGGGCAGTCGCTGAAGCCCGCAGACTAGCCCAGTACTTAGTAGGAGGCGTCCCCGATGAGTAACTCCTCAGGAAGGTTTCTCCACCATGACACGCCTGACATTTCGTCCAAACTGTTCTTTGTTGTGAGGTGTGCTATGTCCGAGGCATTACAAGATGTTTAGCAGCATCTATGACCTCTGCACACTAGATGTTTGTTTTCTGTTTTGGGGGTTGGTTGGTTTTCTTTTTGGCTGCCCTGCATGGCATATGGTGCCCTGCCCTGCATGATCTTAGTTCCCGAACCAGGGGCTGAACCCACGGCCGTGAAAGTGTGGAGTGCTAACCACGGGACCAATGGAGGCGCCTCATTACACACTAGATGTTAGTATTTAGTAGCAAGCCTTCCCCAGTCACGACAACCGAAAATATCTAACCAACCCCACCACGGCAGAGAACCACAGACCCACAGGAACCACCCCCACCAAGTGACACACTCCTCAGGTCTACACCGCGCCCACTTCTGGTTCATTTATAAACACCATGGGTGGATTCCTGCCACTCAAAAGCAAGTTAGAGAATCCAGGTTAACACACAGTGATGGGGGGATAACCAGGTGAAGTCAAAGCATTTCTCAGGAGAAAAAAGGGTATAATCACGATAAGATGGGAAAGGTTTCCATGTGCTTAGTAGCTCAGTCGTATCTGACTCTTCGGGACCCCATGGACTGTAGCCTGCCAGGCTCCGCTGTCCATGGGATTCTCCAGGAAAGTATACTGGAGTGGGTTGCCATGCCCTCCTTTGGGGGATCTTCCCAACCCAGGGATCAAACCCAGGTCTCCTGCATTACAGGTGGATTCTTTACTGTCTAATCCACCAAGGGAAACTTGGATTTTATACTACATTTTTTATAAAGCACAGTAAGACCATCAGGAGTTAGGTATACACCCATCTGTTCACTGCAGCACTAGTCACAATAGTCTAAACATGCAAACAACTTAGATGCCCATCAACAGATGAACGGATAAAGAAGACATGGTACATATAGAAAATGGAATATTACTGAGCCACGAAAAAGAATGAATCAATGCCACTTGCAGCAACGTGGATGGAACTAGACGTTATCATATTAAGTGAAGTGAGTCAGACAGAGAAAGACAAAAACCAAATGATATGACTTATATATGAGATCTTTAGAAAAAAAGAAAAGCACTAATGAACTTGTTCACCAAACAGAAACAGACACCTAGACTTAGCAAACAAACTTACGGTTACTAAAAGGGAAGGTAGGGAAGGGATAATTAGCAGTATGGGATTAACAGATATACACTCCCATACAGAGAACAGATAACCAACAAGGACCTAACGCGTGGCCCAGTCAATACCATGCAATAACCTATAAGGTAACAGAACTTTAAAAAGCATATAAATATATACATTGATGGGGCTCCCCTGGTGGTTCAGCTGGTAGAGAAGCTGCCTGCAAAAATGTAGTATAACATCCAACTTTCCCTTGGTGGATTAGACAGTAAAGAATCCGCCTGCAATGCAGGAGACCTGGGTTCGATCCCTGGGTTGGGACGATCCCCTGGAGAAGGGAAAGATTAACCCACTCCAGGATTCTGGCCTGCAGAATCCCATAGTCCATGGGGTCAAAAAGAGTTGGACACAACTGAGCGACTTTCACTTTCACTGGCTCAACACCCGAAACTAACACATATTGTAGATCAACTGAACTTCAAGTAATAACAATACATTAAGAAAAAAAAAAAGATCTTGAAGAGCATTGTTCTTCCCATTTGGGGTGAAAGGTGCTAGTTTCATGAGAGAAAAGCAGGGTATGCATGGATGTGCCTCACCCACTAGGCAACCCATACAGATTTAAAATGAAGCGCATGTTTTGTTTCTAAACCACTAAGCCGGACCTCTTTCACAAAACCATTCGAGCTGTGCAGTGAACCGTCCTGCCCAATTAATGTCGGCCTGATTCATCAGCAGAACCTGCTAAAGAATCACTCACTGGCCCTTGGAAACACTGCTTATTCAGCGGAGAAAGGCAGATACGTAATATTTGGGCAGCTGTGTGGACAGTGTCGCCGCTTCAGCTGAAACAAAGGCACCTGGGTTGGGAAGATCCCCTGGAGAAGGGAACGGCTACCTAGTCCAGTATTCTGGCCTGGAGAATCCCGTGGGCTGTACAGTCCATGGGGTTGCAAAGAATTGGACACAACTGAGCGTGCCCAACTCTTAATAGTAAAGGCAGCATTAAAGGCATTTGTTTGAGGCACTAAACGCAGAGTCTTTATTAAGGACTTCATAGACTTAATACTGGGAATACTGACAGCTATCCAAAGCCAGCGGGCACGATATGAAAATTGTCTAGAGGATATGCAGCCCAGGGCCCACGCTGCCTGTGTTTATAAATCAAAGTTTTATTCTCATGAGCTGATATGCTATCTGTGGTTGCTTTCACACTTCAATGGCAGAGCTGAGTAGTCGCAAGAGATACATTATGGGCCACAACTGAAAGGACAAGTGTTCGCTGCCCGCCAGGCTCCTCTGTCCGTGGGGATTCTCCAGGCAAGAACACGGGAGTGGGTTGCCATGCCCTCCTCCAGATGGGTCACACAGTCAAAACTAGTTAGGATACGCTCCTTTATAGGAAAAGTGCACCAACTTGATTATTATGTGCATATTGATTATTATGTGTATATTGTAAATACACACTTTTATGTGTGTCTATGTGTTCAGTAGCTCAGTTGTGTCCACCTCTCTGGGACCCCATGGACTGTAGCCCGCTAGGCTCCTCTGTCCATGGGTTTCTCCAGGCAAGAATACTGGAGTGGGTTGCCATTTCCTCCTCCAGGGTATCATCCTGACCCAAGGATCGAACCCGGGTCTCTGGCATCTCCTACCCTGGCAGCTGGATTCTTTACCAACTGTGCCTCCTGGGAAGCCCATATATACATGTATCTGTGTACGTATGTATGTATATATATATATATATGTGTAAAGAAAAGAAAGAAAGTCAAGTCACTCAGTTGTGTCCAACTCTGTGACCCCATGGACCATAGCCCGCTAGGCTCCTCCCTCCATGAATTTTCTAGGCAAGGATACTGGAGTGGGTTGCCATTTATATATGTGTACCCACAGACACATGTGCATGTACATATACATGTACCTGCAGACACAGATCACACGAAAGCAGCTGTCACGGTCTCCCCTGTATCTGTTCTTCCATTGCTTATTGCTATGGACTAAATGCCTGTCTCCCAACGTTCATACACTGGAAAGCCACTCCCTCAGGTGGTGGTGTCCGGGAGGTGATCAGGACGCGAGGGTGGGGTCCTCACGAACGGGGTTAGTGTCCAAACATCGACACGGGCAAACACTCAGTTCACAACTGTTATCTGCAGGATGACGTACGACTTTTTTCCCACAACACCTTCCTGGCCTTTCAGCAGCCCCCACCGACCCTGCCGGCACCTGGGAATTCCCACCCTCCGTAACGGTGAGAAATGAAGTGTTCGGGTATATAAGCCACTGGGTCTGGGGCCTTTGTCACAGCACCTGGAAAGGCCCTGAGATGTGCCCTCTGCTCTGTGTGACTGACAAGGTGACGGTACTAGTAGCCGCCGTTCACCGAGCACTTCCCTGTGTCAGCCGGCAGTATGAGAGCTTTCTAGGTGCTAGTCGACAGGACCCAAGACCGTCACAGTAACCTGGGCTGGTCGGACACAAGGAACTGAGGACTCACTCTCCTTCTCAAAAGCAGTGAAGCGTCTGCAGACCCGAACATGGCCTTGGAAGCCTCTCATTTCCTGCGTTAAGTAGCTGGGCCATCTCTCACTAGACCTTGTCAGGCTGCCTTTGCGAGAAGCATATATACCACTTTGCCGCAGGACACCTCTGCTTAAGGGTCTGCTCCCTTGGTCTAGAAGAGGTTCATGCTTGTGAAGTGTGGGCACTTCTGTCGGCCAGGGGAAGACGTGGGCAACACCTGGAAATACTTTTGCTTGTCACCAGAGGGTGTGTTGCTATTCGGTCGCTAAGCCTGTGAACAACACTCCATGCGTTTGTCACCATTTATTTTTATTACGAAGGGGGCAACAGAGGATGAGCTGGCTGGATGGCATCATCGACTCAATGGACGTGAGTCTGAGCAAGCTCTGGGAGATGGTGATGGACAGGGAAGCCTGGAGCGCTGCAGTCTGTGGGGTCGCAGAGAGTTGGACATGACTAAGCGACTGAACAACTTTTTATTCATGGAGAGAACACATTTCACCAGCCTGGGCCTGCCCTCGTTGGCTTCCTTCTCTGACCAACAAACAGGTGGCATTAGGTGACCGCCAAGGTCCCTTTCAATTCTAAAATCCTATACAGAGGAAGGAACGACCTCATTGTCCCAATCGAATCCACGTGATTTTGATTTATGGAGATGAGTGAGTGATGACACGCAGACATTAAGGCCACCGAGAGAAGAACCCATGACTTGCTTGCAGTTCCCATGGGAAGGGGCCACGCCACGCTGCCAGGGCTACAAGAACCCTTATCGCATCAGGGACCACATCGCAGAGAAAAAGAGAGGAACTGAGACTACAGTTTTATGGAAACGAGGCTGAGCGAGCAGCTCGGTGGGAATGCTTCCTGCTGGACAGACGACACAGTTAGATCCTGTGTGCTTGTGAGGTCTGTAACATGATTTTCACGGGAGCCACCTCTGAGAGACAGAGAGAACCCACCAGCTCTGGCCATCAGTCCAACACTACAATCAATGAATGCCAAGCAGCCCCTGGTTAGCACGCTCATCCATTCCAACTGGCTATGTGGATGGAAGACCAGTTCAAAAATCACCTCAGATGGTTGACTGCAGCCATGAAATGAAAAGACACTTGCTCCCTGCAGAAAAGCCATGACAAACCTAGACAGTGTATGAAAAACCAGAGACGGTACTTTGCCAACAAAGGTCCGTCTAGTCAAGGCTGTGGTTTTTCCAGTAGTCGTGTACGGATGTGAGAGTTGGACCATAAAGAAAGCTGCGCACCGAAGAATTGATGGTTTTGAACTGTGGTGTTGGAGAAGACTCTTGAGAGTCTCTTGGACTGCAAGGAGATCCAACCAATCCACCCTAAAGGAAATCAGTCCTGAATACTCATTGGAAGGACTGATGTTGAAGCTGAAACTCCAATCCTTTGGCCACCTGATGCGAAAAGCTGACTCACTGGAAAAGACCCTGATGCTGGAAACAGTGAGGGCAGGAGAAGGGGACGACAGAGGATGATATGGTTGGATGGCATCACTGACTCAATGGACATGGGTTTGAGTAAACTCCGGGAGATGGTGATGGACAGGGAAGCCTGGTGCGCTGCAGTCCATGGGGTCGCACAGAGTCGGACACGACTGAGCGACTGAAGAAGAAATAAACGGGGGTGGTAGCCGACAATGGGACCACTTTTGGAAACACAAGTGTGGACTGCTAAGGTCTATGCAGTGCTTCCTTGTTTCTGGAACATCCCTGGACACACAGCAGGCAGCACTCGATGCCCATTCTCCCTAGATTGTACAGTTTCCTGCCACAGAACTGCAGCCGCCTGCAACACGGCCCACCTTCCTCTCGGTGTGGGGGACCAGGATATTCAGGTGCGGGGGTGTTGGGGAGAGGACAGGCAATAAATAAAGAAGGAAGGGAGGCTTAGGGCAGTGAAGTGGTTGCTCTTGTTCTTTAGTCACTAAGCTGTGTCTGACTCTCTGTGACCCAGCGGACTGTCACCTGCCAGGCTCCTCTGTCCATGGGACCTCCCAGACAGGGATGCGGGAGTGGGTTACCATTTCTTCCTCCAGGGGATCTTCGCGACCCAGGGATCGAATCCAAGCCTCTTTACCACTGAGCCCAGTTAAGTGCTGAACCACTGAAGTTGCTCAATCGTGTCCGACTCTTTGGGACCCCATGGACTGTAGCCTACCAGGCTCCTCCATCCCTGGAATTTTCCAGGCAAGACTACTGCAGTGGGTTGCCATTTCCTTCTCCAGGGGATCTTCCCAACCCAGGGATCGAACCCAGCTCTCCCACATTGCAGGTAGACGCTTTACTGTCTGAGCCACCAAGCAAGCCCAGTTAAGTCGCAGCTGGGTCCAATAAATCAAAGAGAGGATCACACACGCCCTCGCGCACACACACACTCTGAGAAGCTGTAAACAGGCAAGGTGGGAGAATAAGATACCATCCCCTCATCTTTGGGGGCTAATTTATCATCAGTTCACTTCTTCTCTTTGGGCATGATGGATTCGTCTCGCCAGAGGATTACCTTTTCTGCCCGGGGAAGTCACACATAACTGCTAACCCCAGTTTCATTCATGGTCAAAAGCACAAACATTCGCTGAGACTTGTTTTTGACTCTGCAGTCTGCAGTCACTGCACACAGGCACATCAACTTTACATTTCAATATCTGTATCTAAACCACTTCCCACCCCGCCGCCCGCCCCAGCCACCGCTTTCTGTCCTAATTTTCTACTATCTTGCTGGAGAAAAACTTGAGCACAGGCAGGCTGCTCTCAAGAGCTGCAGACCTATTCCCGCTGATCTGACGCAACATGGAATTTGGTGTAAAATGGAACTGCTTGGAAGGCGCCCAAAAGAAATAGCAGGAGGACCTTGTTAAAAATAGGGTTTCACTTCTAACATCTGGCCTGGACCCCAGGGGTGGCGGCTGAGTGCGGACCTGCCAAGACGTTTAATATCCCCCAAACCTGGGAGGGCTCCAGGAGGAGAAGGCATTAGTCAGGTTATAAATGCAGGGTGCTGTTTCCTCCTGGGGCTGACAAACCGTGAGGGGAGGCAGCTCGCCCACGAGGGGCGTCGGGGCGCACTCCCCCAGACCCCAGCCCTGGATTCCAGCCACCATGCAGAGAAGCAAGGTTTGGAGCCAGCTCCTTTTGGCCCCATCACCCCCAACAGCCCTTGAACCCTCATAAAGTTTGGACTCGCTACTTTGTTAATTGGGGAATTCGACCACGACCGCCAACACGGAGATTTACAATGGATGACACCATTAAAAATTACAATAATAAAAAACACACACACAGGACTCAGGGGGAGGAGAAGCAGAGAAAGCAGTTTGGAAGAGAGAGGAAACAGTCACATCACTAGATGTTTGATGCAACTGCTGTTCTTACCCAGGGGTAATTTCCTCCAGTCCCTCTTACCTCTGTAAACTGATTTTTTTACACGTTTAATTCTTGTGGTCCTAGAATTTGACACCCCTGTTCTTTCTTACCTAACACAGTATCAGCACTTCTCCCAGTTACTCATTAGTCTTGGCCACCATTCTGCCTGAGGCTTCCTTCCCTGGTGGCTGAAGATGGTAAAGAGTCTGCCTCCAAGGCAGGAGACGCGGGTTCGATCCCTGGGTCGGGAAGATCCTCCTAGAGGTGGACACGGCAACCCTCTCCAGTAATCCTGCCTGGAGAATCCCACGGAGAGAGGAAGCCTGGTGGGCTTACAGTCTGTGGGGTCGCAAAGAGTCGGTCGGACACGACTGAAGCGACTTAGCACGCACACCATCCTGGTGGAGTCTCAGTTTTCACTGAGAGTCATCTCTGATGAGCACAGTTTTCAGATTTAATTTTCAAAAACTAGCCAATGGGCTTCCCATTGGGCACCCTGGCCTTCACCTGCTGCCCATGACCCAGCGTCCTTGTACTTCCTTCCCCTTCCTCCCATCCTGTATCCTTTGTCCCTCTCGCCAAGATGCTTCTTCACCCCTAAGCAGTGTAACCGGCTTCTGCCGGGCCTCGGGACATTAATGCGGGCTTCTTGATTTTGCTTGAAATGCTCTGCTTCCTTTTCTCCCTGAAGAGTTCTCGTTCAAATGCCTCCTTCTGTCTGCACCCCTCGCGTGCACCTCTATGAACATCGCCAACCTCACGTTTAGCTGCCCCTGTGTCAAGACACCTGTTTAATTCCCTAGGTGGAGAGAAAAAGACTTCCTCGTCTCATGTGTCTCCTTCCAACCCTAGCACTAGGGCAGTGCTTAACAGGGCCAGCGAGAGACATTTGATAGAGCTGGAAATCCTGACGACTGCTTAATCCGGGCACGTCAGATTCCCGGAGAGTGCCTCTACCTCTGACGGTACCTGAAACAATTTTACAAAGCGTGGGGGAAGATATTTTAAAATCTAACAATTATTTTTTTTTTAAATTGTGCATCATGCAAACACAACAGTAGGTGTATTTGAAAATTTAGTGAAAAGTTAACTGCTTCAATTTAAGGGAAAATGTGAGTAAATATTAACAAAGTACTTTTAGGTGTATGGAAATATGGCAAAATGATGTCTCTGGTACAAGAGAACCAAGGATGGGAAATACACGCAGAGACAAGGAAGGGCTGCAGACATGTTCAAAGGACAAGGAAGTGATAAATACTCAGGTTACAAACACCACGTCCATGTGCCCTGGACAGGAAGAAACATACATACTCCATTAGCAGTCTCAAGACAGGAGTCTGCAAGTTGTATCCTCTGGGCCAAATCTGGCCCCTGGCTTGCTGTTATAAATAAAGTTTTATTGAAACACAACTACTCTCAATGGTCTATGTACTTTTGATGGCTGCTTTTGGACTGCAAAGACAGAAATGACTGGTTCCGATAGAGACCAAAACAATACCTTTCAAAGAAAGGTTCTGCCAACTAATCCAGGGGAGAGACCCAAATTATGGGACTACAGGTCCTTAGGAAAGCAGTTTTAGATCCCTCGGCTTGTTTGATGAGGCCAGTATAACCCTAAGAAGCAAAACATGTTGAGACTATTAGAAAAGGAACATCACTGCCTAGCCTTCCCTTGGTAAAATGGACATGAATATAGCAGACAGAGAATTAACAAAACTGAGTTCAGTGACATATGAAGAGGACAAAATGTCCAGGCCACGTGGGGTTTATTTCAGCAGTGCAGATTTAATGCTGAAAAAGAAATCAACCATCTCACCCTGTTAAGAGCAAAGAAAAATCATTTAATGTGGAAGATTCTGGAGCCAGAGGGTCTTAGCTCTATGAATGGTTATGAATTCCGGGCAGCGTGACCAGGGCAAGCCGCTATCTTCTCCATGCTTTGGGTTACTCACCTGTCAATGATGGAGGCAGCTGTCTCTCTTGCTTCTTGAAAAGAAAATTGAAGTCTTAGTCGCTCAGTCATGTCCAACTCTTTGCAAACCCCATGGACTGTAGCCTGCCAGACTCCTCTGTCCATGAGATTCTCCAGGTAAGGATACTAGAGTGAATTGTGATTCCCTCCTCCAGGGGATCTTCCCGACCCAGGGATCAAACCTGGGTCTCCTGCATTGCAGACAGACTCTTCTCCATCTTAGGGGGAAACAGTCTGACTGATCAAGAACTGAGCATCATGCTTGACACGCAGCTCTTGCTCAATAAATGGGAGCTACCGTCACTCAGGCAAAACAATGGAACAGACGGAAACACTGACAAGATTCAGGGAGTGCCTGGCTGACGGAGAGGTGAGGATGAGAGCAAGAGGGCATGGAGACAGTCGGAAAGATACCGCGCAGGAGAAATGTGCGACACTGATTCTGACATTTTTCACGTGAAACCTGGAGGAGGTTACGGGGTCAGAGGAAGTTCTTCTTTGCAGGGGAGGCATAGTGGTCAGGGAAACGGCAATGCTCTCAGTGTGGGATAATGTTAAAGAACGCTTGGGAAATACACAATGAACACAGCAATACAGAAGGCGACGGAGAGGCTGGAGGCGGGCCCCCCCCCCCCAGACTGGGGGATCTGGGGAGAGGCTGGTGAGAGAACGTCCCCTCCGCCGCTCGCCCCAGACTGGGGGATGAGACGTGAGTTAGGGGCAGAAACCTAGACTTGTAGATCTGGATACGGGAGGGAAAGAAAAAAGGATGTCACTCTGGGGAGAGTGGCTTTTTAAGACATGGACGGAGGACACCTCACTAGGGCTACAGACAGAAACCCGGGAGAAAAGGGACAGTGTTGTGTCTGACAGTCCAGATGACCGGCTCGCTGAGTCTGGAAGGAAGAAAGGGCACTGCGATTGGCAGAATGAAGTACATCAAAGCTGGACACTTTGAAGGTCACGTTAGAATTTCAGAGCAGCCAGATCTTAAATGTGATGGTGTATGAACTTTGGAAACAGGCGCTGCGGTAAGCGCGGTAATTCATCTCAGCTAAAAAAGGAAGCGGGAACCATCTGAGGCTTTTTCATACGGTCCCCACCCTTTAAAGGAGGAAGCAATGACCTAAGAAGCCTTAAGTACTTCTTCAACGGCACCTAACCTTTCTCCCGTGGAAGTACCCACGGAAACGATTCGGCTGTATTGAGCAAGACACGCCTCAAAACCAGTGTAACTTACATGCAGGCTTCCCAGGGGGCTCAGTGGTAAAGAATCCACCTGCCAAGGGAGGAGACCCAGGAGACGCAGGTTCCATCCCCGGGTCGGGAAGATTCCCTGCAGAAGGAAGTGGCAACCCACTGCAGTATTCTCTCCCGGAAAAACCCCACGGACAGAGGAGCCTGAGGGCGGCTACAGTCCACGGGGTCGCGAAACAATCAGACGTGGCTAGGCGAGTAAACGGCAACAACTTATACTCGGCCCATTTCCGAATGCTTTTCTGGCGAATTGCTTTCTCCCCGTTCTCTGACAAGTAAAGAAGCACAGGAATGGCAAACCTTGAATCTGAGCTTTTAATGCACAAGCGGCGGAGCGGGGCAAACTCAGAAAAGACGGCACAACCCTAAACGCAGTGGAAACCCGGGACGCCTGTGAACTTCGGGGACGACCCAAGGGCAACTTCTCCACGGTTCCGTTCTGCTACGCTTCAGCGGGTTGTCATCACACCCAGAGGGGAGTTTAGGGAGACACTCTTTTTTCTGAATGAAGAGCAGCTCGTTGGCAATGGGCACTGGAAGAAGGCTTTGGGATGAGATGACCCCCACACAGTGCAGGGTCTTTCCAAAGCCCTAAGGGGAGATTGGCCCGCAGACAGCTCTGTTCTGCAAAGGCAGCGTGGGCAAAGCTTTGCTGCAGGAGGCGTGCACAACCCTGCCTCCACAAAGCTCTCCTGGGGGGTGCTTTATGCTTTTCTCTGTGAGAGGCGTGGATATCATGTTCTCCAGCTACTTAACCCGCCCCTACACTCTTTACAGTGAGTTTTCAATCGTGACGTAAAAACACCCAAGTGCACACGTGATCGATACACAACCACACACCGCAGGAGTCCACCTTGGTGGGGGGGGGGGCTGGGGCTGGGGCTGGGCGGACAGCCTGGGTCTGCTCAGGTGCTCCTGCGCCCTCGACAGGAGCAGCAGGTCCACATGAAAGCCTGGATGGCAAAGCTCAGGTGGCTAGCAACTCAGCCCCTTTGCCATCAGACATGCTGCTGGGAGAACCAGATGTCATCACATTGCTCAGCCAGGAGGGGACACCCGCAAGTCTGTGCCCGGTTCCCCTGGACTCGACCCCACGCACCTTTGCCCTTAGCTGACTGTAACCTGTCTCTTTTTTATTTGGGAGGGGGGTGGTTTTCCCAGGTGCTTCTAGGGGTAAAGAACCATCCTGCCAATGCAGGAGACTTAAGAGATGCGGGTTTGATCCCTGGGTTGGGTAGATCCCCTGGAGGAGGACATGGCAGCCCGCTCCTGGAGAATTCTTGCCTGAAGAATCCCCCCAGTCCATACGGTCGCCAGAGTCGCCAAGAGTCACTTGAAGTGACTTGGCATGCCCGTACGGATTACATCCCAATGGAGAAAAACTGAAGCTATCAATTCAAAACAAAGGGCTCTATTGGGTTCTGTGTAAACAAGACGGATGAACAAACAAAATATACACCCAACTGTATACGATTAAGAGGAATGTAACAAAAATGGAGGCATAGCATCCAGCTTTGATTAACTTGTTGACCTTTTCGATTGACTTTTCTTGAGACATAAGTGACATGTAACAAGGTGGAAGTTTGGGGTATATGCTGTGATGCTCTGATACATGGATATACATTGTGGAAGAATCACACAATAAGGTCAGCTCACATATGCAGCAACCTCCTGTGATTAACCTTTATTTACTTCACTGAGAACATTTCCATGATCTCAGTAACCTTAGCAACCTTCAAGTACCCAATATACCACTATGAAGTACAGTCACCATGCAGCAGGTTATAATCCGTATCTTTTTGCTGTAATCCACTGCGAGTGTAACGGTCACTAAATTCTGTGAAAGTCGCTCAGTCCTATCTGACGCTTAGCGACCCCATGGACTATACCATGGTCTTCTCCAGGCAGAAATCCTGGAGTGGGTAGCCTATCCCTTCTCCAGGGTATCTTACCAACCCAGGGATCGAACCCAGGTCTTCCGCACTGCGGGCGGATTCTGTTTACCAGCTGAGCCACAACGTAAGCCCAAGAATACTGGAGTGGGTAACCTATCCCTTCTCCAATGGATCTTCCTGGCCCAGGAATCGAACCGGGATCTCCTGCATTGCAGGTGGATTCTTTAGCAACTGAGCTACCAGGGAAGCCCAAATTCTGTGAATCCTTCTAGCAAATCATAGAGCCTGAGGGTTGTCTAGGAGACAGGGACACATCACCAAAGAACTGGAAACCATGAGAAATTTCTGTTTCACCTGACTTAATTCCTTGCTCCCTCCCTCCCTTTCCTTCCTCGCTGCTCGCAGGATTGTAGATTTCCAACTGGGGATGGAACCTGGGTTCCAGCAGTGAAAGCGCCAAGTCCTAGCCACTGGACCACGAGGGATTTCCCTCAGCTGCTTTTAAATTACTTTTATTCCATGCTCATGCAGACACCCCTTTCAGGTATTCCTTACTTATAATCTGATGAAACGAATATTTTCCTATACGCTTTCTAAAGCAAAGGCTACCACCACTGCCTCACAGAAGTGCTTGCCTTTATCGTCTCATAAAGATTCTCTTTTTAAACAGGGACAACATTAGCAATGTAAAAATGCCACCGCAGTCAGAGAAATATTTTTAGCAACTCAGCTGAACAATGAGCCCTGAACCTGGGTTTAAATTAAGATAGCTGAAGCATTAAAATGCCTTCCCGAATCCGGGGGGGGGGGGAATGCGTCTAGCATAAGAAGGCAGTCCAAGCTCCTAGGAAACACAGTGGAGCCTACGGGGTGATCTGTCAGCTGCTGGAATTAGAGGGCAATGCTGCTGAATCATTTTTGGAGACGCAATTATTCACAAATGTTAAGGGTAACACCCTTTTCCTGGTTATCTAATCTCCTCACCAGAGTCCAAAAAAAAAAAGCAAACCCAAAACCCAAAGAAAAACAAAACCCAGATTGAAGACAGCTACTCCCACTTATTTTATTATCTGCTACAGAACAGTACTGGCAGAGGTCCCCCCCCTCCCACCTCTTCCTCGAGGGGAAAAATACTCTGGAAAAATTTAATAAAAACAGGGACCGCTAGGACCACTGTTAAGAGTTCACTTGTGTGCTGCAGAAAAAATCAAAATGCAACCCAAGAAGATGAAAAAGAGAGAAGAAATGACAATCTAGTGACAGCTCCAGTTTGCAATAAAAACTAACTGAAGAAACACATCCCACAACTGAAGGATGTGTTATCAGTGGTTCTCAACTAGCCGTGGTTCTGCCGTCCGGGGGACATGTGGCAAAGGTCAGGAACATCATTGGTTGTCAGCATGAAGGGTGAGGGGGGCAGGGTGTTCCTGTCATCCAGTGGGTGGAGACCAGGGATGCGGTCTTAAGAACCTACAATACAGGCTAGTCGCCCAGCCCATAGGTCAACAGTACTGAGTTTCAGGAAGCCTGGCCTCTAGCAAAGGTTGAGCATCTTTAGATAACCTTTGCTGTTCTGACCATTCAGAGACCCTCCAAGAGATTCAGCTCAGTCGTGTCCGACTCTCTGCGACCCCATGGACTGCAGCACGCCAGGCCTCCCTGTCCATCACCAACTCCCGGAGTTCATGAGTTCAAACTCATGTCCATTGCGTCAGTGATGCCATCCAACCATCTCATCCTCTGTCATCCCCTTCTCCTCCCACCTTCTATCTTTCCCAGCATCAGGGTCTTTTCCAATGAGTCAGCTTTTCGCATCAGGTGGTCAAAGGATCGAAGCTTCGGCTTCAGCATCAAGTCCTTCCAATGAACATTCAGGACTGATTTCCTTTAGGACGGACGGGTTGGATATCCTGCCAGTTCCAAGGGCCTCTCAAGAGTCTTCAACACCACAGCTCAAAACCATCACTCCAAGAGATTAAGACCCTCAACTCTGCCCACCTAGGAGAAACCTGCAAGGTAAAGGCCACGAAGGGGATACTGAAAACCTGGCAAGCCACAGGACAAGGAGTGCGAAAGCACACCAAAGAACACTATTGAAATATTTACTGATTTTCGGCTGTGATGGGTCTTCGGGGCTGCGGCCAGTAGCGGCAACTCTCGAGTCGCAGGGCCTGAGCTCCTCATTGCAGTGGCTTCCTTTGTTGCAAGAGTGTGAATTCTAGGGGCACATGGGCTCAGTCGTTTAGGCTCATGGGCTTAGTGGCTCCCCAGCACGTGGAATCTTTCCGGACCAGGGATCGAACCCGGGCCCCCTGCACCGGCGGGCGGATTCCCATCCACGATGCCACCAGGGCAAGCCCCTGAAGAGTCCTTTTATCCTTCTGCTAACGATACAGCCAGTCCAGCGCCTATGGTGTCAATGAAACGCACAACGGCTGCTCATGACAATGTCCCAGGAGGAGCCGGCCAGGTGAGCCTGGCCTATGATGCACACTTGAGTCTGCTGCATTACCAAGGAAGCAAAAACCTGGCTCTGGGATACACAATAACCGCTGTTCACCTTCAGATGACTCTATGATCTTTCTGTTTCCAAAAGCCCCAGAATGGCTGTGTGGCTATCCGCTTCTAAGCTAACACGGTACCAGTCGAACCCATTACACAAAAGACGCTCCATCAGAACTGCGCCATGGCTAACAACCTGCAAAATCTAATTAAAAAATGTCTCAGCTGCATTTGTATTACTGACCACCTTCTCTGTCTCAGTAATAGGCAAAGCTCTGCAGACCATGGAAGCGCAAAAGTTACGATTTCTGGTCTTTTTTTACTTTAGCAATTTCAAGATGATCATGAACTCAAAGGAAGCTGCGAAAACAGTGGAGTCATCCCACCCAGCCACCTTCAACGGTGACATCTTCTCTCGCCGTAGGACAGCATCAAAACCAGGGAGTGACGTTCAGCTGACCGCAAACCTTCAGCTTTCCTCATTTCTGATGGGTGTGTGAGCATCACCTAGGTACACAGCGTCTATGTGAAAGCCACTCAGTCGTGTCTGACTCTTTGTGACCCTGTGGATGGTAGCCTACCAGGCTTCTCTGTCCATGGTATTCTCCAGGCAAGAATACTGGAGTGGGTTGCCTTTCCTTCTCCAGGGGATCTTCCGGACCCAGAGAGCGAACCCAGGTCTCCTACACTGGCAGGCAGATTTTTTTTTTTTTAAAACTACTGAGCTACCTGGGAAGCACTTATGTGAGATCTTCCCAGGCCAGGGATCAAACCTGTGTCACCTGTACTGGCAGGGAGATTTTTAATCCCTGGACCACCAATATGCATAATTTTTACACTGCTCAGGAATATTTCTGCAGAGTCATACCTCTGTGTGTTCAGAACAGAACCATTCTTCGGCTCTGTACTTGGACTCAGCTATGGAGAGAAAATGCCACCTAAATCTTACTCTAATTCTGACGTGAGTTGGGGGGGTGGGGGGCAAGACAGGGGACATGCGTGTGCTACGTGGTCAGGAAATCTGTTACCGTTCTCCTAACAGAAGCTCCACGAAATGAATGAACAAATGCCATCTACCTTCCACTGAAAACCTTACGCGTCTAGTTACGTAACATTTATTCACAAGGATAATATATCCTTGAGCCATGAGCGTATTATGTAAACCAAAGGAAACATGCCCGATTCTACCTGGCCAGTCTCGTGGGTGCAATGATGGGCTCCAAACCAGTCCATCCTAAAGGAAATCAACCCTGAATACTCACGGGAAGGACTGATACTCAAGCTGAAGCGCCAATGCTTTGATCACCTGACACGAAGAGCAGACTCATTGGAAAAGATGCTGATGCTGGGAAAGATTGAAGGCAGGAGGAGAAGGGAACAACGGAGGATGAGACGGCTGGATGGCATCACCGACTCAATGGACATGAGTTTGAGCAAACTCTGGGAATCGGAGATGGACAGGGAGGCCTGGCATGCTGCAGTCTGTGGGGTCACAAAGAGTCAGATACAGCTGAGCAACTGACCAACAACAGAAAACAGCACCTGTGCAGTGTGTAGATGCTTATGTTTGAAAACCACTGGCTCTCCTCGCAAGAAGAGGGCAGGTATGGCTGAGCTAATGGAGGCAACAGATATGCATAATAGATTAGCCTCTTCACCATGAATCATGACAAAGCAGGAAGTATATTTGGCTGTGTAAGGAATTTTCAATTTTATTCACAGGTGTTTACTTAATTTTTTAGTCTTGATTCAATCTGTCACCATGTTGCTTCTGTTCTAAGTTCTGGTTTTTTGGCCTTGAGGTACACGGCATCTTAGCTTCCCAACCAGGGATCGAACCCACAACCCCTGCATTGGAAGGTGAAGTCTTAACCACTGGACCGCCAGGGGAGTCCCTCGAAGGTCTTTTTGTTGTTGTTGTTCAGGATCTAAGTCGTACCCGAGACTCTTTGAGACGCCCATGGACTGCAGCACGCCAGGCTCGAATGTTTTAAAGTCCCCACCATAAGCAGAGAAATTCACCATCGTGTTGATTTCTGATACATGCGAAATGAATTTCTGCCATCTGCCATCACCAAAGGCTGCTTTCATTGTCTAAAGTGTTTCAAATGACAGCCCCTGGGGACACCCAGCCTGGTTAACACCTGACAAAACATCAGGGAAACTCAATTTCTCACTTGTGATTCTTGTGCACGGTCAAAGCTACCACCACAGTTGTCGAGAGTTTTTGATTAAGGGCTCTGTCTGTGTTTCACGGTGTGCAGACATCGGTCACAATGCTAGAGGTAGGCGAAATACCTCCCCCAAGCCATGAAGACCCTGGGTGAATTTGCACGAATACCCATGCAAATCAATGCACGGGGAGTTTTAGCTTCTGCCTTTCCAGGTGGGGCAATGGTAAAGAACCCGACTGCCCGTGCAGGAGACTCAGAGAACGTGAGTTCGATCCCTGGGTGGGGAAGATCCCCTGGAGAAGGGCATGGCAATGCACTCCAGTATTCTTGCCTGGGAAGTCCCATGGACAGAGGAGCCTGGCGGGCTACAGTCCACGGGGTCGCAAAGAATCGGACATGACTGAGGGATTAAGCATATCAAGTTCAGTTCAGTCGCTCAGTCATGTCCGACTCTTTGCGACGCCGTGGACTGCAGCCCGCCAGGCCTCCCCGTCCATCACCAACTCCCCGAGTTTGCTTAAACTCATGTCCATCAAGTCGGTGATGCCATCCAACTATCTCGTCCTCTGTCGTACCCTTCTCCCACCTTCAATCCTTCCCAGCGTTGGGGTCTTTTCCAATGATTCAGTTTTTCACATCGGGTGAAAAGCTTCCTTCCCCTTCATCCCCCTTCCTTCTTTCATTCCCTGTTCTTCCTTCCCCTTCCTCCTCCTTCCTTTCATTTCCTTCCCCTTCCTTCCTTCCTTTCAGCTAGAAAGGAGACATTATGAGGCTAAGAACATGCTCTTTGCACTTGACGGCTGCTCAATAAATCCCCTGCTGGCTCAGTCAGTAAAGAATCCGCCTGCAATGCAGGAGGCCTGGGTTTGATCCCTGGGTCTGGAAGATCCTCTGGAGAAGGGACCGGCTCCCCACTCCAGTATTTTTGCCCAGGAAATCTGATGCACAGAGGAGCCTGGTGGGCTACAGCCCATGGGGCTGCAAAACGTCGGACACGACTGAGCAACTAAACCACCACCTAACCAAAGCGTGAGGATTGGAGATAAACAAGCCCACAATGAACGCTTACAGCATTTAGGTGTTTCTTCTTTGGAGTATGTCCTCGTGGCGCTACCAGAAGCAGTTCCTGGACATACAAAGTCATCAGGGGCACACACAGACGTCTCTTAACTCCTCACTGGATCTGTGGGATTCCACTCGAGGCTCTGACAAATTACGACAGCAGCTTAGCAGATGTTGCGTACAATCGGCACTGATGGAATTCTATACATTGCGTCTCCCAAGGCTCCCTTCCGAGTCGCCTGGTAACAGAAAGTTTCTCAACAAATGTGAGACAAATGTAAACAAATCCTAAAAAAGGAAGTCTCGCTTTTCTGGGGGGGGAAGGATAGACATTTCCGTGTTTATTCAAAGCGGCCAGCAACGCTCCTGCCCCCAGGGGGGCCCTAGGGACTGCCCACCGGGAAAAACCTTTCTCTGGGTTACACAAAAGTTTTCTTTCACACATCTCTGTTTACCCTCATGTTCACAAACAGAGGGACGGCAATTTCACCTTAAGACTGTTTACACATTTGGACCACGCTTTTTCAGCCTATTTTTGTGCAGGTGCTTCCAGAGGGAAGGAATCCTGAATTCAGTGCTGGAAGTCTTCAGGGAGGCAGAGTTTGGTACGTGGAATTTTCATCTGCAAACATCTCTGGGAATCTGAGATCAGTGCTGGGAAGACACTTGGACACCAGGTGGGAGACTTCCTGGTTAATTTCCGAGGTTAACTTACCAGAGCCGTGGGCGTGACCTCTCTGAATGAGGACAGATGAGGTGGTACCTATTTTGTTCTGCTCATCATTTTTTTTAACACAAAACATCTAGTAAGAGCTAATCCAAATGGTCAAATGTATATGTAGAAGGAAGGTGTACTTTTCCTGAATAATGCTAGCTAGGGTTGACAGCAGAAATAGGGACCTTAGGCTTGTGTGGGTTTATTTATAACATGTGGCATGCCCCACCTATTTCGTCTTTTTTGTTCGAGGATCAGAATCAAACCATTTGGGTCGCCTGCAAGACAGGTCGTCTGGGCTGATTCTGAAAGAGTCTGGACCCAGGGACTCACACTTGGATCACCATCAATGATAGCACGTGGCTCTGTGGAAGTGGGATGTGAGAACTGGCTTCTTTCTTGGATAATCAATTTGCAGATTACATAAAACGTGATGCAAAGTGAATAAAGCTTCAGTATGCGCAGAACCGACTGTTATAGCTCTAACTGTGTACCCCTGCAACTGCATAGGTTGGTAGTCCCACCCCACGGTAACGGCTCAGAATGTGACGGCGTCTGGAAGAGGGTCCCTGCAGATGTCCTTCGTTAAGACGAGGTGGTGCTGGAATACCGTGAGCCCCCTAATCCAATATGACCGGGTCTGCACGAAAAGGAGACATCAGTCCAACCGAAGCTGGCAGACAGGCTGGAGCAGACCCCCGTGCGGCAGACAATCGCGGGAAGAAAGCAAGCCAGCTGGCACCCTGCTTCGGACGGCTGTCCTCCACGGCGCTGGGACGGTGCATTTCTGTTCAAGCCACCCCACCCAAGTTACCCCACACCAATTCTGTACACGGATCTGTAACCAGCCTACAAACGCTCTCTCTGTGGTCGGGACCAAGGATGCCAAACACCCCACCCCCATATATACACACACCGTATTTATATAGCAGCCCACACATGCCCTCCCTATGATGGGGGCTGAGAAAACACCGTCACCCCACTCCCCATGTATATACACCATATGGATACACCAGCCCACACATGCCCTCCCTATGGCGGGGGCTGAGAACACCCAATCACCCCAGCCCCATATATATACACCATATGTATACACCAGCCCACACATGCCCTCCCTATGGTGGGGGCTGAGAACACACAATCACCCCACTCCCCATGTATATACACCATATGTATACCCTAGCCCACAAATGCCCTCCCTATGGTGGGGGCTGGGCAAACATATTCACCCCACCCTCCATATATATACACCATATGTCTACACCAGCCCACAAATGCCCTCTCTATGGTGCAGGGCAAGAACACCCAATCACCCCAGCCCCATATATATACACCATATGTATACACCAGCCCACAAATGCCCTCCTTATGGTGGGGACTGGGCAAACACAATCACCCGAGCCCCATATATATACACCATACATATATCCCAGCCCACAGACATGCTCTCTAGGATGCAGGGCAAGAACACCCAAATACCCCACCCTGCATATATATACACACCATACGTATACACCAGCCCATAAATACCCTCTCTATGGTAGGGGCCAAGAACACCAATCACTCTACCCTCTCTCTATAGATGCTGCTGCTGTTGCTAAGTCACTTCAGTTGTGTCCGACTCTGTGCGACCCCATCCCTGTATATGTATACACCATACATATACACCAGACCACAAAAGCCCTTCCTATGGTGGGGCCTGAGAACATAAAATCACCCCACCTTCATATATATACATCATGTGTATCCACCAGCCCATAAATATCCTCCCTATGCTGGGCACCAAGAATAGCAAACACCCCACCTATCTCTCTCTCTCTCTCTGTGTATATGTATATACACACACACACCACATTTATGTTTGCTCGGGTGCTTAGTCGCTCAGTCATGTCCAATGCTTTGCAACCCCATGGTCTGCAGCCAGCCAGGCTCTTCTGTCCATGGGATCCTCCAGGCAAGAATCCTCGAGTGGGTTGCCATGCCCTCCTCCAGGAGGTCTTTCTGACCCAGGAATTGAACTCGGGTCCTCTGCAGTGCAGGCGGATTCTTTACCAGCTGAGCTACCAGGGCAGTCCCCATATGCATGCACCAGCCCACAGATGCCTTTCCTGTGGTGGGGGCTGAGAACACTCAAATCACCCCAGCCCCCATGTATATACACCACATGTATACACCAGCCCATAAACATCCTCCCTATGGTGGGGGCCAACGACACTCTATCACCCCACCCTATAATATATATACCATACATATACAGCCGCCCGGAAATGCCTACCCTATACTGGGGGCTGAGGACATGAAATCACCCCACCTCCATATATATACACCATATGTATGTGAAGTTAAAGTCGCTCAGCCGTGCCCAACTCTTTGCAACCCCATGGACTATACAGTCCATGAAATTCTCCAGGCCAGAACACTGGAGTGGGTAGCCTTTCCCTTCTCCAGGGGATCTTCCCCACCCAGATCTCCTGCATAGCAGGTGGATTCTTTACCAGCTGAGCCACCAGGAAAGCCCATATGTATACACCAGCCCATAAATACCTTCCCTATGATGGGTGCCAAGAACACCAATCACCCCACTCCCATACACACACACCATATTTATATATCAGCCCACAAATGCCTACCCTATGGTGGGGGCTGAGAACACCCAATCACTCCACCTCCCCATGTATATACACCATATGTATACACCAGCCCATAAATACGCTCCCCTGTGGTCGGGGCCAAGAACACCAACCGCCCCACCCCCATATAGATGCACCATACGTATACACCAGACCACAAATGCCCTCCCGAGGGTGGGGACCCAGAACACCAAATCCTCCCCGCCCCTCATCACATCTATCACAACTGCTCTTGATCTTAATGGGCTTCCCTTGTGGCTCAGCTGGTAAAGAATTTGCCTGCAGTGCAGGAGGCCTGGGTTGTATCCCTGGGTGGGGAAGATCCCCCGGAGAAGGGAAAGGCCACCCACTCCAGTATTCTTGCCTGGAGAATCCCATGGACAGAGGAGTCTGGTCGGCTATAGGTCTTTGGGTTATGAAGACTCAGGACTGAGTGACTAACAGTTGACTTCACTTTATTAGATACCCGCTCCAGTATTCCGGCCTGGAGAATCCCACGGACTGGATAATCCACGGGGTCGCAAAGAGTCGGACACGACTGAGCGACTTTCACTTTCCCTTCACTTGATCTTCATTCATTCATTCATTCAGGTGAACAGAAATGTCAGCAGAAACGAGAGCACGTTCCCTCATCTCGCCGCAGGAGCAGCACGGGCCCAGGCCCTTCGGTCCTCTGAATAAGAGCATCCCGAGCTCTCTCTTCTCTATAGCCCGCGTTTGCCGTCCGTGGTTGCCGGCCCCTGCACATGGCGCGTTGGAAGAAGACGTCCCCCCCCCACCCCGCCGCTCCGGGCAGGACGCCGGCTTCTTACCTGACTCCTGGAGATATCGGTACACCAGGAAGTTCACCTCGTCACTGGTAATGCTCATCTTAGCCTCACCTGGCGGCGATGAGGTCTTTACGAAGCAGCAGCCACCACCCTCTGTCGGAAAAGGCGAGAGGAGAAAACGGAGACATTTCAGACACTGCCTACATGTTCCTCCTACATGTTTCTTTAGGAAAACAATTGACACATGTAATACTCAGGAGGTAACTAATGCCCGATTCCTGTCGTATGTTCTGGTGACATAAAGGGCTTTATAATTCTCTAAACATATACACATACAGGTGAAAACTTTCCCCTGTATTTCCTGGTGACAAAGTTTTTATAATTACCTAAACATGTACACATATAGGTGAAAATTTTCCTCTGTATTTTCTGGTGACATAAAGATTTTACAATTCTCTGTTTTTTTTTTCATTTATTTTTATTAGTTGGAGGCTAATTACTTTACAATATTGTAGTGGTTTTTGTCATACTCAATTCTCTAAACATATACACCATACAGGTGAAAATTTTCCCCTGTATTTCCTGGTGACATAAAGCTTTTATAATTATCTAAACATATAAAAATACAGGTGAAAAATTTCCCCTGTATTTCCTGGTGACATAAAGCTTTTATAATTATCTAAACATAATAAACATACAGGTGAAAAATTTCCTCTGTATTTTCTGGTGACATAAAGCTTTTATAATTATCTAAACATATAAAGATACAGGTGAAAATTTTCCCCTGTATTTCCTGGTGACATAAAGCTTTTATAATTACGTAAACATATAAACATACAGGTGAAAAGTTTCCCCCCAAATATGAGTTGATGCGTTTTATAATGCTGGCACGGACTCGTCTATAAACCACATTAACCACATTAATGGAGACAAAACCAGGGGCACCAGAAAATGAGCACAAACACTGTGACTTGATTTACTGAAGATCCCGCGTGCGATAGGATCACACAGCAGTTCCTACCAAGCTTCAGCGGAACCCCAGG
Organism: Rangifer tarandus platyrhynchus; assembly: GCA_949782905.1. NCBI lineage: Eukaryota > Metazoa > Chordata > Mammalia > Artiodactyla > Cervidae > Rangifer > Rangifer tarandus. Next base: position 7,218,249 of record OX460343.1, on the reverse strand, counting down.
ACAGACGGTGGCTGGTTGCACCGGCTGGCCCTTCCCTGGACAGACGAGGGAGATTACCGGGGGTACCCCCGCAGTCCTGCCAACACCGCCAGGTGGGGGGACCACATGGCCCCGGTCACACCTGTGGGTCTGCAGCAGAGATGACTCACAGCAACCTCCCACGCATCAAAGTTCCGTGCCGAACCACACGGTCACCGAACCGACAGGGTGCATGTGGCCCTGAGACACACATCACTGAGGCACTGCGTCATCGACACAATGACGTGACTTCTATTAAGAGGCGGGGAGTCAGCAAGCCGCCCCACGGACACAGAGGGAACTGACAGCGTTTGATTCCGCGGCAGACTGGCCGAGATCACGGCATCTTCAAGGATGGACCGAGCGCTCCCCGGGACCCAGGGGCAGGAAGCTCGCCCTCTGCGCCTGCCCCGTGGACGGTAAGGTGGCAGGTGTCAGCCTGTGTAGTCGGCCAAGCAGGATTCTTTCGGAGCTCAGAACGCTTGTGCGTGCTAAGTCGCTTCAGTCGTATCTGACTCTGCGACCCCCATGGACTACGTGTAGCCCCGCCAGGCTCCTCTCCAGGCTCCTCCGTCCCTGGGATTCTCCAGGCAAGGATACTGGAGTGGGTTGCCACGCCCTCCTCCAGGGAAACGCTTATGCTGGCTGCAACGAAGTTAGGGGAATGCCAGCGATGGTTCGGATCTCCAAGGACTGATCGACTGGCTGGAGTTAAGGGGAATCAAGTCCTGAGGGAGCCAAGGAAAACAGAGAACGTGGGACTCGGGGTGTGGGGGGCGCCTGAGGCTGAGCCAGGAGGCCTGATGCTGACTGCACCTTCATCCCTATGGGGCTGTGGACCAGAGGACTCAGTTTTCCACCTCTGCCAAGCTGCGGATGCTAAGACCCGCTGCCCCCCCTGCCGGGAAGGTGGTGAGGATGACGTGCTTCTACACACACTTCCAGACCAGGGCCCTGAGCCCCGGAGAGGCGCAGGAGGGCTCTAAAGGGCTCTTAATCCTACTCTGCACCCCCCACCCCGCCGCAAGCATCATCAAAGCAGAGAGACCACCTTCCCCCTCCCCGAGGAACACGCCTCCAAAAACAACAACAAAAATGGGTTCTTCATTAGTGACATGGAGTTTGTTTTCGTGCCTGACCCAGTTTTGAGTGCTCCGTCATGCCCGACTCTTTGTGACCCCCGTGGACCGTGGCCCGCCAGGCTCCTCTGTCCATGGGATTTCCCAGGCAAGGATATCGGAGTGGGTTGCCATTCCCTTCTCCAGAGTTTTCATCGGAGGCACCTCTTCATTAGGTACATCTGTGGTCTTTGCAGTTGTGACTGTGCAGAAAGGAAATGACCATCTTCCCTGCAAAGTAAAAACCACACATTCCCTCACTGTTCTGGTTTCAGAAGAAGAAAAAAATCTGTGTGAGCCGATGACACATCTGGAGTCTTCCTGCTTAACATGAGTATTCCAACATAAATAACCACTGGGGGCTGAAATCCATCAGGAAGCTGAAGGGAAGATTATTTACGGTATTTTTCTTTTTTTAATAACTTAATTTCCAGGTGGCAAAAAACTCTTAATAACCACGGTCACAAAACAGTTCAAAATTCAGTTGCAAGAGAAGTTGTGTCTATGATATTATACTTGAAATGGAGAACCAGCAAGGACCTGCTGGCCAGCACAGGGAACTCTGCTCAATACTCTGTAATAACCTTATGGTCACCAGGGGGAAGGATCGGGGAAGGGATGGTCAGGGAGTCTGGGATGGACATGAACACACGGCTGTGTTTAACATGGAGAACCAGCAAGGACCTGCTGGCCAGCACAAGGAACTCTGCTCAATACTCTGTGATAACCTGATGGTCACCAGGGGGAAGGATGGGGGAAGGGATAGTTAGGGAGCTTGGGATGGACGTGGACACCCTGCTGTGTTTAACATGGAGAACCAGCAAGGACCTGCTGGCCAGCACAGGGAACTCTGCTCAAGACTCTGTAATAACCTTATGGTCACCAGGGGGAAGGATGGGGGAAGGGACAGTCAGGGAGTCTGGGATGGACATGGACACGCTGCTGTGTTTACCATGGAGAACCAGCAAGGACCTGCTGGCCAGCGCAGGGAACTCTGCTCGATGTCACGTGGCAGCCTGGACGGGACGGGAGTCTGGGGGAGAAGGGATATATTTAATGTACGGCTGAGTCCCTCTGCCTTCCACCAGAAACTATCGCAATGTTGTTAATCGGCTGCACCCCAATACCAAATAAAAAGTTATAAAAAGTTAAAAAAATAGATGAGGTTTTCTTAAAAAACAGAGAGAGTGGGAAATGGTGTCTAAGGGTTTGGCTCTTATTGTGTGTACAGTATTTAACATGCTCTCATGCTCTGGGAAGGGACAGGACCGCTCCCCAAACAACAAAATCTGAACTGCTCTCTGATGATCTTCAAGGATGTGATGACCACGGAGCCACTTGAGCGCCGGCTCTGCGAGATGAAGACAGAAAGGGCGAGTGAGTTTCCCTGCCCACGGGCGAGGAGCCTGCTTCGGAAACAGTGATGGAAGAAGCACACAGTGACTCTGGGGCAGGGAGCGTGGTGCTCAGCGTGATATCATTCGTGGCAGAAGTTTCTCTCTTAGCAATCGGTGCCGTTAGGATGCGGTCTCTGAACATCCTTTCGTGCAGCCCCTTCCGTGGTTCTCCAGGGATGGAAGAAAAAGTTGGTCTGAGGTCTTGACTCTGCTAGGACTCTGCTGGCCTGGACGCTGGAAGAATGCATCGTGTAAAGTGATTTTCTGGATGAGGCTCAGGGCTCTGGGACTTGATTCCACGCAGAGGGTGCAGAGCCAGAGTTGCTGGAAAACCGGCGATAAATGACCTCATTGCAGCAAGGCGCTTTCACAAATTCTCTGCTGACTGCAATGCAGTAGGATCTCACCTCCTGGCTTCCCTTTTCCATAACATTGGGGGTGGTTTACCGATCAGTTGCCTTCATCTCTATGCGACCCCATGGACTGTAGCCTGCCAGGCTCCTCTGACCATGGGCTTCTCCAGGCAAGAATACTGGGGTGGGTTGCCATTTCGTCCTCCAGGGGATCTTCCCGACTCAGAGATTGAACCTGGGTCTCTTGCACTGCAGATGGACTGTTTACTGACTGACCCACCAGGGAAGCCCATAACATTGCTCTCTCTTTTCAAATGGAAACTGTGTTTCCCAGTGGCCAGTTATGAGACGAGAAGTTTAACATGTGCATCAACATTTACATATAAATCCTTTTGTACACACTGCTGGAGACTAAGGTGAAGAGGAAGCAAGCCTTTTTCATCATGTTGCACACCCGCTCTGCTTGCATTAACTGAAACGAAGCCGCCAAGGAACTGCTGAAAAACTACTGCAAACTTTTTTTGTTGTCCAATGATAGTAATGAGTACGATTCAATACACGATGGTGTTTATAGCTGGACTTCAGTTATTGCAGAATATATAAATAGAATAGTTTGGACAGGGAACAAGAAAATATCAACAGTGGTTTCCCCTTCTTTTCTTCCCCTATAGACTCATCTTCATTTTACTAAAGAGTATTTGCATGCATGTTATTCTATAGTAAGAAAATGAGTCCCCCCAAAGGTAAGATTTTTCACTAATTTTATAGTTATATTTATTTACTTGGGAGCCAAATGGTCCAAAATTATAAACATAATCAAAGAACTATTATTTCCTCACCAGAGTTCACATGTCCAGCAGTGGCATGCGTGCGTGCTCACTTGTTTCAGTCGTGCCCGACTCTTTGCAACCCTACAGACCTTCGCCCGCCAGGTTCCTCTGTCCATGGGATTCTCCAGGCAAGAATGCTGGAGTGGGTGGCTCTGTTCTCCTCCAGGGGATCTTCCCAACCCAGGGACTGAAATCACGTCTCTGATGTCTCCTGCATTGGCAGGCGGGTTCTTAACCACTAGCGCCACCATTTTCATGAGAGAATGAAGTAACCTGGTAAGATTGCAGCCCTCAAAAGGATTTTCATGACCGAGGACGATGTCCACGATACAGTGCTATGTGAAATAAAAAAAAAAAAGAGGCTTCAAATGGAATGGCTAAGTTTCATTTTGTACACACGCACAAGGTCTCCCCCGGTGGCTCAGTGGGTAAGCAATCTGCCTGCAATGCAGGAGACCCAGGTTCGATCCCTGGGTGGGGAAGATCCCCTGGAGGAAGAAATGGCAATCCACTCCAGTATTTTGCCTGGAGAATCCCATGGACAGAGAACCCTGGTTGGGGGTACAGTCCATGGGGTTGCCAAGAGTCAGACATGGCTTAGCAACTAAACCACACAAACCACACACACACAAACACACACAAATAAATGCACAAATAAAAGATACCCTCTAAAATATAAACAGTAAAATAAAATACACCGGTCTCTCCAGGGCTAGGAAGGATCTTGCTGGACTTAAATCCATGTACATGTGCGTGCCTTTTCAGTATTTTCCAAATTTCCTCCTACGAACGTGAACTGCAGTCACATTCATTAGGATGTAATTAAAATCTGGCAGCGTCTTCAGAAATCAGTATGAGAACAACCCAGCTAAGGAGGGAAGAAATTGGCAGGGTTGAGACAGCGGGGAGGAGGGAGCCTCCTCGGGTTAGAAAAATAATGACACGCTTCACAGAAATCAAAAAGCATCCCCAGGGTGAGGCCTTCAGAAAGGGGCCTTTCTGTGCCTATTTGCCCGCCTGGATTCATTAGTGGCTGGTTGGTGGGCTTCGTTCCGACCCCGTGCGCACAAGCACAAAGCTTGCAGACAGGAGAGGACGGGGCGTCCTGACCCAGACGTGCGGCCAAGACCACGTGTGCCTCTCCCGAGAGGCCACGGGTCCCCGTCTCAAACAAACCCTGCCCACCCCACACTTCTCTGCCCGATCGGGAGGCAGGTCCAGAGGGAAACCTTCCTAAAAAAGTTCACACTGATGACAGAAAGCCACTGCTAAGTAAGGTCTGCTTCGCAGAGAGACAGACATACACACGTTGAGTCCGAGAACACAGTTTCATTTTACAGTCTTCCGTCCACGCGGTGAAATTCAAGGTCAGGTGCCCAAGCTTTCGCAGCAAAGGGCCTCGGAAGATACAGACAGCTTCAATATAAAAATGTTCTTTCCCTTTGCTGGAGGACATGGGTCTGCCAGCTAAGGCTTCCGATTAGTCTGTAAATTAATTTACAGACTTTAATTATCTTTGAGACCGACGGGCTGGAATGAGAATCTCTACACTAGCTGCTGCCGCTGCTAAGTCACATCAGTTGTGTCCGACTCTGTGCAATCCCACAGACAGCAGATCACCAGGCTCCTCTGTCCCTGGGGCCCTCTGACAAATCACAAGAATGTACACAGGCTGGTTACGAAAGCTCTCAAGACACTGTGACTTTCAGCCACATACACAAGAGTTATCTTGGCCTGGATGAGTCCCTTTTCTGGGGTAGGTGGAGTCCTATGTGAGGTCATCGACTCCTATAATGTGGTCTCCAGAGTTTTGGAAAAAAACAAGAAAACCTGTGGCTTTCTCTGTAGATAAAAAGGCAGGCGATGCTTTGCTGTTTGAGTCAGCATGCATCCCAAAAACCTTGGTGTAAAATAGGGAAATATTGAGGGCAGGAGAAGGGGGCGACAGAGGCTGAGATAGTTGGATGGCATCACCGACTCAACGGACATGAGCAAACTCAGGGAAATAGTGGAGGACAGGGAAACCTGGCGTGCTGCAGTCCACAGGGCCGCAAAGAGTCGGACACGACTGAGCGACCGAACGACAACAAAAGTATATTGTGATGCTTCAGCTTTAAACCAGTATGGTGGCCCACTCCAGTCTTCTTGCCTGGGAAATCCCTTGGACAGAGGAGCCTGGTGGGCTACAGTCCATGTGGTCTCAAAGAGCTGGACGCAAGTGAGCATGCATGCACACACAACAACAACAACAACAACAACATACCGTGTAAAAGGAAAATACTAAAAGCATCGTGAAGCCGAGTATCCCAGGAGTGTCCTTTGACACTTAAAATCAGCAAGCAGAAGGCATTCAAGTTTTGTCATCAAACGCTCAGCAGGTGAAATCCCCACAGCCAGAGGACTGTGCGGGTCAAAACACAGAAATACCGACGGGAGCAGGGAGGGGTCGTCGGTCTTGGCATTGTGGGCACTCGGGACCACACAGATCTCTGTGATGGGTTCCCTGATGCCCTGGAGGATGTTGAACAACATCCCTGGTCTCCACCCACTGGGTGTCAGGAGCAAACATCTTCCTCAAAGGTCTCCAGATCAAACGTCCCCTGGGGAAGACTGGTTACATACGTCCAGAGCCACTCTGCTCATGGAAGGCCATGCAATTCCCTCAAGTCCTTGAGTGACTGCAGGGTCGTGGCCAAGCAACCACAACTTAGTAATAAAGTGTTAGTCACTTCAATCGTGTCTGACTCTTTGAGACCCCAGGGACTGTAGCCCGCCAGGCTCCTCTGTCCATGGGGATTCTCCAGGCAAGGATACTAGAGTGGGTTGCCATGCCCTCCTCCAGGAGGATCTTCCCGACCCAGGGATCGAACCTGTGTCTCTGGCCCTGCAGTTGGATTCTTTACCATCTGAGCCACCAGGGAAACCATAAGGTGGACGCTGTCTTAAGCTCGCCATGGGCCTCGCAGAGCTGCACGACAGAGGCCCTTCAACTCAAAGGTCACAGTTAGAAGACGGAGAAATAAAACAGGTGTCTTTCTGGAGGTCAAGGCTGGCGCACTGCAGTCCACAGGCACACTCACGCATCGACCACCTCCCGTAAGGCTTAGGAGCGATCAATGCCGTCTCTGTTTCTAACTGACTGCAAGGAAAATCAAGAGAGTCCTATTTTGCCACTCGTGAAATTGTGATGACATTGGAATTCCAGCGCCTGCTGGCCAAGTATTACCATCAGTCAGCCACACTCACTCATTTGTGTATGATCAGTAGCTGCTCTAACAGGAGAAAGGCAGAAGAAAGCAACGGGGACCCCGGGGCCCACAAAGCATCAACCATCAACATCTACCCTCTGACTCTTGACGGAAAACATCTGCCAACCTCGCTCTCCCGAAGATTCTTCCCGGGCTCCATCAGAGCACGCCCGCCTTGTCGATTTCCAGCCGGAAATCTTCCTGTCTGGGAACCTGAAGGGTGATGCCCCAAGAATGGGGACGCTCCTCGGGGATAATCCACCGGTCACTCTGCAATGAAGAGCCAAAAAGACACCACAGCCATTATCTGCTGTGTGTCCTTCGCATTCCGGGGAGAGACCTGCTGAAATTAGGTCAAATCAAGTGGGATCAGACAAACGGCTGTCTGGTCAAAGCTACAGTTTTCCCAGTAGTCCTGACGAATTGGAGAGTCGGACCATCAAGAAGGCTGAGCACTGAAGAACCGATGCTTTCGAACTGGGGGGCTGCAGAAGACTCCTGAGAGTCCCTTGGACTGCAAGGAGATCCAACCAGTCCATCCTAAAAGAAATCAGTCCTGGATATTCATCGGAAGGACTGATGCTGAAGCTGAAATTCCAATCCTTTGGCCACCTGATCGAAGAACTGACTCATTGGGAAAGACCCTGATGCTGGGAAAGATTGAAGGCAGGAGGAGAAGGGGACGACAGAGGATGAGATGGTTGGATGGCATCACCGACTCGATGGACTGGAGTGTCAGTAAGCTCCGGGAGATGGTGAAGGACAGGGAAGCCTGGTGTGCTGCGGTCCATGGGGTCGTAGAGAGTCACATGCAACTTGGTGACTGAACAACAATAGAAACAGACGTGAGCCCTCACTTTCTGACGCACAGCATCCAGGCGCAGAAAGAAAGGGCTGTGATTTACAGATGACTCTCAAGCTCATGGTCATGGTCTCAAGCCATGGGAACTGTGGTATGTGAGCAGCAATGCCACTCCCCAGCATAATCTCAAATGAACATCTGCACGTCGAAATCACACACGGAATCATCAAAGGCTACACAAATTTCCAGAGTCATCTATGAAACTAAACACCAATGTCCAACTCACAGCAGGAAATCAATGTGTGTGCTCAGTTCAATTCCCTCAAAGCTTACGTGTTCCCTGAATACTGAATTCAGACTCAATCAAGACACTGATGAGCAAAAGACCTTCTCTCTCCCCTCTTCCCTCTGACATTTAAAGTATGACTTAACTGCGTGTTAAAAATACTGACTGATGGCGCAGCCACTTTGGAAAAATTGGGATGCTTCTTCCAAATGTTAAAGAGTTACCATATGACAGAGCAATTCTCCTCTCAGGTACACACCCAAGAGAAAGTGAAGGTACACATCCAGATAAAATTTGTACACGAATGTTCACGGCAGCGCTCTCCTGAACAACTCAACAAAAGCAAACACAACTCAAATGTCCATCAGCTGATGAATGGATAAATACAACGCAGTGGTACATTCATACAAATGGAATACTCTTTGGCCATTAAAAGACTCATGCTACAACCTGAACATCCGATGACACAGACTCAATTAACCTTTTCTAATTTTTCATAAAAAAAAAAAAAAAATCAAACTACCCCTTCCAGATATTTAAGTAAAATATTGAAATTCTAATATAGCTGTCCCTTGAACAACATGGAGTTTGGGGTGAAAATCCCACACAGCTGAAAATCCACTTATAACTACAGTGGGCCCTCCATATCCTTAGCTCATCATCTGTGGACTCACTCATGACTATATAAAGCAGAAGGCATTTTCTGAAAAAACAAAAATCCATGTATAAGTGGACCGGTGCAGTTCAAACTGGTGCAGATGACCTTAGTCAAGGGCCAAAAGTACATATTTACCTTGCTACATGTTTGGCCTTAAACAAAAATACCTCATCAGATTGTTGTTCTTGTGGTTAAATTTGGGCCTATCATTTTAGTTCTGATTGGTTCTTTTTAAAACAGTACAGCAAAAAAAATATCTTCTGCAAATTTCCATCTTTTATATGTTTTTAAAATTACAAAACTTCTATCAGTTTTTTTCCATTAAAACAATTAAAGAACCAGAAAACACAAAATGTAAAGGATAAAATCAAACCCTAAAATCCATCTTCTAAAATATTAACAGTGCTTCTTATTGACAGAGGGTGGAGGGAAACCATCAGCTTTAGGTTGAGACGTGGGCTTCAACCCTGGTTTTTCGTTTTTTTTTTTTTTTTTCCTTTTTGGCCACAGGCTTTCGGGATCATAGTTCCCTGACCAGGGATGGAACCCATGCCTCCTGTATTGGAAAAGTGCAGAGTTCTAACCACTGGACCCACCAAAGAACTCCCTGGGTTTCCATTCTTGACGTCTGTGCATCTATGATTGTTTGGTTTGCTCCTCTGGGTATACCTTATCATCCTAGATCTATCGATAGTAAGCTACATGTTTTTCTAATAACTTCCAAGGTTAAGTAGGAAATCCATTTGCAGATAGACACAAATCATATTAAGAAACTAAATAAACCAAAGAATTAAGATGCAGGAGCCAGATAAGACACAGACTCATGCCCTCAATTATAATCAATTTTGCAGCTTAATTTTAATTCATAATGCTGACGAGAGGGATTGATTTTAGAAGGTGTCATCTGCTCCTGGTAAGACCCAGAAAAGTTTAAAATAGCTGGTTCAGCATTCAGCTTCATCTTCAGTTCAGTCGTGTCCAACTCTCTGCGACCCCACGGACTGCAGCACGCCTGTCTTCCCTGTTCCCTGGAGCTTGCTCAAACTCACGTCCATCGAGTCGGTGATGGCATCCAATCATCTCATCCTCTGTCGTCCCCTTCTCCTCCTCCCTTCAATCTTTCCCAGCATCAGGGTCTTTTCAAATCGGTCAGTTCTTCGCATCAGGTGGCCAAAGGACTGGAGTTTCAGCTTCAGCATCAGTCCTTCAATGAATATTCAAGACTAATCTCCTTTAGGATGGACTGGTATGATCTCCTTGCAGCCCAAGGGACTCTCAAGAGGCTTCTCCAACATCACAGCTCAAAAGCATCAATTTTTGGGCGCTCAGCTTTCTTTATGGTCCAACTCTCACATCCATACATGACTACTGCAAACACCATAGCTTTGACTAGACGGATCTTTGTTGGCAAAGTAATGTCCCTGCTTTTTAATATGCTGTCTAGGTTGGTCATAGCTTTTCTCCCAAGGAGCAAGCATCTTTTAATTTCATGGCTACAGTGACCATCTGCAGTCATTTTGGAGCCCAAGAAAATAAAGTCAGTCACTGTTTCCACATCTATTTGCCATGAAGTGATGGGACCAGATGACATGATCTTAGTTTTCTGAATGCTGAGTTTTAAGCCAACTTTTTCACTCTCCTCTTTCACTTTCATCAAGAGGCTCTTTAGTTCTTCTTCACTTTCTGCCATAAGGGTGGTGTCATCTGCGTGTCTAAGGTTATTGATATTTCTCCCGGCAATCTCTTGATTCTAGCAAGTGCTTCATCCAGCCCAGCGTTCCTCATGATGTACTCTGCATATAAGCTAAATAAGCAGGGTGACAATATACAGCCTTGATGTACTCCTTTCCCAGTTTGGAACCAGTCTGTTGTTCCGTGTTTGGTTCTAACTGTCTGCTTCTTGACGTGCATACAGATTTCTCAGGAGGCAGGTAAGGTGGTCTGGTAGCCTCATCTCTAAGAATTTTTTTTCCAAAATTCTTAGAGGGCAAAAAAGCCCAATTCATCTTAAAGAATCAACTAAGTAGCACATCATTATTTAACAATGCTTTGTCTATTACCTTCATGGAGAAGAAAATGGCAACCCACTCCAGTATTCGTGCCTGGAGAATCCCACGGACAGAGGAGCCTGGTGGGCTACGGACCACGGGGTCGCAAAGAGTCAGACACGACTTAGCGATTAAACAGTTACTTTGAACTTCAGCAAGAAGACAGACCTCAGACTCCTTCTAAAGAGACCATGTTAAAACAGAAGGTGTTCACAGTTTTGGCAAAATGCAGTTCAGTTTGAAACGAATTTCAGGTAGAGAACGAAGATCAGAGGCAGGGGTGTACCTTTAGGGTGACTTCATGTGTAGATCTCTGAACCAGTGGCCTCCCCAGCACCCGATCATAGGAACCGCCAAGTGTCTGCTGGGACCTGCCTGGTGAGAAACAAGGAGGTTGAAAAAAAGAAAAAAAGAAGAAAAAAAAACAACCAAAAGAAACCTGAAAATTCTTTGGGAATTGTTCACCTTTGATCTATCCTATTCTTCTTTTCCTTTGTCATCTCAAACACATTTTACTGCTTCATACCCTCTGTCTTCCAACTTTAACACAAACTATGCATTTTTATTTGCAATGTGAAAAAGGAAGCAATTAAACCCAGCCATCAGCATTATGGTACATGCAGAGAATTACAAGGCAAACGTCTCAAAGAAAATAAAACTGATTTTAGCTCAGACAAGTGTTCTTGCATCATTCAGTGATAATGAATGCCCACTTGAAATATCTTTGTTTTATGGAGTGTATCATATACAGTCAATAAATTAAACTGCACATGCCCTAAAGAGAAGAAAGATGCTTCACAGAAAGTTTATAAACAGTGCTTGGGCCAATGTTACAATAATCACGCCATGCATGTCTCTGTGCAGATATTCACTCATTTATGTGCTCATGCGAACAGGGAAACATTAGAATCTTTTCTTTCCCCCCTTCTTTCGGCTTCCTAAAATAAAGCAAAAGGAAGCACTGACTACTAGGTCTCAAGTTTTCTGCTATTGTTCTCCTATATTTCCATTTCAGAGCTGTTCTGTATTTGCACAGATTTCTGAAGAATCCAGGGGTATATCTCACAAGATAATCCTTCAGACCAGAAACTTGTTTATAATTTTTCAGTCAATATAAATACAAAGCAGTCAACCAGCATGTATTTAAGGATATGTATCTTCTTCCTTACAAAATGTCTTTGGTTGTGAGTGAATCCAGGCTCCTACAGGGTTTAAATTATCCACACGCTCAAAAACTAAGGAAATTAAGTTCCATATATATGCGTTAGAAATTAAATGACTTCCATTTTCTGTAAATTCTTGTTCAATAGTCTTAAGTGATATAAAAAGGTGCCAGGTTTAATGTAATTCAAATTCAGAAGCGGGGCTATGAATGAAGCTGTTTCTTATTAGGGAATTAATCAGAACCTCTTGAAATGTTTTTAAGGAAATTCAAGGAAATTATTCCCACTGAGGTATGTTTATAGTTACACTGTTCAAAGAAAGGAGATTAAAAAGATTCTATAAGCAGGTTCATAGGCTGTTAAGTTTCATTACAGTACATTTTTAAAACATCATAAGGATCTGTAAGATGAAAGTAATAACCAGAACTGAAAAAAAAATCTACCGCTGAAGGAAAATAAGATTTAAACAAAACTCTACAGTTGTTTGAATAGACATTTAAGGGCATTAGACTGAAGCAGGGACAAGGGAATACGGACTTTTCTTATAAAATAAAAATGCATTTCATTATGAAATAAATTCTCCAGTAGAGATGAAATAGGACGATACTCCTGAGAGTAACCTGACGCAGAAAGCAAATGACTATTTTCAGGACTGCATTGCAAACCCAGAATAGCCTTCTGATGAGACTGCTAAACACCATAAACTATCAAAATATGAGCAGATGTCACCACAATAAGCCCCACATTGCTTGAAAATTAAAACATTAAAATCCATAATAATTCAATTAGGCAATTAATATATAAACAGCTCCTATTACAAGCTGTTCAGGAAAAAAAAAAAAAAAAGCCTTAGTATTTAGTATTTGGACCTATTCTTTGGTCCAAAACAGATGGTAACTCACAAAGTGAAGGTTATCTTTGATAGAAGTTGTTAAATTCAGTAAGAGTAATTAACATCATCTGTGTGTTATAAACACACAAAACATGTGAAATACGACTTTGGTTAACGACATTCTGGTTATGCAACATGACAAAATTAATTAGTTTACTGCTAAAAATAAGAAGTTAAAGCGAGAAATCTGACCTTCCAATACCTTGTCATTGTTGATTTTCCCATTATGAACAACCAAAGTGAACCACTATCCATTAACCGTGCTGGCAAGAATTTATGGGACTGAAATATTTGTGGGACATGCAAATGATTTTAACAAATGCAATATATTCCTTAATGCTCAAAGGTAAACATAAAACGAAGTGACAGTGTGAGTCCCTCAGCCATGTCTGAGTCTTTGTGACCCTGCGGACCGCAGCCCGCCAGGATCCTCTGTCCATGGAATTCTCCAGGTAAGGATACTGCAGTGGATTCCTTCTCCAGGGGATCTTCCCGACCCAGGGACTGAACGTGGGCCTCCTGCATTGCAGACAGATTCTTTGCCGACTGAGCCAAGTAAACCCTGATAAAAACATGGAAGCATCATGGCACGTCCACAGTGATACCAAGCACTTTCAACCAGGGGTGGTTATGTCCACTGCACCAGGGGACTCTAGGATATTAGGCAATGTCTGGAAACATTTTTCCGTTGTCACAACTGGAGGAGGGAAGCTACTGGCATAGCATTAAGCATCTACAACTCACAGAACAGTCTTCCACACAGTAGACGGATCAGGCCCCCAAATGCCAATAATACCCAGAAACTATACTTTAATAGGACAGACTCTAGTGTTAGGTAGGTTAGACTAGGGAAACAGACTCCAAGATGGTAGTCAGAGGAAGGGACGACTAAAAGAACCACGTGCAGGGCAGACAAAGGAAAGGGAAAAGCCCATGGAAAGGAAAACTTGAGGCCTGGGATAAGAACCTCTGCGGCGGGGGCGGGGCAGGGAGGGGAGAAGCCTAACACGCCCCTTTCCCTGATTGGCTTGACCATACATCCTAATTGCATTCCCTTCCCTGATTGGCTGCAGATACAAGCCCTATTTTAGTCAATGGAGCCCCAGGAACCGCCAAGGGGAAGAGAAAAATGTATACAAAGGGAAACCTAAAAATGAGACCAGACCACTCCAATAGGTGTGGGTCCATTCTCATCTCTCAAGACTCTCCTGCATGTGGCTTGCCTAACAGATCCTGCCTGCTTGAGCTGTGTCGGTCGGTTGTTTTAATTCTTTGCTATGACGTGACAAGAACAGAGGGGAAAAATAACCTACTTGACAGACTCACCAAGTAGACAATTCTCGTCACGACTTCTGCCTTATTCTTACTGTGAATTATGAGAAGTAATGCTTTCACACGGGCCTCAGATTCAGAAAGGATTACCTAGGGGACACTTCAGCATAGATTGTCACAATCTAAAACAGGTTACCGAGGTCAATTATGGATTCTGTGTAGAGAAAATGGTTCACTAAGAGACACAAAAACATAAAAACATCAGATATCCAACTGCAAAATAATTCAAGGCATTCCGTGAATTAAGAGCATGGGAATAACACAGAATTCTGATAAATGGGGGCTCCCATTGCAGGGGGCACATTTCCTGGGAAGTTGGAACTAGGACCCCACAGGCTTTGAATCATAGCCAAAAAAAAAAAAAAAAAATCTGATAAAAAACATTTAAGAGCAATGAAGCAAAATAATAACTATTACAGAGAGAAAGTATCTGGAAAAATAGGAATACCAAAACATTCAAGGTTCAGCAGGTAATTCCATCACTTAATGAGGTACACATGGAAGAAGAAATTTTATCTTTCATTTCAAAGAAGAATATCTGTGTTTGCAAAAAAAAAAATGGCTTTAACAAAATAAAACTGAAATTTGAGTGGGAGGGCTTGAAATTCAAGTATAAAAGATTATAAAAGAGGAAAATTGTACACTTATCCCTTTCTGTAAATACATAACATGTAAACGCTTTCTGTAATAAAAAGTCCTGAAAAAAGTTAAGCAAAATGTTGAAAATTTCTGATGCTTAGTAATGAATACTTGGAGGTCCATTATTCTCTTCATTTCTTAGTATGTTTGAAATCTGCCAGAGTAAAAGGTTTTTTTTTTTTTTATTCACATAAAAAGATCTGTGAACTTATTGATCTGCCCTTGTTACTTATGAGGCTTACTTTTTCAAAGTAAGCTACTTTGAAAGCAAGAACAATGCCTTATACCATCTCTTGATACTTCACTGTGGCTAATGCATTACTCTACATTCAGTGATAAACAGCTCATCAGGGTCTGTTGAAATGTTACAAACAGAATGTCTTTTTTGGGGGTAGCTAGATACAGTTAAGTGTCTTCTGGCTCTGAGATTCCCTGCTATCAAGATTCAGTGTATCTGCTTATGCTTAACTCTTAACTCACCAAGACACCAAAAAAACACCTGGCCAGGTGATCAAGTCACATGTTAGTCTTTTCCAAAGCACAGGTGAAGAGATTCCAAGTTTGGCTTGTTTTTTTTCAATCACAAAGCAGCAAATTAGAGAGAGATGTCAGGGGTCTAACACCCTGCTTTCAAGCAGTTTATGTCTGAGTTCCCACCAATATTCGCTTAAACGTCCATGATTAACAAGAAGGTAGAAAAAAAGCCTCCCAGAGGTAAGGACCAGGGAACTGGAGCTTTGAGAAAAGACTACTGTGTGACTTGATGACTGCTGCCCTGGAAAAACAAAAGGAAAGTGGAACTGAACTCACGAGATTTTGCGCATTAAAGGAAACTGTGAACGAGACAAAAAGACAACCTACAGGCTGGGCTGCAATTCAACGGGGCTCAAGTTTCCAAAATACATGAATAGCTCATACGACTCAATGACGGAAAACCAAACAACTCCACCAAAAAATTCGCAGACCAAAACAGATACTCCTCCAAAGAAGACATACAAATAGCCAATGAGCACATGAGAAGATGCTCAATGTTGCTAACTGCTAGACAAATTCAAATCAAAACTACAGTGATGCATCACCTCACACAGGTCCGAATGGCCATCATCAAAAAGTCTACAGGTAATAAATGCTGGAGATGGTGTGGAGAAAAGGGAACTTCTCCTACCCTGTTGGCGGAAATGCATTTGGTGTGGCCCCTCTAAAGAACGGTATGGAGGCCCCTTAAAAACCTCAAAGTAGAATTACCACAGGATTCAGTGGTCCCACTCCTGGGTATATATCTAGAGAAAACCCTAATTTGAAGAGACACACGCACCCAAATATTCATAGCAGCAGTATGTACAATAGCTAGGAGGTGGAAGAAACGTTCATGGACAGATGAAATGATAAAGGCGTGATATGTTGTTGTTTAGTCGCTAGGTCACGTCTGACTGTTTTGCGACCCCATGGACTGTAGCCCACCAGGCTCCTCTGGCCACGGGATGTCTCAGGCAAGAATACTAGAGCGCATTGTCATTTCCTCCTGCAAGGGGTCTTTCTGACCCAGGGATCAAACCCACGTCACCAGCATTTGCAGGTGGATTCTTTACCAATGAGCCACCTGGGAAGCCCCAAACATGTGGTGTGTATAAATATGTGTGTGTCTGTGTGGCTCAGTTGTGTCCAACTTTTTGCAACCCCATAGACTGGGGTAGCCTGCCAGGCTCCTCTGTCCATGGGATTCTCCAGGCAAGAATATGGTAGTGGGCTGCCATGCCCTTCTCCAATATATCGATATCCACCCATCCATATATACACACACATACATATATTAGAATACTACTCAGACATAAAAAAGGATGAAATAATGCATATTGATTTATACATAGTTGCATCTACTGTGGATCTGTTCTAAGTGCCTTAACGTTATGCAATCCTGCTAATAACTAATGAGAGAATCCTTCCTACCGGAGTGTGACAGCACGCTTCCAACGAGGAACCGAGGTACCACCACGAGCAGCGTCATACCAGGGGTCACACACAGCAAATTATCACTTTGCCATGATGTTTTCCTGGTTCTGAGCTGCAGGCAACAGAAATTCTGTGAACCACTGTCCTTCTCTAGCGGCTTCCATTGAGGCTCAGCTGGTAGAGAATCCGCCTGCAGTGCGGGAGACCCCCGTTCGATGCCTGGGTCAGGAAGACCCCTGGAGAAGGGATGGGCTACCCACCCCAGTATTCTTGGGCTGGAAGGAAGGCTGACGGGGGAAGGGGAAGGAAGGGAGGGGATGGAAGGGAGAGGGAGGAAGGGGAAGGAAGGCGGAGGGAGGAAAGGGAAGGAAGGCGGAGGGGGGAAAGGGAAGGAAGGCGGGGGGGGGGGAAGGGGAAGGAAGGCGGAGGGGGGAAGGGGACGGAAGGCGGAGGGAGGAAGGGGAAGGAAGGCGGAGGGAGGAAAGGGAAGGAAGGCCGAGGGGGGAAGGGGAAGGAAGGGAGGGGAGGAAGGGGAAGGAACGCGGCAGGAGGAAGGGGAAGAAAGGCAGAGGGAGCAAGGGGAAGGAAGGCGGAGGGGAGAAGGGGAAGGAAGGCTGAGGGAGGAAGGGGAAGGAAGGTGGAGGGGGGAAGGGGAAGGAACGCGGAGGGAGGAAGAGGAAGGAAGGCAGGGGGAGGAAGGGGAAGGAAGGCGGGTGGGGAAGGGGAAGGAAGGCGGAGGGAGGAAAGGGAAGGAAGGCGGGGGGAGGAAGGGGAAGGAACGCGGAGGGAGGAAGGGGAAGGAAGGTGGAGGGAGGAAAGGGAAGGAAGGCAGAAGGAGGAAGGGGAAGGAAGGCGGAGGGAGGAAAGGGAAGGAAGGCGGAGGGAGCAAGGGGAAGGAAGGCGGAGGGGGGAAGGGGAAGGAAGGCGGAGGGAGGAAGGGGAAGGAAGGCTGAGGGAGGAAGGGGAAGGAAGGCGGAGGGGGGAAGGGGAAGGTAGGGAGGGGGAGGAAGGGGAAGGAATGCGGGGGGAGGAAGGGGAAGGAAGGCGGCAGGAGGAAGGGGAAGGAAGGCAGGGGGAGGAAGAGGAAGGAAGGCGGGGGGAGGAAGGGGAAGGAAGGCTGAGAGAGGAAGGGGAAGGAAGGCGGCAGGAGGAAGGGGAAGGAAGGGAGGGGGAGGAAGGGGAAGGAACGCGGGGGGAGGAAGGGGAAGGAAGGCAGGGGGAGGAAGGGGAAGGAAGGCGGAGGGGGGAAGGAGAAGGAAGGCGGATGGGGGAAGGGGAAGGAAGGCAGCGGGAGGAAGGGGAAGGAAGGCTGAGGGAGGAAGGGGAAGGAACGCGGGGGGAGGAAGGGGAAGGAAGGCTGAGAGAGTAAGGGGAAGGAAGGCGGAGGGGGGAAGGGGAAGGAAGGCGGAGGGAGGAAGGGGAAGGAAGGCGGAGGGGGGAAGGGGAAGGAAGGCGGAGGGGGGAAGGGGAAGGAAGGCAGGGGGAGGAAGGGGAAGGAAGGCTGAGGGAGGAAGGGGAAGGAAGGCTGAGGGAGGAAGGGGAAGGAACGCGGGGGGAGGAAGGGGAAGGAAGGCTGAGAGAGTAAGGGGAAGGAAGGCGGAGGGGGGAAGGGGAAGGAAGGCAGGGGGAGGAAGGGGAAGGAACGCGGAGGGGGGAAGGGGAAGGAAGGCGGAGGGGGGAAGGGGAAGGAAGGCAGCGGGAGGAAGGGGAAGGAAGGCGGGTGGAGGAAGGGGAAGGAAGGGAGGGGGAGGAAGGGGAAGGAATGCGGGGGGAGGAAGGGGAAGGAAGGCGGAGGGAGGAAGAGGAAGGAAGGCGGCAGGAGGAAGGGGGAAGGCGGAGGTGGGAGGGGAAGGAAGGCTGAGGGAGGAAGGGGAAGGACGGCGGAGGGGGGAAGGGGAAGGAAGGCTGAGAGAGTAAGGGGAAGGAAGGCGGAGGGGGGAAGGGGAAGGAAGGCAGGGGGAGGAAGGGGAAGGAAGGCGGAGGGGGGAAGGGGAAGGAAGGCGGAGGGAGGAAGGGGAAGGAAGGGAGGGGGAGGAAGGGGAAGGAACGCGGGGGAAGAAGGGGAAGGAAGGCGGAGGCGGGAAGGGGAAGGAAGGGAGGGGGAGGAAGGGGAAGGAATGCGGGTGGAGGAAGGGGAAGGAAGGCGGAGGGGGGAAGGGGAAGGAAGGCAGGGGGAGGAAGGGGAAGGAAGGCTGAGGGAGGAAGGGGAAGGAAGGCGGAGGGGGGAAGGGGAAGGAAGGCAGCGGGAGGAAGGGGAAGGAAGGCGGAGGGGGGAAGGGGAAGGAAGGCGGAGGGAGGAAGGGGAAGGAAGGGAGGGGGAGGAAGGGGAAGGAACGCGGGGGAAGAAGGGGAAGGAAGGCGGAGGCGGGAAGGGGAAGGAAGGGAGGGGGAGGAAGGGGAAGGAATGCGGGTGGAGGAAGGGGAAGGAAGGCGGAGGGGGGAAGGGGAAGGAAGGCAGGGGGAGGAAGGGGAAGGAAGGCTGAGGGAGGAAGGGGAAGGAAGGCGGAGGGGGGAAGGGGAAGGAAGGCAGCGGGAGGAAGGGGAAGGAAGGCAGGGGGAGGAAGAGGAAGGAAGGCGGGGGGAGGAAGGGGAAGGAACCCGGAGGGGGGAAGGGGAAGGAAGGCTGAGAGAGCAAGGGGAAGGAAGGCAGGGGGAGGAAGAGGAAGGAAGGCGGGGGGAGGAAGGGGAAGGAACCCGGAGGGGGGAAGGGGAAGGAAGGCTGAGGGAGGAAGGGGAAGGAAGGCGGGGGGAGGAAGGGGAAGGAAGGCGGAGGGGGGAAGGGGAAGGAAGGGAGGGGTAGGAAGGGGAAGGAACGCGGGTGGAGGAAGGGGAAGGAAGGCTGAGAGAGCAAGGGGAAGGAAGGCAGGGGGAGGAAGAGGAAGGAAGGCGGGGGGAGGAAGGGGAAGGAACCCGGAGGGGGGAAGGGGAAGGAAGGCTGAGGGAGGAAGGGGAAGGAAGGGAGGGGGAGGAAGGGGAAGGAAGGCGGAGGCGGGAAGGGGAAGGAAGGGATGGGGAGGAAGGGGAAGGAATGCGGGTGGAGGAAGGGGAAGGAAGGCGGCAGGAGGAAGGGGAAGGAAGGCAGGGGGAGGAAGAGGAAGGAAGGCGGGGGGAGGAAGGGGAAGGAAGGCTGAGAGAGGAAGGGGAAGGAAGGCGGCAGGAGGAAGGGCAAGGAAGGGAGGGGGAGGAAGGGGAAGGAACGCGGGGGGAGGAAGGGGAAGGAAGGCGGAGGGGGGAAGGGGAAGGTAGGGAGGGGGAGGAAGGGGAAGGAATGCGGGGGGAGGAAGGGGAAGGAAGGCAGGGGGAGGAAGGGGAAGGAAGGCGGAGGGGGGAAGGAGAAGGAAGGGAGGGGTAGGAAGGGGAAGGAACGCGGAGGGGGGAAGGGGAAGAAAGGCGGAGGTGGGAAGGGGAAGGAAGGCGGAGGGGGGAAGGGGAAGGAAGGCAGGGGGAGGAAGGGGAAGGAAGGCGGAGGGGGGAAGGGGAAGGAAGGCGGAGGGGGGAAGGGGAAGGAAGGCAGCGGGAGGAAGGGGAAGGAAGGCTGAGGGAGGAAGGGGAAGGAAGGCTGAGGGAGGAAGGGGAAGGAACGCGGGGGGAGGAAGGGGAAGGAAGGCTGAGAGAGTAAGGGGAAGGAAGGCGGAGGGGGGAAGGGGAAGGAAGGCAGGGGGAGGAAGGGGAAGGAACGCGGAGGGGGGAAGGGGAAGGAAGGCGGAGGGGGGAAGGGGAAGGAAGGCAGCGGGAGGAAGGGGAAGGAAGGCGGGTGGAGGAAGGGGAAGGAAGGCGGGTGGAGGAAGGGGAAGGAAGGCGGAGGGAGGAAGAGGAAGGAAGGCGGCAGGAGGAAGGGGAAGGAAGGGAGGGGTAGGAAGGGGAAGGAACGCGGGTGGAGGAAGGGGAAGGAAGGCTGAGAGAGGAAGGGGAAGGAAGGCGGAGGTGGGAAGGGGAAGTAAGGCGGAGGGAGGAAGGGGAAGAAAGGCGGAGGTGGGAAGGGGAAGGAAGGCAGGGGGAGGAAGGGGAAGGAAGGCGGAGGGGGGAAGGGGAAGGAAGGGAGGGGGAGGAAGGGGAAGGAAGGCAGGGGGAGGAAGGGGAAGGAACGCGGAGGGGGGAAGGGGAAGGAAGGCGGAGGGAGGAAGGGGAAGGAAGGGAGGGGGAGGAAGGGGAAGGAACGCGGGGGAAGAAGGGGAAGGAAGGCGGAGGCGGGAAGGGGAAGGAAGGGAGGGGGA
The DNA here is from genome assembly GCA_949782905.1 of Rangifer tarandus platyrhynchus. NCBI lineage: Eukaryota > Metazoa > Chordata > Mammalia > Artiodactyla > Cervidae > Rangifer > Rangifer tarandus. The sequence continues at coordinate 7,197,301 of OX460343.1, read as the reverse complement.
GGAAGGGGAAGGAACGCGGGGGAGGAAGGGGAAGGAAGGCGGAGGTGGGAAGGGGAAGGAAGGCGGAGGGGGGAAGGGGAAGGAAGGCAGGGGGAGGAAGGGGAAGGAAGGCGGAGGGGGGAAGGGGAAGGAAGGCGGAGGGGGGAAGGGGAAGTAAGGCAGCGGGAGGAAGGGGAAGGAAGGCTGAGGGAGGAAGGGGAAGGAAGGCTGAGGGAGGAAGGGGAAGGAACGCGGGGGGAGGAAGGGGAAGGAAGGCTGAGAGAGTAAGGGGAAGGAAGGCTGAGAGAGGAAGGGGAAGGAAGGCGTAGGGAGGAAGGGGAAGGAAGGCGGCGGGAGGAAGGGGAAGGAAAGGAGGGGGAGGAAGGGGAAGGAAGGAGGGGGGAGGATGGGGAAGGAAGGCGGAGGGGGGAAGGGGAAGGAAGGAGGGGGGAGGATGGGGAAGGAAGGCGGAGGGGGGAAGGGGAAGGAAGGCAGGGGGAGGAAGGGGAAGGAAGGCGGAGGGAGGAAGGGGAAGGAACGCAGGGGGAGGAAGGGGAAGGAAGGCGGACGGAGGAAGCGGAAGGAAGGCGGCAGGAGGAAGGGGAAGGAAGGCAGGGGGAGGAAGGGGAAGGAACGCGGAGGGGGGAAGGGGAAGGAAGGCGGAGGTGGGAAGGGGAAGGAAGGCGGAGGGAGGAAAGGGAAGGAAGGCGGAGGGGGGAAGGGGAAGGAAGGCGGAGGGGGGAAGGGGAAGGAAGGCGGAGGGGGGAAGGGGAAGGTAGGGAGGGGGAGGAAGGGGAAGGAATGCGGGGGGAGGAAGGGGAAGGAAGGCAGGGGGAGGAAGAGGAAGGAAGGCGGAGGGGGGAAGGAGAAGGAAGGGAGGGGTAGGAAGGGGAAGGAACGCGGAGGGGGGAAGGGGAAGAAAGGCGGAGGTGGGAAGGGGAAGGAAGGCGGAGGGGGGAAGGGGAAGGAAGGCAGGGGGAGGAAGGGGAAGGAAGGCGGAGGGGGGAAGGGGAAGGAAGGCGGAGGGGGGAAGGGGAAGGAAGGCAGCGGGAGGAAGGGGAAGGAAGGCTGAGGGAGGAAGGGGAAGGAAGGCTGAGGGAGGAAGGGGAAGGAACGCGGGGGGAGGAAGGGGAAGGAAGGCAGGGGGAGGAAGGGGAAGGAAGGCGGAGGGGGGAAGGAGAAGGAAGGGAGGGGTAGGAAGGGGAAGGAACGCGGAGGGGGGAAGGGGAAGAAAGGCGGAGGTGGGAAGGGGAAGGAAGGCGGAGGGGGGAAGGGGAAGGAAGGCAGGGGGAGGAAGGGGAAGGAAGGCGGAGGGGGGAAGGGGAAGGAAGGCGGAGGGGGGAAGGGGAAGGAAGGCAGCGGGAGGAAGGGGAAGGAAGGCTGAGGGAGGAAGGGGAAGGAAGGCTGAGGGAGGAAGGGGAAGGAACGCGGGGGGAGGAAGGGGAAGGAAGGCTGAGAGAGTAAGGGGAAGGAAGGCGGAGGGGGGAAGGGGAAGGAAGGCAGGGGGAGGAAGGGGAAGGAACGCGGAGGGGGGAAGGGGAAGGAAGGCGGAGGGGGGAAGGGGAAGGAAGGCAGCGGGAGGAAGGGGAAGGAAGGCGGGTGGAGGAAGGGGAAGGAAGGCGGGTGGAGGAAGGGGAAGGAAGGGAGGGGGAGGAAGGGGAAGGAATGCGGGGGGAGGAAGGGGAAGGAAGGCGGAGGGAGGAAGAGGAAGGAAGGCGGCAGGAGGAAGGGGGAAGGCGGAGGTGGGAGGGGAAGGAAGGCTGAGGGAGGAAGGGGAAGGACGGCGGAGGGGGGAAGGGGAAGGAAGGCGGAGGGAGGAAGGGGAAGGAAGGCGTAGGGGGGAAGGGGAAGAAAAGCGGAGGGAGGAAGGGGAAGGAACGCGGAGGGGGGAGGAAGGGGAAGGAAGGCGGCGGGAGGAAGGGGAAGGAAGGCTGAGAGAGGAAGGGGAAGGAAGGCGGCAGGAGGAAGGGCAAGGAAGGGAGGGGGAGGAAGGGGAAGGAACGCGGGGGGAGGAAGGGGAAGGAAGGCAGGGGGAGGAAGGGGAAGGAAGGCGGAGGGGGGAAGGAGAAGGAAGGGAGGGGTAGGAAGGGGAAGGAACGCGGAGGGGGGAAGGGGAAGAAAGGCGGAGGTGGGAAGGGGAAGGAAGGCGGAGGGGGGAAGGGGAAGGAAGGCAGGGGGAGGAAGGGGAAGGAAGGCGGAGGGGGGAAGGGGAAGGAAGGCGGAGGGGGGAAGGGGAAGGAAGGCGGAGGGAGGAAGGGGAAGGAACGCAGGGGGAGGAAGGGGAAGGAACGCGGAGGGGGGAAGGGGAAGGAAGGCGGAGGGGGGAAGGGGAAGGAAGGCGGAGGGAGGAAGGGGAAGGAACGCAGGGGGAGGAAGGGGAAGGAACGCGGAGGGGGGAAGGGGAAGGAAGGCGGAGGTGGGAAGGGGAAGGAAGGCGGAGGGAGGAAAGGGAAGGAAGGCGGAGGGGGGAAGGGGAAGGAAGGCGGAGGGGGGAAGGGGAAGGAAGGCGGAGGGGGGAAGGGGAAGGTAGGGAGGGGGAGGAAGGGGAAGGAATGCGGGGGGAGGAAGGGGAAGGAAGGCAGGGGAAGGAAGAGGAAGGAAGGCTGAGGGAGGAAGGGGAAGGAAGGCGGCAGGAGGAAGGGGAAGGAAGGCAGGGGGAGGAAGAGGAAGGAAGGCGGGGGGAGGAAGGGGAAGGAAGGCTGAGAGAGGAAGGGGAAGGAAGGCGGCAGGAGGAAGGGCAAGGAAGGGAGGGGGAGGAAGGGGAAGGAACGCGGGGGGAGGAAGGGGAAGGAAGGCAGGGGGAGGAAGGGGAAGGAAGGCGGAGGGGGGAAGGAGAAGGAAGGGAGGGGTAGGAAGGGGAAGGAACGCGGAGGGGGGAAGGGGAAGAAAGGCGGAGGTGGGAAGGGGAAGGAAGGCGGAGGGGGGAAGGGGAAGGAAGGCAGGGGGAGGAAGGGGAAGGAAGGCGGAGGGGGGAAGGGGAAGGAAGGCAGAGGGGGGAAGGGGAAGGAAGGCAGCGGGAGGAAGGGGAAGGAAGGCTGAGGGAGGAAGGGGAAGGAAGGCTGAGGGAGGAAGGGGAAGGAACGCGGGGGGAGGAAGGGGAAGGAAGGCTGAGAGAGTAAGGGGAAGGAAGGCGGAGGGGGGAAGGGGAAGGAAGGCAGGGGGAGGAAGGGGAAGGAACGCGGAGGGGGGAAGGGGAAGGAAGGCGGAGGGGGGAAGGGGAAGGAAGGCAGCGGGAGGAAGGGGAAGGAAGGCGGGTGGAGGAAGGGGAAGGAAGGCGGGTGGAGGAAGGGGAAGGAAGGGAGGGGGAGGAAGGGGAAGGAATGCGGGGGGAGGAAGGGGAAGGAAGGCGGAGGGAGGAAGAGGAAGGAAGGCGGCAGGAGGAAGGGGAAGGAAGGCTGAGAGAGGAAGGGGAAGGAAGGCGTAGGGAGGAAGGGGAAGGAAGGCGGCAGGAGGAAGGGGAAGGAAGGGAGGGGTAGGAAGGGGAAGGAACGCGGGTGGAGGAAGGGGAAGGAAGGCTGAGAGAGGAAGGGGAAGGAAGGCGGAGGTGGGAAGGGGAAGTAAGGCGGAGGGAGGAAGGGGAAGAAAGGCGGAGGTGGGAAGGGGAAGGAAGGCAGGGGGAGGAAGGGGAAGGAAGGCGGAGGGGGGAAGGGGAAGGAAGGGAGGGGGAGGAAGGGGAAGGAAGGCAGGGGGAGGAAGGGGAAGGAACGCGGAGGGGGGAAGGGGAAGGAAGGCGGAGGGAGGAAGGGGAAGGAAGGGAGGGGGAGGAAGGGGAAGGAACGCGGGGGAAGAAGGGGAAGGAAGGCGGAGGCGGGAAGGGGAAGGAAGGGAGGGGGAGGAAGGGGAAGGAATGCGGGTGGAGGAAGGGGAAGGAAGGCGGAGGGGGGAAGGGGAAGGAAGGCGGCAGGAGGAAGGGGAAGGAAGGCAGGGGGAGGAAGAGGAAGGAAGGCGGGGGGAGGAAGGGGAAGGAACCCGGAGGGGGGAAGGGGAAGGAAGGCTGAGAGAGCAAGGGGAAGGAAGGCAGGGGGAGGAAGAGGAAGGAAGGCGGGGGGAGGAAGGGGAAGGAAGGCTGAGGGAGGAAGGGGAAGGAAGGCGGCAGGAGGAAGGGGAAGGAAGGCGGCAGGAGGAAGGGGAAGGAAGGCAGGGGGAGGAAGAGGAAGGAAGGCGGGGGGAGGAAGGGGAAGGAACCCGGAGGGGGGAAGGGGAAGGAAGGCTGAGGGAGGAAGGGGAAGGAAGGCGGGGGGAGGAAGGGGAAGGAAGGCGGAGGGGGGAAGGGGAAGGAAGGGAGGGGTAGGAAGGGGAAGGAACGCGGGTGGAGGAAGGGGAAGGAAGGCTGAGAGAGCAAGGGGAAGGAAGGCAGGGGGAGGAAGAGGAAGGAAGGCGGGGGGAGGAAGGGGAAGGAACCCGGAGGGGGGAAGGGGAAGGAAGGCTGAGGGAGGAAGGGGAAGGAAGGGAGGGGGAGGAAGGGGAAGGAAGGCGGAGGCGGGAAGGGGAAGGAAGGGATGGGGAGGAAGGGGAAGGAATGCGGGTGGAGGAAGGGGAAGGAAGGCGGCAGGAGGAAGGGGAAGGAAGGCGGGGGGAGGAAGGGGAAGGAAGGCGGAGGGAGGAAGGGGAAGGAAGGCGGAGGCGGGAAGGGGAAGGAAGGGAGGGGGAGGAAGGGGAAGGAATGCGGGTGGAGGAAGGGGAAAAAGGCGGCAGGAGGAAGGGGAAGGAAGGCGGCAGGAGGAAGGGGAAGTAAGGCAGGGGGAGGAAGAGGAAGGAAGGCGGGGGGAGGAAGGGGAAGGAACCCGGAGGGGGGAAGGGGAAGGAAGGCTGAGAGAGCAAGGGGAAGGAAGGCAGGGGGAGGAAGAGGAAGGAAGGCGGGGGGAGGAAGGGGAAGGAAGGCTGAGGGAGGAAGGGGAAGGAAGGCGGCAGGAGGAAGGGGAAGGAAGGCGGCAGGAGGAAGGGGAAGGAAGGCAGGGGGAGGAAGAGGAAGGAAGGCGGGGGGAGGAAGGGGAAGGAACCCGGAGGGGGGAAGGGGAAGGAAGGCTGAGGGAGGAAGGGGAAGGAAGGCGGGGGGAGGAAGGGGAAGGAAGGCTGAGAGAGTAAGGGGAAGGAAGGCGGAGGGGGGAAGGGGAAGGAAGGCAGGGGGAGGAAGGGGAAGGAAGGCGGGGGGAGGAAGGGGAAGGAAGGCTGAGGGAGGAAGGGGAAGGAAGGCGGCAGGAGGAAGGGGAAGGAAGGCGGCAGGAGGAAGGGGAAGGAAGGCAGGGGGAGGAAGAGGAAGGAAGGCGGGGGGAGGAAGGGGAAGGAACCCGGAGGGGGGAAGGGGAAGGAAGGCTGAGGGAGGAAGGGGAAGGAACGCGGGGGGAGGAAGGGGAAGGAAGGCTGAGAGAGTAAGGGGAAGGAAGGCGGAGGGGGGAAGGGGAAGGAAGGCAGGGGGAGGAAGGGGAAGGAACGCGGAGGGGGGAAGGGGAAGGAAGGCGGAGGGGGGAAGGGGAAGGAAGGCAGCGGGAGGAAGGGGAAGGAAGGCGGGTGGAGGAAGGGGAAGGAAGGCGGAGGGAGGAAGGGGAAGGAAGGGAGGGGGAGGAAGGGGAAGGAATGCGGGGGGAGGAAGGGGAAGGAAGGCGGAGGGAGGAAGAGGAAGGAAGGCGGCAGGAGGAAGGGGAAGGAAGGCTGAGAGAGGAAGGGGAAGGAAGGCGTAGGGAGGAAGGGGAAGGAAGGCGGCAGGAGGAAGGGGAAGGAAGGGAGGGGTAGGAAGGGGAAGGAACGCGGGTGGAGGAAGGGGAAGGAAGGCTGAGAGAGGAAGGGGAAGGAAGGCAGAGGTGGGAAGGGGAAGTAAGGCGGAGGGAGGAAGGGGAAGAAAGGCGGAGGTGGGAAGGGGAAGGAAGGCAGGGGGAGGAAGGGGAAGGAAGGCGGAGGGGGGAAGGGGAAGGAAGGGAGGGGGAGGAAGGGGAAGGAAGGCAGGGGGAGGAAGGGGAAGGAACGCGGAGGGGGGAAGGGGAAGGAAGGCAGGGGGAGGAAGGGGAAGGAAGGGAGGGGGAGGAAGGGGAAGGAAGGCTGAGAGAGCAAGGGGAAGGAATGCGGGTGGAGGAAGGGGAAGGAAGGCGGAGGGGGGAAGGGGAAGGAAGGCGGAGGGGGGAAGGGGAAGGAAGGCAGGGGGAGGAAGGGGAAGGAAGGCGTAGGGAGGAAGGGGAAGGAAGGCGGAGGGGGGAAGGGGAAGGAAGGCAGCGGGAGGAAGGGGAAGGAAGGCAGCGGGAGGAAGGGGAAGGAAGGCGGAGGGGGGAAGGGGAAGGAAGGCAGGGGGAGGAAGGGGAAGGAACGCGGAGGGGGGAAGGGGAAGGAAGGGAGGGGGAGGAAGGGGAAGGAACGCGGGGGAGGAAGGGGAAGGAAGGCGGAGGCGGGAAGGGGAAGGAAGGGAGGGGGAGGAAGGGGAAGGAATGCGGGTGGAGGAAGGGGAAGGAAGGCGGAGGGGGGAAGGGGAAGGAAGGCGGCAGGAGGAAGGGGAAGGAAGGCGGCAGGAGGAAGGGGAAGGAAGGCAGGGGGAGGAAGAGGAAGGAAGGCGGGGGGAGGAAGGGGAAGGAACCCGGAGGGGGGAAGGGGAAGGAAGGCTGAGAGAGCAAGGGGAAGGAAGGCAGGGGGAGGAAGAGGAAGGAAGGCGGGGGGAGGAAGGGGAAGGAAGGCTGAGGGAGGAAGGGGAAGGAAGGCGGCAGGAGGAAGGGGAAGGAACCCGGAGGGGGGAGGGGGAAGGAAGGCTGAGGGAGGAAGGGGAAGGAAGGCGGGGGGAGGAAGGGGAAGGAAGGCGGAGGGGGGAAGGGGAAGGAAGGGAGGGGTAGGAAGGGGAAGGAACGCGGGTGGAGGAAGGGGAAGGAAGGCTGAGAGAGCAAGGGGAAGGAAGGCAGGGGGAGGAAGAGGAAGGAAGGCGGGGGGAGGAAGGGGAAGGAACCCGGAGGGGGGAAGGGGAAGGAAGGCTGAGGGAGGAAGGGGAAGGAAGGGAGGGGGAGGAAGGGGAAGGAAGGCGGAGGCGGGAAGGGGAAGGAAGGGAGGGGGAGGAAGGGGAAGGAATGCGGGTGGAGGAAGGGGAAGGAAGGCGGCAGGAGGAAGGGGAAGGAAGGCGGGGGGAGGAAGGGGAAGGAAGGCGGAGGGGGGAAGGGGAAGGAAGGCGGAGGGAGGAAGGGGAAGGAAGGCGGAGGGGGGAAGGGGAAGGAAGGCGGAGGGGGGAAGGGGAAGGAAGGCGTAGGGAGGAAGGGGAAGGAAGGCGGAGGGGGGAAGGGGAAGGAAGGCTGAGGGAGGAAGGGGAAGGAAGGCAGCGGGAGGAAGGGGAAGGAAGGCAGCGGGAGGAAGGGGAACGAAGGCGGAGGGGGGAAGGGGAAGGAAGGGAGGGGGAGGAAGGGGAAGGAACGCGGAGGGGGGAAGGGGAAGGAAGGCAGGGGGAGGAAGGGGAAGGAACGCGGAGGGGGGAAGGGGAAGGAAGGCGGAGGGAGGAAGGGGAAGAAAGGGAGGGGTAGGAAGGGGAAGGAACGCGGGTGGAGGAAGGGGAAGGAAGGCGGGGGGAGGAAGGGGAAGGAAGGCGTAGGGAGGAAAGGGAAGGAAGGGAGGGGGAGGAAGGGGAAGGAACGCGGAGGGGGGAAGGGGAAGGAAGGCTGAGGTGGGAAGGGGAAGGAAGGCGGAGGGAGGAAAGGGAAGGAAGGCGGAGGGGGGAAGGGGAAGGAAGGCGGAGGGGGGAAGGGGAAGGAAGGCGGAGGGAGGAAAGGGAAGGAAGGCGGAGGGGGGAAGGGGAAGGAAGGCGGAGGGGGGAAGGGGAAGGAAGGCGGAGGGGGGAAGGGGAAGGTAGGGAGGGGGAGGAAGGGGAAGGAATGCGGGGGGAGGAAGGGGAAGGAAGGCAGGGGAAGGAAGAGGAAGGAAGGCTGAGGGAGGAAGGGGAAGGAAGGCGGCAGGAGGAAGGGGAAGGAAGGCAGGGGGAGGAAGGGGAAGGAAGGCGGAGGGGGGAAGGAGAAGGAAGGGAGGGGTAGGAAGGGGAAGGAACGCGGAGGGGGGAAGGGGAAGAAAGGCGGAGGTGGGAAGGGGAAGGAAGGCGGAGGGGGGAAGGGGAAGGAAGGCAGGGGGAGGAAGGGGAAGGAAGGCGGAGGGGGGAAGGGGAAGGAAGGCAGAGGGGGGAAGGGGAAGGAAGGCAGCGGGAGGAAGGGGAAGGAAGGCTGAGGGAGGAAGGGGAAGGAAGGCTGAGGGAGGAAGGGGAAGGAACGCGGGGGGAGGAAGGGGAAGGAAGGCTGAGAGAGTAAGGGGAAGGAAGGCGGAGGGGGGAAGGGGAAGGAAGGCAGGGGGAGGAAGGGGAAGGAACGCGGAGGGGGGAAGGGGAAGGAAGGCGGAGGGGGGAAGGGGAAGGAAGGCAGCGGGAGGAAGGGGAAGGAAGGCGGGTGGAGGAAGGGGAAGGAAGGCGGGTGGAGGAAGGGGAAGGAAGGGAGGGGGAGGAAGGGGAAGGAATGCGGGGGGAGGAAGGGGAAGGAAGGCGGAGGGAGGAAGAGGAAGGAAGGCGGCAGGAGGAAGGGGAAGGAAGGCTGAGAGAGGAAGGGGAAGGAAGGCGTAGGGAGGAAGGGGAAGGAAGGCGGCAGGAGGAAGGGGAAGGAAGGGAGGGGTAGGAAGGGGAAGGAACGCGGGTGGAGGAAGGGGAAGGAAGGCTGAGAGAGGAAGGGGAAGGAAGGCGGAGGTGGGAAGGGGAAGTAAGGCGGAGGGAGGAAGGGGAAGAAAGGCGGAGGTGGGAAGGGGAAGGAAGGCAGGGGGAGGAAGGGGAAGGAAGGCGGAGGGGGGAAGGGGAAGGAAGGGAGGGGGAGGAAGGGGAAGGAAGGCAGGGGGAGGAAGGGGAAGGAACGCGGAGGGGGGAAGGGGAAGGAAGGCGGAGGGAGGAAGGGGAAGGAAGGGAGGGGGAGGAAGGGGAAGGAACGCGGGGGAAGAAGGGGAAGGAAGGCGGAGGCGGGAAGGGGAAGGAAGGGAGGGGGAGGAAGGGGAAGGAATGCGGGTGGAGGAAGGGGAAGGAAGGCGGAGGGGGGAAGGGGAAGGAAGGCGGCAGGAGGAAGGGGAAGGAAGGCAGGGGGAGGAAGAGGAAGGAAGGCGGGGGGAGGAAGGGGAAGGAACCCGGAGGGGGGAAGGGGAAGGAAGGCTGAGAGAGCAAGGGGAAGGAAGGCAGGGGGAGGAAGAGGAAGGAAGGCGGGGGGAGGAAGGGGAAGGAAGGCTGAGGGAGGAAGGGGAAGGAAGGCGGCAGGAGGAAGGGGAAGGAAGGCGGCAGGAGGAAGGGGAAGGAAGGCAGGGGGAGGAAGAGGAAGGAAGGCGGGGGGAGGAAGGGGAAGGAACCCGGAGGGGGGAAGGGGAAGGAAGGCTGAGGGAGGAAGGGGAAGGAAGGCGGGGGGAGGAAGGGGAAGGAAGGCGGAGGGGGGAAGGGGAAGGAAGGGAGGGGTAGGAAGGGGAAGGAACGCGGGTGGAGGAAGGGGAAGGAAGGCTGAGAGAGCAAGGGGAAGGAAGGCAGGGGGAGGAAGAGGAAGGAAGGCGGGGGGAGGAAGGGGAAGGAACCCGGAGGGGGGAAGGGGAAGGAAGGCTGAGGGAGGAAGGGGAAGGAAGGGAGGGGGAGGAAGGGGAAGGAAGGCGGAGGCGGGAAGGGGAAGGAAGGGATGGGGAGGAAGGGGAAGGAATGCGGGTGGAGGAAGAGGAAGGAAGGCGGCAGGAGGAAGGGGAAGGAAGGCGGGGGGAGGAAGGGGAAGGAAGGCGGAGGGAGGAAGGGGAAGGAAGGCGGAGGCGGGAAGGGGAAGGAAGGGAGGGGGAGGAAGGGGAAGGAATGCGGGTGGAGGAAGGGGAAGGAAGGCGGCAGGAGGAAGGGGAAGGAAGGCGGCAGGAGGAAGGGGAAGTAAGGCAGGGGGAGGAAGAGGAAGGAAGGCGGGGGGAGGAAGGGGAAGGAACCCGGAGGGGGGAAGGGGAAGGAAGGCTGAGAGAGCAAGGGGAAGGAAGGCAGGGGGAGGAAGAGGAAGGAAGGCGGGGGGAGGAAGGGGAAGGAAGGCTGAGGGAGGAAGGGGAAGGAAGGCGGCAGGAGGAAGGGGAAGGAAGGCGGCAGGAGGAAGGGGAAGGAAGGCAGGGGGAGGAAGAGGAAGGAAGGCGGGGGGAGGAAGGGGAAGGAACCCGGAGGGGGGAAGGGGAAGGAAGGCTGAGGGAGGAAGGGGAAGGAAGGCGGGGGGAGGAAGGGGAAGGAAGGGAGGGGTAGGAAGGGGAAGGAACGCGGGTGGAGGAAGGGGAAGGAAGGCTGAGAGAGCAAGGGGAAGGAAGGCAGGGGGAGGAAGAGGAAGGAAGGCGGGGGGAGGAAGGGGAAGGAAGGCTGAGGGAGGAAGGGGAAGGAAGGCGGAGGGGGGAAGGGGAAGGAAGGCGGCAGGAGGAAGGGGAAGGAAGGCGGCAGGAGGAAGGGGAAGGAAGGCAGGGGGAGGAAGAGGAAGGAAGGCGGGGGGAGGAAGGGGAAGGAACCCGGAGGGGGGAAGGGGAAGGAAGGCTGAGAGAGCAAGGGGAAGGAAGGCAGGGGGAGGAAGAGGAAGGAAGGCGGGGGGAGGAAGGGGAAGGAAGGCTGAGGGAGGAAGGGGAAGGAAGGCGGCAGGAGGAAGGGGAAGGAACGCGGCAGGAGGAAGGGGAAGGAAGGCGGCAGGAGGAAGGGGAAGGAAGGCAGGGGGAGGAAGAGGAAGGAAGGCGGGGGGAGGAAGGGGAAGGAACCCGGAGGGGGGAGGGGGAAGGAAGGCTGAGGGAGGAAGGGGAAGGAAGGCGGGGGGAGGAAGGGGAAGGAAGGCGGAGGGGGGAAGGGGAAGGAAGGGAGGGGTAGGAAGGGGAAGGAACGCGGGTGGAGGAAGGGGAAGGAAGGCTGAGAGAGCAAGGGGAAGGAAGGCAGGGGGAGGAAGAGGAAGGAAGGCGGGGGGAGGAAGGGGAAGGAACCCGGAGGGGGGAAGGGGAAGGAAGGCTGAGGGAGGAAGGGGAAGGAAGGGAGGGGGAGGAAGGGGAAGGAAGGCGGAGGCGGGAAGGGGAAGGAAGGGAGGGGGAGGAAGGGGAAGGAACGCGGAGGGGGGAAGGGGAAGGAAGGCAGGGGGAGGAAGGGGAAGGAACGCGGAGGGGGGAAGGGGAAGGAAGGCGGAGGGAGGAAGGGGAAGGAATGCGGGTGGAGGAAGGGGAAGGAAGGCGGCAGGAGGAAGGGGAAGGAAGGCGGGGGGAGGAAGGGGAAGGAAGGCGGAGGGGGGAAGGGGAAGGAAGGCGGAGGGAGGAAGGGGAAGGAAGGCGGAGGGGGGAAGGGGAAGGAAGGCGGAGGGGGGAAGGGGAAGGAAGGCGTAGGGAGGAAGGGGAAGGAAGGCGGAGGGAGGAAAGGGAAGGAAGGCGGAGGGAGGAAGGGGAAGGAACGCGGAGGGGGGAAGAGGAAGGAAGGCGGAGGGAGGAAAGTGAAGGAAGGCGGAGGGAGGAAAGGGAAGGAAGGCGGAGGGAGGAAGGGGAAGGAAGGGAGGGGGAGGAAGGGGAAGGAAGGCAGGGGGAGGAAGGGGAAGGAAGGCGGAGGGGGGAAGGGGAAGGAAGGCGGAGGGGGGAAGGGGAAGGAAGGCTGAGGGAGGAAGGGGAAGGAAGGCTGAGGGAGGAAGGGGAAGGAACGCGGGGGGAGGAAGGGGAAGGAAGGCTGAGAGAGTAAGGGGAAGGAAGGCGGAGGGGGGAAGGGGAAGGAAGGCGGAGGGAGGAAGGGGAAGGAAGGCGGAGGGGGGAAGGGGAAGGAAGGCGGAGGGGGGAAGGGGAAGGAAGGCAGGGGGAGGAAGGGGAAGGAAGGCTGAGGGAGGAAGGGGAAGGAAGGCTGAGGGAGGAAGGGGAAGGAACGCGGGGGGAGGAAGGGGAAGGAAGGCTGAGAGAGTAAGGGGAAGGAAGGCGGAGGGGGGAAGGGGAAGGAAGGCAGGGGGAGGAAGGGGAAGGAACGCGGAGGGGGGAAGGGGAAGGAAGGCGGAGGGGGGAAGGGGAAGGAAGGCAGCGGGAGGAAGGGGAAGGAAGGCGGGTGGAGGAAGGGGAAGGAAGGGAGGGGGAGGAAGGGGAAGGAATGCGGGGGGAGGAAGGGGAAGGAATGCGGGTGGAGGAAGGGGAAGGAAGGCGGCAGGAGGAAGGGGAAGGAAGGCGGGGGGAGGAAGGGGAAGGAAGGCGGAGGGGGGAAGGGGAAGGAAGGCGGAGGGAGGAAGGGGAAGGAAGGCGGAGGGGGGAAGGGGAAGGAAGGCGGAGGGGGGAAGGGGAAGGAAGGCGTAGGGAGGAAGGGGAAGGAAGGCGGAGGGAGGAAAGGGAAGGAAGGCGGAGGGAGGAAGGGGAAGGAACGCGGAGGGGGGAAGAGGAAGGAAGGCGGAGGGAGGAAAGTGAAGGAAGGCGGAGGGAGGAAAGGGAAGGAAGGCGGAGGGAGGAAGGGGAAGGAAGGGAGGGGGAGGAAGGGGAAGGAAGGCAGGGGGAGGAAGGGGAAGGAAGGCGGAGGGGGGAAGGGGAAGGAAGGCTGAGGGAGGAAGGGGAAGGAAGGCAGCGGGAGGAAGGGGAAGGAAGGCAGCGGGAGGAAGGGGAACGAAGGCGGAGGGGGGAAGGGGAAGGAAGGGAGGGGGAGGAAGGGGAAGGAACGCGGAGGGGGGAAGGGGAAGGAAGGCAGGGGGAGGAAGGGGAAGGAACGCGGAGGGGGGAAGGGGAAGGAAGGCGGAGGGAGGAAGGGGAAGGAAGGGAGGGGGAGGAAGGGGAAGGAACGCGGGGGAGGAAGGGGAAGGAAGGCGGAGGCGGGAAGGGGAAGGAAGGGAGGGGGAGGAAGGGGAAGGAATGCGGGTGGAGGAAGGGGAAGGAAGGCGGAGGGGGGAAGGGGAAGGAAGGCGGCAGGAGGAAGGGGAAGGAAGGCGGCAGGAGGAAGGGGAAGGAAGGCGGCAGGAGGAAGGGGAAGGAAGGCAGGGGGAGGAAGAGGAAGGAAGGCGGGGGGAGGAAGGGGAAGGAACCCGGAGGGGGGAAGGGGAAGGAAGGCTGAGAGAGCAAGGGGAAGGAAGGCAGGGGGAGGAAGAGGAAGGAAGGCGGGGGGAGGAAGGGGAAGGAAGGCTGAGGGAGGAAGGGGAAGGAAGGCGGCAGGAGGAAGGGGAAGGAAGGCGGCAGGAGGAAGGGGAAGGAAGGCAGGGGGAGGAAGAGGAAGGAAGGCGGGGGGAGGAAGGGGAAGGAACCCGGAGGGGGGAAGGGGAAGGAAGGCTGAGGGAGGAAGGGGAAGGAAGGCGGGGGGAGGAAGGGGAAGGAAGGCTGAGAGAGTAAGGGGAAGGAAGGCGGAGGGGGGAAGGGGAAGGAAGGCAGGGGGAGGAAGGGGAAGGAAGGCGGGGGGAGGAAGGGGAAGGAAGGCTGAGGGAGGAAGGGGAAGGAAGGCGGCAGGAGGAAGGGGAAGGAAGGCGGCAGGAGGAAGGGGAAGGAAGGCAGGGGGAGGAAGAGGAAGGAAGGCGGGGGGAGGAAGGGGAAGGAACCCGGAGGGGGGAAGGGGAAGGAAGGCTGAGGGAGGAAGGGGAAGGAACGCGGGGGGAGGAAGGGGAAGGAAGGCTGAGAGAGTAAGGGGAAGGAAGGCGGAGGGGGGAAGGGGAAGGAAGGCAGGGGGAGGAAGGGGAAGGAACGCGGAGGGGGGAAGGGGAAGGAAGGCGGAGGGGGGAAGGGGAAGGAAGGCAGCGGGAGGAAGGGGAAGGAAGGCGGGTGGAGGAAGGGGAAGGAAGGCGGAGGGAGGAAGGGGAAGGAAGGGAGGGGGAGGAAGGGGAAGGAATGCGGGGGGAGGAAGGGGAAGGAAGGCGGAGGGAGGAAGAGGAAGGAAGGCGGCAGGAGGAAGGGGAAGGAAGGCTGAGAGAGGAAGGGGAAGGAAGGCGTAGGGAGGAAGGGGAAGGAAGGCGGCAGGAGGAAGGGGAAGGAAGGGAGGGGTAGGAAGGGGAAGGAACGCGGGTGGAGGAAGGGGAAGGAAGGCTGAGAGAGGAAGGGGAAGGAAGGCGGAGGTGGGAAGGGGAAGTAAGGCGGAGGGAGGAAGGGGAAGAAAGGCGGAGGTGGGAAGGGGAAGGAAGGCAGGGGGAGGAAGGGGAAGGAAGGCGGAGGGGGGAAGGGGAAGGAAGGGAGGGGGAGGAAGGGGAAGGAAGGCAGGGGGAGGAAGGGGAAGGAACGCGGAGGGGGGAAGGGGAAGGAAGGCAGGGGGAGGAAGGGGAAGGAAGGGAGGGGGAGGAAGGGGAAGGAAGGCTGAGAGAGCAAGGGGAAGGAATGCGGGTGGAGGAAGGGGAAGGAAGGCGGAGGGGGGAAGGGGAAGGAAGGCGGAGGGGGGAAGGGGAAGGAAGGCAGGGGGAGGAAGGGGAAGGAAGGCGTAGGGAGGAAGGGGAAGGAAGGCGGAGGGGGGAAGGGGAAGGAAGGCAGCGGGAGGAAGGGGAAGGAAGGCAGCGGGAGGAAGGGGAAGGAAGGCGGAGGGGGGAAGGGGAAGGAAGGCAGGGGGAGGAAGGGGAAGGAACGCGGAGGGGGGAAGGGGAAGGAAGGGAGGGGGAGGAAGGGGAAGGAACGCGGGGGAGGAAGGGGAAGGAAGGCGGAGGCGGGAAGGGGAAGGAAGGGAGGGGGAGGAAGGGGAAGGAATGCGGGTGGAGGAAGGGGAAGGAAGGCGGAGGGGGGAAGGGGAAGGAAGGCGGCAGGAGGAAGGGGAAGGAAGGCGGCAGGAGGAAGGGGAAGGAAGGCTGAGAGAGCAAGGGGAAGGAAGGCAGGGGGAGGAAGAGGAAGGAAGGCGGGGGGAGGAAGGGGAAGGAACCCGGAGGGGGGAAGGGGAAGGAAGGCTGAGAGAGCAAGGGGAAGGAAGGCAGGGGGAGGAAGAGGAAGGAAGGCGGGGGGAGGAAGGGGAAGGAAGGCTGAGGGAGGAAGGGGAAGGAAGGCGGCAGGAGGAAGGGGAAGGAAGGCGGCAGGAGGAAGGGGAAGGAAGGCAGGGGGAGGAAGAGGAAGGAAGGCGGGGGGAGGAAGGGGAAGGAACCCGGAGGGGGGAAGGGGAAGGAAGGCTGAGGGAGGAAGGGGAAGGAAGGCGGGGGGAGGAAGGGGAAGGAAGGCGGAGGGGGGAAGGGGAAGGAAGGGAGGGGTAGGAAGGGGAAGGAACGCGGGTGGAGGAAGGGGAAGGAAGGCTGAGAGAGCAAGGGGAAGGAAGGCAGGGGGAGGAAGAGGAAGGAAGGCGGGGGGAGGAAGGGGAAGGAACCCGGAGGGGGGAAGGGGAAGGAAGGCTGAGGGAGGAAGGGGAAGGAAGGGAGGGGGAGGAAGGGGAAGGAAGGCGGAGGCGGGAAGGGGAAGGAAGGGAGGGGGAGGAAGGGGAAGGAATGCGGGTGGAGGAAGGGGAAGGAAGGCGGCAGGAGGAAGGGGAAGGAAGGCGGGGGGAGGAAGGGGAAGGAAGGCGGAGGGGGGAAGGGGAAGGAAGGCGGAGGGAGGAAGGGGAAGGAAGGCGGAGGGGGGAAGGGGAAGGAAGGCGGAGGGGGGAAGGGGAAGGAAGGCGTAGGGAGGAAGGGGAAGGAAGGCGGAGGGGGGAAGGGGAAGGAAGGCTGAGGGAGGAAGGGGAAGGAAGGCAGCGGGAGGAAGGGGAAGGAAGGCAGCGGGAGGAAGGGGAACGAAGGCGGAGGGGGGAAGGGGAAGGAAGGGAGGGGGAGGAAGGGGAAGGAACGCGGAGGGGGGAAGGGGAAGGAAGGCAGGGGGAGGAAGGGGAAGGAACGCGGAGGGGGGAAGGGGAAGGAAGGCGGAGGGAGGAAGGGGAAGGAAGGGAGGGGGAGGAAGGGGAAGGAACGCGGGGGAGGAAGGGGAAGGAAGGCAGGGGAGGAAGGGGAAGGAAGGCGGAGGGGGGAAGGGGAAGGAAGGCGGAAGGGGGAAGGGGAAGGAAGGGAGGGGGGAGGAAGGTGAAGGAAGGCGGAGGGAGGAAGGGGAAGGAAGGCGGGGGGAGGAAGGGGAAGGAAGGCGGAGGGGGGAAGGGGAAGGAAGGCTGAGGGAGGAAGGGGAAGGAAGGCGGAGGGGGGAAGGGGAAGGAAGGCTGAGGGAGGAAGGGGAAGGAAGGCGGAGGGGGGAAGGGGAAGGAAGGCTGAGAGAGGAAGGGGAAGGAAGGCGGAGGGGGGAAGGGGAAGGAAGGCGGAGGGGGGAAGGGGAAGGAAGGCTGAGGGAGGAAGGGGAAGGAAGGCAGGGGGAGGAAGGGGAAGGAAGGCGGAGGGGGGAAGGGGAAGGAAGGCTGAGAGAGGAAGGGGAAGGAAGGCAGAGGGGGGAAGGGGAAGGAAGGCGGAGGGGGGAAGGGGAAGGAAGGGAGGGGTAGGAAGGGGAAGGAAGGCGGGGGGAGGAAGGGGAAGGAAGGCGGGGGGAGGAAGGGGAAGGAACGCGGGTGGAGGAAGGGGAAGGAAGGCGGGTGGAGGAAGGGGAAGGAAGGCGGGGGGAGGAAGGGGAAGGAAGGCGGAGGGAGGAAGGGGAAGGAACGCGGGTGGAGGAAGGGGAAGGAAGGCGGGGGGAGGAAGGGGAAGGAAGGCGTAGGGAGGAAAGGGAAGGAAGGCAGGGGGAGGAAGGGGAAGGAAGGCGTAGGGAGGAAAGGGAAGGAAGGCAGGGGGAGGAAGGGGAAGGAAGGCGGAGGGAGGAAGGGGAAGGAAGGGAGGGGGAGGAAGGGGAAGGAACGCGGGGGGAGGAAGGGGAAGGAAGGCGGGCGGAGGAAGGGGAAGGAAGGCGGCAGGAGGAAGGGGAAGGAAGGCGGCAGGAGGAAGGGGAAGGAAGGCAGGGGGAGGAAGGGGAAGGAAGGCAGGGGGAGGAAGGGGAAGGAAGGCTGAGGGAGGAAGGGGAAGAAAGGCAGGGGGAGGAAGGGGAAGTAAGGCTGAGAGAGGAAGAGGAAGGAAGGCGGCAGGAGGAAGGGGAAGGAAGGCTGAGGGAGGAAGGGGAAGGAAGGCGGCAGGAGGAAGGGGAAGGAAGGCAGGGGGAGGAAGAGGAAGGAAGGCGGGGGGAGGAAGGGGAAGGAAGGCTGAGAGAGGAAGAGGAAGGAAGGCGGCAGGAGGAAGGGGAAGGAAGGCGGAGGGAGGAAGGGGAAGGAAGGCGGAGGGGGGAAGGGGAAGGAAGGCAGGGGGAGGAAGGGGAAGGAAGGGAGGGGGAGGAAGGGGAAGGAAGGCGGAGGGGGGAAGGGGAAGGAAGGCGGGGGGAGGAAGGGGAAGGAAGGCAGGGGAAGGAAGGGGAAGGAAGGCAGCGGGGGGAAGGGGAAGGAAGGCGGAGGGGGGAAGGGGAAGGAAGGGAGGGGTAGGAAGGGGAAGGAACGCGGGTGGAGGAAGGGGAAGGAAGGCGGGGGGAGGAAGGGGAAGGAAGGCGTAGGGAGGAAAGGGAAGGAAGGGAGGGGGAGGAAGGGGAAGGAACGCGGAGGGGGGAAGGGGAAGGAAGGCTGAGGGAGGAAGGGGAGGAACGCGGGTGGAGGAAGGGGAAGGAAGGCGGGGGGAGGAAGGGGAAGGAAGGCAGGGGGAGGAAGAGGAAGGAAGGCGGAGGGGGGAAGGGGAAGGAAGGGAGGGGTAGGAAGGGGAAGGAAGGCGGGGGGAGGAAGGGGAAGGAAGGCGGAGGGGGGAAGGGGAAGGAAGGGAGGGGTAGGAAGGGGAAGGAACGCGGGTGGAGGAAGGGGAAGGAAGGGAGGGGGAGGAAGGGGAAGGAAGGCTGAGAGAGGAAGGGGAAGGAAGGTGGAGGGGGGAAGGGGAAGGAAGGGAGGGGGAGGAAGGGGAAGGAACGCGGGGGGAGGAAGGGGAAGGAAGGCGGGGGGGAGGAAGGGGAAAGAAGGCGGCAGGAGGAAGGGGAAGGAAGGCAGGGGGAGGAAGGGGAAGGAAGGCTGAGGGAGGAAGGGGAAGGAAGGCAGGGGGAGGAAGGGGAAGGAACCCGGAGGGGGGAAGGGGAAGGAAGGCTGAGGGAGGAAGGGGAAGGAACGCGGGTGGAGGAAGGGGAAGTAAGGCTGAGAGAGGAAGAGGAAGGAAGGCGGCAGGAGGAAGGGGAAGGAAGGCTGAGAGAGGAAGGGGAAGGAAGGCAGGGGGAGGAAGGGGAAGGAACGCGGGGGGAGGAACGGGAAGGAAGGCTGTGGGAGGAAGGGGAAGGAAGGCGGCAGGAGGAAGGGGAAGGAAGGCGGAGGGGGGAAGGGGAAGGAAGGCGGAGGGGGGAAGGGGAAGGAAGGCGGGGGGAGGAAGGGGAAGGAAGGCGGAGGGGGGAAGGGGAAGGAAGGCGGAGGGGGGAAGGGGAAGGAAGGCGGGGGGAGGAAGGGGAAGGAAGGCGGGGGGAGGAAGGGCAAGGAAGGCTGAGAGAGGAAGGGGAAGGAAGGCAGGGGGAGGAAGAGGAAGGAAGGTTGAGGGAGGAAGGGGAAGGAACGCGGCAGGAGGAAGGGGAAGGAAGGCGGGGGGAGGAAGGGGAAGGAAGGCGGAGAGAGGAAGGGGAAGGAAGGCAGGGGGAGGAAGAGGAAGGAAGGCGGAGGTGGGAAGGGGAAGGAAGGCGGAGGTGGGAAGGGGAAGGAAGGCGGAGGGGGGAAGGGGAAGGAAGGCTGAGGGAGGAAGGGGAAGGAAGGCGGAGGGGGGAAGGGGAAGGAAGGCTGAGGGAGGAAGGGGAAGGAAGGCGGAGGGGGGAAGGGGAAGGAAGGGAGGGGGAGGAAGGGGAAGGAACGCGGGGGGAGGAAGGGGAAGGAAGGCAGAGGGGGGAAGGGGAAGGAAGGCGGAAGGGGGAAGGGGAAGGAAGGCGGAGGGGGGAAGGGGAAGGAAGGCAGGGGAGGAAGGGGAAGGAAGGCAGGGGGAGGAAGGGGAAGGAAGGCAGAGGGGGGAAGGGGAAGGAAGGCAGGGGAGGAAGGGGAAGGAAGGCTGAGAGAGGAAGGGGAAGGAAGGCGGAGGGGGGAAGGGGAAGGAAGGCGGAAGGGGGAAGGGGAAGGAAGGCGGAGGGGGGAAGGGGAAGGAAGGCAGAGGGGGGAAGGGGAAGGAAGGCAGGGGGAGGAAGGGGAAGGAAGGCAGAGGGGGGAAGGGGAAGGAACGCGGAGGGGGGAAGGGGAAGGAAGGCGGGGGGAGGAAGGGGAAGGAAGGCGGGGGGAGGAAGGGGAAGGAAGGCTGAGAGAGGAAGGGGAAGGAAGGCAGGGGGAGGAAGGGGAAGGAAGGTTGAGGGAGGAAGGGGAAGGAACGCGGCAGGAGGAAGGGGAAGGAAGGCGGGGGGAGGAAGGGGAAGGAACGCGGGGGGAGGAAGGGGAAGGAAGGCTGAGAGAGGAAGGGGAAGGAAGGCGGAGGGGAGAAGGGGAAGGAAGGCTGAGGGAGGAAGGGGAAGGAAGGCAGGGGGAGGAAGGGGAAGGAAGGTTGAGGGAGGAAGGGGAAGGAACGCGGCAGGAGGAAGGGGAAGGAAGGCGGGGGGAGGAAGGGGAAGGAACGCGGGGGGAGGAAGGGGAAGGAAGGCTGAGAGAGGAAGGGGAAGGAAGGCAGAGGGGGAAGGGGAAGGAAGGCAGAGGGGGGAAGGGGAAGGAAGGCAGGGGGAGGAAGGGGAAGGAAGGCAGGGGGAGGAAGGGGAAGGAAGGCAGAGGGGGGAAGGGGAAGGAAGGCAGGGGAGGAAGGGGAAGGAAGGCGGAGGGGGGAAGGGGAAGGAAGGCGGAAGGGGGAAGGGGAAGGAAGGCGGAGGGGGGAAGGGGAAGGAAGGCAGGGGAGGAAGAGGAAGGAAGGCAGGGGGAGGAAGGGGAAGGAAGGCAGAGGGGGGAAGGGGAAGGAAGGCAGGGGAGGAAGGGGAAGGAAGGCAGGGGGAGGAAGGGGAAGGAAGGCAGGGGGAGGAAGGGGAAGGAAGGCGGAGGGGGGAAGGGGAAGGAAGGCTGAGGGAGGAAGGGGAAGGAAGGCGGCAGGAGGAAGGGGAAGGAAGGCAGGGGGAGGAAGGGGAAGGAAGGCAGAGGGGGGAAGGGGAAGGAACCCGGAGGGAGGAAGGGGAAGGAAGGTGGAGGGAGGAAAGGGAAGGAAGGCAGAAGGAGGAAGGGGAAGGAAGGCGGAGGGAGGAAAGGGAAGGAAGGGAGGGGGAGGAAGGGGAAGGAACGCGGGGGGAGGAAGGGGAAGGAAGGTGGAGGGAGGAAAGGGAAGGAAGGCGGAGGGAGGAAGGGGAAGGAAGGCGGCAGGAGGAAGGGGAAGGAAGGCAGGGGGAGGAAGGGGAAGGAAGGCAGAGGGGGGAAGGGGAAGGAAGGCGGAAGGGGGAAGGGGAAGGAAGGCGGAGGGGGGAAGGGGAAGGAAGGCAGAGGGGGGAAGGGGAAGGAAGGCAGGGGGAGGAAGGGGAAGGAAGGCAGGGGGAGGAAGGGGAAGGAAGGCAGAGGGGGGAAGGGGAAGGAACGCGGAGGGGGGAAGGGGAAGGAAGGCGGGGGGAGGAAGGGGAAGGAAGGCGGGGGGAGGAAGGGGAAGGAAGGCTGAGAGAGGAAGGGGAAGGAAGGCAGGGGGAGGAAGGGGAAGGAAGGTTGAGGGAGGAAGGGGAAGGAACGCGGCAGGAGGAAGGGGAAGGAAGGCGGGGGGAGGAAGGGGAAGGAACGCGGGGGGAGGAAGGGGAAGGAAGGCTGAGAGAGGAAGGGGAAGGAAGGCAGAGGGGGAAGGGGAAGGAAGGCAGAGGGGGGAAGGGGAAGGAAGGCAGGGGGAGGAAGGGGAAGGAAGGCAGGGGGAGGAAGGGGAAGGAAGGCAGAGGGGGGAAGGGGAAGGAAGGCGGAAGGGGGAAGGGGAAGGAAGGTGGAGGGGGGAAGGGGAAGGAAGGCAGGGGAGGAAGGGGAAGGAAGGCAGGGGGAGGAAGGGGAAGGAAGGCAGAGGGGGGAAGGGGAAGGAAGGCGGGGGGAGGAAGGGGAAGGAAGGCAGAGGGGGGAAGGGGAAGGAAGGCGGAAGGGGGAAGGGGAAGGAAGGCGGAAGGGGGAAGGGGAAGGAAGGCGGAAGGGGGAAGGGGAAGGAAGGCGGAGGGGGGGAGGGGAAGGAAGGCAGGGGGAGGAAGGGGAAGGAAGGGAGGGGGAGGAAGGGGAAGGAAGGGAGGGGGAGGAAGAGCAAGGATGGGAGAGGAAGGGGAAGGAAGGAAGGGGAAGTGAAGGAACGGGAAGGAGATTCCTTTCATATCCTTTTCCATGGGATCTTCATGAACCAAGGATAGCACCCATGTATTTTGCATTGGCAGGCAGATGATTTAATTCCGAGATCCCAGGGAAGCCCCTAGCAGGAGTTTCCAATCATACAAAAAATAATATTCACTAATTTTTGTGTTCATTTTCCAAAATGGATTTAATGTTCATTGTAATAGTCATTCCTAAAGCACCAGCTCTTAAGAGAGGACACGCATGTTATTTCCTTTTTTTTTTTGAGGGGAGGAGGTGCATACTACGTGGCTTGTGGGATCCTGGTTCCCTGACCAGGGATAGAACTCGAGCCCTCATCAGTGAAAGCGTCTAGTCCAAACCACTGGACTGCCAGGGAATTTTCACCACATGTTATTTACAACAAAGGTTTCAAGATGTCATTTTTTTTTTCCCCAGGAAACTCTACAAATAAAAAAGGTAAAATTGATCTAAGACTTTAAACAAACCCCACGCAGGATAAACACCACCAGAAACCTCAAGTAGATACAATTTTCAAAAATCAACAACAAAATAAACTCCTAAAAACAGTCAGAAGAAAAACATGCAAATTACATCTAGAGGAAAATGATAACAAACCCCACAAACATCTTTTCCAGAAAAACGCAAGCTGGACGACAATGGAACAAAATCCTCAAAGGGCTGAAAGAACACGTCCACCTAAAACCCTGCACTCAGAGGAAACATCTTTCAAAGTTGGGAAGGCAAAGAGCAAAGACTTTTCTTTCAAACAAGCAAATGCACAGAGACTTCAGTGCTTACAGACCTGCACCACAAGAAATATCAATGGAAGTTCTTTCAGGGGCAGCATTATCTCAGGTGGAAATCCGGATTCATGCAAAGGAGTGGGTGACAGAAACGGTAAATACAGGGGTGAAGCGAAAAATATTTTCTTCTCCTTTTGAAGTTTCTTTCACATATACATGCTTCATGCAAAATAACTATGTATTATGTAGCCTTTTAAACATATGAGAGACAGTTCCGCAACAGCAGCAGGAAGAACCAGGGCTGAACAACAACACACTGTTGCAACTTTCTTATACAGGAGGTGTTAAAATATCATCCAAAGGTAGAGGTGATGAGTTAAAGTGAATACTATAAACATGAGAGCAATGCCGTAAAAAATAAGAGAGGCTCAGCTAATAAGCCAACAGTGACATGAAATCATAGAAAGTTCTCGGTTTATGGAGATGTGCAGAAATGGTGGGGCTAAAGAAAGACAGAATGCATGAGACAAACAGAAAAGGACTAGCCGGTGGTGAACGGTACAACCTTTCGGATGAACAGGGCGAGTCTGTGAGGCGAGATTAAAAAGCCACACTCCAGTCTGTAGCAAGCCCTGTCTACAACAAACCCACTCCTGTGTCAGGACCTGATGTCTCTGAATGCCTGTATGTGTATTTAACACATATCCATGATGTCTCTGAATGCCTGTGGGTGTATTTAACAGATACGTTGTATATGCTATGCTCTGCTTACTCGCTCAGTCGTGTCCGACTCCGGGACCCCGTGGACTGTAGCCCGCCAGGCTCCTCTGTCCATGGGATTCTCCAGGCAAGCATACTGGAGTGGGTCGCCATTTCCTTCTCCAGGGGATCTTCCCGACCCAGGGATCGAACCTGAGTCTCCTGCATGGTAGGCAGATTCTTTACCGACTGGGCATCCTGGGAAGCTCGGTGTCCTGTATCCTTGATTAAAAAGCCCAAGGAGCAGGCATTTCAACAAAGACACGCTAGTACACAGGGTTTGCATCTCACATGCAGAGGAAGGTAGGAGTAATGTCGCAGGATCCTTCGCAGGGAATGTACTTGTCCATCTCTTATTTGTCTAACTAGGCTACTCTGCTGACAATCCTCCTCTTTTCTGAAACCGAGTTTAAAAATCGTGAGATATTCAGGCTATGACGACAGAAGAGGGAGAAATTCTAGACTGGTAACGCAGGGGTGAGCACATTTTTTCTGCAGGAATCTTGGCCCCTTGAGAGCCAAACTGAGTCTGCTACAACTGTTCACGTCTGCTTTAGCAGCTCAAAAACAGCCGCAGACGGTACATAAATGGGTGTTGGGTGTGCTTCAATACAACTTTACAAAAAACAGATGGCAGGTGGGGTTGGCCTACAGACAGGGGTCTGCTGAATCCCGCCTTAGGGCAATATCAGGGAAAGTGAAAGTTGCTCAGTCGTGTTCAACTCTTTGTGACCCCATGGACTGTAGCCCGCCAGGCTCCTCCGTCCATTGGATTCTTCAGGCAAGAATACAGGAGTGGGTTGCCATGCCCTCCTCCAGGGGATCTTCCCGACCCAGGGATCAAACCCGCATCTCTTATGTCTCCTGCATTGGCAGATGGGTTCTTTAACCACTAGAGTCCCCTGGGAAGACCCATATTACATTAAAATAGACAACCTTCTAAGATCATCAGGGTGACTTCAGACAATTAACATATGACAGAAGTGGTCTATTTCAGAAGTAAAACAAGTCTGTGCTTGCTTTCTGGAAATGACCACAGTGGAGGTGGTGCAGTTGGAGTGAGGGGTGGATTTCAGCTCAGGTTCTTGGTCCCTGGGACACGGACACACACACACACACACACTGCAAATGCCATACTAGGTTAAGACGATGCTTTCAGAACCCAAGTGCAAAGCCTCATGAAACCTCCCAGTTCTTTCATGGGTCGCAGAAGTGTGAAACTGAACAGAATAAATCTCATCAGTGTGGAGATGACATCTCTATTTTTCTTTTTATCCCCTCGTGAAACACGATTTTTAACAGGTTTCGTTTTTAAGAGTAGTTTTAGATTTCCAGTGAAACTGAGAGGAAGCTACAGAGATTTCCTGTATGCCCTGTGCCCCCTACACAGCCTCACAGTCTCCCTCATTATCCAGGTCCCCCCCGAGAGGGTACATCTGTTAGAACAGATGAACCTACACTGACATTATCACCTGAAGCCCACAGCTCATATCAGCGTCTTGTACCTTTTATGGGTTTTGACAAATGACCTAAAGACACCTGAGCCTCACAGGTGGCCCTACTTGTAAAGAACCACCCCCCCACCCCACCCCACCCCCGCCAATGCAGGAGACATAAGAGACGCAGGTTTGATCCCTGGGCCACGAAGATCCCCTGGAGAAGGGCATGACAACCCACTGCAGTATCTTGCCTGGAGAAGCCCATGGACAGAGGAGCCTGTTGGGGTACAGTCCATGGGGTCACAAAGAGTTGGGCACGACTGAGCGACTTTCACTCACTCAAGAAAACCGTGGCTTTGCTGATTGATGGGGTCGCAAGAAGTCAGACATGACCAAAGCGACTTAGTACGTGCGCACACATAAAGACACGTGTCCGCCGCTACACCATCATCAAGAATAGTTCCACTGCCCTAAAAATTCTCTGTGCTCCAGGGGCTCATGTCGCTCTGTTCCCTAACAGTGGCAACCACTGATCTTATTTTTGCTATCTCTTAATTCTGCCTTTTCCAAAATGTCAGAGTTGTCATTTATATATATACCACATAGCCTTTTCAGTGGTTTCTCTCATTTACTTACATATGCATTTCAGGTTCCTTTGTATTTTTTTTCTAGCTTTAACTCATTTCTTTTCTAGCACTGAAGATGGTGTTGCAAAGAGTCAGACATGACTGAGCGACTGAACTGAACTAATATTCCACTGTCTAGATGCAACATTCAGATATTTATCCATTCACGTATAAAAGGACATCCTGGTTTCTTCCAAGTTTCGGCAATGATGAATCAAAGCTGCTATCAACATGGGTGCAGGTTTTTCCTTTTGATACATTTTATTAAGAAAAAAAGCCATTAAAATTATATAAATAAGGACTTTCCTGGTGGTCCAGTGGTTAAGTCGCCACGCTCTCAATGCAGGGGGCCTGGGTTCGATCCCTGGTCAAGGAATTAGATTCAACATATGCAACTGAAGATTCTGGATGATGCCATGAAGCCTAAAGATCCAGAGTGCTGCAACTAAGACCTGGGCAGCCAAATAAATCAACATATTTTTAAAGAATTATCGAATTGACCGATGTTGATGGGAAAGATTTTAAGAAGTTCTCAGTTGTGGGCAAATGTGTCCCCCGTAGGGGTCATCAGTCAATGTCCGGAGATATTCCCCACTGTCATGACTCTGGGTCTCTGGCACGGAAGGCGGAGAGATCGGACAACGCATTTCCACGTGAGAAAGGATTCTTGGGCCCCAAATGTAACTAGTGCTGAGGTTGAGAAATCCTGTTGCTGCTGTTCGGCCACTAAGTCGTATCTGAGTCTTTGCGACCCCACGGACCCCTCTACCTAGGTCCACTCAAGTCTCAACTCCAGAGACTGCCTCTCTTTCCCGGTTTCTTCTACAGTCCTACACGTGCCCGCCGTGTGGCGCTCTTATTTTTAACACAAATGCGCTTCTCCAACTATCATCTCTGAATTTGAGTCATGAGAGGTGCGTGACAATTGTTTTCATCACTAAAATCTTTCAACAGCAAGGCTGCTCAGGACCCACCAACATAAAATAACTCATTGGCCACCCATTCTCGTAGGAAGTGTACATTTTATAAAGTCTCCTTTGGGCCCATGATATAACTTTACCATCACAGCAATCCTTTCCTTATTCCCACTGTCTAGATGAAAAAGGCCAAGTTCTAGAGAGTCTAAGTGAACGGAACGGTCCAGACTGGTTTCACAGCTAAAAAATGGTAAAATTTGTTTGTTGTCGTTCAGTCGCTCAGTCGTGTCCGACTCTTTGTGACCCCCTGGACCGCAGCACGCCAGGCCTCCCTGTCCATAACCAACTGCCAGAGTCCACCCAAACCCACGGCCATTGAGTCAGCGATGCCATCCAACCATCTCATCCTCTGTCGTCCCTTTCTCCTCCCGCCCTCAATCTTTCCCAGCATCAGGGTCTTTTCCAATGAGTCAGCTCTTTGCATGAGGTGGCAAAAGTATTGGAGCTTCAGCATCAGTACTTTCAATGAATATTCAGGGTTGATTTCCTTTAGGATGGACTGGTTTGATCTCCTTACGGTCCAAGGGAATCTTAAGAGTCTTCTCCAACACCACAGTTCCAAAGCATCAATTCTTTGGTGCTCAGCTTTCTTTATAGGCCAACTCTCACATCCATGCATGACTGGAAAAACCACAGCTTGACTAGATGGAACTTTGTTGGCAAAGTAATGTTTTTGCTTTTTAATATTCTGTCTAGGTTGGTCATAGCTTTCCTTCCAAGGAACAAGCACCTTTTAAGATCATGGCTGCAGTTACCATCTGTAGTGATTTTGCAGCCCACGAAAATAAAGTCAGCCACTGTTTCCACGGTTTCCCCATCTATTTGCCATGAAGTGATGAGACCTGATGCCAAGATCTTAGTTTTCTGAACGTTGAGCTTTAAGCCAACTTTTTCACTCTCCTCTTTCACTTTCAAGAGACTCTTCGCTTTCTGCCATAGGAGTGGTGTCATCTGCATATCTGATGTTATTGATATTTATCCCAGCAATCTTGATTCCAGCTTGTGCTTCATCCAGTACATCTCATGATGTACTCTGCACAGAAGTTAAATAAGCAGGGTGACAATATACAGCCTTGATCTTCCTTTTCCTATTTGGAACCAGTCTGTTGTTTCATGTCCTGTCTACCTGTCCTGGTTCCTAACCTGCGTGCAGGTTTCTCAGGAGGCAGGTCAGGGTGTTTGGTATTCCCATCTCTTTCGGAATTGTCCACAGTTTGTCGTGATCCACACAGTCAAAAGCTTCAGTGTGGTCAATGAAACAAAAGTAGACGTTTTTATGGAATTCTCTTGCTTTTTCGATGACCCAACAGATGTTGGCAATTTGATCTCACACTCCTGAGCTGATCTGAAATATATTAAGTCATTTACACTATGTATACAGGTGTGTTAGTCGCTTAGTCATCTCCAAATCTTTGCGACCCCATGGACTGAAGCCCACCAGGCTCCTCTAGCCATGGGATGCTCCAGGCAAGAATACTGGAGTGGGTAGCCATTCTCTTCTCCAAGGGATCTACACGACTCAGGGATAGAACCAGGGTCTCCTGCACTGCAGGCAGATTCTTTACCATCTGAGTCACCAGGAAAGCCCTCATTTGCACTACATCTACAAGCAACTGTGCTATATCCAGTTTTGGATTTCATGTGATTTTTTTTTTTCCACCCGACTGACTTCAGATTTTTTTTGCAGTTAGCCTCGACACCTAGAAGATCAAAGCCAGAACGGGAGTGAGTCATCCTGGGGCTTTGCATTCCGTTCACGTGCGCGTCTCTCCCACGGCGTCAAAGTTAGATCAACAGCGAATGTCTTATTTATAGCAATCATTTATTTATAGATGAGCAGGATGACCAAGAGCATCCTCATCCCAACAAAGAAAGCAGCAGCGTGTGCAGCTGGCTGAGGAAAACGGAAGTGTTGAAGAGGCAGTTCCTTCCTGATTCATGGAATGCAGTTCTTTGGAGACCAAACACACCCTATTTTTCATTAAAATCCATGTCAATGTATGGCAAAAACCACTACAATACTGTAAAGTAATTAGCCTCCAACTAATAAAAATAAATGGAAAAAAAAATAAAGATGTAAAAAAAAATAAAATTCTTACTCTCTGAGTTCATCTGCCTTCAAGATGCTAATGCTTCTCTTGTTCCATCACTGGTACTGGAGACTTGTGAAATCACAAGCACCAATTATTACTAATAGAATGATTGAGGACTTCCCTGGGGGGTCTAGCAGTTAAGACACTGCACTTTCACTGCAAGGGGCATGAGTTTGAGCCCTAATTGGGGGACTAAGATACTGAATGCCTCGAGGTGAAGCCAAAATACACACAGACATATGTATACATATATACCCATGTATTTATATATATACATATATATATACACATGCACACACACACAGATGACTGTACAACCATAGCTAAATATGTACAATGTGCATTCTTACATCAGGCCTCATTTCATGCAACTCCAGCTACTGAATATGACTTCTCCAAACCAGAAAATGAAAGCTAGGAATTCCCTGGACTCTTGTGCTTTCACTGTCAAGGCCCTGGGTTTGATTCCTGGTCAGGTAATGAAGATCCCATAAGCCGTTGTGATGCAGCGAAACAAAAAGAAAAAAAAGAAAATGTCACCCACCCACCATTTTTTTAAAAAGTCTTTTTTTGGTTATAGTGTTGTTTCTGCTTTATGTTTGGGTTTTTAGGCCTGTGGGATCTTAAGCTTCCCCGACCAGGGATCGAACCTGCACCTCCTACATTGGAAGGCAAAGTCTTAGCCACTAGATCTCCAGAGAAGTCCCTGTCCACCTCTGTGAGAATTCTGATTCCTCACTGCCCTTTCCTCCCAACCTGACGCCGCTAACCAGAACAGACTCATGTGTGGGTGCTAGTCAGTCAGTCCTCAAAAGCCAGGGACCAAGAGAACACATGGACTGGTCCGTCGCGGATAAGATGACTCAACAGTTTGACAGTTTGTTTCTTCCTAGCTTTCATGACAGAAGGTTGTCCTCACGTGCAAAGGGCAATTTCTAGTATGGACTCCAAAATCACTGGGGACGGTGACTGCAGTCATGAAATTAAAAGACGCTTGCTCCTTGGAGGAAAAGCCATGACCAACCTAGACAGTGGATCCAAAAGCAGAGACATCACGTTGTTGAAAAGTTCCATATAGTCAAGGCTGGGGTTTTTCCAGTGGTCATGTATGCATGTGAGAGGCGGACCATAAAGAAAGCTGAGTGCCGAAGAATTGATACTTTTGAGCTGTGGTGTTGGAGAAGACTCTTGAGAGTCCCTTGGACCACAAAGAGCTCCAACCAGTCCATCCTAAAGGAGATCAGTCCTGAATATTCATAAGAAAAACTGATGCTGACGCTCTGATACTCTGGCCACCTGATGTGAAGAGCCGACTCATTGGGAAACACCCTGATGCTGGGAAAGACTGAAGGCAGGAGGAGAAGGGGACGACGGAGAATGAGATGGTTGGATGGCATCACCGGCTCAATGGACATGAGTTTGAGTAAGCTCCGGGAGCTGGTGATGGACAGGGAGGCCTGGTGTGCTGCCATCCACGGGGTCGCAAAGAGTCCGACACGACTGAGCCACTGAACAACGGACAACAGTAAGTATGCAATTATTTGGAGAAACAAACACTCGAGACACTTCGTTTGAGGCAAGACCAAGAAATCTATCAGTTTAGTAAAGCCCCCCTTTTAAAAGCAATCTGACATAAATTCTTCGAGGCAGGTACCACCTCTGTAAACTGATGGCGTGGAGTACCTAAAGATAACACACCTCATGGAAGCAGGAGACACTGCAGGGACTGGCAGGACGAACGTCAAACAAAGACTTGTACTTTCCTACAGTTTCAGAGGGCGACTGACTCTTGAGACAGAAAAAATGACACACAGTTTAAGGCCAGAAAAAAAAAAAAAATTAACAAACATCCACGGGTTAACAAGCCCTGCTTGGCTGGCAGTCAGAATTCCCAGATTCATCCCAGGGTGTGATGGTCCCCGCTGGCTTTCCAGGGAGGGCTTGGGCTGCGGAAGTCACGTAAAATATAGAGAATGTCACCTCGCGTGATCAGGGATCAAAGGTGCACGTGTAGGACAGAGCAACACAGCAAGTGCGTCATGCTTCAAGTCTGCATGGACACAGTCCCTGCAGTGATTTCATCATCACCCTTTGCCATCTCAGAGACTTGGGAGAGCCCATCGCTGAGGAGTCAGAACCTGGAAGTCACCCCAGGTGGTCTGGCATTATATATCCCATCTCCCTTCCACTGTACCACTGGCCTATCTTTAGATGCACTTTCGAGGTACTAAAAAAATAAATAAACACACACGCACACGCTGGTTCTTCTAGCCCTTTTTATTTGCCTTGAAGGCCAAACTCTTGTCTCTGTATTGGGTGGCGAGTCTCAATCACACTGTTATTTATGCCCGGTCTAAGCTGGCTTCCTTTTCCTCCGGATTCCAGCACGTAATTTCCCAGAAATTATGCTCAGTGCTTGGAAAGGGTAGTGGTTCCCTTCCGACACAAGCTGGCAGGCTCTCGGAGAAGCTGTGTGGTCCTGGCGTGACCTCGGCTAAACCACGGATTCCTTCGCTCGGGGCTGTGTGTCCCCTGGTGAGGAACTTAACCTCTCTGGGCCAGTAAAGGAGCATGGCGTGTTTAACAGTGACACTGCCGAAACTCACAGATCCAAAGACGCATAAAGCCGGACGTGTAGGCCTGTACAGAACGATAGTTAATTGCAGCAGGCTAACAGCTGTGGAGTGGTCACTGGAATGCCGCTGCGTTCCCTCTGGTCTGTTCATCATTTGTTTCAATTTTTAAAGAAAATATAAAAACCAAGATGATTAAATATATTAACATGTATAAAAATTAATATATAATATGCTATAAATAATAAATATTAAAATAATAAATTATAATATAAATAATAAATTAATATATATTAATATATTTAATCATCTTGGTTTTTATTTTATATATATATATATAAAGGCCAAGATAAATCTACATTTTCAGTCACTCCCACAAAGGAATAAATATCAGAAGTTTCTTTAACAGGATTAAAAGAGTCACATAAGTGGAAGCGTAAGAGAATGATGTTTTTGTTTCAACTGGAACATAATCACAGTTATCTCTGGTTTTTTCTTAAACGGAAACTGCTTGGTTTTCAAACACCTGAATTTTTCAGTGAGCAAATGTGTCTGAGAAAGAAAAAGAACAGGGTCGGAAGAAGGAAAAAAACCAACTAGGTTAGACAGAGTGTAGATGCTACAATTCTTGAGTACAGCAGTATCTTCATGCTACACCCATCAAGTGATTTTATCTGCCTACTTTTCTCTCTTTTACTGATCCCCTTTAATAGCCTAGTAGGCAATAGGCCTCGTGCAAATATGATTTCAAGTGCAGTGTTAGTCACTCGGTCGCCTCTGCCTCTTTGCGATGCCATGGACTGTAGCCCGCCAGGCCCCTCTGTCCAGGGGATTCTCCAGGCATGGATACTGGAGTGTGTGGCCATTCCCTTCTCCAGGGGATCTTCCCGATGGAGGGACGGAACTTGGGTCTCCTGTATTGCAGGCCAATTCTTCACCATCTCAGCCACCAGGGCAGCCCAGTGATTTCAAACACAGTAAAATATAAATGCTCTGTGTCCTATAAAAATCAAGTATAAAGGAAAAATTGGATTTAAGTGAATTTCTTAGTTTAAGCTTAATCTGATGTCCTTTGAGCCTGTTCAAATTTCTCTGGGGTCCTAAGATCACCTTCATGAATTATGCAATATGTTAAATGCCAAAGTATACTGGAGTGTGTTAGTATAGGGCTTCCCAGGTGGCGCTAGCGGTAAAGAACTCCCCTGCTGATGAAGGAGACATAAGAGATGGAAGATCCCTTGGAGGAGGAGGCGACAACCCACTCCAGTATTCTTGCCTGGGAAATCCCATGGACAGAGGAGCCGGGTGGGCTACAGTGTCTGGGGTCTGCAAGAGTCAGACACGACTGGAGTGATTTAGCACGTCTGTACTATAGTTTGGAAGGTATACTAAGATGTTCTGGGGATGCGATTTCTGACAACACACTAAACAGAACAGAGTGTGACCCTGAAATGGTCATGGGAAGGTGTCACTGGGAACAGGGAACAGGTGCTGTGTCAGATTATCTGGTTGTGCAAACAGAACTTTTCACAAGTCACACGCAGCCCTACACACACAGAAAACCTCTGTGCAAAAAAAAAAAAGCTGAAACGCCCTGCAGTGTCAAGTATGACATTTACATGGTTTCATAGAAATACCACAGATTAAAAATAAAAGACAGTGTCTTTTGGTAGGACAGAAACCTTGCTCCTCCAAAAACTATATGAGAAAACTAAAGTGAACTTTTGAGATATCTTTCTCAATTTGGTTCCTCCATTATACAGAGATTTACTTATTCAAATAAGTAGAGAAGAGACGGCCCCTTACAAGGAAAAGGAGAGAGTCTGGAATTGGGAGTAGAAAAGTTAATGTGTCTGAAACGGGTGACCCTCAAATTTGACTGGGGATTTTACATTCTGCATCTTCTGCTGGCAAAGGTCAATATAGTCAAAGCTAAGGTTTTTCAGTAGTTACATATGGATGTGAGAGTCAGACCATAAAGAAGGCTGAGTGTCTAAGAATTGATGCTTTTGAACTGTGGTGTTGGAGAAGACTCTTGAGAGTCCCTTGGACTGCAAGATCAAACCTGTCAGTCTTAACCCCTGAATATTCACTGGAAGGACTGATGCTGAAGCTGAAGCTCCAATCCTTTGGCCACCTGATGCGAAGAGCTGACTCATGGGAAAAGATCCTGATGCTGGGAAAGATTGAAGGCAGGAGGAGAAGGGGACGACAGAGGATGAGATGGTTGGATGGCATCACCGACTCGATGGACACGAGTTTGAGTAAACTCCGGGAGTTGGTGATGGACAAGAACCATGGCATTCTGCAGTCCATGGGGTCACAGACAGTCGGATATGAATAATCTGAAAAACAACAAATCTCCTACTGAAGGAAGTCTCCTGGGGGCTTCCCCCCCTCCCATAAAGAATAAAAATCTCTATTTGGGATCTTAAGAACTGCAGTCCAGGAGATACAGATTCAGGTAAAACCAAAGGAAGCATTCGGGGAAGAGAAAGAACCAGGGGCTTGTAAAGACAGAGTTCAAAAGGTTGTTAAAGTTGCCCAGTAAGAATTATGACCGACTCTGATGCAAGTCACGGGTTATTTGTCCTCAAAGAATCATGAGTTGTTTTAGAGTTCCCTGGGGCTTTTTTTTTGAGACTTAAATGTGAAACAGTGACAGAAAAAGGGTTCAGAACAGCGTGATTAATTAAGGAGACACTTGTACCCACTGAGACCCTGGAAAAGCCCGTGTACACGGGCCAAGCGCTCAATATGTGTGAATATGCTCGTCTGACAACTGGCATCTTAACCTGTTCAATTCGATTAGAGGTTGGTAGATATGTTCTTAAAGGGCCAGAGACTAAATACTTTTCACTCCATGAGGCACACAGAGCTACAACCAGCAATTTCACCACTGCAGGGAGAAACAGACAATACAGACATCAGTGGGTGTAGCTGTGTTCCAAGGAAACTTAACTATGTATAATGAAACTGATAGAATTTTCATGTATGATAACTTGTCACTCTTCTTGGCTTTATTTTTAAATTATTTATTTGGCTGGGACTAGTTGCGGTATGCAAACTCTCAGCATGTGGCATCTAGACCCCTGAGCAGGACTGGATCTAGGGCCCCTGCATTGGGAGCATGGAATCTTACCCACTGGACCACCAAGGAAATCCCTGGTTTTTACGTTTTTAAGTGGTCAAAAAAAAAAAAAAAAATCAAATCCAGTGGTTCGGTGGTTAAGACTCCATGCTCCCAACACAGAGGTCCCCGGTTCGATCCCTGGTCAAGTAAACTAGATCCTACATAACCTCAAGTAATAATTCCCTCTGCCAAAACTAAGACGTGAGCAGCTAAATGAATGAATGAATAAATAAGTAAGTTTTAAGTTCAGTTCAGTCGCTCAGTTGTGTCCGACTACTTGTGACCCCATGGACTGCAGCACGCCAGGCCTCCCTGTCCATCACCAACTCCCGGAGTTTACTCAAACTCATGTCCACTGAGTCAGTGATGCCATCCAGCCACCTCATCCTCTGTCGTCCCCTTCTCCTCCTGCCTTCATCTTTCCCAGCATCAGGGTCTTTTCCAATGAGTCAGTTCTTCGCATCAGGTGGTCAAAGGACTGGAGTTTCAGCTTCAGCGTCAGTCCTTTCAATGAACACCCAGGACTGATATCCTTTAGGATGGACTGATTGGATCTCCTTGCAGTCCAAGGGACTCTCAAGAGTCTTCTCCAGCACCACAGTTCAAAGCATCAGTTCTTTGGCACTCAGCTTTGTTTATAGTTCAACTTTCACATTCATACATGACTACTGGAAAAACCATAGTCTTGACTAGATGGACCTTTGCTGGCAAAGTAATGTCTCTGCTTTTTAATATGCTGTCTAGGTAAGTAAGTTTTGGGTTGGCAAAAAAAGAAAATGTAAAAACCATCCTTAGCATATTTAATGTACAAAAGTAGACAAAGGGTTAAATTTGGCCTGCAGGTGACTCTGCTAAAGAGGTCTTAGATAAGATGAGGCATGGTTAGATTCCACTGCTATTATAGCTTGCAAAGATTACTGAAAAATGAACCTCCAGAAAAGCATTATGATGATTCCTCAAAACATTCAACACACAGTTACCATATGATCCAGCAATTCCACTTCTAGCTATAAAACCAAAAGAACAGAAAGTAGGAACCTGAACAGATATTTGCACCCCAATATTCTCAGTAACAATATCCACAATTGCCAAATAACAGAAACAACCCACATGTCCACCGATGGATGAATGGATTAAAAAAAGTGTTGTCTATGCATACAGTGCAATGCTATTCAGCTTAAAAACAGAATGAAATTCTGAGACATCCTACAACATGTGCAAAGCTCGAAGACGTTGTTTAGTTGCTAAGTTGTGTCTGACTCTTTGCAAGACACCACCGACTGCATCCTAAAGGAAATCAGTCCTGAATATGCATTGGAAGGACTGATGCTGAAGCTCCAATACTTTGGCCATCTGATGCAAAGAACTAACTCACTGGAAAAGAACCTGGCTGGGAAAGATTGAAGGCCAGAGGAAAAGGGGGCAAAAGAGGATGAGATGGTTGGATGGCATCACCGACTTGATGGACATGGGGGTTTGAGCAAGCTCTGGGAGTTGGTGATAGATAGGGAAGCCTGGCTTGCTGTGGTCCATGGGGTCGCAGAGAGCTGGACACGACTGAGTGGCTGAACTGAAGTGATGGGCTGTAGCCCACCAGGCTCCAATGTTCATGGAATTTTCCAGTCAAGAGTACTGGCAGTGGGTTGTCACTACCTTGTCCCTCTGAAGACACTGTGCTAACTGAAATAAGTGAGACAAAAGGAGAAATAACGTTTGATCTCGCTTATGGAAAGTATCTAGAGTCGTTAAAAATAGAGACAGAAAGTAGAATGGTCTTGCCAGGTGCTTGGGAGAGGGGCGAATGGAGAGGAGAGGAGAGTTAAGTTTAAGGATTTAAATCTGGGAAGAGGGAAAAGTTCTGCAGGTGGATGGTGAATGTATCAATGCAACACAGCACAGTATACTGTGTACTTACAAGTGGCTGAAAAGGGTAACTTTTATGTAACGTACATACTTTACCATAACAAAAGAGATCTCAAAGGAAATGAAACTTCAGCGCAAATGTACTTCTTCCAAAGACCCAGTGGCTAGTTACAAACTTATATCAAAATGTGTGTGACAGTTAAAATGTGCATTACCCAGTCTACTCTGGAGAGAAGTCAAGAATATCTGCTTTTTCCATAAGTCAGAGCCAAATCCTTCACTGTGAAAAGAAGCCACCCTCAGTTATCTTCAAAGTCACAGATGACATTTTAAGATACTTCCCAGTGCAGCAGAGACATTCCCTAGAAAACAGTCTCAAAATCTGGGTAATTTCTGGAATTTCTGAACATTGGTTAAACCTAGAAATTCTCAAGCCAGCTTCTGTCCTTGGAGAGTTTATCTTCACGGAAGCAGAATGACACATCTTGGCTAATTGAATTTGTATTCATCTTTGTGGTTGGGAAATGTGACTGATGTTCTTGCTAAATCAAGGTTCATCATAAAAGTCATTTAAAAAAACGAACACATGATGCTGTTACGTGATTCTCAGGACCGTACTTGTGGTTGTTAGTAAAAACTCTAGAATCCAGGACAAAAACAGCAGCTGAATAATCTAGGTGGATCATTTTGTCCCACCTAAGATGAAATTTGCAAAGTGAGGGGAAAAATTGGGGGTGGGGGTGGCGGATTTAAGCATAATTCTTGGTGGAAGCTATTTTCCTTATTTAAAAGAAAAGAGTTAATACGAATAAAATGAATTAATGCATTTTCTGTCAAAAACTCTCCCGATGGCTGGTTCACTAAAGTCTGATCTCCTGCAAGCTTGGGGCTTCCCAGGCGCCTCAGTGGTAAAGAATCTGCAGGTCGCAGAGTCGGACACAACCGAGTGACTAACAGTTTCACGTTTTCACAACTGGTTTCTTAATATTAGAAAGGATACACAATGGAATTGGAACTAAATTCATATTGAAATGAGTAAGTTCTGTACTTTGTTGAACGCATTAGCTTATAGAAAATCATTTATGACAGTTTTTTTGGAAAGCAGTTATTTGTGAAGTGAGATATATAACCGTGAAATATGATAAATTTTTAAAAAAGGATACATCCTGCTGATCCTTTTAATCTAATCCCTCACCGTATCTCTACTTTTGCCTTCACTGGCTTAAATTTATCTCCCCAGGAGATGGTTAAGTCAAAGCCTTCTGGGCCTCAAGAGGAATGGTTTGCTGGTTGCTTGCTTGGGCTCCAGGGTACGCTCGTGGGTATTGCCATGAAAGAACCTAGTTCATCACGTTACTCTATGTCTGTGTTGCCACTGCTACCCTGCAAATCATTTCATCAGTAACATCTCTGTAGATTCCATATACACGTGTTGTGTGTTGCTCAGTCGTGTCCAACTCTTTGCGACCCCACGGACTGTAGCCCGCCAGGTTCCTCTGTCCACAGGATTCTCCAGGCAAGAACACTGGAGTGGGTAGCCTATCCCTTCTCCAGAAGGGCTTCCGGACCCAGGAATTGAACCAGGGTCTCCCGCATTGCAGGTGGATTCTTTACCAACTGAGCCACGAGGGAAGCCAAGTATACACTATTTGTTTTTCTCCTTCTCACTTATTTCACTCTCCATTCTGACTTGTCACCTTGAAAGTGTATGATTTATTATAAGATTATGTCTGTTCAAATATATTCATAAAAGGTTTTTCATTTAAAATTATCAGTTGTGTTTGACATAGGGATTTGAATTTATCCTCAAGATTTAAGTCCCTATGATGTAACTAATCCAGCTCTAATTCACTCAATATACATAGAATGACTTTCCAACTACTATTCAAATTAAAATGCTAGCCGATGGAACACAGCCTCCTTGTAAAATATATTTACAATTTTAAAAAAAGGCTGCAAGGGATTACCTTGAAAACATTAAAAAAAAGAAAAAGAACTGACATTAGTACCCTCTGATGGTTTCTTTCATTTCGGAAGCCCCCCCAGAATGCAAGAGCTAAGATCCTCCTGTCTGCCTGCACTGACCTATTTATTGCGGTAGTTCTTGCTGGGGGTGATTTTGCCAAGAACCCAGAGTAGGGGGACATCTGCCAATATGTGGAGACATGTTTGGTTGCTTCAACTGTTGGGAGAGTTACTGTACACTACTGCAATAGAGACCCAGGATGCTGTTCAACACCCCACAATGCAGAGAACAGTTCTGTTCAGTTGCCCGGTCGTGTCCAACAGCCGGACCGTAACCAAGGCAGAGTGCCAAAGAACCGATGCCTGAAAACTGTGGTGCTGGAGAAGACTCCCGAGAGGCTTCCCCCAACATTCAGTTCAGTTCAGTTGCTCAGTCGTGTCCGACTCTTTGTGACCCCATGAACCGCAGCACGCCAGGCCTCCCTGTCCATCACCAACTCCCAGAGTTTACCCAAACTCATGTCCATTGAGTCGGTGATGCCATCGAGCCATCTCATCCTCTGTCGTCCCCTTCTCCTCCTGCCCTCAATCTTTCCCCAGCATCAGGGT
The DNA here is from genome assembly GCA_949782905.1 of Rangifer tarandus platyrhynchus. NCBI lineage: Eukaryota > Metazoa > Chordata > Mammalia > Artiodactyla > Cervidae > Rangifer > Rangifer tarandus. Next base: position 7,159,508 of record OX460343.1, on the reverse strand, counting down.
CTTTTCCAGTGAGTCAGCTCTTCGCATGAGGTGGCCAAAGTACTGGAGTTTCAGCTTCAGCATCAGTCCTTCCAAAGAACCCAGGACTGATCTCCTTTAGGATGGACTGGTTGGATCTCCTTGCAGTCCAAGGGACTCTCAAGAGTCTTCTCCAACTTCAAATGTCAAAAGCACCAAGGTTCAGAAACCCATTCTATCCCCTTATGTACCTGGGGAATTTATCTCTTCTTCCTGGAGCCAGTTTCCACGTTCCATACAAGTTGTATCTTTCCCCCCTGACCCCGCGTTTTTCATAAATTGTTAGTAAGACACTTTCATTTTTGTAGGAACTCAGTCTTGCTTCTGTCTTTCCAGCATTCAGAGACTCTTCACGTCATAATGGACAGCTGCTAGGAATAAGTCGTCATGGACTGGCAATCCAGACACCTTTGACCCCTGTCTTATTATTTAATATCTATTTTTATTCTTCTTTATTTGCTTGTGCCAGGCCTCAGGGCACACGGGGTCTTTTGTTGCAGCTCACGAGACCTTTCGTTGTGGAATCTGAATTCACTGGCCGCATGTGGTACCTAGCTCCCTCCCCAGGGATCGAACCCGGGTCCCCCTGCATTGGGAGCTCTGAGTCTCAGCCACTGGACCACCACGGAGGTCAACGTACCTCTCTTCCGAAGCTACTACCTCACAAAGATAACTCTCCTTCAGTCTCCACAGGTTAATTCTCGACGGGAGACTTCTACCTTCTCCCCAGACCGAACAGACTTAAAAACACTGGAGATAATGGCACTCAACTTGACGAAATCTAGGTCATAATCCCACCATCAACGCATCATCTTTTACTGCAAACATTTAGAGCATCAGCTTCATTGAGATGGGAAAAAAAAAAGAACACAGGATGTTCCAAAACTGAAGGATGCTCTGAAGCTTCTAGAAGGCAACGAAGCTGACCTTCTGCTCCAGGGAGAAGACATTCTATACGTGATCCTGTTTTAACCAGAGAACCCAGGTCTACGATCAGGGCAAGGCTTTGTGGAAAGGGCGGAGCATGCAGGCAAGAAAAGGAAGACCACAGTGGTCATTCGGACATCAACGGGCTAAGAATTCACAAGGCATCTATTTTAAATGCCGCAGACCAGCCATCAGGAACGCTGTTTGATCAGAGTGTCTACCACGAAAAGCTGGACCTCCCAGACATCACAAATCCAGCCTATTCGGTCCCAAGTCAGTCAAATAATAAAAAAAAAGAACACGGTGTCTTGTAGCTGTCTGTGCTGTCTCCCCGCACCTCCCCACCCCGATCACATTATTCCTACTGGATTTTAATGGCTCAGTGACTCAAAACGGGCTCACACAGATGAAGTCCACATTTAAGCACTCGTGATAACTGGGTCTGCTCCTCTATCCACACGAGGGAGGTTAAAGTCCGCCCTAAATGCAAGGAAGTCCATCATCACACACAGTGGGGGGCCACCTCACATAGCTAGGTCTCTGCATTTATCTCTTCTTAATTTCTACAGGGCACAAGCCTCCATTCAACAATACGATTTCCACGGAACGGAAAATTCATGGTATCAGGTCAAGAAGAGCGTTGAGAACTGATACCCTGGATAAAAATAATTATAATGATTTACCACGCACCCTGGAAAGCAAAACAGCCTGAAAGGCCCAGTAATACACAAACGTGTTCCATCTGCATACATTTTAACAGCACGACCACTGTAAGAAAATACAGTGTGAATTTTCCTGACTGCGTCAGAGTATGTGATTAAAACAAAATCAGGGGCTTCTCATTAATCAGTTCAATTCTCCTCTAAACCACTATCCACTCCATTCAGCCTGCACGACTAAAAATTTCTCAGTAGCTTAAAGGAGATCACGCTCAGAGAATATCATTATGTGTGCTAATTTCTACAAAAAAAAAAAAACAATAAATAAACCCAGGAGGAATCAATTTTTCCTTACAATCTTTCCAATTGGCAAAGGTACTCAAGAGTGGTGCGGTTTTGTTTTTTTCCCTCAAGTACTATTATATTAATATAAAGGGAGATGATAGCTTACATATTTGTTGAAAACATAGAAAGAAGTTAAATGAACTTTAATTTTCTATTTACATGGCTGAAAAATTATGAACAAATAATCCAAACATATCATATTCACATTTAAAAATATTCAGTGAATACTCAACGTTTCTACTCTATTTCTTTTCACTGGGTGGGGATGTGTGTATGATTGTTAGAACCTGCTCTCTAGTAAATATTGCTGATATTTAAAAATTAGGAAGCGCAACGTATGTTGCAAACATCAAAATGATTTCACACACACACGTGTTTGACACCACAACACCCAATGCGGGCTTCCCAGCTGGCTCAGTGGGAAAGAACTCACCAGCCAAGGCAGGAGATGCGGGTTCAATCCCTGGGTTGGGAAGATCCCTCTGGAGAAGGAAATGGCAACCCACTGCAGTATTCTTGCCTGGGAAATCACCCGGACAGAGGAGCCTGGTGGGCTGCAATCCATGGGGTCGCAAACAAGAGCCAGACACGACAAAATAACAACACCCAATGTGTCATACCCAACACAAACTTTTATCCACCAGGATGTAAGTGTTCTGTCTAATTTGTTCATTGTTATATTCTCTGCATCTAGAAGAATTCCTGAGACAGGTGGTAGGTGCTCTAGAAACATTTATTTACTGGTTAGGTGAATGCGTTCAACCTGAGAGACGGAGTGAATGAAATGACGGAAGACCATACAAGTTCATCAAGAACTTCACTTGCAAATATTGTGCAACGTGCTACGTGGCGCGGAAGGACCGTGGAGACAGACGACTAAGCCCATCCTGTACAAGAAGCCTGCGCTACAAACCACACAGGCTTTGCTTAAAAGGTAACTCCCAACAAACAGCACATTAGACTACCTCTGACCGAGGTACGTGGAAGGCAACAAAGGCGTGCCCTTTCATCTGTATTACTTCATGCAACCACTATAAACTCAGGGGAGATCATATTCCCACTTGGTGCACAAAGAAAGAGGTTCCTGGTCACCTGGCTGAGTAAGTTGGTGGGCAAGACAGGAAACACTCACAGCTGAGCAGAAGACGGAACCCAGAAACTCTCTGCAGGAGCCTTGCTTGTACCATATACCCATCCTTGTCCCACAGTCCAGAATTCTGCCTTGAACACGTGGTTGTTTTGGCAACGCCTTGTTCCCACTAGAGTGAGGACGTGGTTGTTTTGGCAACGCCTTGTTCCCACTAGTGGAGGGTAAGAGTCTGCTAGACCACCATTATCCACTCCCACCCCTCACCCTTTGAGAACAGGACACCCAGATTCTCCGTGGGCACATAGTCACACCGCTCTCAAAAGGACAAGCTCTCCCCGTAACCCAGTTCTGGCCAACAGCTACGAGCAGAAGTCAAATATGAAATCTCTAGTCTGTGCTCTTAAAGGCCATGAAATCCCCCACCCCCACTCCTACTCAGGGATGTGACGTGAGGGCAGGAGCTGGGGCAGCCATCTCAGACACAGAGGAGGACAGAACCTTGGGGCTCCTACCGTGAAGCAGTGCTTTATGGAACAAGCGGTCCATCACCCCGCTCCCAAAGCTACAGAAAGTTACATCTCAGCTGACTTAAATGACTCTGTCAAATTACCTTGTAGAAAGGTTAGAAGCTGCTTTCTGGCCTCTTATAACAGAGACATTCATCAACAGGGAAGAGGAAGTGAAGAAATAAAAAACTACAGCTACTAATGATTTCCTGATCAGAAACCTAAGACTTCACAGTGTGTTTTGGAACCAATGTTAATTCACGGGCACCCTAGGGTGTTTTACCACATAAACAAAGCCTGAAGAAAATCCCTTTCATCAGAGGAGGCATCAGTGAGAGGCAGCCCCGAGCTTATCACTTTCTGGCTCTGAACCTGTGTGAGTTTCGAAGCGTGTGCACATGAGTGTGTGAGACTCTTGGGGACCCCTGAACTATAGTCTGCCAGGCTCCTCTGTCTGTGGGATTCTCCAAGAATGCAAGAACACTGGAGCAGGTTGCCAGTTCCTTCTCCAGGGGATCTTCCCGACCCAGGGATCGAACTGGCGTCTCTTGCATCTCCTGCAATGGCAGGTGGGTTTTTTTTTTATCACTGGTGCCACGTCATGGTCAGACTATTGAACCTGTGCATGAGTGCTAAGTCACTTCAGTCGTGTCTGACTCTTTGCGACCCCATGGACTGCAGCCCGCTAGGCTCCTCTGTGCATGGGATTCTCCAGGCAAGCATACTGGAGTGGGTTGCCATGCCTTCCTCCAGGGGATCTTCCCAACCCAGGGATCGAACTTGCTTCCTTTATGTCTCCGGCATTGGCAGGGGGGTTCTGTACCACTAGCGCCACCTGGGAAGCCCAATGCAACCTATGGGACCCTTTTCTTAAGTGCACAGTGGGAAGAACCAACCACCTTTATCTCACGGGGGATGCTGAGGGGTCAGAAAAACAGCATAGACCAAGGACCTCATTCCTTTCCACGTCAGCACTGCCTTTTGTGGCCAGTAACCCATACATGTGGCGAAGGTAAGGTGAGGTGGCCATGCAGGATGAACACGGCTCACAGCAAGCCAGACAAATCCTCATGCTGACCCATCTGGGCGTACAGAACGCTTTACAAAGGCCAACAGTGAAAGCAGGGCCTGTATTCAGATGGGGATGTCACAACCAACCCACCGCCTGTGATCTCAAGCATGGCTTCTTCTGTTTGTGGCGTGAGAGCTCTGATGGAGATGTGGATGGTCCGACAGAAATGTGATGTGGATGGTCCAACAGAAACACAAGACAAGTTTACATCTAATTAAAGAATGTTTAAACGCAAAGTAATTCTCACAACATATTTAAACTTAACCCAGCTTTTCCCAAATAGCATCATTTCAACTGTACTTCATACTGGTTTTTTTAAAAAGTTACTGAGATCTTTGATTACTGATTCCTTTTACCTACAAAATCTCCAAAATTCCCAAAGCCAGTGTACTTTCCACTTACGCTACGTCTTAATCAGGAAACAGAATTTTCAAAGCAAACAGACCACTGCTATTATAGTTCAGAAGATGTATTCCATACACTGAAAACACAGATACGCATACCCATGTGATTCCCAACATAAACCTTATGGAACAGCTGAACCCAGCACCGAAATTTAAATCAATAAGGAAATAAAATCTCTAAATCTGATCCTCAGTAACCCTAGCCATGCATGAGGGTGCTCCTTGGGTCTATAAGGCTTGTGGCCCCTATACTGGATGATGCAGGTCAGCAGGGCTGCTAAGAAGCCTGCAGCAGCTAAAATTCGATGACTGTGGTCTGCAGGATGGAAAGACCTGGGAACGTTCCAGGCCACACGATTCCTCTGTAACTCGTCCACATGCAAATTCTTAAATTATGCACCCGCAACATTTCTTTTTTCCCTTGACCAATTTCAAATAGATTAAAAAGAAGACTAAACAAACTGCCCAACTTTTAAACTATCCCTTTCTCAAAATAGTGTCACTTCCTGCTACAAAATTATTTTTCATGATGCAAATTTATTTTCATATTTCTACATAGACACTGGAATTTGGGATCTCGGACTGGACTGACCAAGGCAATGAGTTCAAAGTGAGAAGTGCTATAGGTTTAAATTCCACTCCGGATTTTGCAGACTTAGTATGGAAAGGAAAGGAACATAAAATATGTCTTGAATAATCTTTTTAAACATGAATCACTTATTGAAACGATACTATTTTGGATAGTGAGCTGATCAGATTACTGAATTACTATATATTAATACGTATGTTGCAAATAATGGGCTTCCCTGGTGGCTCAGTTAGATTCACCTGCAATGCAGGAGAGCCGGGTTCAATCCTTGGTCTGGAAAGATCCCCTGGAGAAGGGAATGGCAACCCACTGCAGTATTCTTGCCTGGACAATCCCACGGACAGAGAAGTCTGGCAGACTACAGTCCACAGTGTCCCAAAGAATTGGGGCGTGACTGAGAGACTGATTTTTTTTTTTTCTGTTGCAAATAATATTAACATAGCACATATTTAGATACATAATGCAAAACTAATTTATGATTTCTTTTTACTTCTTTACTGTGGCTACTCAAAAAGCTTAAATTAAACTTATGGTTTGCATTCAATTTCTACTGGAGAGTGCAAAAACCCAGACACTTTCTATGGTACCTGCAGGCTCTAAAATGTGCTGCTAATAGTCAGCAAGATGAAACCATAGCATTTTTTCAAGCTTCGTGTCCACTGCAAAATTTTAATTGTATGCCCATAGCATCATTTTTTACAATTCCTTGACCAATTCAAGACAGATTAATAATCACAAATTGTTCTAAATGCAGACCAGCTTTCCCTAGGGGGAAAAAAAGCAATTTTCTGTTTGAGGATATTTTTAATATAGGGACTTATCACAAGTTCTATTAAGACATCTGAAAGGGTTGTGGGTCTCACAAAAGCCAAGGTCATCAGCAGGTTGCTCGTGTTGTGGGCAAACACTGACCTCTCGTCTGAGTGTGTATTAGTACACCTTTCGATTTCAGCACCACCTGGCCCAGCAGACAGCAAGATAAGCTGCGAACTCCAGGGTTCACTGCAGAGCACCTGGGTGTGGACCCCGTCTGGCTGAGGCTGTCTCATCTATAACCTGGGGGTGATGTCACCAGAGCTGCTACCGACTTCCTAGCAGGTTGCCACGGGAGACCAAGGGTGATGATGCTACAGTGGACTCCGTACCACAGTCAACAGCACAGCTCAAATTTCAGTGCGACCGTGTTTAAGATGGGCTTCCCTGATAGCTCAGCGGGTAAAGAATCTGCTTGCAAACGCAGGAGACACGGGAGACATGGATTCAATGGGTTCAACCTCCTGGGTCAGGACGAGAAAACGGCAACCCACTCCAGGATTCTTCCCTGGAGGATCCCATGGGCAGAGGCGCCTGGTGGGCTACCGTCCAAAGGGTCGCAGAGTCGGACACGACTGAGCTTGCACACATTCTGTTTTTAAGATGGGGTGCCGCTGAACAGATATTTTAGCCAGGACTACACACAGTTTCTCTTGCTGTCATTGTTGTATCAGACCCCCTTTTAGACAACACTTCCTGCCCCTTGCACTGTCGACTATCACTTTTAAAGTTTAATTAAGCCTCGCCCACTCAAAGCGCTGGAGAACCAACAGCTAGAGATGCTTGGGCACCCAGCACACGGAGGTGTGTGCATCTCATCAGTGACAACAAACTGAACACTCTTTTTGCAAGAGGCATTTTATTGTCACTTTCAGTTCTATTCTGAACTAAAAAAAAAAAAAAAAAAACCCACCATCCAGAGATGGGTTGGTTGAGTTGCCTAGCCAGAGTTGTTGTCTAGCCACTGAGTCTACTGAGTCATGTTCCAATCTTTTGCAACCTCACAGACTGTAGCCCACCAGACTCCTCTGTCCATGGGATTCTCCAGGCAAGAATTCTGGAGTGGACTGCCACTTCTTTCTCCAGGGGTAGCTTCCCGACCCAGGGATCGAAGCCGAGTCTCCTGCATTGGCAGGTTGACTCTTTACCGCTGAGCCACCAGGCAAGCTCAGGATGGTGTTAAGAAGGAATTCATTTTTGCATAAATGGTGGGATAGTACAGGAGAGCTTTCTCCTCTTATTATTTGGGTGGAGGGAATACGGCTTCCGTTGCCCACAGTTGGAGCCGGTACTGCGTGCGTATGTGTGTTAACCCACACGTCCTGGGAAACGGAGCTCAAACTGAGCATCTCTGACCTTGAGCCACAGGCTGGGAGGGAACCTGGCATTCCTCACTTCTGTGCGTCATCGCACAGAATGTAGAAACAAGGACACTCCTAGTGTGTAGCAGTAACATACTGAGGCGGAAAAAAGCCCTGAGACCTGGGAAGATATGCATGTTATAGAAAGAAGGCCATTTCTCCACGCATTACCTCATCGACTGAAATTTGGCAGGAAATGATTCATGGCTACACTCGCACCTATTGAACATAATTTAGAGCAAAAACATTCACACACCACTGAGAAGCGAAAGCCGTTAAGCTATAAGCTGACAAGAACCGTACCCCAAAATCATTACAACATTTGTTTTCAATAATCTATCGATGATTTTTTTTTTTTTTTTTGCAGTCACATCAGGAGGCATGCAGGATTTTAATACCCTGACCAGGGATCAAACCAGCAATCCCTGCCGTGGAAGTGCCAAGTCTTAACCACCCGGACCGTCAGGGGAGTCCTTTTAACTGATCACTGCTGCATCATCTTTTTCCTCGCCTTTCATTCCTTTCCTTTCCAGGTTTGGAAACCATTCTTTGGAGAATGAAAAAAAAAAAAAAGAAATACTTAAACACTCTAAGGAGAAACTGAAATAGATCTTTGCAAAGCTTTCCAAATGTGTGACGTTGTACAACAGCAAAAGGAGACAGAAGTTAACAGCAAATGCAGAGACGTCTCACTGATGACTTCAGAGCAACACAGAAAACAAACAATCCCCCCCTTGTCCCTAACGTGCCATGAACAGCACCATGCTTCAGACACACAGCAGAGACATTCAATCAATTCATTTGCACAACAAAACCTCTGTCACCATACACACTCATCCACACACAGACACACACCCCTGGGAAACAAACTTGGGCTAATGACAAGTAGAAACAAACTGCAAGCCAGCCAATCGATAATTATAAATATTTCAAGATCTTTTACTGGCTAACCTAAGAATCTGTGCTTTTCCTCCAGATGTCATTGTGTAAAAACACTGTCTTCTGATAAACACACTAGGAAACGGGAGACGAGCTGAATCCACGTAGAGGAGTGATATTCAAAGGCATCAGTCCTCATCCATGAGCAGACAGAGCTCACACGCCCTCTCCCCCCCAGCTTTAAGGAAAGGGGTCAAAGAGTTAATGAGCAAAGAATGCATTCTGGTATACCCTCAGTAATAAGTTCAGGTGCTGACCCACCTTCCTGCTTTCTGGAGTCAACTCCTGTTTGAGAAGCAGCCCCAATATGCAGACTCACACAGTCTGGCTCTGGTCGGGAGACTCAACTTCCCGGCAAACACCAGAAACCTCCCATGTAGTTAAAACTTATGACAGTGCAGTCTTTATTAAAACAGGCGGCATTCACGTGGAACGCAGAGATGTGTAACCCCAAGCAGAACCTGAGCCATTGCTTGCAGAGCAACTTACGTTCAAGTCACAGAAAAAAAAAAAGAAAGAAAGAAAGCAATGCAAATGAGTGGCAAACAGGATGAAATATTCCACCTCATTTTTTTTTTAAATCAAAGAAATGCAAAACCAAAAAAAAAAAAGTGCCCACGTTCCCAACTCACTTGAACAACAATGTCCTGAGCTGTCTGAGAGGCAGGCCCCCGCCCCCACCCCAGCCCACCCCACCCCGGGCTCCCTGGCAACAGGGCAAAATTGGCACAACCTTTCAAGGAAAGCAATTTGGTAATCGGTCTCAAGAGCCCTTCAGCTCCATTCCCAGCCATCTCTCCTAAAGCAAAAAAAAAAAAAAAAAAAAAAAAGGGAAGCAATCTGAAGCTCCGGCCACACACGTTAAATCAATGGCAGTACACGTGCTTGATGGGACAGACGCCTGAAAAATGTTTTCAATGAACGTCAGCGATGATCAAACGCTCACTCTGTTAAGGTGACGTTGGGAGAGCTGGGTTATAAAGCTGAACCTTCCTGACGTTTCAGGCACAGGAAGACAGGCAGCTGGGAGAACAGGTAGCAACAGGCTGATGGGGAACAGGCGTGGGTGGGCTCAGAGGTGTTGATTTTGTTTCCAGATTCCATTCTCTCTCTTTCCCCCCCAAATTGCTCATTCTGTGCAGCACGTTGCTTTTAAAAATCAGAAAAAAAAAGGGATCGAGAATCCTGGCCAGCGAGGAGTGATGACTAAATTCCTCATTTGCCGAGGATGAAGAAGATGAATTACGACAGCGATGTACCTGTTCACCTCTTTCCTAAGAACGTCAACGATGTTCCTCACACGGTGCGGTGTGCTGGGGTGGGGGCGAGATTCCTTCTCCTCAGGGGTTCACAGTGATCAGCCTCCTGTGAGTCACCTTGTGAAGTTTTATGATGCCAGAGTCTATAAACACAACATTAAATATTTACAGTTGATATTTGCTGCTTCTAAAAATAACGTGGAGGAGGAGGTCTCTTAACAAGGCCTCTCGCTGAAAGGCGAGACCTTCTCGCGGAAATCAGCAAGGCTGCCGATTCTGTAGACGCGCTGACAGCCCCCCACAGGCCCTGGAAATCCGTGGGCCAGCGCCTCCTTCTTTTCCAGTGGACCTGGGGGGGGGGCGCTTTCCACCTGAGCCAGGTACCCCGGGGCCATCAAACCCCGGTGTCGATGGGGCCCCAAGTCCGCTTATGTGATGGGGCATCTTACTCCATCGAGGAAATGTAACTAAATATTACATAAGCTCATCAGCTAGGAAGACAGTCTCTTTCCCCTGCCAAAACTACTTTGGATGCTTTGTGACAGACTAACAGACACATGGGTCAGATAAAACTGTACCAGGAAGGACTTCTGGAAGGTCCAGTGGTTAAGACTCTGAGCGTCCACCGCAGGGGATGTGGGTTTGATCTCCTGTCGGAAACTCAGATTACACATGCTATGTGCATGGTACAGAGTGCAGCCCAAAAAAAAAAAAAAAATCATGAAAATGCTGGCGGGGTGGACAAGAGTGAAGAGATCTGGGAAAAGGCAGTAAACATGCAGATGGATTCTGTGCAGAAACAGTTTCCCTCAGGAACCACTGCGCTTTACGGGACTCAGCCCTGGAAATGGCAGCGGGTGCATCCCGGGTACAGTTTATTATGGACAGACGACCCCAAACTAGAACTACTGGACCCATATTCCGAGATGAGGCTGTATTACCTTCTATCGAGCAACGAGTGAAGAAACCTGCGTTTAAATTTGCTGCTGTTTAGATGCTAAGTTGTGTCAGACTTTTGCAGGCAAGATTACCGCAGTGGGGGACTGCGATGGTTAAGACTCCAGGCTTCCCACACAGGGGGCGCGCAGGTTCGATCCTTGGTGGGGGAAGTAAGATCCCACGCACAGCGTGGTGCAGCCCCCAAAAGGTAAAAAAAAGAAGAAAAGAATCCAGGAGTGGGTTGCCATTTCCTTCTCCAGGGGATCTTCCTGACCCACCCAGTCTCATCACATGTCACAGACCTGCCAAGCCCAAAGTGAGAGATGTTCTATGAAAGTCGTGGGCAGTATCCCTCGGAACAGAGCCGCCACAACCGAGGAAAAGTCTGAGCTGCTGCCCCGGCCCAAAGGAAAGATGGAGCCAGGACAACTGAGTTCATTGTGATGCCAGGGGTGGAATTCCCAGACAGAAAAAGGACACGGATCGAGAAAAGGTTAAATGTGAAAAATAATGTGATATACAGTGGCTAAAATTTTTTAAAATCATGACTTTTTAAAATCGTCTATTTCATTTTTTAAAAATTAATGTATTTACTGACATTGGAGGCTAATGACTTTACAATATTGTGGTGGTTTTTGTCATACGTTGACATGAATCAGCCATGGGTGTACATGTGTCCCCCATCCTGAACCCCGCTCCCACCTCCCTCCCCATCCCATCCCTCTGGGTCATCCCAGTGCACCAGCCCTGAGCACCCTGTCTCATGCATCGAACCTGGACTGGCGATCTCTTTCACATATGATAATATACATGTTTCAATGCTATTCTCTCAGATCATCCCACCCTCGTCTTCTCCCACAGAGTCCAAAAGTCTGTTCTTTACATCTGTGTCTCTTTTGCTGTCTTGCATATAGGGGCATCGTTACCATCTTTCTAAATTCCATATACATGCGTTAGTATACTGTATTGGTGTTTTTCTTTCTGACCTACTTCACTCTGTATAATAGGCCCCGTTTCATCCACCTCATTAGAACTGATTCCATGCGTTCTTTTTAATGGCTGCTTTAGGACGAAAAGCCCAGAGGGGGGTCTCATTCTTCCAGCAAAGACGGCTCAACCATGATGGTTAAGAAATCTGTGCAGGAGTGGTCGTACTTGCCACATACATAAAGGTCCGTGTCTCTGGGTAGCAAATCCGCACACATACACAGGTTCCCAAACCCACCCCCAGCTGGGTCAACAGCTGTTACTGCAGGAAAACCACCAATAATTCTTTCACAGTTACGAGCGAGCCTCACTCCAAATCTTCGGACGCATCAGCAATCATCAGTGTTGGCAATCCTGGAATAAACACACACGTGCACACACACACACACACACACATGATCCTATCAAGTTGCATTTCCATCCTTCAAAATGCCATTTTCTTTCAATTCTATTTGATTTTCCACCTTTCCTCCCTTAGAAATTTTGGCTCTCTGCCTTAGCTAAACTTGAAAAGGCAGGGAAGATGAGCGTCTATGGGAGAAAAACTGAAGTTGGGGGTGGGGTGGGGGGAAGGACACTGGCGAAGCCCTGGATCACGACGTGATGGCCACTAGCTGTGAAGGTGGTAACATCTCCAACCTCGTGCCAGAGAGACCAGAGGCATTCAGGGCAAGTCAAGGGCTTCCCATGCAGCCTTTCCACGTGCAAAGGCTTCTACGCATGAAGGCTGCAGACACAACCGGCCTGGGGGGTCAGACCCTTTGGGGTCCGCCTCGGGCCAGGTCCGGTTCCCTATTTGGGAAAGCCCCTTGTCTCTGCACGGTAGTTACCTTTCTAGAAAACGTGAGCAAGACAATCTTGACTCTGAAGATCCTCCGAAATGTTCATTCAGTCAAGCTGTGGGTGCCGAATTCACAAAATGTGATTCGCTACCCACCGGGTTCATTTCTTATGTCTATGCTCAGTCCTGTCTGACTCTCTGCGACCCCGTGGACTATAGCCCACCAGGCTCCTCTGTCCCTGGGATTCTCCAGGCATGGACACTGCAGTGGGTTGCCATGTCCTTCTCCAGGGGGAAATCTTCCTGACCCAGGGATCGAACCTGGGTCTTCTGCAATGACAGGCAGGTCCGTTACAGTCTCAGCCACCAGGGAAGCCCTTTCTTCTATCTGACGTGCGTTTAAATTACTGTGAAGAGGTCATTTGAGCTTATACTTTACCTGTGCACTTTTATAGCCTCACCGGCACACGGAAGTTATCTGCTGAATGAATGAATGATGCTGTCACTGAGACTGAAATGCAATAAAGATGTTATCATCTTTGAAACTGTCAGAAAGAGCAGTGGGGGGCGGGGGGCGGGGGGGAAATTCTCATTCATTTCCCCCCCCCCATTAACTTTGCCTAGAAGACAATAAAAAATAATAAGAGGGCAATTCATTATTTAGAAAAGGCTAGGGCAACCTTTCCTAAATGTCTTGGGGCAGAAGGTTCATGTGCAGGGGCAGCAATAATTCAGGCAGTCACTAAAGATTTATTTACCCTCATTTAAGGAGGAGATGGGAGAGCTGATCGGCCACGTCCACTGGGGACTCGATGGATGTTTCCATTTCACGGGAGGGAAACTGATTTTCTGTCCAAGAATATCATGGAGAGCACAAAGCAGGTGCATCATTTTTATTTAGCTAGGTAGTAAAGCAACGGGCTTCTGAGATGGTGCTCGTGATTAAGAATCTGCCCGCCAGTGCAGGAGATGCAAGAGACTCGGGTCTGATCCCTGAATTGGGAAAATTCCCCTGGAGAGGGAAAACAGCAACCCGCTCCAGTATTCTTGCCCTGGAGAATCCCATGGATAAAGGAGCCTGGTGAGCTACAGTCCATGGGGCCGCAAGAGTCAGACAACAGCTGAGAACACACACACACACACACACAGACTAAAGTGACAGTCTTTACAGGTAGATTCTATTGTATCCAAAAGTCAGGGCACAGACACAGCTAGAGAAATTTCCCCACACTTTCTGAGAGTTGACTATATACTCAAGTGAGTAGTTCTCTAACCAAGATGGCAACTGCTGGCTGCAGAAAATAAAAGGCTGTGGTAGGCAGCCTCTTAACATGCATTTTTACTTGTTATCTCATTTACGTGGCCCTACCGTATAAGCATGTGGAATCTTAGCTCCGCGACCAGGGATCGAACCTGTGCAGCGTTAAGGATGGAGGCCTAACCACTAGACGCCAGAGAAGGCCCCAGGCAGCCTCTGAGATCAAGTCCAAGGAGCCCCACCCCCACTGGTATCTGAACCCAGGAACAGTCCCAACCCACACCGACCAGGATTGGTCTATGTGACCGATAGAACACGGCAGAAGGAATAGCACGTCCCCTCTAGATCGGGTTGTGAAAGCATGTGGCTTCCAGCACTTTGTCATTTTTTTTTAATGATTCTATTGTTATTTTATTTATTTTTGGCTGTGCACGAGGCATATTGGACCTTAGTTCCCCATCCAGGGCTGGAAGATCTCCTTGCACTGGCAGATTATAGTCTTAATCCCTGGGTTGGGAAGGTCCCCTGGGGAAGGAAATGGCAACCCACTCCAGTATTATTGCCTGGAGAATCCCACGGACGGAGGAGCCTGGTAGGTCCACAGAGTCGCAAAGAGTCGGACACGACTGGGCAACTTCACTTTCACTTTCACCCACGGCTCCACCAGGGAAGTTCCCAGCACTGTCTTTGTCTGTCTCCTGCATTCTGTTTCCCCTCCTCTGCTCTCTCTCTCTCTCCCTCTCTCTCGATCACACACTCTGGGGAAGCCAGGTCACGGGCAGCCCTGCAGAGACGGGAGGGGACTGAAGCCTCCCACCAATCGCCACATTCGTGAACAAGCTTGGGGCTGAGGCTCCAGCCTGGCACGAGGCTCAAGAGACGGCGGTCTTGGGGCCAACGCGCTGACTGCAAACTCACAGGAGACGGCAAGCGGGAACACCGCGGCTCATCTGAGCTCGGATTCCCGAGACTCAGAACCCGCGGGAGATGATCCGGGTCTGCAGTGCTCAGCTGTGGAGTGCTGGGGTGATCTCTCACACCCCGTGGGATAAACAACACAGAGGCTGGAACTGGGAATGCACTGGTGGACGTCAGAGAACACTGGCATAGAAACTAACCCCATTCATTCCCTCCCCACAACTCGCCACCCCCTCTCCAAGCCGATTAGTATCTAATTCCATTTGTTTGCCTTCAACCAAGCAGGCAAACATACAAACAGCTGCAAACGTGAGACCCAGAAAACTACATGCGTCTATCTTGCCCCCATCACATAGCTCTCTTTCAGTAAAACTGGGGCCTGCCACGTAAACCATGCACGCTTAGAAACCACACTGACATTTTCACCCGTAAATCCCCAGCAATCACTTGCTCCCCTCAGTTAGGCATTTCCACGTCCAAATGGTACAAAAGAGGCATTTTCCCACGGCTGTTGTTTGTTGTTGAGTCGCTCAGTCATGCCCGGCTCTTTTGAAATCTCATGGACTGTAGCCCGCCAGGCCCCTCTGTCCATGGGATTCTCCAGGCAAGAATACTGGAGTGGGTTGCCATGCCCTCCTCCAAGGGATCTTCCCGACCCAGAGATGGAACTTGTGTCTCTTGCATTGGCCTGTGGGTTCTTTACCACTGAGCCACCATTTCCCATTAGATTAGAAGAAAAGTTCCTTCCAATCAAGCGTAAAGTTCTTGATTCAGAATGAGATGAATCCTAAACATGTTTGCCTTATTTTGGCAAATTCTTGACATAAGGTCTTGAGACGCTGTGTTGTGCAGAGCAAGAATACCTTACTGTTTTGATTGTGCCTTCCGCCTTTTATATAAAAACGAGCTGGCATCACATGTTTCTTGGTGGACTGCCCGCTGGGAGGTACTGATGGGCTGCATCTCAGTTCAGTTCAGGTGAGTCGCTCAGTTGTGTCTAACTCTGCGATCCCATGGACTGCAGCACGCCAGGCCTCCCTGTCCATCACCAACTCCTGGAGTTTACCCAAAGTCATGTCCATTGAGCCGGTGATGCCATCCAACCATCTCATCCTCTGTCATCCCCTTCTCCCCCTGCCCTCAAGCTTTCTCAGCAACAGGGTCTGTTGCAATGAGTCAGTTCCTCACATCAGGTGGCCAAAGTACTGGGAGTTTCAGCTTCAACATCAGTCCTTCCCATGAACACTCACAACTGATCTCCTTTAGGATGGACTGGTTGGATCTCCTTGCAGTCCAAGGGACTCTCAAGAGTCTTCTCCACCTCCACAGTTCAAAAGCATCAGCTCTTTGGCACTCAGCTTTCTTTATGGTCCAACTCTCACAACCACACATGACCACTGGAAAAACCATAGCTTTGACTACACGGACCTTTGTTGGTAAAGTAATGTCTCTGCTTTTTAATATGCTGTTTAGGTCATTAAAGAGTAGACTGACCTGAAAGAAGAGTCCTCACTTGTGGCTTTCAAGTATTCTGGATTATTTTCTCACATGCAGAATTCCCGTTTCTGGTTAGTACTCATAGCAGCACCCCAAAATGGTGGATGTGCACATATTCTAACTGGGGCCCTAATTATGGAGCTGGATTGGGCTCGAGGGCTGCAATTAACAACGGAAAATCATATCCCCCATTGTCCAAAGTACTAAAGGAAGCTGACCATGCAAGGCCACAAGGTCCATCCCCGAGGGGTGAACACGGTGATGGGGCACCCAGGTGACCTGTTGTTTACCACGTGAAGCCACCGTCGCCAAGAGAGGCGAACCCAAGGTCAAGGTGTCACCTGCCACACTCTGAGACTTCCAAGTTCGGAGCGTTTCTGAGCAGACGTGTTGTCTGTTTAACACGTTCCCCTGAAAAGCGCCAGGAAGCCTTGAAATATGTGTCAGACCCACTCCAGCCGTCTTGGGTTCCCCGGTGGCTCAGCTGGGAAAGAATCCGCCTGCAATGCTGGAGATCTGGGTTCGACCCCTGGGTTGGGAAGATCCCCTGGAGAAGGGAAAGGCTACCCACTCCAGTATCCTGGCCTGGAGGATCCCACGAGCTGTATAGTCCATGGGGTCACAAAGAGTCGGACGCGACTGAGCGACTTTCACTTTTGCCACCAACAAGTCTTCCACGGTGCAATTTCTTTGGAAGGAAACTGGACAAGACTCTGTGGAAGGGCCTGGGGATTCCAGGCACCAAAACCACTCAGAGGAACAACTGCTCCCACTTTCGATCACCTCTGGTGGGAAAAGGAAGGGAGTTGCACTACAGACTGTGGATTCTAAGACTCCCCTGGAGGCTGGGGGCTTTGCACGGTCAACATCACGTGGTTACATCACGGAATATTCCAGGGATCAGGTTAAGTGGGCCCACAGCCTCCACTTCGTCCACTTCATCCCCTGAACCCTGTCCTCGTAAGCAGCAGCCCTCTGGGCTGGTCTCAAGGGAAAGCCCACCGCCTCCTGCTCGCCTGTGACCGAGAACAGGCTCCACGAACCAGCAAAGCCACCCACACCTCCTTGAACTGCGGCTCACGAAAAAGCACCTCCTCACAGACAGGCTAAGAGAGCTCCCAGACCTTCCAGAACATCAGGAAAGAGTCCACCGGGGCTTCTAGGTATGATGGTCAACCAGGCCCCACAACAGCAGGCCTGGCGGGTGGCGGGTCACCGCGCCTGCAGCTCTGTTCTGCCGGCTCGTTCATTTAATTAAAGACAAAGAATTTGTACCAGTTTGAATTTCTTTGGCTGCTTTGTAAATGGCCAAGGGTCAAGGCAGATCACTACGATTACGGGTTGAACTGGGCCCCCGTAAAAAGATATCTTGTGGTCCCAAACCCCTGGACACCTTAGAGCGGGACCTCATTTGGAAATAGGTGGGTCATGGATAGAATTCATCAAGATGAAACGCCAACTCCAAACCACAATGAGGTACCACCTGACCTTGTCAGACTGTTGAGCGTGGGCTCAGCCAGATAGACAATAAATAGCAAGTGTCGCCAAGGATGCAGAGAAAAGGGAACCCGCACGATGCAGGGATGGTGAGCATGCAGACTGGTGCAGCTACTGCGGAAGACAGTTCGGAGCTTCCCCAGAACATTAAAAACAGAACGATTGCATGACCTAGCCAATGCCACTTCTGGGCATTTTCCTGAAGAAAACAAAAGCACAAACTGGAAGAGATATACATACCCCTATGTTCACTGAAGAATCATTTAGAATAGCCACGATCTGGAAGCAACCTCAGCGTCCATCAAGAGATGAACGGATAAAGAAAACATCTCTCACACACACAGGGGAAAACGGCTCAGCCATAAGAAAAGAATGAAATCTTGCCATCTGTGACCACACGGATGCACCCAGAGGGTATTCAGTTCAGTCGCTCAGTCGTGTCCGACTCTTTGCGACCCCATGGACTGCAGCACGCCAGGCTTCCCTGTCCTTCGCCAACTCCCCGAGCCTGCTCAAACTCATGTCCATCGAGTCAGTGTATGGTGTTACATGAAACTAAGTAAGTCAAAAAGAAATACGGCATGATTTCACTTACACATAGAATCTAAAAATTGAAACAAATGAACAAGCACAGCAAAAGAGAAAACAGACTCATAGAAAGAGGTAGTTGGCAGGGGGCGGGAGGTGAAGGTGAGTGAAATATATAAGGGCGCTTAAGAGGGAGAAACTTTCAGCTACAAAGTGAGTCAAGGAGATGAAACGCAGAGCCTGGGGAATACGGTCAATAATAGTGTCACATGTTAGTACGCTGGCAGATGGTAACTAGACTTGTCCTGGTGATCATTCTGTAATATACAGAAACATCGAGCTATTAGTCATGCACCCGGAATTAACACAGTGTTGCCAGGTCAATTTGGGCTTCCCTGGTGGCTCAAGTGATAAAAGAATCAACCTGGGTTTGATCCCTGGGTTAGGAAGATCCCCTCGAGAAGGAATGGTAACCCACTCCAGTGTTCCTGCCTGGAGAATCCCATGGACAGAGAAGCCTGGCGGGCTGCAGTCCATGGGGTCGCAAAGAGTCAGACACGACTGAGAGAATAACATTTTCACTCCTCTCAAGGCTCACTGTACATCCAATCACACACACACAGAGAATTCATCAGATGAGGTCACAGTGGAGCAGGGCGGGCTGTTAACCCACTATGACGGTGTCCATGTAAGAAAATGACCACATGAAGACAGAGATACCCAGACAAGGCGGAGATTAGGGTGACACAGGTGTAAGTCTTAAACTCCAATATTTGGCCACCTGATGCAGAGAGCTGACTCATTTGAAAGGACGCGGATGCTGGGAAAGATTGAGGGCAAGAGGAGAAGGAGAGACAGAGGATGGGATGGTTAGATGGCATCACTGACTCGATGGACATGGGTTTGGGTGGACTCCGGGAGTTGGTGATGGACAGGGAGGCCTGGCGTGTGCGGTTCATGGGGTTGCGAAGAGTCGGACACAACTGAGCGACTGAACTGAACTGATGTGTAAGTCTTGGAATATCCAGGGTTGCTGGAAACCACAGAAGCTAGAAGACGGGCAAGAAAGGAGCCCGGCCAGAGCCTTCAGCAGAGGGCCAGCCTGATGATATCTCGATCTGAAACTTCTGGCCCCCAGAACTGTGAGAGAAAGGGCTCCTGCTGTTTTAAGTCATGCGGCTGGTGGAATTTTGTTCGGGCTGCCCTAGGAACCCACTATGACCACTAAGAAGCATGGTTTCTAATCTGCTTTATAATCAAGACAAATGTTTATTAATAAATTATTGTTTCCGAATGTAATGTAACAACAATTTTCATAAGAGAAGACATTCATTTCTTTAAAAGAGAAAAAAAAAAAATCAAATAAAAGGAATTCCCTCACAGACTGTCAGGGAATCCGTGCGTAAAGAAAAGGTCCCTCTGGCCGGCTTTGGTCCTGGGTTGGAGCTTCAGGTCTGCTTCAACACCCAGGTGGTCAACCCAACATTCAACCTCAGTCACCCAGGCCTCCACTGCATCCCCTCCACATCCTGGGAGGAACCTGGGGTTCAGGTGGGGATGGAGTGGGACGAGGTACAAGATTCCACGTTACCGAGTTGACATTTTCGGGGCTGAAAAATGCTGCCCACAAATGCACAGATCAAAAGCATGTTTGTTTACATGACTGGCATCTAAATGCATGCCCATGCATGCATTTTTAAATCTTTCATTAAATTCTACTGTGTTTAACATCGCTTAAGATGATTCTTCTAAAAACCAAGCTGGCGTGTGGGTTTGAAACCAATAGGAGAGGCCCTTGAACTCCAGTTCAGCCAGGCCCCCAGGGTCCGTGACATCAAATCTCAGCACGGATGAGACACCACCGCCATAATGAGAATCTCTCTATTCCTCCCAGTAGTGAGCCCTCTTGAAGAATTAATTAAAAATCCTGACACGGCCTCTCTGAAAGCAGAAAGGTGGGCTTCTTGAAGGGAGCAGAAGAAACAAGCTCATATCGGTGTGCATGCTTATTCACCCACCGTTACGCTCATGTTTTAGGATGTCTGCAAAGTCAAGAGATCTTCATGTACTCCGGGAGTTTCCCAGTGTTATCAGCCAACACATCACGCTTCTTGTTTAGCAGGACTGACAAGAATGCCGACTCCATGTGGATTAAGTTCTATATGTGATTAACAGCTAAGTCTGCTAGGTCAGCCATAAAAAAGAACAAAATAACGCCATTTACAACACTATGGACCCAGAGAAGGTCGTACAGAGTGAAGTATCTCAGACAAAGAAAGATAAATATTGTATGATATCATTTATATGTGGAAGCTAAAAAAAGAAAGAAAAAAAAAAACTGGTACAAATGAATATATTAACAAAATAAAAGAGAGTCACAGATTTACAAAACAAACTTATGGTTACCAGGAGCTGGGGAGGGGAAAAAAATTGGGGAGACTGAAATGAACATACACACTACTAGATATAAAATAGGTAACTAACAAGGACCTACTGTATAGCCCAGAGAACTGTACCCAATACTCTGCAATGGCTTACATGGGAAAAAGAATCTGAAAAAGAGTGGATATATGTGTATGCATAACGGATTCACTTTGCTTTACACCTGAAACTAACACAACATTGCAAATCGATTATAATCCAATTAAAAAAAAAACAAAATCTACCTTTTGAACTTCTGGATTCTGTTATTCCATGAGCAGTCAGCCAAGACCAATTATTAGAAAGAACAAAGGATACCACCTTGAGGCTTTCCTGATATTTATAAAAGCAAAAAGACACAGTCTATCATCATTTATTAAACAGCATCTAACTTTTAAGAGGGGGATTCCCTGAGAGCTCAGTCAGTAAAGAATCTGCGCGCAATGCAGGAGACCCTGGTTAAATTCCTGGGTCGGGAAGATCTTCTGGAGACGGGAAAGGCTACCCACTCCAGTATTCTGGCCTGGAGATTTGCATAGACTATGCAGACCATGGGGTTGCAAAGAAACATGGGGTTTCTGGTTTTAGAAAAGGCAGAGAAACCAGAGATCAAATTGCCAACATCCGTTGGATTATCAAGCAACAGAGTTCCAGAGAAACATCTAATTCTGCTTTACTGACTATGCCAAAGCTTTTGACTGTGTGGATCACCACAAACTGTAGAAAATTCTTAAAGAGATGGGAATACCAGACCACCTTACCAGCCTCTTGAGAAACCTGTATGCAGGTCAGGAAGCAATAGTTAGGACTGGACATGGAACAAGACTGGTTCCAAATAGGAAAAGGAGTACGTCAAGGCTGTATATTGTCAGCCTGCTTACTTAACTTATTTCAGAGTACATCATGAGAAATGCTGCACTGGATGAAGCACAAGCTGGAATCAAGACTGCTGAGAGAAATATCAATAACCTCAGATATGCAGATGACACCACCCTTATGGCAGAAAGTAAAGAAGAACTAAAGAGCCTCTTGATGAAAGTAAAAGAGGAGAGTGAAAACGTTGGCTTAAAGCTCAACATTCAGAAAACTAAGATCATGGCATCCAATCCCATCACTTCATGGCAAATAGATGGGGAAACAGTGACAGACATTTTTTTGGGCTCCAAAATCATTTCAGATGGTGACTGCAGCCATGAAACTAAAAGACACTTCCTCCTTGGGAAAAAAGTTATGACCAACCTAGACAGCATATTGAGAAGCAGAGACATTACTTTACCGACAAAGGTCCATCTAGTCAAAGCTATGGTTTTCCAGTAGTCAGGTATGGATGTAAGAGTTGGACTATAAAGAAAGCTGAATGCCGAAGAATGGATGCTTTTCAACTGTCTTATTGGAGAAGACTCTTGAGAGTCCCTTGGACTGCAAGGAGATCCAACCAGTCCATCCTAAGGGAGATCAGTCCTGAGTGTTCATTGGAAGGACGGATGTTGAAGCTGAAGCTCCAATCCTTTGGCCACCTGATGGGAAGAACTAACTCATTGGAAAACACCCTGATGCTGGGAAAGATTGAGGGCAGGAGGAGAAGGGGACAACAGAGGATGAGATGGTTGGATGGCATCACCGACTCCATGGACACGAGTTTGAGTAAACTCCGGGAGTTGGTGATGGACAGGGAGGCCTGACGTGCTGCAGTCCATGGGGTCACAAAGAGTCGGACACAACTGAGCAACTGAACTGAACTGATCTTATAAGAACTGAAACTTATTTATACATGAGGAAAAAAAGTGAAGACATTTTAGTCAACTCTACGACTTGATGGACATGAGTTTGAGCAAGCTCCGGGAGATGGTGATGGACAGGGAAGCCTGGTGTGCTGCAGTCCATGGGGTCGCAAAGAGTCAGACACGAGTGAGCCAACAACCGACCAACCCAATACTTGTTATCCACGTGGTCGGAGACAAACCACCTCTTGACTTTAGCTCATTAACCATCATTTTAAAATACAAGTTGACGTTCAACTCCAAAGCCAGGTATTTCAAAGCAGATGAGCTCTGAATCCACAACCAGTGACTGGTTTTGACCCAATTTCACAACGAAGGTCTCCGAGCCCAGGAATTCTCAGAACCAATCAGAAGGGCTTACAGCAGGTTAACAATTCACCTGGGTCAGAAAATTGGTGGCAAGACAAGCTGAAATCCCAACACCCCCAGTCTACGAGGGAAGGAGAGGAACTTGAAGACAACTGTGTCTTTAATGATCTCTGACTGTTTGCTTGCGGTCACCGCACTGAGCTTCCATAGCGCCATGAGATGTTACAGATGGTTCTGCAAGATGACACACGGCACAGAATACTGCCGTTGGTCATTAACTACCTCTTTGTGCAAACAAACAAACAAACAAACAAAAACAGCATTTGCCTATGATCATGTTGACAAGAAGGGAAAACGCCATCGGGGGGCTGATCATGCCCAGGTTCCCGTGGACGTGGCCAGCATTTCAGTGTCACTGTGGGCACACAGCGGTGGGCTGGGGCTGCAAATGCTTGCACATCCTTCCCTAGGATCTCGCGCTGGCCACCCGGGACTCTGAAGTCCCTCACTGCACCCCCCATCAGAGGAGTGGGAGAGTGGCCCCAGAAGATTGAACGAGAAAGTGGAGACCCTGGCAGTGTGAAGTGAGAGGGTCCGGATGGAAGACATGAAAGACGTCACGAGCCTTGTTTCCTTCCGATGATCTTCATTTCCAGGGGAGTGGGAGTCCCAGGTCACACCTCCAGGGCAGCTGATGGGTCAGTGTCTGCTACTCCCTTCCAGAAACAAGCTCTGTCCTTACAGACACCACCTGAAGCTGGACAACCGTCTGCAACCTCTGCCATTCATGTGATAAAACACCCCACACGTGTAACCCAGCCCGGGGAGCACGGTCCTCCAGGGGAGCCCAGCCCTCACCCAACAACCCGTTCCTGAAATCTCCACGGGGCCCGCTTGCAGGCACCAGGATCCCAGCACAATTTGACCCCGATGTTCATGTTGGCCCATCTATGAGGACACAGAGTCACTGGTGAAGGCCGAAGGTGGGGTATAGGGGTGCCGTCGTCCAGGCCCTGAGCTGCCCCCCCAGATTTCTGCCATCCCCCAGAGTCTCGGACCCCACTGCTGCAAAAGGTAACACCCCGGGTCTTTCCCGGTGGGCTGGTGACTGGAAATCTGCCTGCCAAGGCAGGAGACACAGGCTAAGCTCTGTCCCTGGCCTGGGACGATCCCACATGCTGTGGGGCAACTGAGCCTGTGTGAGCAAGTACTGAGCCCGTGTGCCACAACTACTGAGCCACATGCCACAACTACTGAGTCCACATGCCACAACTACTGAGCCACATGCCACAACTGAGTCCACATGCCACCACTACTGAGCCTGCATACCACAACTGAGTCCACATGCCACAACTACTGAGCCACATCCCACAACTGAGTCCACATGCCACCACTACTGAGCCTGCATACCACAACTACTGAGCCTGCATACCACAACTGAGTCCACATGCCACAACTACTGAGCCACATGCCACAACTGAGTCCACATGCCACCACTACTGAGCCTGCATACCACAACTACTGAGTCCACATGCCACAACTACTAAGCCTGCATACCACAACTACTGAGTCCACATGCCACAACTGAGTCCACATCCCACAACTACTGAGTCCACATGCCACAACTACTGAGCCACATGCCACAACTGAGTCCACATCCCACAACTACTGAGTCCACATACCACAACTACTGAGCCACATGCCACAACTACTGAGTCCACATACCACAACTACTGAGCCACATCCCACAACTGAGCCACATGCCACAACTACTGAGCCACATGCCACAACTACTGAGTCACATGCCACAACTACTGAGTCCACAAACCACAACTACTGAGCCTGCATACCACAACTACTGAGTCCACATGCCACAACTACTGAGCCACATGCCACAACTACTGAGTCCACATGCCACAACTACTGAGCCACATGCCACAACTACTGAGCCACATGCCACAACTACTGAGCCACATGCCACAACTACTGAGCTTGCATACCACAACTACTGAGCCTGCATACCACAACTACTGAGTCCACATGCCACAACTACTGAGCCACATGCCACAACTACTGAGTCCACATGCCACAACTACTGAGTCCACATGCCACAACTACTGAGCCACATCCCACAACTGAGCCACATGCCACAACTACTGAGTCCACATGCCACCACTACTGAGCCTGCATACCACAACTACTGAGTCCACATGCCACAACTACTGAGCCACATGCCACAAGTACTGAGTCCACATGCCACAAGTACTGAGCCACACGCCACAACTGAGTCCACGTGCCACAACTACTAAGCCTGTGTGCCACGAATACTAAGCCTGTGTGCCACAACTACTGAGCCCACATGCCACAAGTACTGAGCCCACATGCCACAACTACTGAGCCACATGCCACAACCACTAAGCCTGTGTGCCACAAGTACTGAGTCCACATGCCACAAGTACTGAGCCACACGCCACAACTGAGTCCACGTGCCACAACTACTAAGCCTGTGTGCCACAACTACTGAGCCCACATGCCACAACTACTGAGCCACATGCCACAACCACTAAGCCTGTGTGCCACAAGTACTGAGTCCACATGCCACAAGTACTGAGTCCACATGCCACAAGTACTGAGCCACACGCCACAACTGAGTCCACGTGCCACAACTACTAAGCCTGTGTGCCACGAATACTAAGCCTGTGTGCCACAACTACTGAGCCCACATGCCACAACTACTGAGCCACATGCCACAACCACTAAGCCTGTGTGCCACAAGTACTGAGTCCACATGCCACAACTACTGAGCCTGTGTGCCACAAGTACTGAGTCCACATGCCACAAGTACTGAGCCACACGCCACAACTGAGCCCACATGCCACAACCACTAAGCCTGTGTGCCACAAGTACTGAGTCCACATGCCACAAGTACTGAGCCACATGCCACAACTGAGTCCACGTGCCACAACTACTAAGCCTGTGTGCCACAACTACTGAGCCCATGTGCCACAAGTACTGAGTCCACGTGCCACGACTGCCGAGTCCACGTGCCACAACTGCTGAGACCACGTGCCACGACTACTGAGCCCGTGTGCTGCAGCTACTGAAGTCTGTGTGCCCTAGAACCTGTACTCAGCAACAAGAGACACCACCGTAGTGAGAAACTCAAGCACCACAACAAACAGCAGTCCCCAAGTTTTTTAGTCCCCAAGTTTTTTAGTTGATATACAAACATTTTTCTTAAAGAAAAAAAAAAAAGGTAATGCCCTAGAACACAGACTAATGACTGTATTCTCCATTCAACCAACTCCCGAGTGGTCCCCTAAGTGCCTGTAACTCAGGTCACCAGTCCTAACTGGTCTTTGATCCCTCTACCAAGAAAGAAGACTCATCCCTCTGCTCCCATGTGACTGAGGGGTCTGGCCATTTTCAGGACTGCCCGGTCCGATCAGATGATTTAAAAAAATGAAGTTTTATTTATCGGTATATATCCCGTGCCCAGCACAGCACCTGATCCACACAAAAACACTCAGCAAGGGTTCACTGCACTGAATTAAATTCGCATATAATATTATGAAAACACTATATGATGAAGCATGGCTTTGCACAGATCACGGGAAAGCACAGGCAAGCTTTTAAGACTCAAGCACCTGTCAACAAGCATTTCCAACAGGGGTCATCAATGTTTGCCGATATTACCTAAGTGGAGGGATCAGGAGTCTTCTCTCTTATGAAGGAATGTTGCTCTCTGGTATTTTCTCCAGGCTGGGATGACCTGCTGGGTTTCCATCACAGGCAGTTAAGAGCAAATGAAGACCTAGAGAGCTTTATCGATCCAGTCAAGAGACACAGCAGTGCCAAAGATTGATTTCCCATCAAGGATTCAGGCTGAATACATCCTTATGATAGCGGACAACCGCAGACCAGAAAGGCGTTGTCATTGGGTCTGTCAGTCTGTCCCATGCTTCTGTGTGGTTCCCAAATGACTGACAGTCCAAGAGGGGCGCACCTTCCCATTGTATAAAGATCTCCCCAAACGGCAAGTGTCAGGAATACTCTGTAGGGAAGTCCAATGTTCACGCTCTTTTTTAAAAAATAGAGACCGCATTTAAAGCCACTGACTAATCCATTCATTTATCGACCGGATACTTGGTATGCATCTATAGGGCTTCCCAGTGGGAAAGAATCAGCCTGCCAATGCAGGAGATGCGGATTCAATCCCTGGGTTGGGAATATCCCCTGGAGGAGGAAATGGCAACCCACTCCAGTATTCTTGCCTGGAGAATCCCATGGACAGAGGACCTTGGTGAGCTATAGTCCATGCGGTCTCAAAGAGTCATACATGACTGAACAACTGAACACACACACAGCACGCATCTACTATACACTAGACACTTTAAAAAAAGAAAATGTTTAAAGTCTTTACTGGTTTTGTTACAATACTGCTTCTGTTTTATATTTTGGTCCTTTGGCCATGAGTCAGGTGGGATTCCAGCTCCGTGACCAGAAAAAGAACCTGTACCCCCTGCATTGGAAGGCAAAGTCTTAACCACTGGACCACCAAGGAAGATCTTAGGCTAGATACTTTTAGGTGCATGGCATTTAAATAAAATAGCTAAAAAAAAAAAAAAAATTTTTTTAAATGGCTACTTTGTTGAAGCTACATTCTAATTTGTTTTTTAACTTTTTATTTTGCACTGGAGCATAGCCAGTTAACAAGGCTGTGACCATTTCAGGTGGATAGGAAGGGACTCAGCTATATTATCCATGTATCCACTCTTCCCCACACCCTTCTCCCACCCACACACACACCATGTTCATGATCTTTCATTAAAGGAACCATGGCCCCTGTAGTCACTTGAAAACTTGCAAGGTGGCATGGGTCCATCCTGTACTGTGCTTCAAGGTGCTGCCAAAACAAACAAACAAATGCCTGGGCTCTACCATCTAATTCCTCATCCTCACCAAGACCGAGTCGGCAGAGCCTGGTAGGAAGACACACATTTGCATTTCTCATCACTGCTATGGCTTTCCTGTGAACCCAGGAGAGGTTTGACTCTTTCCTGTCTCCACCAGGGAGCCCCAGCTGGGGGTGGCTCTCACATCCAAGCACAAGGAACAGTATCCCTGGGGCAGCCTGTGTGGCAGAACACCCCAAAGTTCTCTTGGAAGCTCACGGCCAGCCCTGGCTGAATACAACCCTGGGTGCTTGTCAGTGTCTCAACTTCTCCCCCACCTCTTAACATCTGTGAGTGCTCGGATACCACCCATCGCAGGAGACAGACGTTTATTATGCCTCCCCCTGAGAATCCTTCTGTATCCCGAGCCAAGTTATTCATGCAAGATTCTAAGCTTGGCCATTCACGATGGATTGGTGTTATTGCTACATTCAGATGAAACGATAAAAATCAAGACAACAGCAACAAGGAAAGCCTCTTTCTCCTTGGGTTCTAAGATGGGATGTAGTTTACCCTGACATCAAGATGCGCACATGCGTGCTAAGTCACTTCAGTTGTGTTGGATTCTTTGTGACCCCGTGGACTGTAGCCTGCCAGGCTCCTCTGTCCATGGGATTCTCCAGGGACTGGAGAATACTGGAGCGGGTCACCATTCCCTTCTCCGGGGGATCTTCCCAACCCATAGAACTCAAGTCTCTTGTGACCCCTGCATTGGCAGGCGGGTTCGTTATCACTAGCGCCGCCTGAAGGAGAACACTGCCTAAAGACAGGACCAGGGTGGAGTCAGAACTGCTTGCTCAAGTTTTTGCTTCAATAAAACATCTCAACGAGCACCAGTGGGGGCTAGACCAGGCCAAGGGCAATCCCACGGTGCAACTTCCAAAGGACACATACTCTGGACTCAAGGGCTGCTTAACCTAAACATTTCCCATAAATTTTGGGCATATCATGCATTTTTTTCTTTAAAAAAAAAAAAAGCATTCTATCAGTGTCTATCATGCCCAGTGACTTTGGGCATTCAGAATATATTCTGACCGGTGGGTGGCTGAGTATGTGTGTGGGCTAGAAAACCGTGAGAGAGTGGGCATTCACTGTTGTTCCCAATTAATATCTCTGGGAGGAAAAATGCCCCCAGAATTTCACAACATAAATGAGAGGCGAAGAATTCTATAGGGTCCACTGTCAGGGCAGTTCAATCCTCTGGCATGACAACAACGCTTGCATTCTAAAATAAAGCAGCAGATATGCTTCAACTCTCTGTTGTCCTTCAGTCGCCCAGTCGTGTCTGACTCTTTGGGACCCCACGGACTGCAGCACTCCAGGCTTCACTGTCCTTCACAATCTCCTGAAGTTTGCTCAAACTCATGTCCATTGAGTCGGTGGTGTCATCCAACCATCTCATCCTCTGTCGTCCCCTTCTCCTCCTGCCTTCAGTCTCTCCCAGCATCAGGGTCTTTTCCAATGAATCAGTCCTTCCCATCAGGCAACCAAAAGTATTGCAGCTTCTGCATCAGTCCTTCCAATGAATATTCAGGACTGATTTCCTTTAGGATGGGCTGCTTGGATCTCCCTCCTGTCCAAGGGACTCTCAAGAGTCTTCTCCAACACCACAGTTCAAACGCATCAATTCTTTGGCTCAGCTTCAAGCATGAAGCCTTTTAAACACCCTTCTCCATTTCTATCAGCGCTGAATCTGTATTTCTAATTTGCTTTACCCTGGGTCCTTATATCCACCGAGGACTTGACTCTCCGCCTGAATGATCAGTCTCATTTACGACTTTTTTGTTCATGAATGTTTGAGCATCAGTGTCAATTATGTAAAGTCTCCACCTGATTATGCATAACGAGATGCTTCAGGCGTGATGGGTGTCAAGGTAAACCGTGGTGTGGGGGGTCAGGGTCCCCCACCAGCTTACTCCCTGGGTTTCCCCAAGAAGATCAGGGGTCACTGCAAGCCTGCTCCACCAGGACACAGCTCTCCCCACTCAAGCTGGACACCTGCACCTTCTGTGCCTCTGTGTTGTTGCTGCTTAGTCGCTCAGCCGTGTCCAACTCTCTGCGACCCCAGGGACTGTAGCCCACCAGGCTCCTCCATCCATGGAAATCTCCAGGCAAGAATACTGTAGTGGGTTACCATTCCCTAGTCCAGGGGATCGTCCCTACCCAGGGGATCGAACCCAGGGTCTCCTGCATTGGCAGGTGGATTCTTTACCATCTGAGCCACCAGGGAAGAAGCCGTGGAACGAATTTAAAGCAAAATCTAAAACAAGAGGAAACTCATGCATCCCAGAGAGGGCGACGCGAGATGCTGACACGTGCATTTCCAGAGACTACAAGGAAGGCGGGGGAGCCGTGTCAGTGGGCGGCACTCTAGACGGTGGGGAGTGAGGACCTCGAGGTTCCCCTTCTGCCCCTACAAGACACTGAGCCAGACCCCGGGGTCCACTTAACTCCCCCTGAACAGAAGAGTCCACATGCAGAGGGAAGGGCATTTAATGGGTGGCTTCGGAACCTCAGAGATGGGAGGGTGGTCCCAACCAGGGCGGTGATGCCCAACCAGGAGGCTGGACCCTGTCTGTGGACATTGCGGGCTGTCCCAGGTAGACACGGATTCTGGGGGATGGTGTTTGGTGTTGACTCCTCGTTGGGGGGGTGGGGGCTGGCATGCCCACCTGCCTCCACCAACAAGAAAAACCCAGAGCACTCTTACCCGAGTTGTTAACAACCACCAGCATCTCCAGACCCTACCTGATGGCCCCGATTGGAGGCAAAACTACCCTGGTGGCATTCTATGTTGAACGGCTGACTTTGCTGATCCGTGCTTACGACAGATACTCAAGATTTTAGAGGGCTGGCTGGCGCAAGAAATAATAGCAGTGAGCATTTCTCATCTTCCCTACGAGCCGTAAGCAGCTTGACGAGAGCCACATCTAACCATCCTGGCTCAGCATCTTCAAAGTACTTGCGAAACACTTCACATCCACTCTTCACTAATGAAGCCACGCATCTGCCTGCAACGTCTTCCTCGCCGTGAGTGCGGCCGTCTGCTCCCTCCCTAGACTAAACAGTCTCCCCATGATTTTATTGACAAAATCAACTGTGCGGAGTGCAGGTGAATGTGAAAGGTCACCCAGTGCAGACTGCAAAAAAAAAAAAAAAAAAAAAAACCCACAAAATATGATGACTGGGTTTCTGTGTAGTTGATGTTCAGCCCTCCTGAAGTCTGGAAGAAATGACTGTATGTAAATGATGACACTGAAACAGAATGGCCTAAACTTTCAGGAAGTACTGTTCCCACAACACAGTTTGCATGATTTCATGGCAAACTGCTCCAGGTGTAGCAGACTGTTATCAGACGTCAGCTGAGAGAATTTGGCACTGTGCTCAACTCAGGCTGGTGACCAAGCTCCCCGGGGGTGCTGGCACACACACACACAAAAAAGAGCACCTCAATTTATAAGCTCTGATTCTCCTGACGGTGTTTAATTCTTCCAGCGTTCCAGGGAGTCGAGCCACGGTTCCTGATTCCCTTTCACATCTGCCTACCTCTGCCTAAAAGCCAGCAAGACCTTGGCGAGGAGGGCGTCTCAAACACGGCGGCACCCAGGAGCCACGCAGCCGGCGATTCGATCAAGGGCATTATTTATTATATGAACCCTGTACATCGAAACCCTGAAGCCAGGCTAACATTTGGGCAAGAAGGTATTTACATTTCAAACACGGAATATTGAGCACCCTCTTATCAACAAGGCTGTTAAGCCACTTCCGCTGCCAGCAAAGGGAAATAAAACGTGATACGCCCATCTGATCTTATTATTGGCAACGGAACCTTCAGGACTCTAGAGTCGTTGGACCATGACCCAGCCGCCCATGGCCTTGGGTGCGCTGTCGTGTCTGACTCCTTGTGACCTGGACTGCAGCCCTCCAGCATACCCTATCCATGAGATTCTCCGGGCAAGAATACGGGAGTGCACTGCCATTCCCTTCTCCAGGGGATCTTCCCGACCCAGGGATCAAATCTGTGTCTCCTGCATGGGCCAGGCGGACTCTTTCCCAGTGATCGGGCCCCGTTTTTGACAGTGTCAGACGGGGCTCTAAGAACCACTGTGTATCTTACAGGGCGGAGGGGACAGACCACGCACAGACTCAGGACACGGGCTGGTCCCTCGCTTGGACATTCTGAAGTCCCGTCCCCATTCACCAGGATGCCAAAGCTCCACTCCCTGCAAAACCGAATTTCTATAACCTCATTAGAAGAAAAGCACAGCCGTGCAAACACACAGGTGAGACAGGAAAACATCGCAGAGGTGAGAGGCTTCGCAAAGGCAGGGCGGGCACCTGGCCAGGTCGGTTCCAGTCTGTTGAGATGTGTCTACATCTTAACATCATGGAACTTACACTTCGTTCGACTGAAACTCTGCTCTGGAGTGGGGCTTCCCAGGTAGCTCCATGATCAAGAAGCCGCCTGCCAGTGCAGGAGACAGAAGAGACGTGGGTTCCATCCCTGGGCTGGGAAGATCCCCTGGAAAAGGAGACGGCAACCCCCTCCAGCGTTCTTGCCTGGAGAATCCCCCGGACAGAGAGGAGCCCGGCGGGCTACAGTCCACGGGGTCGCAGAGAGTTGGACATGACCAAAGCGACCGAGTCTGCACGCACGCACTGCTCTGGAGACCTCTGAAAGTGTGACATCCCCACTGGGGTAGCTGATACCGAGGTGACAATGAAATGCAAGTTCTGAAATGTCCAGATGCTCTTAAAGCAGTCTGCCTCAGACAGAGGAAATGCAAGTTGTGCCGTAGGGAGAGTTGGGGAAGCCCGCAAGAATACAGGTATATGCCAATAAATGGGAGAGAGGAAAATGAAATAAACCCACAGAGGTACGACGTACTGATTCTAGTCTGCCGCTCTAAAAAAAAAAAGAGAAAAAGGTTTTGTTTGAACATGTCTCTTATCTTCGAAGACAATACAAGGATCCCCCGAGGCTAAAAATGTATTTCCTGTGGCTTCTTGAGAAGTTCAGCTCCGAAATAACTCTCCCCTCTCCAGGCAAGGCACCGCAAAAATGCAGGTTCAGTCGCTCAGTTGTGTCGGACTCTATACGACCCCATGGACTATATTCCACCAGGCTCTTCTGTCCGTGGGACGCTCCAGGCAAGAATGCTGGAGTGGGCTGCCACTGACTGCTCCAGGGGATCTTTCGGACCCAGGGATCGAACCGGCATCTCCTGCGGCTCCTGCACTGGCAGGCAGGTTCTTTACTGCTAAGCCACCCAGGAAAACAGCCACTAAAGATGGCTAAGGAAAAATTCCTAGAAGAAACCCCAGGAAGACAGTAAAGCAGAAAGCGGGTGGAGGGGGTGGGGACAGGGAGGGCTGCATTAATATGGAATGCTGTTATTGGGAAATTTCCCCCATGACCCAGTACTAGTAATACCCAACGCTATCAAATGACGGCCTACGAATCCCTGAGAACTAACACATACTACTCTC
Organism: Rangifer tarandus platyrhynchus; assembly: GCA_949782905.1. Lineage (NCBI taxonomy): Eukaryota > Metazoa > Chordata > Mammalia > Artiodactyla > Cervidae > Rangifer > Rangifer tarandus. Next base: position 7,126,165 of record OX460343.1, on the reverse strand, counting down.
CGCCTAAAAATGCACCCGGACACAACTGTGTTCCTTTCAGAATGGCATGAAGTGAAGTAAGAGTCGCTCAGTCACGTCTGACTCTTTGCAACCCCATGGACTGTATCGTCCACGGAATTCTCCAGGCCAGAATCCTGGAGTGGGTACCCTTTCCCTTCTCCAGGGGAATCTTCCCAACCCAGGGATCGAACCCAGGTCGCCCGCATTGCAGGCGGATTCTTTCCCAGCTGAGCCACAAGGGAAGCCCACAAAGACTGGAGTAGGTAATCTATCCCTTCTCCAGCAGATCTTCCTGACCCAGGAATCGAACCCAGGTCTCCTGCATTGCAGGCGGATTCTTTAGCAGCTGAGCCACCCAGGGAAGCAACAAAATAGAAACAAAAAAGAACTTAAATAGGCTGGGACATGGGAGAGCAGTGACCTGGGACATAAAACGTGGCATCTGAGAGAAGACAGACAGGAGGCTGTGCAACCCCGGCATCTCTTTTGCTGCAAAATGATGACGAAACGTTAAGATCGCACTGGCCGAGTGGCTGCAGAAGGGCCCGACACTGTGCTTAGTGCTTTCCGTGGACACCTGCGTTTAATGTGCACGCGAAGGCAAAGATATCATTCTTCCGCAGGGCCCCAAAAGTGAGGCTGAAACCTCAGAGCTTTTGCTGAAGGGGACACGGAGTGAACAGGAGCCCTCGCTAGCTGGGAGGGAAGAGCCCAAGAAATGGTGGACCAGCTCGATCTCGGGGATCCGTACTGGGTCTTCCCTGCCAGATGGTTCCTGCCCTCAACCACGCTTCTCCGTGACTCTTTCCCAACATAAGCTCCCCAAACCTCATCATGACTTGGGCTGGGGGGTCGCCCCCCGCCTCTCTGAGTTTATGTTAACAAGATAAGAGTATATGTATGTCAGATGTGAGCAGACATACACCGTTTAAACTTCAGTTACAACGTTCTGTCGCACAATCCATAACCGATGCCGTGCTGCGTGATCAGCTGCTCATTCGTGTCCGACTCTTTGCGACCCCTTGGACCATGTCCCACCAGGCTCCTCTGTCCGTGGAGGTTCTCCAGGCAAGAATACTGCAGTGGGTTGCCACGCCCTCCTCCGAACCGATGCTATCCACTTCAATATCCGATTTTACTCTCAACCCTCTTTCAAACAGAAAGAGCAGCAAAGCCGTGGGAATCCCATTCATTGGAACCGCCCTCACGCAGGGCCAGCCGTCATCCACCTGAATTTCTTGGAAATCAACCTTCAGTTTGTAATCCTCATCTCCCTGTAATGCTTAATCACGTATTTAGTATCACAAGCACAAAGGACTTATGTGCACTGGATAAAAATTAAGAATTCTTGGGACTTTCCTTGGTGGGGGGCGGGGAGGGAGGGGTTCTGTGGTCCCAGTGGACAGGCAGGGAGGCAGGTGGGTTCAATCCTGGGTTGGGGAGATGGATCCCACATGCTACAGCTAAGAGGTCATGCGTGCTGTAACTAAAGATCCTGGGTGTTGCAACTGAGATGTGGTGTACCCAAATAAAGAAATATTTATATTTATTATGTTAATTACAGTCATATTATATTAATATATTAGTTATATTAGTATATTTGTTATGTTATATTAACATATTAATTACATGTATATTATATTAATAGCATTAATTATTAGTATATTAGTACATATTATACTACATAATATTAACATATAACACAAATATAATATTATATTATACGTTTACAAATAAATGCATTTGTAAATATATAGTGCTTGATGTCAGACTGACCACTTGTTAACAAGTGAATTCCTAAAGATTATTTCCCTCCCTTCACACCTATCCTAGATATGAGTTCAAGTCTGAGCAAACTCCAGGAAGGACGTGGTGATGGCCAGGGAGGGGGGCCTGACCCACTGCAGTCCATGGGGTCGCAACGAGTTGGACACAACTTAGCAACTGAACGACCACATAAATACATTCAACATCTATTTATATATTTGTAAGTAAATACACAGTCGATATTTATTTGGATTCTTGCCTGGAGAATCCCATGGACAGAGGAGGCTAGTCAGCTACAGTCCAAGAGGTCGCAAAGAGTCAGACACGACTGAGTGGCTAAGGACATGCATGCAGACACACACACACACACACACACAAGGAACTCTTGCTCCCAGGCACTAGGCTCACAGTGCTCGAACGGAGCTAAGTAAAGGAGTCAGCCTGTCAGACACAGACCCTTGCTAAGACCACCACCGTGGGAATCAGGTTGCCATGGGAACATCAGCAAAGCAGTGCTCAGCCTGTTGCAGTTCAGTTGCTCAGTCATGTCAGACTCTCTGCGACCCTGTGGACTGCAGCACACCAGGCCTCCCTGTCCATCCGGCTCCCGCGGCTTGCTCAAACTCACATCCATTGAGTCGGTGATGCCACCCAACCATCTCATCCTGTATCAACACTGGTACCAAGGAGTTCTCTGGCGGTGCAGTCCCGAGGGAAAAAAAAAAAAGCTGGTACCAGCTTTTTAACTGGCTCCCTTTACTTTCATGAAGCCACGAAAAAGGTTCTCACGGTCATCTCCACCTTCCCCTGTTCCTTGCTCGACTTTTTGCCACTCCCAGTGGCTGAAGAGAGCTCACACCCAGCGAGCAAACTGTGCCGTGTGCTCCGTCTCCTGCTGGCTTCCAGGGAGAGAAGAATCACAGAGCTGACGTGCAGAGACGGGGCAGGGGTTTAAACCAGCTCGCAGCCCCACGATGCTGGCTTCTGGCTTCTCTTCACATCAGTTATGTGTCTCCGTCTCCCATGGGGCTCAGGAAAACAAAGAACTCCCCCGCTCCAGGCGGGGCCGTATGGGGATCTGGAATCCCCAAATGCAGCTCCATGCAAGTAAAGGAAAGCGACAACCGGACACCAGACAACCAGCTTGATCACCTTCCCGGTCATTTCCTCCCTCAGTCCCTGCAAGAGCAAACAGGGCCTGCGTTCGAGTCCCTTCCCAGCTCACACGTGATATCTGGAGAGTCAGCCTAATTATTCGGGCTCCAATTTCCCATTCCATCAGTAAGCATCAACACAACACGTCAGGGGTGTTCCCTACAAGAGGTTAAAAATAAAGTTGTGCCTTCTTCACCACCCCACAGGCAGGGGTACCAAAGCCCCATGACAGCAAAAATTTCAGACTGGGAGCTTGCCACGATGCCTGGGAGGGCTTCCCAAGGCCCCGTTGGTGGACACACAGTTGCAAGTTTCAAATCTGTTACAGCTTTCTTGCATCAGTTGTTGTGGAGACGGATTCTGTTGTAACAGGAGACGATTCTGTTATAACAGGACGCTTCAATTCTCTGCTGGAGAGGAATTTATCCAACATCTCCCTCCTCCCGTCTCTCTGTGGCTTTATTTTCCACAGTTGGCATACAGAGTAATTCACACATTCACAAATATTTAAGGGAAAATTAAATTAAAAAAAAAAAACCAATAAACTGCCTGGAACCACAACATATTTGCTTCGAGGAATTTTTACATTAAATAAGATGCAAAATCCCCCCCCTGGGGTTTCCAGTTTGCCAGAGAACTTACTTCTGTGAATGATTTCAATCTAACTCCTAGGATAACTGTCTTTGGTACACTTGCTAACACAGCTGTCCCCACTGAAATCCATGGTTTTTTGCAAACAGGATAAAAATGACTTTCACGGAAAAGAAAGCATCGTGGTTTCATTTCTTTTTTTTTTTCTCTTTCTGTTATTTATTATCCATGCTATCTGTCTGGCAAGCTGTCCTGAGCTTCCTTGGGACGCCAGAGGCTGCAACAGTTCTCAGTATCCTTAAAAGAAACGGCCAATTCAGTTTCCCTCCCGAGGCCGCCTTGCTTGCCAGGTCCGTCTCAGTGCCAAACACGCCCGCGCATCCTGCCGCGGGCGACCACGGAGGACACAGGATGTCGCTTGTGTGACCCCACCAACAGAGTCCTTTTCAGCCCAGCATTTCCAGGGCTCCCTTCTGTTCCATCCTCCAGCTGGGGGTGACATACCGCTGGGCTTCGACGCTCACAGGTGTGGCCTGTTACTACTGACATCCATCGTTTTCAGCGCCAGGCCCACCTCCCACTGAAGCGTTTTACTTTGGAGACGAGGGTGCAGGGAAGCCGGAGGGGGGTTTACCACCTCCACTTGACGTATGTGGGTGGTAGGCAGGTGGGGGAAGGTTTACTGTACTCGGCGAACAGTCTTAAGCATCTCATCACAGGCTTAACGAGCAGTGGACCTTCCTCTGTAGTTTTATCCAGAGGATCTGGGGCCCCGATACTGCCGATACCCCAGGTGGCTGAGCGGTAAAGAAACGGCCTGCCAATGCAGGAGACGCAGATTCGATCCTTGGATCGGGAAGATTCCCCTGGAGGATAGGACAACCCACTCACTCCAGGATTCTTGCCTGGAGAATCCCCGTGGACAGAGAGGAGCCTGAAGGGCTGCTGTCCGCGGAGTTGCAAAAGAGCTGGACCCGACTTAAGAAACTAAACAACCATCATCAAGGCTGGTTGGCAGAAAAGGCCCTTTCCAGAGGCTGACGATCCTGGACCGTAAGCAAACAAACAGGAAGGGAAGAGGACACACCCAGGCCCCCTGACCATCTCCCTACATGCTGGCGGATGGTGTCGGGTTTCCCAGAATTCGATTTGAGAGAAAGCGGCGAACAGCACAGAAGCGATGCTGGCTCCTCACTCAACCCGGAAACGCTCAGAGGCTGATCCGACGAACTTCACCCTCCCAAGTCTGACACTTGGGGGACAAGCCACATGGAGGGTGGACGCCTGGCTCGACCTGGTGAGCCCGCACCTTCCCTTCATCTGGAAGACGGGGCCGCAGCCGTCTCCACTGTATGGAAGGACCAGGCCAGCTTTGGGAAATCTGACGCAGGGTTTGATCCCCGGTCCAGGAAGAGGCCACGTGGCCACAATAATTGAACCCGCAAGCCACAACTGCTACGAGCCCATCCTCTGCAACAACAGAAGCCCCCCGAAATGAGAAGCCTCAACACCAGACCTGGAGCAGCCCCTGATCTCTCTGCAATGATATAAACATAAATCATATGTATATAAGATTATGTATATAATTTTTTTGAATGCACTTCTACACATTTTGTGTGTGTGTGTGTGTGTGTGCGTGCACATTTTCATTTTAAAGACCACCCCTTATCAATTTGGCAGAAAACGGTCCACTGGGCCATAGCGATCTCACTTAGCACACATCCACACCATATCCAGGATGGGAACGTTCACCGCAGCATGACTGACATTGTCAAACAGCGGAAACAACCCGTGTCCATGAACTGATGGATGGATGGAGAAGATACAGTCTGTTCCTACCATGTTCATTGGAAGGACTGATGCTGAAGCTGAAGCTCCAATACTTTGGCCACCTGATGCAAAGACCTGACTCATTGGAAAAGACCCTGATGCTGGGAAAGATTGAAAGCGGGAGGAGAAGGGGATGATAGAAGATGAGATGGTTGGATGGCATCACCGACTCAATGGACATGGGTTTGGGTGGACTCTGGGAGTTGGTGATGGACAGGGAGGCCTGGCGTGCTGTGGTTCACGGGGTCGCAAAGAGTCAGACATGACTGAGCAAGTGAACTGAACCATGAAATAGAACGATTCGGCTATAAAAAGGAAGGAAGCCACGAATACAGCCTACGACATACGTGAATCTTGAAAACACTGTGCAAAGTCAGAGATACAAACTCATGAGAAGTCATGCAACATATGATTTATGGAAAACGCCCAGTACAGGCAAATCCACAGAGATACACAACCGGTCTGCAGCTGCGGGGAGGCTGAGGACAGCGAGGGAAAAGTAGGGAGTGTGGCTCTGGGGGATGTGGTTTCTTTGTGGGGGCACGGAAAATACTCTTAAAATTAAACTGTGGCGATGCCTGTACAGCTATGTGAGTACCCTCTTTCTGTTGCTCAGTCGTGTCCGACTCTTCTGCGACCCCCGAGACTGGAGCCCTGCCAGGCTCCTCTGTCCATGGGATTCTCCAAGCAAGAATCCTGGAGTGGGTTGCCATTTCCTCCTCCCAGGGAATCGTCCTGACCCAGGGATCAAACCCCCGTCTCCTGTATTGGCAGGGGGGGTTCTTTACCACTGAGCTACCTGGGAAGTTCCTTCTGCATCCTACCTGGCTACAGAGAGCCTGGGGTGCAGACGCTCCTCAACCTCCAGTGACTGAACGCATCTGAGAACTTGCTGCAGCCCCTGGGACCCAGAATTTCCGCCCCCGGGGGACTTGTGGAGCAAGCCTGGCCCGACCCACGCCCAGGGCTCTTACATGAAGGAGCCGTCTCATTCTCTCAAAGGGAGCCCAGTGCAGCAGCATCAGAGAGTCAGGACCAAACCCGAGGAGGCACGTCGCAAGAAAACGGATCCCCAGCAGGATGATGTATTGTGTGGCAAATCAGGTCACGCCAGCCCTGGCTAGCCACAGCCCGGAATTTCTTGATTCGCATTCAAGAACTCTCTGCCGCGGCAGAGTTCACAGGTCTCGAGAGCCATAAATCCATCTGCTCCCTGCTTATCTCACTTTCACATGAGATTAATATTCTACCTACATCCTAGGCTAGGCAAAGACAAATAGCTCCAGAATGCAAAGTGACAGTATTCTATGTAAGTAAACACTGTGAAAAGCCTTGGTTGAAAACGTATCTGCAGCTTAACTTCCGTGTTTTAAAGGAATGTGTATTTTGGCTTAAAACTCAACATTCAAAAACTGAAGATCACGACATCCGGTCCCACTGCTTCATGGCAAATAGATGGGGAAACAATGGAAACAGTGGGAGACTTTATTTTCTTGGGCTCAAAAATCACTGCAGATGGTGACTGCAGCCACGAAATGAAATGACGCTTGCTCCTTGAAAGAAAAGCTATGACCATCCTAGACAGCATATTGGAAAGCAGAGATATTACCTTGCCAGCAAAGGTCCGTCTAGTCAAAGCTATGGTTTTTCCAACAGTCATGTATGGATGTGAGAGTTGGACTATAAAGAAAGCTGAGCACTTAAGAATTGATGCTTTGGAACTGTGGCATTGCAGAAGACTCTTGAGAGTCCCTTGGACTACAAGGAGTTCCAACCAGTCCATCCTAAAGGAAATCGGTCCTGAATATTCATTGGAAGGACTGATGCTGAAGCTGAAACTCCAATCCTTTGGCCATCTGGTGCGAAGAACTGACTCATTCGAAAAGACCCTGATGCTGGGAAAGACTGAAGGCAGAAGGAGAAGGGGACGACAGAAAATGAGATGGTTGGATGGCATCACTGACTCAATGGACATGAGTTTGAACAAGCTCTGGAGAGTTGGTGATGGACAGGGAGGCCTGATGTGCTGCAGTCCATGGGGTCGCAAAGAGTCGGACTGAGCGACTGAGCTACTGAACTGATATTTTGTAAACCAAACACTATGTGGTCACACAGAAAAATATCTTTAAAGTGGATGGAAAAAACTTTAGAGGTCAGGAAATACCCAGCCATTTATCACTCTGACAGGCAATGCCTCCAATTAGAAGGTTTGTAAGCCAAAGAATAAAGTACCCAATAACGTAATAAATCTAACAAAGAAACTGTAGGCTAAAATGTGAATCACACTTAAAATTAATCAGCAACACTAAAATAAAAACAAAATGTGAACCCAGTAATGTCATTAATTTAACACAGAAACTATAAGTTAAACCGTGAATCATCCTTCAAATTAATCAGTCACAGAAACCAGAAAATCCCGCAGCCGTGAGGATATGCCTTACCCATGAAGCTTTATTTCAGGTTTATAAAATAAAAGCCATCTGTAGCAGCTTATTTAGTTTGAAAAAAAAAAAAACAAGAGATAGCTGTGTGTTTTAAAAGATTCCATCAGAGCACTTTGTTGAGCAAGGTAACTTGCCAGAGAGAATATAAATTTTTTAAACAGATTTTCAACTATTCCAATGCACTTCTGTCAAGACTCCAAGTCTGCACCCTACAATTTCCACCCCAAAGCAAAACTCAGATCACATATCTGTGTGGCACGCCTGGTGAAACCAGTATCCCACTCCAATCCTAGCATTCAGCACTCCAAATGTCCTGCTCACCTGTGGCAGACGAACAGAAAACCTCAACATCCATTCTGGGTTCCTACTCAGCAACCAAGTGTCAAGGGAAATTCATTCCAACTGCTCTGTGTAAAGTTCTAAGCTTATCCAAGTTGAAAGACATCGCTGTGTACCCCTGTCAGCAAATAGCAATTGCTTTAGGATTTTAGTATTGCAATAACCATGTCAGGACAGAATCAGATCCCAATATAGAGCACTGGTTTTATTTTTTTTTGGTAGATGATGTTGGAGTTACAGACCCATTTCACAATCATCAAGAACCCTTTCACATAAAGACTTCATCACGTTGATTGCAAAGTGTCTCACGAGTGTATACACACAGCGCTGGAGTTTACAGTTTCGCAGAGGAGGCAAATGAGGTGGGAACAGGAAAGCGGAGTCAGGGGGCAATAAGGGACATTCACACATCCCTCTTCGGGGCTGTGGGCAACTCCCAAGGAGGTGGTTCCCCTGGTGGCTCAGTGGTGAAGAGTCCGCCTGCCAACGCAGGAGACGTGAGTTTGATCCTTGGTCCAGGAAAGATCCCACATGCCACGGGAACTAGTAAGCCTGTGCACCCCAAGTTCCGAAGCCCATACCCCCAAGGGCCAGTGCTCCAAAACTACTTAAGACCCAACACTCTTCAGCCTGAGCTCTGCACCAAGAGAAACCACCAGTGACAAGCCCGCGCACTGCAGCTTTATAGAGAGGAGGCCCCGATCTCTGCCACGAGAAAGCCAGCCCACGCAGCATCGGTACTGGAGTGGGTGGCCGTTCCCTTCTCCAGGGGGGGATCTTTCCAACCCAGGGATCGAACCCTGGTCTCCCAGGTCCCAGGCGGATTCTTTACCAGCTGAGCCACCATGGGAGCCCAATGGAAGACACAGCAGAGTTAAACAACAAAGGAACAAGTAAAATTATCTATTTTTTTACAGACAGCTCAGGAGGAAGCCATCTCACTAGAAAACAGCACGGGGACATGCTGGCCAGCGCAGGGCACAGTTCTGCTAGGCATCCAAACATTTCTTCTGCAGCTCTTCCCCACGGAGGTCGAATGGAACGAGGCAGGTGGCAAGAACTAACAGAAGCTCATCTCAGAAGACAGTTCCTAAATCAGCGGAAGACTGCGTTAAGGCACTCGAGGAGGAGTATGAAGATTCTGGAGTTTTCCCCGTGAGTACCATACCATGGACCCCACACGCCTCCTGCCATCACTTTCTAGGGCTAAAGAGTGGTCACAGGCCACTGTGACCTGGAGCCCCCCACTTTCTTTCTTTTTTCAAAATTGATGAGTTCTTTCTTGGGCTGTGTTGGGCCTTCCTTCGTACCCCCGCCTTGGGAATGTGGAGTCTTAGCCACAGGACCAGCAGGCAAGTCACAGGACCCAGCTTTAAAAGATTTCTCCGTAAATCACTCAACTATCCACCCATGGGGTAAGGGATTAACAAACCACCATACTCACACACAGACACACACACACACACACAATGGAACACTGCTTACCCACAAGAAGCAAAACACAAGCTACACCATCATTAAACTGCAAAGACATTCCACTGGGAGAAGTAAAACAGGCTCAAAAAGGACAAATCTCATGTGATTCCGCTTACGTGTGCGGTGCTTAGAAGTCCCAACTGCAGAGATATTAATACAAAGAGGAACCGTGGGTGCCAGGGGCTGGGGGAGGGGAATAGAGAGTTGTTTCAGTGGGTATGTAATGTTAGCTTGGACAGATGGAAAAAGTTCTACACGTGGATGGTGGTGACGGATGTACAGCAAGGTGAACGTACTTCAGGACAGTGAAAGTCGCTCAGTCGTGTCCGACTCTTTGCCACCCCACGGACTATAGAGTCCATGGGGGGAGGGGAATAGAGAGTTGTTTCAGTGGGTATGTAATGTTAGCTTGGACAGATGGAAAAAGTTCTACACGTGGATGGTGGTGACGGATGTACAGCAAGGTGAACGTACTTCAGGACAGTGAAAGTCGCTCAGTCGTGTCCGACTCTTTGCCACCCCACGGACTATAGAGTCCATGGAATTCCCCAAGCCAGAATACTGGAGTGGGTAGCCTATCCCTTCTCCAGGGGATCTTCCCAACCCAGGGATGGAACCCAGGTCTCCCGCATTGCAGGCGGATTCTTCACCAGCTGAGCCACCAGGGAAATCCAATCAGTGAACTGTGCATCTAAAAATGGTTAAGACAGGAAATAAAACTGTCACCCACTGGGGAAAAATGGTTAGCATGACATATTATATGTTATGCATATTTTATCACTGTAAAACATAATGCTTTGTAAATCTGACTTAAACAGGCATTAAGTGAAGGCATGACCTTTCAGTCATAGCTTTCTGGACTGTAACTTCATCTGAGGATTCCGTTAAAGATTTGCTAATTGTGCACAGGGGTGTCTCATAAAAATAGGAATGTTGAGGATTCTGTAATTTTTTTCCCCTCGGCTGGCCTCACGGCACACATTGTGGAATCTATTTCCCAAGCAGGAGTCAAACCTGCGTCCTTGGAAGTGCAAGGACCAAGTCCTAACCACTGGGACCACCGGGGAACTCCCCACAAGTATTCTAAGTAATAAGACTTAGAATTACTATTGACCATTACGAAAATTCTGCAAACATTTTAATATACTATACATGACAATGAATCCAACTGAGGCTTATGAATTTATCCATATGATCACACTGTCAAAAATGTATTTCTTCCTGTGTCGAAAAACAAAACTTACGAACAGAAATCCAAGTATACTCATTTCTAAAGGTACAGTCATGTTGAGTATTGGAGTCATCATGCGTGCGTGCATGCCTGCGTGCTCAGTCATGTCCAACTCTGTGACCCCATGGACCATATCCTGCCAGGTTCCTCTATGTCCATGGGATTCTCCAGGCAAGAACACTGGAGTGGGTTGCCATGCCCTTCTCCAAAGGATCTTCCCTGACTCAGGGATCAATCCCATGTCTCCTGCTTGGCAGGAAGACTCTTTATCACTGAGCCACCTGAGAAGCCGCAGTCATCACAGGAGGACTCAAAGCGTATTACTCCTTACCGCAGAGCTTCACAGCCAACGCCAATAGTCGCTAACCTACTGTGAAACACGATGAAGGGCAATATTCAATATATGCTAAGTTTGGGGGCAAATCCTAAACCAGCCAAGCTCATCCTACCAACACTTGAAAATGAAAGTGAAAGTCGCTCAGTCGTGTCCGACTCTTCGCGACCCCAGGGACTATACAGTCCGTGGAATTCTCCAGGCCAGAAGACTGGATTCATTTGCCCTTTCCTTCCCCATGGGATCTTCCCAACCCAGGGATCGAACCCAGGTCCCCCGCATTGCAGGCGGATTCTTTACTATCTGAACCACCAGGGAAGCCCAAGAATACTGGAGTGGGTAGCCTCTCCCTTCTCCAGGGGATCTTCCCAACCCAGGAATCAAACTGGGGTCTCCTGCACTGCAGGCGGATTGTTTACCAACTCAGCTATCAGGGAAGCCCATTTGGAGTCAGATAATTGTTTGGTGTGTGAGAAGGTGGGAGAGGCTGTCCTGTCCATGGTGGGGTGTTTGGCAATATCCTGAGATGACGGGATCACCCCGCTCCCATCAAATCAATCATATATGACAACCAAACATGTCTCTAGACTTTGCCAAGTGTCCCCGGGGTGGGGGAAAAGACTGTCCCCAGTAGAGAACCCTGGTCCTAAACCAAGAAAGAGATCTTCAAGAACTGCCCGTGTTCACGAAGAAAACCAAAAGCAATGCTAAGAAAAACAACACTCTGATTTGGCGTTAAGAGTCAGAAGTAGTAACAGATGTCAGAAACGAAAGAAACCTGCCGTCACCTTCAGGCCATTTTACAACCACAATCTACGGCCAATTTTAACAGCTTATTCTTGAATTTTAATTAATTGGAACTCAATGTCGGCTTGTACCTTCCCAGGTGGTGCTACACAGTAAAGAACCAGCCTGCCAACGCAGGAGACATAAGAAACAAGGGTTCGATCCCTGGGTCGGGAAGATCCCCTGGAGGAGGGCATGGCAACCCACTCCAGTGTTCTTGCCTGGAGACTCCCATGGACAGAGGAGCCTGGCGGGCCAGAGTCCACGGGTTCGCACACAGCTGGACACGTCGGAAGCAACTTAGCACAGCACGATGTCCATTTGCATCGAGTTCTATCAAGAAGAGACTCACTAGACTCTCAATCCATCCGTTGCGGGCATGCCCCCGCCGACAGCAGGCGTTTTCGTGGCTTCGAGAAGAAAGGAGTGGTTTCTCGAGAGAAAGCGGTTTTTTTCTTGAAAACCTGGAGGGAGAGCATGTCTGTGGGGCTCTACCTCTGTGTTCTGGGGATTCAAGAAGGCAAAGGCTGTTTGGACGAAAAGAACACTGAACAAATCTCAAGCGAAGGTTGGAAGCAAGGGCTGAATCACGCTGTCAAATAGCACCTCATCATGCACTTTTCATCAGTGGGAGACCTCAGAAAATGAAACTGCACGCCACCATTATCCAAGTGGATTTCATGTCTTCAAATCAACCAGTTATGATTGCCAGGGCACCTGGATGCTTTATGGCTTCCGATAAGACAAATGAGCAACACCCTACATCTAGCCCATGGCACCCCAAGCCTGCCGAACAATACCCACGTCCCCACCGGGGCCACTGCCTGAACCACACCTCCATACAAAAACTCCCTGCAACCGGGTTGGTCTTTAACATGGCGTACTGTCCAGATGAGATTCACAAAACACACTCTTTTGCCCCTGCTACAGTGTCTGGTTCTAACCATCAACAATTCTACCGGGAATGTCTCCAGGCTCCAGGTAATCACCTGTCTCAGCATCATGGCTAATTCTAAACGCAGTCCTTTGAGCCCTTTTAGGATTTTATGAACAGAAAAAGAGTTGCTGAGAACGGGCCACCCATCCCCTTATATTAGGAAACACCCCACCCCAACACCAGTTCCAAATTGGGAAAGGAGTACATCAAGGCTGTATATTGTCATCTTCCTTATTTAACTTATATGCAGAATACAGACGAAGTTATGACCAACCTAGACAGCATATTGGAAAGCAGAGACATTACTTGGTCAACAAAGGTCCATCTAGTCAAGGCTATGGTTTTTCCAGTGGTCATGTATGGATGTGAGAGTTGGACCATACAGAAAGCTGAGCACTGAAGAAGTAATGCTTTTGAACTGTGGTGTTGGAGAAGACTCCTGAGAGTCCCTTGGACTGCACGGAGATGCAAACAATCCATCCTAAAGGAGATCAGTCCTGAATATCCACTGGAAAGACTGATGCTGAAGCTGAAGCTCCAACACTTTCGCCACCTGATACGAAGAACTGACTACTTAGAAAAGACCCTGATGCTGGGAAAGACTGAAGGCAAGAGGAGAAGGGGACGACAGAGGATGAGATAGATGGTTGGATGGCATCATCAACTCAATGGTCATAAGTCTGAGCAAGCTCTGGGAGATGGTGAAGGACCGGGAAGACTGGAGTCCGTGGGGTCTCAGAGTCGGACACAACCGAGCAACTGAACAACAACATCACGTGAAATGCCACGCTGGATGAAGCACAAGCTGGAATCAAGACTGCAGGGAGAAATAGCCACAAGCGGGAATCAAGATTGCGGGGAGAAATATCCACAACCTCAGGTAGGCAGATGATACCACCCTAACGGCAGAAAGATCATTCTTGAAAGGACAAAATTACAGAGCCGGAGATGTCAGTGGCTGCCAGGAGCCACAGAGGGTGATCATGCTGCGGGGGCACGCAGGGGTTTTCCTGTGCTGATGGAACGGTTTCTGGGTCGGATTATGGAGGAGGCTGCTTAAAGCTCCACATGATTATAGCTCACACACTGTCCACATGCACGCATGCACACACACCAAAACTGCTAAAAGGTAGACCAGGGCTGCATCTGTGCAAAACTTGTGGATGTCAGGTTCCTACTTTTGATATCATAGTATCTTCACCAAAAGATGTTACCACCAGGGAAGGCGGGGGAGGGTGCCCTAGACCTCCATTTGCTATTTTTTTTTGCTTCCCGGGTGGTGCTAGCCGTAAAGAACCTGCTTGCCAATGCAGGAGATGTAAGAGACTGTGGTTTCAGTCCCTGGGTCGGGAAGATCCCCTGGAGGAGGGCGTGGGCAATTCCCTCCAGTGAGAATCCCATGGACAGAGGAGCCTGGTGGGCTCCAGTTCATGGCGTCACAAAGAGTTGGACACGACTGAAGCACCTGAGCACGCACGCACAAGCTATTTTTGCCACCTCTTGTGAGTCTGATGTCATTTCAAAACAGAAACTGTCAAAAGTTAGTGTCTTACTGATGAACAGATACACCAAATGTGGGCTATTCACCCAATGGAATGGGGTCTGGTAATCAAAACGAATGCAATAACACGGGTGAATCTTGAAAATGGTACGCCAGCCACGAAGCACACACACACTCCGTGATCTCATTTACTCAAAACATCCAGAATGAACAAATCCAGAGACGCTGACCATCGACGGGTGGTTGACTGGGTACTGGGGGAGGCCTGAACAAGGAGTGAGTTCTCATGGGTCCATGGGATTCTTTGGGGAGCGAGGAAATGGTTTAGAATCAGTTGTGGCGATGGTTGTGGAACTCTGAATATTCTAAAAACCACCGAAGCGTACACTCTGAATGGGCGAGTTGTCAGCTATGTGAATAACAACGTGATTAAGTTGTTAACAAAATACAGCCATGTCTGGCACACAAGCTGTTACATAAGTATTTTGCTATGATTTACTGTTCTTTCTTCACCCCAGGGGAGCCGAGGGTGGTTGGTTCAAAAGGTCACCTAGGATATTCTTTCAAATTACTCTGGGCATGTGACCCCAGGCGTGTCTCGGTAAACGGAGATAGCAGCTCTGATGCTAAGAGAGTCAGACCCATTTGGGCATTGTGCAGGCAGGTTTAACATCAGGGTCCTTGCCTCTTCCTTAGGGAAGCCTCATGTGCTGCGGCCCATGGGATCGCAAAGGGCTGGACACGACTGAGCGACTAAACAACAATAACCCCCCCATCACTCCCCTGCATTCCACCAGACTGGCTTATCAACTTTTCCCTTTAAAGGAAAAAAAAAAAAATCTTTCTCATTGCTCGTTCCTCACCTTTGCCCACAGAGTCCCCCATCTAGAACATGTATCTTCACCATGCATTGAGATCCCAAGCGCCACCAAAGCCAGCCCACGTCTGCCCTTCAAGATGAGGGTCCAGCCTTCCTCAGCGGCTGCAAGGTAGGTTAGTAGATCCTTCCTGGGAATTCCCACAGCAGGAGATGTCTGCACCGTCCATGGGACACCCATCAATGCCATGGCTTTCTAAGACCTGTAACGCCTTCCCCCAAAACACGAGACACCTGTCACTTAATCTCTGCACACTCCACAATTAGTGCTCCAGAAGTAAGAGATTCAAAGAACAGTCATCCCAGAAACAGAAGACTTTCATGCAAGGGGGTCTTGAAAAGGAAGTTCTTGATTTGGGTGAGACATGGGCCTTGCTGTAAGCTGGGTGAAAAAAGCAGCCAAGACGATGGCTCCAGACCCCAGAGGTCCCCATCCTAGGAACCCTGTCTGAGTCCTCTGTGCCCTCATGAGAGTCCACGTGGGGCTCAGACGGAAGGAAAATGCCTCCCCAGGTGCCCCCAGCACAGGCCACGTGGCCTCATGATGCTTCCCAGCAAGGTGTTTATGGAAAGTTCTGCCTGGACCACAAACTAGGCCATGGATGTCTGTCATTTCCAAACATGTACAAGACAAGCATCAAAAAAAAAAAACAAAACACTTCTGTTTCTCATAAATCAGCCATCCGAGGGAAAATAAGTACTTGAAATATTCACAGGAATGTGAAACCATGAAAGAAATGATGTTTCTTGCAAAAGCACAGAATAACCATCTCCATCTCTCTTTCCTAAAATTTCTGACTTTCCAAACGTTCCGTGAAACAGGAGTTTGTTACGAAGTGCCAACACAGATAGATACACAGCATGTTTTGATTACCAAATCAACTATTCCAAAACATCTTGAGAAATTACTGTTTCTGGTACATACAGCCAATAAGTAACAGTTAATTTTTTAAAAAACACGGACCAGTTGACAGGAAACTTCATAACGGAATAAGAAATTAATCCATTTTCCAATTTTACTTACTCAGAGACAAATGTAGGCAAATCTCGTTTTCCTTCTGGGGTTTATTTTTAAGCCTGTTTTCTGTCTTCGGTTACCTGTTAACAAAAGAACATCCAAAATGAGGCGAAAAAAAAAATAATAATAAGTCAACAAAACCCTCTCCAGTATTCTTGCTTGGGAAACCCCATGGCCAGAGGAGCCTGATGGGTTACAGCCCGTGGGGTCTCAAAAGAGTTGGACACGATTTAGCGACTAAACAACAAATTGCGCTTTATTACACCGAGTATTTTTTAACATTTTTTTTAACGCAGTAAATATTACAATAAAATCCGGAAAATAGATACTGGTGCATTCAATAAAAATGGCCAGATCTCCCTTGTGGCCGTTCAAATAAAAAAAAGTCAACAAAAACATCTCGACTACATTCTCGACCGTTCAAAGACTTAGGCAGACTTCTGAAGCAGGAGGGGTCTTAGGAAGCTGAAACACTAACGGTGGACAACCACCGTCGGTGAAATTCAGTCTTTTTTCTCTGTGCAAAGCAGATAGTGAGCCTGTTCACACGAAATCTGTTCAAAGCTCCCAAACTAGCAGTGATCACCTCACTAGATATTCCAATCACCCCAACACACGAGACACACCTCACTCATCTCCGCACACTCCACAATACTCCAGAAGGATGAGATTCAAAGGACGGTCACCTAGCCAGCTAGAGCATCTCGCCAGCTCTCACGGTTCTCTAAGCACCCGAAAACACACTAAATGAGAAACACAGGTTATTTCTGGCTCGATGCGATGCAACATGGCACATTCTCACGGAGAAGTCCACGTCCAGCCGTGTGGAAAGTGCAAACGCCGCTCGGCGATGCTCTTGTTGGCATGAGGGAACACTTGATGTCTGCGGTCGTGGGACACGTAAGTATCCGGGCGGTGAGAAGAGGGGGGATCCCAGCGAGTACAGAGCGGTGACAACAAACGAGTAAGAAAACGCACAAGCCCACCTAAGAGAAGTGAGGACACTCGAACTGGGGAGCAGTGACCTTCAGACGTGGAGCTGAGCTTACACTTGGGGCCGAGACGGGGCACCGTGAGGAGGGAGCCCTTGAACGCGCGGGAAAGCAGGCCACGAGCGCAAACGTCCGGTGGCAAGGGCGACCTGGGTGATGGGGACACGGGGAGGAGAGGCCGGGTGACGGTGCTGCAGAAGTGAGCGACAGAGGATCCTGGGCCACGGAGGACTCTGCCCGCCTCGCAAAGGAGTCCGACTCCTCCTCTCTGATCTCTCCTCACTGGGCACCAGGCTCAAGGAGAAAAGAAAATCTGACCATCCTCCCACTTAAGAGAAAAACCCCTCAGGGCTCCCATCATTCTCGTGACAAAAGGCTTGGAGAAGCTCTCACCCAGCAGAGGAACACGGGTGAGCTCACAAAGGGCCGGCGGGGAATACGCAGGTGGAGAGAAGATGCACGGAGTCCGCGGTGTCCTGGAGATGAGAGCCGGGGGACGCACGGGTCAGCGCCTGTGTGCTGGGGGTGGGGTGCAGAAGCAGTAAGGATGCCTTCCAGGTTCAGAGCTTGAGCACAAGGTGGGATGTCAGAGTGCAGGAGAAAGCAAAAGCTTTTGAAGGTGTGAACTTTTATTGAATCTCCTGCTCTCCGAGCGGGTTCTTAACTAGGTGATCGCGCACGTCTGAGTGGGTGGCAGAGGTCACAGCCCCAGAGTGAGGTCTGTGTGGCCACTGGGCTTCCCTGGTAGCTCAGACAGTAAAGCGTCCGCCTACAATGCGGGAGACCCGGGTTCGATCCCTGGGTCGGGAAGATTACCCTGGAGAAGGGAATGGCAGCCCACTCCAGTATTCTTGCCTGGAAAATCCCATGGACGGAGGAGCCTGGTGGGCTACAGTGCATGGGGTTGCAAAGAGTCGGACATGACTGAGCAACTTCGCTTCAATTCGCTTCACTTCAACCATGACCCCTGGAGCTGTGGGCCTGGCTGGGATGCACCTGGGGTGGGATTTCTCATCCTCAGCAGTGCTGGCCTTGGGACCAGATCACTCTACGCGGTGGGCTTCCCAGGTGGCGCTCGTGGTAAAGCCACCTGCCAACGCACAGGATGTTAAGAGATGCAGGTTCGATCCCTGGGTCGGGAAGATGCCCTTGGGGGAGGGCACGGCAACCCACTCCAGCATTCTTGTCTGGAGAATGCCATGGACAGAGGAGCCTGGTGGGCTACAGTCCACGGGGTCACCAAGAGTCGGACACAACTGAAGCAACTCAACACACGTGCATGCATTCTCTGGGGTGGGGGGTAGGGGGCTGTGCTTCACGTGAGGACACTGAACAGTATTTGGGGCCCTACCCACTAGATACCAGAGGAATCCTGCCATCCACGCAGGCTGTGACAAGCAAACTGACCCAGAGTTCAGTGTCCCCTGGACAGCACGGTCACCCCGCTGAAATGATCTCAAGATTATCACACTAAGCCTTCCCAAGTGGCGCCCGTGGTAAAGAATCTGCCCGCAGGAGATGCAAGAGACCTGGGTTTGGTCCCTGGGTTGGGAAGATCCCCCTGGAGGAGGCCACCCAGGCCAGTGTTCCTGCCTGGAGCATCCCATGGACAGAGGAGCCTGGTGGGCTACAGTCCATGGGGTCACAGAGAGTCAGACACGACTGAAGTTAAGTGATATCATATGCCTTCACTTATACGTGGAGTCTAGAAAAGAAATGTAACACCCCTGGCAGTCCAGTGGTTGGTGGTTAGGACTCTGAGCTCTCACTGCCCAGGGCCCTGAAATCAACTCCTAGTCACGGGGGAGACTCAGATCTCACAAGCTATGCAGCACAGCAGATTAATAAGCAATAAAATAAATAAATAAATGATACAAGTGAACTTCTTTACCAAACAGAAACAGACTCACGGACACAGAAAACAAGCGGATGGTTACCAAAGCGGGGAGAGCAGCTGGGATAAAGGAGGAATTTGGGATTAAGAGATACACACTACCATGAATATATATAAAATGGATACACAACTAAAACTGTACAGCACGGGAATTACAATATCTTTCTCATAACCGATCATGAGAAAGAATCTGATAAAGAATCGATTCGATGGTATTTCTATAAAAGTAAAGGCCACCACTGAACCCAGAGAAGGAGGATCTGGCCAGGGAGACAGAGAAACTAAGAATGCAGCAAGGCGGGACGAAAAACCCGGACAGCGGACAGCTGCCACTCAAGATTACCAGGGGCAGACTAGCAAATAACGGCCGCTGAGTTGGAGGACCAGGGGGGACCTGCGGCTGACGGGATGACGAGGACGAACACACGCCATCTTCTCTGCACCTGCTCCCTGCATGGAAGAAACCTAGGGAGACTTCCCGGAGGCGGCGGCCATCCCTTGCCGCAAGAAGTCAGGTGAAGAGGAAGGTAAAGCAGCTGCCACGCAAGCAGTACAGCAGGCCAACGGATGGGCGCAAGCAGAGGGCATGGAAGTTTTCCGAAATGTCGGCGGGGGCGGGGCTCAGAAACAAGGATGCTGCGAGCAGAGTGCGGGAGGGCTGGTTGGTGGGGGAGAAAAGGGTGCCCCACGCAGCACAGGGAAGAGACCCCTCTCTCCCCCCACCGCCCGAGCAGCATGGACCAACCTCAGTCTCGGGGCTACCCAGTGTAAGAACAGCTGTTAGTGGTGGTGCATGCTGGCTCCAGGGCCGCCCAACGCTCAGAGCCAGGAGAGCAGGGGACCACTCCGTTCAGTGGCTCAGTCGAGTCCAACTCTTTGCAGACCCCGTGGACTGCAACATGCCAGGCTTCCCTGTCCATCACCAACTCCCGGAGCTCGCGCAAGCTCCTGTCCATCGAGTCGACGATGCCATCCAAGCATCTCATCCTCTGTCGTCCCCTTCTCCTCCCGCCTTCCATCTTTCGCAGTCTCGGGGGCTTTTCCAAGGAGTCAGCTCTTCGCATCAGGTGGCCAAAGGATTGGAGTTTCAGCAGGGGACCAGAGCCAAGCCGTTTTCTGACTTGCTCTCAAACCATCCCGAATCCCCCTACCCCTCAAAGGAACACATCTGAACCACCAGGAATTGGGGTTAAAGGGCACCTCATGAACTTCCAGTCTTGCTCTCTTTTCTTCCCCCTCAACGTGTTGTCTAAGCTTACACGGAAGGGCCCACCCTCTTAGTAGACAGTGCCCAGAACCCTTAACTCATCAGTTTCAGTTCAGTCGCTCAGTCGTGTCAGACTCTTTGTGACCCCATGGACTGCAGCATGCCAGGCCTCCCTGCCCATCACCAACTCCCGGAGCTTACTCAAACTCATGTCCACTGAGTCGGTGATGCCATCCAACCATATCATCCTCTGTTGTCCCCTTCTCCTCCTGCCCTCAATCTTTCCCAGCATCAGGGTCTTTTCCAATGAGTCAGCTCTTTGCATCAGGTGGCCAAAGGATTGGAGTTTCAGCTTCAACATCAGTCCTTCCAATGAACACCCAGGACTGATCTTTAGAATGGACTGGTTGGATCTCCTTGTAGTCCAAGGGATAACTCTATCAAAGGGCTGACAAAAGGTGCCCCATGCACAATCCACTCCACTGTTCCATTCTGTCTTCCTTCCACCAAACTACTATGCACATATATTTAATTAAAACAAAAAGAAAAGAAAAAGTTTTAAAAGAGAGAGAGAGAGAAACAAGACTTACAAGCCTCAGTTTGCTCCTAATTAATTATAAAGAAACTCTCTCCAGACCAGAGACTCCTCAGCTGTGAAATGAGGGTATTAAATTATTTATGAGGTTTCACCCACATCAAAAAGAAAAATCGGAGGAACCATTTTCCTGTTGACTTCCTTGGTAAATTCTAAGGGAAAATGTTTTGCAAGGAACTGCACCAAGAATTTGTGAAGGGATTGCTTTGGGAGGACTTGGGGTGGGGGGTGGGGGTGGGGAGAAGGGTGGGCGGCAGAGGGGTGTGAAGAGGAATTCATCTGTGTTCCACAGCCACCTGAGCACAGAAATATATCCAAAGCAAGTTTTTTTTTTCTCCCCCCACCCCCCGAAGTTGCCATAATGATTAACATGTTCACCCTGGAGAAACTCAAGTTGTACCATCATGAAAAAAAAATGCGAAAAATCTAAAATATGTTTTCCGAAGCCATGGAGCATATCACAGGAGCTGCAGTTTCCTCCTGAGTCCTCCTCTTTTTTCTTTTTTTTTTAAAGAGAGCCCAGAATTAACCCAGCTAAGACACAATCCGGCGGGAGGCGTCTCAATGCCAGAGAATTCGAACCACTTCATTTGCTTTGTACTTGGGAGTTCAGGTTCTGTATGATGAAGCTGTTGTTTCCTGCGCTATCAATACCGGCCAGTGCTTTTTATATATTCGGATGAGTCAGTCCATATTAGATTTTTTTTAATTTACTTTTAATTGGAGGATAACTGCTTTTCAATCCTATGTACATGTATGTCTCCTCCTTCCTGAACCTCCTTCTTGTCCCCTTACCCCACCCCAACCGTCTAGGTCATCACAGAACAAGCAGAGAGCTGGGCTTCCCGGGCTATACAGGCAGCTTCCCACTGGCTAGTTATTTTACCAGTGAAAGTGAAAAGTGAAAGTCGTTCAGCCGTGTCCGACTCCTTGCGACCCCATGGACATGCATAGTCCGATGGACTTCTCCAGGCCAGAATACTGGAGTGGGTAGCCTTTCCCTTCTCCAGGGGAATCTTCCTGACCCAGGGATCGAACCTGGGTCTCCCGCGTTGCAGGCAGAGGCTTTACCATCTGACCCACCAGGGAAGCCCTAGATTCCATATACACGCCTTAAAACACGACATTCGTTTTTCTCTTTCTGACCGACTTCCCTCTGAATAACACACTCTAGGTACAGCCACCTCAGTAGAAACATCAGTTCAGTTCAGTCACACAGTCGTGTCCGACTCTTGGTGACCCCGTAGACCGCAGCATGCCAGGCCCCCCTGACCATCACCAACTCCCAGAGTGCGCTCAAACTCAGGTCCATCGAGTCACTAGAACCTACCAGATGGTTATCCTTTAAATCTGTGCTTTCTCCAACAACACTAATTGTGTCCCCCACCCTCCCCTCACCCAGCCACCGTCAATGGACACTGGGCCATGTCTGGAAACATTTCCAGTCCTCAGGACTCCGGGAAGAATGTTACTGGCATTGAGTGAGGCCAGAGATGCTGCTAAAGCTCCTACAGTACATGTACAAGCTCCCTTTATAAACAGCCGGTAATATCTGGCTCAAATGTCAGTATCACCACAGCTGATAAATCCTCATTTGGACCATACTAAAATTTCTTAAAACAAACAAACAAAAAGAGTATTTAGTGGCGCCAGGTCTTAGTCATAGCATGCAGGCTCTTTAGTTATGGCATGTGAAGGGAGATTTAACCCTGGGCTCCCTGCACTGTGAACAAGGTGTCGTAGCCACTGGACCACTGGGCAAGTCCCCACACTAACACCTCTATAATTCTGCAGAAGGCATACACTGTGTATCATTTTTATTCTTTTCAAAGTAACACAATACATACACTACAGGTGAGGCAAGACCTTTCAACTTAGCTGCAAGCTTTCCAGCATCACCTATTCCTCAATTCTGCTCTCCAAAGCAACCACATTCAAATCACAGAACTGTTTCTACAATTGGCAATATTCCTTGGTATGGACTTGCATGATTCTAAAGAAGCTGCTTTACAATACATCCTATCAACTTAAGAGATCGCTTACTTGGTTTTCTCATATATGGATGAAGATTTTGGTTTTATAAACTCTGCTTACTCCTTGGAAGAAAAGTTATGACCAAACTAGAATGCATATTAAAAAGCAGAGACATTACTTTGCCAACAAAGGTCTGTCTAGTCGAGACTATGGTTTTTCCAGTAGTCATGCATGGATGTGAGAGTTGGACTATAAAGAAAGCTGAGCGCAGAAGAATGGATGCTTTTGAACTGTGGTGTTGGAGAAGACTCTTGAGAGTCCCTTGGACTGCAAGGAGATCCAACCAGTCCATCCTAAAGGAAATCAGTCCTGAATATTCACTGGAAGGACTGATGCTGAAGCTGAAACTCCAATCCTTTGGCCACCTGGTGCGAAGAACTGACTCATTTGAAAAGACCCTGATGCTTGGAAAGATTGAAGGCGGGAGGAGAAGGGGATGACAGAGGATGAGATGGTTGGATGGCATCACCAACTCAATGGACATGAGTTTGGGTGGATTCTGGGAGCTGGTGATGGATGGTGTGCTGCAGTCCATGGGGTCGCAAAGAGTCCGACTCGACTGAGCGACTGAATTGAACTGAACTGAAATTCCCACCACCCATCCTGGCTTACCCTCCCACATTTTTCCAAAACTGTAACTATGTTTTGGTTACATATAAAGTCTACACATGCTATTTTGACAGTGGAATAGACACATTCAAGCAAGCAAGTGGTAGGGTTATGATGCCTTTCTCAGTCTAACTCTCTCATCTTCCTAGTATGATTTGGCTGCCTCTGTTTTTCTTCGATAATTCCCCCAACAACCCTCCACCGTCTTTCAGTCTTTCACTCAGATAACCTGGCAGTTCTATGTTCATCCCAACCATCAGTCTCCGGCCCCCTCCCAAATATATACGTACCAGACCTTTCTCCTGAAATTTCTGAACTCTGCTCCAGCCTATACTTGTCAGAGTGAGATCTGCTGAGACCAGATGCCCCAAGATCACACCACCAGCATCCTGACAATCCCTTCCGCCTCTTTCTGTCTCAGGGACCCCAAGTCTCCCCCCTTTCTTGGTTTACTGTCTCCTTTCAATGGAACACATTCTCTAGCAGCCTCCTGAGAGAAGTGATACATGAAAGCTGAAAGTGTGCTGATATCCTGAGTATGGACAAACCTCTTTATTCTACTCTGAATTGACAACCCGTGAGGGATTGACTTCAAAAATCTGAGTGAAAATAAATTTTCATAGAATTCTAAGCTCAGTCTAATCTGAGTGAAAATAAATTTTCATAGAATTCTAACCTCAGTTTTCCGACTTAAGAAATATGATGTCATTCTGATTCCAGGTCCTTCCCATGTCTCTTCTCCATCCAAAAAAAAAGTGCTTAGACACTGCCTTTATCCCTGATTTTCTACAATGAAATGCTGATGAGATTTCAAGTAGTAATTTTTGATATGCTCAATTTCTATTCTCTGTTCCAGTCATCTGGTTTGAAATTTCTGTCTTCTTCAGACTGGAGATTCCCTACCCGCGCCCCACCACTGTTTCCCTGGAATACTTATTAGGCAAAATCTGAATAACCACCTCTCATCTGTCTGACAAAACTTCCTGCACTGTATCTTTGCTGCCCAGTAAGGTATTAATTTACTTCCTATCTGAGAAGTAAAGGGCTTCCCTGCTAGCTCAGCTGGTAAAGAATCCACCAGCAATGCAGGAGACCCCAGTTCGATCCCTGGGTCAGGAGGTTCCCCTGGAGAAGGGGATAGGCTACCCACTCCAGTATTCTGGGGCTTCCCAGTTGCCTCAGCTGGTCAAGAATCCGTCTACAGTGCGGGAGGACCTGGGTTCGATCCCTGGGTTTGGAAGATCCCCTGCAGAAGGGAATCCCACTCCAATATTCTGGCCTGGAGAATTCCATAGACTGTAGAGCCCATGGGGTCACAAAGAGTCGGACACAGCTGAGCGATTTTCACTGGGAAGTAAGGGCTTCCCAGGTGGCGTCAGTAGTAAAGAATCTGCCTGTCGATGCAGGAGATGAAAGAGACCTGGGGTTCAGTCCCTGGGTCGGGAAGATCCTCTGTCATAGGAAATGCCAACCCACTCCCGTACTCTTGCCTGGAAAATTCCATGGGCAGAGGAACCTGGCGGGCGACAGACCAGGGGCTCACAAAAGAGTCAGACACAGAAGTGAGGGTATTCATTTAGCCACGTGTGAGTACTGAGCAGCTTAAAAGTGCACAGTACAACTGAGGAATTGACTTTAACTGGCATTTGTTTCTCATTAAGTTTAAAGAGCCACACATGGCCGGGGGCTACCATGTGTGACCCCGTATCACCCCACAAATCTAAAGATAACGACCAAGCAGAAAAAAAGGCAACCAAAGAAGGTCAGTGTCTTTAGCATCGACCCTAAGACGATATTAAACACGGAAGAAAACAGTGAGAGCAATTTCTAAATCCCCTCCGGTTACTATTTCCAGCATGAGGTCCCAGGATGTAATTCCTTCGGGTCTCCTTCCTCGGAAGAGTTGGAGGACCTTTTAGCATGATGACAAGCAGAAACAGCATCTGCCCCTAAGACGATGTTTTACTCTACCTGATGTATAAACAGGGCAGCCAAGGGTCCTCCCTCTCCTGAGGGGGAGATAGGAAATGAAAGTCGCTCAGTTGTGTCCAGCTCTTTGCGAACACGTGGACTGTAGCCCCACCAGGCTCCTCTGTCTATGGGATTCTCCAGGCAAGAAGACTGGAGTGGGTAGCCATTCCCTTCTCCAGGAGATTTTCCCAGACCAGGGATGGAACCCAGGTCTCCCGCATTGCAGGCGGATTCCTTACCATCTGAGCCACCAGGGAAGCCCAGGTCACCTCCGTATTTTGAAGAAAAGAGAAATCTGTATCATACTCACAGCATAAAGTAGATGTGAAACATTAGAAATAATAAAACACAAAGGACAGAAAACAGGTAAGTTGCAGATGGCAACTTAGAATGCTACCCCTGATGGCCGTCATGGAGCCCTGATCTCAGCACATTTGGCAATAGAACACGGTTCTCTACAAGTGTTCTAGCAGAAAAACACTGCTTCTGTATGATGGGTGCTCCCTGGGACAGAAATTAGAGCAGCTGGCAAAGGCCTTCTCTGTGCCTTCATTCATTCACTCATTCAACAAACGGCACAAGTATCACAAACTGGCATCCATCTATGATCAGTAAACAGAGACAGAAAACAGAGCAAAATCAAACCGGACAAACCTCCACAAAGCCGCCCAGCGTCTCGTTTCATCAGAACCACTGGGAACCACTTTATTAAAGCCCAGAACAGAACACAGCCGGCACGCCACAACTGTGCCTTTACAACAAAGAGCAGGATCGCCATGCAAAGACAGTCACTCTTATTTCAACTCTGAACACACACAACCATACGAGCACTCTAGCGAAGTGAAGTGAAAGTCGCTCAGTCGCGCCCAACTCTCTGCGACCCCATGGACTGTACCTGCCAGGGTCCTCTGTCCGTGGGATTCTCCAGGCAAGAATACTGGAGTGGGCTGCCATTTCCTTCTCCAGGGGATCTTCCCGACCCAGGGACAGAACCCAAGTCTCCTGCATTGCAGGCAGACTCTACCGACTGAGCTACAAGGGAAGACCTTGCAGCTGGCTCTAGCTACCACTGGTACTCTAGGCAAAGGGAAATAAAAATTCAGGGAACACCGTTCATTTTAAACTTAAGGATCAACGGGGAAACATATTTTCTTCATCTGCTCTTCTGGTAAGTCATTTAATACGCACTCCGGCCTGCAAAGTGACGTTTTATTTTGCTTGCAGATTTTTTTACAAGTGTTAAAAGTATGAGTTATTCACATAAGGACACCAACCAAGACATTTATATAAACTTGATTTCTTCCTCAATGCATGATGACGCTAATAACCAGTATTTCATGCTTGTAGTACTGGCAAAATCAATACCTGCAAGCCTGTACTGACATATATGAGCGCATATATATTGATATACAGACACATGCATCATTTACCTCATTGGAAGGACTGACGCTGAAGCCGAAGCTCCAATACTTTGGGCACCTGATGCAAAGAGCTGACTCATCAGAAAAGACCCTGATGCTGGGAAGGACTGAGGGCAGGAGGAGAAGGGGACGACAGAGGATGAGACGGTTGAATGGCATCACCGACTCAATGGACATGAGTTTGAGTAAGCTCCGGGAGTTGGTGATGGACAGGGAGGCCTGACATGCTGCAGTCCACGGGGTCACAAAGAGTCCGACGCGATTGACCGACTGAACAACAACTACGACATATGTCACACATGACAAATGAAAAATGCTTTCCCAACTCACACCACGATAGGCCAAATAAATTTCACACGGAGAGACTAAGACAGGACTTGTCACCTGAAAATAAGGTATGAGACAGGTAATAGAACATGAAGCAAGTGATCTGCTAATTACATAAGCCATCCAGAGCTACTATCAACAGAAAAAAAAAAAGAAAAAACAGGCCCACGACAAATTTTAATAAGCTGTCTACCACTAGCACAGAATTTGTTGCCAGGCAATTTTATTTGGTGGCGTGAAATTTTATTTAACGAGAGAAAACCAATCACAGCACTTAAAGAGGATATATTCAAGCATTAGGATAACATGATCTTTTTCTTGTTCAGCAAACTGTCCATCAACAGCCACTGCGATCTCTCTACAAAGAGACCACTCCGAACGATAAAAATAACCTTCAGGTGACACAGCAGTTTCTGGTTTACAGATGACACCGTGAGTGCACCACTGGGAACAAAACAATCCTAATTAATCTCTTCTCCTCGTCTCCCAAAGCACTCCCTCCACATTTTGCAATGAGCATTAAGAGAACTTTTTTTTCCCCCCTGATGTGGACCATTTTTAAGGCTTGACTGAATTTGTGACAACATTGCTTCTCACTTCTGTTTTCGTTTCTAAGCAGTTCAATGTAATTGTCAAGCACAGTACATGTTATCTACTCGCTGAAACCATCATAAAAGTTTCTGAGCACCATCTGGGGCTGGCATTCACGTTTCTGTGAGGTGCAAACACTTCCTACTCCCTCCCCGCCTCACCTGGAAAGCTCAACGGTAGGGCCCTCAATTTCGTTTAACGACACACCTCTAAGAAAATGCCTCTGGGGATTAAATTTGACTCTGTGCTTACATAAACACCTCAGAATCTAGGACACCAATGGCAACCATCAGCTCATTCAAGAACACTGTCTTAAAACACAGGTACGCACACACACACACATCTTCCCATTCACAGATCTAAGCTGTTCTGCAAATGTCACCTCCGTATTTGGGACATCAGAAAGATAGCCCAAGTAACGGATGGAGAAAGTAGCATAGATATATATATACACACACTACCATGTATAAAATGGATCGCTGATGACGAACCGCTGTATGACATGGAGGAACCCAACCAAGGACCTTCTGATGACCTGGCGGGTTGTGATGGCAGAGTGGAAGCAGATTCCAGAGGGAAGGGATATAAGTATAATTAACATATATTAAAATGTTAACTGATAATAATTAATATTACTAATAATTAATAATAAATATCTGTGCTGTTGTACGGCAGAAGCCATCGCCACATTATAAAGCAACTTTCCTCCAGTTAAAAAATTAACTAAAAAACAAAAAACCTCACGCAGGACTTCCCTAGTCCAGGTCCAGTGGCTAAGGCTCCCCACTCCCAATGCAGGGGTCCCCAGGTGTGATCCCTGGTCAGGGAACTAGACCCCACAGGCTGCAACAAAAGACCCTGCAGTCAGCAAGAAAGATTCCCCTCACGCCACAACCAAGACCCAACGCGGCCAAATCAATTAAAAATGAAAGCATCCGTCGTTCTCACACAAACGTGACGGAGGTGACGGAGCTTTGGCATCCTAGAAGCAAGCTGGAGAACTTCCCAGAAGGCAGAGACCCAAAGAAGGCAACGTCCCCATCCTTTTCCCTTTGGAAATAGACATCCTCAAAATGACTTAAACCACAGCCTTTTCACAAAAGGGGAAATGTGTGTGTGTGTGTGTGTGTGTGTGTGAAATTAACAACTGGGAAGGGGTGGGTCACTGGGAATTCTGTTTCAGTTGACACTGAAGGTCAGTCCTGCTCCCCAAGTCTTTGGACCTGCGGTTTCCCAACTTGGAGTGACTGTGCACCCCCCTCCAAGAGATATCTGGCAATGTCTGGAGACATTTCAGTTCAGTTCAGTCGCTCAGTGGTGTCCGACTCTTTGCAACCGCATGCACTGCAGCACACCAGGCCTCCCTGTCCAACACCAACTCCCGGAGTTTACTCAAACTCATGTCCATTGAGTCAGTGATGCCATCCAACCATTTCATTCTCTGTTGTCCCCTTCTGCTCTCAATCGTTCCCAACATCAGGGTCTTTTCCAATGAGTCAGCTCTTGGCATCAGGTGGCCAAAGTACTGGAGTTTCAGCTTCAACATCAGTCCTTCCAATGAACATCCAGGACTGGTCTCCTTTAGGATGGACTGGCTGGATCTCCTTGCAGTTCAAGGGAATCTCAAGAGTCTCCTCCAACACCACAGCTCAAAAGCATCAATTCTTTGGCACTCAGCTTTCTTTATGGTCCAACTCTCACATCCATATGACTACTGGAAAAACCACAGCCTTGAATAGACAGACCTTTGTTGGCAAAGTGATGTCTCTGCCTTTTAATATGCTACGTAGGCTGGAGACATTCCAGGTTGCCACAATTGAGGCTGAAATGTGGTTTCTCACCACCAGCAAGCGCTGGCAGCTCACCAGACATACACACTTCCATCTGTCCACACCTGGCTCACGCACACAGCCCAGGCTCCGTCTGGCCCAGCCACAACCCAAGCCCACCTTCTTCCCCACCTGTTCACAAGCTTCCCTCACTGGTTTTGCATCCCCCAGCCTCACACCTTTGAGAGAACCCACAAGTCCAACCCAGCAGCATCTTCAAGTCTCCTGCCACGCCTCACCCTGCCTGCAAGCTCCCCACTGAAGCCAAGCGTCCTCACGCCCCCAGCCCCGCAATCTCTATGAAAAGGGTTGTTGCTGTTGAAATCTCTAAGTCGTGCCTGACTCTTTGGTGACCCCACGGGCTGCGGCCCGCCAGGCTCCTCCGTCCCTGGGATTTCCCTGGCAAGAACACTGGAGTGGGTCGCCATCTTCCCAACTCGGGGATCGAACCCATGTCTCCAGCAGCGGCAGGCATTGATTCCTTACCAGTAGGTGCGCCAGGGAAGCCCTGTCCAAAGGGGGACAGATGACTAAGTGACAGAAATCTAACTGACCTTAGGGGAACGAGCTCAGAGAACTCACTGCACGCACGACCACGCCTATGGGCCACGTGGCGTGTGTGCCCGACTCTGTGCCACCTCACGGACTACAGCCTGCCACTCTTCTCTGTCCGTGGGAGTCTCCAGGCAAGGATAGTGGAGTGGCTTGTCATGCTTTCCTCCAGGGAATCTTACCAACCCAGGGATTGAACCCGCGTCTCTTACATCTCTTAACCACGAGTCCCGGGAAGCCCAGAACACCACCCAAGTACTGGATAAAATCGGTTTCACCAGCGTCGTCCATTCATTCTGGGACCAGCTCACAGCCTGCTCACCAAGGACACTTCTGACCCCAGACAAGAAATCTGTGAACCTCGTAGTTCACCCTCCCTGTAAAAATGGGACAAAGCCCGTTACGCGGCGGTGGGGAAAAACACAGACCCAGGATGTAAAAATACACCAAGCAGCTCCTGGCCCATCAAAGCTATTAAATCAGAGGCTCTTATCGACAGGGAGACGCTGAGGCCCTGAACTGATCCAGAAAGTCATCCCAAATCTTTTCTCCTCCTAAGTGGAGAAACAGCTACGCTGCCCGCCCCAACTCTTTTACACTTGCTCAGGGGGAGATCAGTGTGAACTCTTTTACTTCCATAACCTCGATTTCATTTCCTGCTTTTCCACTCAAGTGATGATGCGTATTCAAGGCCCTGAAGCCGAGTATTCAGTGGAGTTTAGAGGCAACTCTGCCCTGCCACACTGATGGAGACAGAAAAAAGAATTTCCACTTCATTCAATGTAACTTTAAGCCCAAGAATTCATTCCTTCATGGGTTTCTTCACCCCACCCCCACCCCCACCCCTAGTAAATTTAAATGATTCAGGACCTTTGTTAATCGTTAGAAATCTTCCTTTCAGCGATTGCTTTTAAAGAACTTTAATTTTCAGGCTTACAAGGCCCTAGAAAGTTTAACCAGGGTCTGCTCACCAGCTGCTTTTGACACTGCCCTCCTCATACTAAATTCAGACACACACTCTGCCCTGACGGACTTCATCAGGAAGCTTCCAGATTAAAATCAGATGCCGCCAGCGCATCAGAATTCAAACGCCATCGGAAGCCAACAGAACTTCCAAGAAGCCACCATGCTCTCTCATTCACGAAAATACCTAGGAATTTCCCACCTGGGAAAAGAGAAGGAGAACAAGATTTGAAGGAGATCCCAAACATACACACACACACACACACACACACACACACACACGAAGCAGCAGAAGTCAAATAACTCACTGCGTGTGTGCTTAGTCAAGTCGGACTCTCTGCGACCCCACAGACTGTAGCCCACCAGGCTCCTCTGTCCACGGGGATTCTCCAGGCAAGAATACTGGAGCAGGTTGTCATTTCCTCCTCCAGG
Source organism: Rangifer tarandus platyrhynchus (assembly GCA_949782905.1). NCBI lineage: Eukaryota > Metazoa > Chordata > Mammalia > Artiodactyla > Cervidae > Rangifer > Rangifer tarandus. The sequence goes on along the minus strand of OX460343.1, from coordinate 7,094,462 downwards.
GGATCTTCCCCACCCAGGGATCGAACCCTGCATGGCAGGCAGATTTCTTTACCCACCAAGCCACCAGGGAAGCCCTAACTGGGGAAAAATCAGGGCCAACAAAAGACAGTGACAAGAAAAATGAGATAAAGCTGAAAGGTCAGCACGGTAGCTTAAGTTGGCCATCAGATACAACTTTACATCAGCTGCAAGATTCTCAGTTACCTAGATGTCTCTTCAAAGAAACAAATATGATTAGACAGGTGCTTGATTCACAGTATGCAAAAGTTAAAGAAGATACAAGGATCCAAAACACAGAGCCTTCTAGAGTCTGACATGCATGCAAAATTTCTCCCCTGAGTCCTAGGGGGTAGACTAAGGATGCCTGGAACCTCCTAAGTGCAGTCCAGCAAATCACCCGGGCACTTCTTAAAATAACCCATGGTGTCAGATAACCGTGCGGCACCAAAGCACAGCTAAGTAAAAACCAAGTTGAATATGGCAGCAGCCTGCAGACCGCCCCATGGCCTGGCTTACTCCAGGGGTACATCTCACAGTCGCCGCAAGTCCCAACGGGGCTGCAGGTCTCTTGGGGTGGGGGGTGTCACAGAAACACATCACTGTGTATCATAAACACATTTCACAGCCAATAAACACACCACTTCGCCAGTATTGCTTCTAACAGTTGCCTAGTAACCCACAGTATGGGCAAGATCATACTGCGACTTCCACCGCCGCGAACAATTCCTTGCGATCGTAAGCAGTGCCCCAGTAACACGAACAGAACCATCTTTCCTACCTGTCAGAAACTTTGCAAAACCACCTACGCTAGAAAAAGAAAGCTACATTTTATTACCTCCTGTTCAAGGGGAAAAGTCCTAAAGGCAAGCCCACCTCATGGCGGTAAATTTCAGGAAGCCTTTGTAATTATTTCTGTTTGTATTCATCACAATATACGGGTCTGCAGGTTATTTGCAGAATAACAGCACACACAACATGGGAACCACACCGGGAAGGGGGGGAGGGGTGTGTGTGTGTGTGTGTGTGTGTGTGTGTGTGTGTGTGTGTGAACACATTTCCTGGTTTCCTGAGAAACGATGACAAAATATTTGGCCCTGACTTCTCTGGAGGTCGGGTGGTTAAGAATCTGCCTTGCAGGGCCGGGGACACAGGTTCAATCCCCAGTCGGGGAACTGGGATTCCCACATGCCAGGGGCTCTACTAAGCCCGAGGGCTATAACCAGAGATCCCGCGTATCACAACTACAGAGTCTGTGCGCTACAATGAAAGATGGCATATCATGAATGCAACAAAGATCATGAGTGATGCAACTAAGACCCAATGCAGCCAAATAAATAGATAAATGATTTAAAATAAAATTTAAAAAAAGACCTCCCACAAGTTTGAGTTGAGAATTTCAGGGCAAACATCCGGAGCTATTAGCGAACTTTATTTCAGGAGAGCAACAAATCCCTCTGGTCTTTTTGCTTGAGATGACCCGAGTTGATCCGTACTGCCTCAAGGTAATGGTTAAAAGCGCTGCTTACCAGCTGAGCTTCCAGGGAAGCCCAAGAAGACTGGAGTGGGTAGCCTATCCCTTCTTCACGGGATCTTCCCGACCCAGGAGTCGAACCGGGGCCTCCCGCATTGCAGGGGGATTCTTTACTAGCTGAGCTACCAGGGGAAGGCCTTTTGTCTCTCAGAACAGTCCCAGTTTGGAGAAATAAATTATACGGCCACTTGAGGTACTAGAGACAGGTCAAAACCAAGATGGACTAGGCTCTAGGACAACGAACTAAGGATGCCAGGGTCCCAGACGTGGGTCTCTGCATAAAGAAGAGTTCTTATTCTGTCACTAAGTCGTGTCCAACTCTGTGGACTACAGCGTCCCAACTCTTTTGACACCCCACAGACTGCAGCACGCCAGGCTTCCCTGTCCTTCCCCATGTCCTGGAGTTTGCTCAAGCTCATCTCCATTGAGCCGATGATGCCATCCAACCATCTCATCCTCTGTCGTCCCCTTCTTCTCCTGCCTAAAGAGGAAGAGTTGTTATTCAGTCGCTCAGTCGTGTCCAACTCTTTGCGACCCCACGGACTGCACACCAGGCCTCACCAACTCCCGGAGCTTGGCCAAGCTCATGTCCATCGAGCCGGTGATGCCATCCAACCATCTCATCCTCTGTCATCCCCTTCTCCTCCCGCCTTCAATCTTTCCCAGCATCAGGGTCTTTTCCAGCAAGTCGAAACTCATAAGTGAAAGGGGAGTTAAGAGTCCAAGGGCATCTTCTAGCAGGGACTTCGGGAATGCACAGTGAAGGGCAGAGACTCATAAGGAGCGGTGCTCCATCTGGGAATTGATCTCAGGAGAAACTGCACAGAAACAGCGCAAAGCCCTGACTCACGGTCTGTGCCCAAGCCCTGAGTCTTTGCGGGCCCTTGAGGGCTGGGAGTGCCCACCCTGCCTTCCCCTGTTCAGAATCCTTCACCAATTCTCCCGTCCACTCAGACCAAGCTCATCACACTGCAGAAACTCAACAAGACAGAGACACAGCAAGCTCAGTTTCTTGCTTTAAGGAACACACGGTCTTTCATCAAATAGACGATGAACATCCCCTAAAATCCCTGCTCGACAAGCGACGCCCTGGGCTTTATAAACGCAGGTGAGGACGTTCTTAGAGACACGATGAGGAACGCCGGGGAGGATGTGGAGAAAGGGCAACACTCGCGTGTCCTGGACAGGAGCACGAAACGACAGAGCCACTCTGGAGGTTTCTCAGGAAGTTACACACACAAGTCTCGCAGTTCCACCCTGAGGAGTAAACCCAAGAGGAACAAAAATGCATGTCTACACTGAAACCTGAATACGATGTTCAGAGCAGGTTATATGAAAGTCAAAGTGCTAGTCGCTCAGTGGCGTCCGACTCTGTGTGACCCCACGGACTGCAGTCTGCCAGGCTCCTCTGTGCGTGGGATTCTCCAGGCAAGAACACTGGAGTGGGTTGCTATTCCCTTCTCCAGGGCATCTTCCCAACCCAGGGATCACACCCAGCTGGCTCTCCTGCATCGCCAGGCAGGTTCTTTTATCATCTGAGCCACCAGGGAAATCCCACAGCAGCTTATTCTCAACAGCCAAAAAGTGGGGGGAAAAAACCCCACATGTGCAGCAACTGAGGAACGGGGTAAGCGAAATGTGGTATACTAACTCACAACAGAAGAGTACTCAGTTTAAAAAAAGGAGTGCCGTATTGATTCACGCTACAACATAGATGAACTCGGAAGACTTTATACCGGAAAGGCCAGACCCAAAAGACACACACTGTACAATTGCACCTATTTGAAATGCCAAGAATGGGCAAATTCACAGAGACACGTAACAGAGGAGCGGTTCCCAGAGGCTTCATGGGGAGCAGGGTAGTACCAACTGGCTCAGGAATTCTTTTTAGGTGATAAATGGTCCAAACATTGTGTGTGGGGGCTTCCCTGGTGGTCCAGTGGTGAAGACGCCACACTTGCAACGGAGGGGGCGCATGGGTTCAAGCCCTGGTGCAGGAAGTAAGATCCCACATGCTGCGTGCTGCAGCCAAGAAAATAAATTTAAAAGCAGAAAAGGGAGTATTTTAAAAATTACATTGTGGCACTGAGTGCTCAACTCTGTATATGCCACGTGTACATTCTCAGTCGTGCCCGACTCTTTGCGGCCCCCATGGACTGTAGCTCGCCGGGCTCCTCTGTCCATGGGATTATCCAGGCAAGAATACTGGAGTGGGTTGCTGTGCCCTTCTCCAGGGGATCTTCCCGACCCAGGAACTGAACCCAGGTCCCCCGCTTTGCAGGCAGAGTCTTTACCCACTAAGCCACCAGGGGCTCCTATTCCACACAACTCTGTTAATGTGCTAAAAATCACTGAATTGAACAATGACAATAGGTGAATTCTGATATGTCAACTATGTCTCAAAAACTCGCTTTGTTTTGCTTTTTAAAAAACATCTCTCTGACTCTTAAAGCAAAGATCATCTATGTATATGTGCACAAATGTTCAACAAACCATGCTTACGTGGTTATCATGCAATGAAAAATCCAGAGACAAGTTCCGGCTTTTTTAAAAAATGAAACTCATTTGCTCTGGTACAAAGAATTTAAATAAGTGCCCTGCCTCTAATGTGAAATGCATAATTGCACAATTTTAGTTGGGAAGAGGCCTATAGACAGGCTTTCTGATTCAAATTACACCTGAACAATAAACGCTCTTGAGTCAAATCATATTTATACATAACATGACTTTCAGCCGGTCTGAGATGAAAACTGAACGTGTGAACCGTTTGTTGGCGTAGTCACAACAGAATCCAGAAGCGGAAACTCACCAGAAAATCTGCTTATGAGGACGCCAGAATCCTAATGAACACCTGAAGCCCTAGTTTAAGTGAATTTCAGATTCGATATAAGTGGATTAAGAAATTCAATTTTCTCTTGTGACACATGACAAAAGCTTCAGGAATGACAGGGAAATACATCTTTTAAAACTGCCCAGCAGCTAATCAACCTGTTGCGGGGGCTTTTCACAGATGTAGTCACGTTCGGCACCGCTGAAAAGATGTATGGAGCTCACGCACTTTAGTGTCACCTCATTCCTGTGAAAGGGCCCTTCTATTTTGGACTGCATCCTCATTCAGTTCAGTCGCTCAGTCGTGTCCGACTCTTTGTGACCCCGTGGACTGCAGCACGCCAGGCCTCCCTGTCCATCACCAACTCCTGGAGTTTACTCAAACTCATGTCCGTTTAGTCTGTGATGCCATCCAACCATTTCATGTTCTGTTGTTCCCTTCTTCTCCTGCCTTCAATCTTTCCCAGCATCAGGGTCTTTTCCAAGGAGTCAGCTCTTCACATCAGGTGGCCAAAGGATTGGAGTTTCAGCTTCAGCATCAGTCCTCTCAATGAATATCCAGGACTGACCTCCTTTAGGATGGACTGGTTGGATCTCCTTGCAGTTCAAGGGACTCTCAAGAGTCTTCTCCAACATCACAGTTCAAAAGCATCAATTCTTCAGCGCTCAGCTTTCTTTATGGTCCAACTCTCATATCCATCCACAACTACTGGAAAAACCATAGCTTTGACTGGACGGACCTTTGTCGGCAAAGTAACGTCTCTGTTTTTTAATAAGCTGTCTAGGTTGGTTATAACTTTCCTTCCAAGGAGTAAGCATCCTCATTACAGCATCGGATTTCTGTAGGACTGTCGTTTTGCCAGGTTGTGCCAAAGAACGCGGTCAAACCTGGCCCATCTTAGCAGCACTTGTCACGCACCGGGCATGATAAGAAGGATCAGAGAGAAGGGACACAGTCGAACACAGCCAGGCTGCACTGCTGGCTGCAAGGTCCTGCAGTGTGACCGCACACCCCTTGGTAACGGAACGCCGTCATCCCAGCACGTAAAACTCCTGACCGTAGCACCTGGACAGGTGCGCCCCCATCTTAAGTCTCCCACGGCCGCTTCACACACACTCAGTTCTCTTAAGCAACACCGACTAATCTGTTTCGTCTAGGGGTGAGGGGTCTATGGGGGTCACAGGGCTGGGCTCCGTCTAGAGGCTCCAGGGGAAGAAATATGGGGTCCCCATTTCGTGCAGCTCCTGTAAGCCACCTGTCTTCTTTGGCCCGTGGGCCCCTCTTCACTCCCAACCTCTGCCTCCTGGGACACATGTCATCTCTGAGTCCGACCCCTCCTCTCCCTCAGACGCCCCTCCCCCCCACCCACCACCGGTGGGGACTCTGGGCTCAAGCAGACGACGCCCCCCCCCACTTTCAAGATCCCGTACCCCATGGGCACTGTCCCTTTGGCCGTGTGATGTCACAGGGTCGCGAGCTGCACCGTCAGACCTGGGATGTCTTCAGCGCACCATCGCTCTGCCTAGGATGAGTACTGAGAACCGACGCAGGCAGAACGTGAGAACAACCTGGAACTTATGAAACTTGACGCAAGAGTCAGGCGGTGGCGGAGGGAAGAGTGACCAGACATAGCAGAATTTGCGCTCAACTATGTGGACCCGTGGTAGTAATCACCTTTCTATGCCTTTAGGCAAATCCACGCATTTCTGGCTCTTTCTAGAGGCCCCTGGTCTGCATCCATCTCCCTGTCTCTACAGAACTGTAGTCAAAGGAGCAGGCCGCATGTGCCCTCTGTCTTGTAAGTTTCATCCTTCAGGCTGGAGCAATACTGATCCCCGGAGCTGGTGGCGGGCAAAACCCAGTCAACTCCTCCTCCAGGGAGGCTGGACCTCAAAGGATGTCAACTTTCACTCAGCTCTGCCTCTGAGCCTACGTAATCCTCACACTGATGACCACCCCTCCATCATGGATCATCAGACCGACGGTGGACCATTTCCGCAAGATCGCAAAACCACGTGGCATTTTTTTGCAAATTTGCAGTCCCAGAGAGGCCATGGCATCTGCCTTCCTCTGATGCTAGGATGTCAGCCCAATCCTCACCGCCTCAACGCCTGCACCATCTTTTCCCCCTAAAACACCCAAACTGGAAGCCTGTGACCTCAAAGGTCAAGAGAAATGCAACCTTGATGTTCCCAGACCCAAACAGGAGGTCCAATTGAGGCCACCCTAGGCAAGCTGAGCCCAGATCTGAAGGTGGCCCTTTACCCGCTCGGGGCCCAACGAATCCCGGGGGTCCTTCTCAGGGCGACGGGCGACATCCACACTTTCATCCCAGCCCTGCCCCCTGCACCGGGGGTGGCTGGCACCTTGCCGTCTCTCCAAACAGGTAAACGTTCTCCAGCTGAGCCAAAGGCTTCTTTACGATTCCCAGCCACCAAGCAGCAGCCACAGCGTGTGGCTATGAAATGCTGGCACCCTGAATCAACCTTGTTTTCCTTTCCTTAAAAAAAAAAGTATTTATTTATTTGGTTGCCCTGGGTTCTCAGCTGCAGCTCTAGAGGGCTCTAGTTCCCTGACCAGGAATCGAACCTGGGGCCTCTGCTTTTAGATCAGAGAGTCTTGGCCACTGGAACAGCAGGGAAGTCCCAAATTCATACTTTTTTTTTTAATTTGTTTTTTTTTAAACACCAAAACCATTTTGTGTTGGGGTACAGCCAAAAACAACAGCATAGAGAACTCTGCTCAGGGCTACGTGGCGGCCTGCACGGGAGAGGAGCCTGGGGAAGAACGGTTATACACGTGTGTGTGTGACTGAGTCCCCCTGCTGTTCACCCAAACCCACGGTCTTAACCTCCACGGTCAAACATCTCACGTTCTCTCCACACACATGTTGGAACACAAGCATTTCGAAAGACTATCTATATCATGCGCCAGGAGGGTTCTTTCTCTGTATTTGCAGGGGGTTGTATATTTGCATCCGAGCCCCTCTGGCTAACTGTCTCCGCTTCTGTAGCAGGAAGGTGTATAGGAGTCCATACAACATAACCAACTTATGGTGCAAAAGAAACTGCGTTGAAATCCGCCGCGCTAAAAATTAAATCTTGCAAACTACACTTTCAAAACACGAGATCAACTCTACCTTGGACTCCTGAGCAGAAAAAGACACGAGGTCCTGTGGTCTTAATGTCACTGACACACACATCATCAACCAGATGCAGGCAGCAGGCACAGGAATTCACAAGTGCCTGGGGAAAATGCTGGGCATTAAAACCAGGTATCGGGGCGCAGCCCTGCGGCACACGGCCTGTGTACGGTGACACGGTCCGTTGTGTGTGCCCACGCGGGTGGCGTGAGTGCACACACCTGTGTCCGTGCACATGTGTCTATGCATGCATAATAAAGCTTAAACAGTCATGTTTTACAAGTCATGAAGTGAGGCTCCGAAACAGTCTGCACTCCAGCTTCTCAAGATGAGCACTGTTAACATTTGGGGCGCTTTCCAGGTGGGGTCGCATAGAGTCAGACACAGCTCAGTGGGCTGAGCATGCACACACGTTCCTGAGAGAAACCTCTACGGATGGTTACCTGCTTTGCAGCCTGCAAACCCCCAAACTACAAACTCAAGATGCCCCAACAGACTCGCAAGGCATCATCTGCTTCTCTCAGCTGACTCCACAGAGCTGCTCTGCTCAGAAATGTGCTGCAAATATTCCGGATCTCCTCTCGCTGTGTGTATCGTTAAGAACTGTGTCCACAGTCCACAGTCCAGGGGAAAGTGACCTTGCCCCTCCGGACTCCACAGCTGAAGAGTAAAGACCTCAGCGATACCTGAAGCCCCTGCAGCCACTCAACAGACATTTTTTGGGACATGGCATCACAGGCACGGGGCTTCCCAGGTGGGGCCGTGGTCAAGAATCCACCTGCCAATGCAGGAGACGTGGGTTCAGTCCCTGAATCGGGAAGATCCCCTGGAGAAGAGAATGGCAACCCACTCCAGTATTCTTATCTGGAGAATCCCATGGACAGAGGAGCCTGGTGGGCTGCAATCCATGGAGCTGCAAAGAGTCGGACACGACTGAATGAGCACGCCCGCGCACACACACGGTCTCGGTAGTGAAAGCTCTTGTAGAGGCCACTGAGGCTTTGTCAAGCAGCACCCCGGCCTGCTACCCAGCAGAACTCAAGAACATTGCTCCTGACCCCCACCTGGGACTACGTCTCCAGGCACCGCCAGATGAGCCCTGGGGAACACAAGTCGTCACTGGCTAAGAACCACGGCTCTCAGCTACAGAACGGTCCCCAGGATGGGTGTAGCCTGTACTTAAAGCATCCATGGTCCTCAAAGCCAGAGCAATCTACTTCCCCAGATCATTATGCATTACGGTCGGAATTATCTTCCTTTTGTCCTTCAGTCACTCAGTCGTGTCTGACTCTTTGCGACCCCACGGACTGCAGCAGGCCAGGCTTCTCTGTCCATCACCATCTCCCGGAGCTTGCTCAAACTCATGTCCATCGAGTCGGTGATGCCATCCAACCATCTCATCCTCTGTCGTCCCTTTCTCCTCCCGCCTTCAATCTTGCCCAGCATCAGGGTCTTTTCCAATGAGTCAGCTCTTTGCATCAGGTGGCCAAAGGATTGGAGCTTCAGCTTCAGCAGCAGTCCTTCCAATGAATATTCAGGGTTGATTTCCTTTAGGATTCTTTTCCTTTGGGAGGGTCTTAAAAATGCAATAAATTCTGCCTAACACTGTTTTGACTGACATTCAGTTAAAAAGACAAGGATGTTATGTTCTTACAAAGGAAAGCTTTAGAAGTCATTTTGCCATGCAAAAAAAAAAAAAAAAAAAAGACAGACTATTTTACTGAGATGACTTTGAAGAATCTAACACAAATCAAAATCGCCTTCATTTCATTAGTTTCACACCAAAGCCTGCAGCCAAGGAGAGAACTCAGGAGACGGTCATATTAACACAGATTCCGCCTTTCCCTCACCTGACCGAGGATTTTGTAGGTTACACAAATATTACCTTGAAATGACTGTTTTATCTTCCTCCAATTGGCGGAGAGAGAATGAATTGGATTACTAGGGAACAGAGTCTACATAAAAGCCAGTCCTTTCTCCTTTATCCGGAACACCCATACGAATTTGCGCGCTTCCATCTACCTCTTTTCCCCCGCCTCACTAATGGCATGGAGACTTGGGCACGATCAGAGAGGAGCATTTCTGAGATCTCAGGTCCCCACAGCTCCTCTTGAAAACGACCGTGATCGGAAGAGAAAGGGTTCTTTCTCTGAGATTTCTAAGACAGACCTCTCCAGCTTCGAACGGAGGTGGGGAACGGGCCCGGGCCTTGTCTGCCCACCACCCTGCCCCAAATCCTAGGAGCGCTGTTCGATCTGTTCCAACCACTCCTCCAGGCTTCCACCCCACGGTGGACGCTGGAAAAAGTGCTGCTTTCAGGACCCGAGCAGAGAGGGGCCAACCTCATCATCTTCTTCTCCAAAGTTCCAAAGGGAAAGAACGGCTACGTGAAACTAGGTCCAGTCCCTGAGGTGTACACACACACACACACACACACATACACACACACACACTCCAAGCTCAGAAACCACTGGTAACTGAAAGCATCACAAAGTTTAGGGAAGAAGAGAACTCCTGTCCGCAAGGAGTCTGTCTGGTGCACAAGGAAGGAGACCAGTCCTCTGAGTTCTAGTTATAAAACATAGGGACGTGAATGGCTTTCACAACAGACAAGCATGCACAATGCCCAACACCTGATTCTATACGTCTGGGGGTCAGTGGATCTTTCTCGGAAGGGCCAGACAGGAAACAGCTGAAGCTTGGTGAGTCAGAGGGCGAAACCGAGCGTGTGACGCAGAGATTACATAACAAGACAGGAAACAGATTTCTTACAAATCATCCCTGACAAAATTCAAAATGTCACAGACACGGAATAACGGATCGGTTCAAAACTGGGAAAGGAGTACGTGAAGGCTGTACGATCGTCACCCTGCTTATTTAACTTCTATGCAGAGTACATCATGAGAAATGCAGGGAGGATGAAGCACGAGCTGGAATCAAGACTGCCAGGAGAAATATCAACAACCTCAGATGTGCAGGTGATACCATTCTTATGGCAGAAAGCGAAGAGGAACTAAAGAGCCTCTTGATGAAGGTGAAAGAGGAAAAGTGAAAAGGCTGGCTTAAAACTCAACATTCAAAAAAACCAATATTGTGGCATCCAGTCCCATCACTTCATAGTAAATAGATGGGGAAACAATGGAAACGGTGGCTGACTTTATTTTCTTGGGCTCCAAAATCGCTGCAGATGGTGACTGCAGTCACGAAATTAAAAGACGCTTGCTCCTTGGAGGAAAAGCTATGACAAACCTAGACAGTGTATTAAAAAGCAGAGACATCTCTTTGCTGACAAAGGTCCATATAGTCAAAGCTATGGTTTTTTCCAGTAGTCATTTACGGATGTGGGAGTTGGACCATAAAGAAGGCTATTGTTGCTTTCGAACTGTGGGGCTGGAGAAAATTGAGACTCCCTTGGAATGCAGAGGTCAAACCGGTCAATCCTAAAGCAAATCAACCATGGATATTCACTGAAAGGACTGATGCTGAAGCTGAAACTCCAATACTTTGTCCACCTGATGCGAAGAGCTGACTCACTGGAAAGGAACCTGATGCTGGGAAAGACTGAAGGCGGGAGGAGAAGGGGACGACAGAGGATGATGGTTGGATGGCGTCACCGACTCAATGGACTTAAGTCTGAGCAAACTCCAGGATTTGGCGATGGACAGGGAGGCTTGGCGTGCTGCAATCCGTGGGGTCACAAAGAGTCAGACATGACTGAGCAACTGTAAAAAACAATGACCACCAGTGATGAGTTAAGCCCTTTACCTTTTCTACTGGGCAAGAGAGGATGAGGGGATGCAGGGCCATCTTGAGATACCCACCCAGCTTGTGCTATTGCTGGCTGTGCTAGTGTAAGCATGCCTTCCAGAAACACTCTATTTTAGGACAAATTATCCAACGTTAGAACACAGCACGCAGTGCCAGACAGAATATCATGAAGAGCATGTGGGGGAATTCCCTAGTGTTCCAGTGGTTAAAACTCGGTGCATTCCCTGACCAGGGATGTGATCCCTGGTCAGGGAACTCAGATCCCACACACTGCTAGGTGAGGCCAAAAAAATAAATAAAATCTAAACAACATGAGATCCAACCAGTTCATCCCAAAGGAAATCAGTGCTGAATATTCACTAGAAAGACTGATGCTGAAGCTGAAACTCCGACAGGACAAGATGGTTGGACGGCATCATCGACTCAATGGACGTGAGTTTGAGCGAGCTCTGGGTGATGGTGATGGACCAGGGAAGCCTGGCGTGCTGCAGTCCATGGGGTCGCAAAGACTCGGACAGGACCGAGAGACCGAACTGAACTGAAAACGCCATGAAGGCAGAGGAGTAACAAAGATGGAACGTATCAAAGCCACAGGCTACTAGCCTACGGAAAGTTCTTCCACAGAATTTTTCTCACGCACCAAATTGTTTGTCAAATTTTTACCATTTATCACAGCAAATTATCAGAAACTTTTCCAAACTTCAGAAGCCAAAAAAAGTTACGTGCCACCGGCTGGCTCGACCGGGGGCCCTGGTCTAGCCTAGAGATGGCACAGGACTCTGGTTCAGCCAATGAAATATGCAAGGGCACTCACCCACATGCATAAACATACACATCCACTAAATCCTGAGTGACCGACTCAAGAACAGAGACGTATCTGGAGTTTCTTTTCCCCTTGGTTACGCTGGCATGATGATATTCTGACCACGGAGTTCCTGCCGGGGTGAGAATGGTCGACTCTGCAGAGAGCCCTTGATTCCTGCTGCTGTCGAGACCAGTTTCATTGACTTTCTTCGGTTCCTATGAGTCTGGCTTGTGTTAGGCAGGAACTGATTTGGTTGTTTAAAACTAGGAACCCTGCCGGACACTCATGTGATCTACTAAGTGTCACTGGTATACCAACATGTCCAAGATACGTGTGCATCTGTTAGTCGCTTCAGTCATGCTGGGCTCTTTGCCGACCCCACGGACTGTGGCCCACCAGGCTCCTCTGTCCATGGGATTCTCCAGGCCAGAATACTGGAGTGGGGTTGCCATTTCCTCCTCCGGGGGATGTTCCCGACCCAGGGACTGAACCCCCGTCTCCTGAATTGCAGGCGGATTCTTTACCCTCGGGAAACAAGGGTTCGATCCCTGGCTTGGGTAGATCCCCTGGAGAAGCTACCCACTCCAGTATCCTAGGCTGTAGAATCCCACAGACTATATAATCCATGGGGTGGCAAAGAGTCAGACATGACTGAGCTACTTTCACTTTCTTTATCCACTGAACCATCAGGGAAGCCCATATGTACGCATATGTGTGTGTATTTTATTGACAGGTTTGTTTTTGTTCAAAACCAGGCTGTACATGCTTATAACTGCTTATAAAACATTGGGAAAGATACACAAGAAAACTATCGACGCTGGTTACTCTGGACAGTGAGATTATGAGGGAGACAGTGCTTTTCCGTCTAACACACACACCGTCAGGACTCTCAAGTTTTAGATTTTTAAGTTAACTAAACAGCATTACTACAACCAATACATTCAAAACTAAAAGCAGGGTCTTTTGGCTTCCTGGGTGGCTCAGTGGAAAAGAATCTGCCCGCAATGCAGGAGACCCAGGTTCAATCCCTGGCTTGGGAAGATCCCCTGGAGGAGGAAATGGCAACTCACTCCAGTATTCTTGCCTGGGAAACCTCATGGACAGAGGACCCCGGCGGGCTACAGTGCATGGGGTCACAAGAGTCGGACATGACTGAGCACATGTGCATGCTCTTCACAAACAGCTTGACTATAACACATACATACAAAACGAAACGGAGGGCCAAACCCAGAGAATACACTCTCACCCAGGAGAACTGCTAAATCTCCTGGGCAATCTCTCTCCCCTCTTCCTTCTAAGGCAGCTCCCTCTGGCCATATCCACCCTGAGGTTCATCTCCATCTCTGGCGCAGATTCAATCTGGCCATGCATTATTCCAAGCAGCAAGACAGAAACCTCTTTTATCTCAGAGAGACGGAACTTGAATTGCCAAATCTAGCCTCAGGAGCTCAGGCCCACTCTACTGAGATTTCCACATTAGGTGCTGTACGCTTAATAAGTTAAAAAAAGTCAAGAATGACTTGAGTTGCATCATAATGGCCTCACAATCATCCGTGTCTACAAAACCTAATTAGCACAGCTAATTATAGCTCAGTTCCACAAAACACACCTTTGCTTTTTTTTTTTTTGGTTTGGCTTCATTCTTATATTGCTTGATTCCCCAGGTACTTCTTTATCCTGGCGAGTGACATTCTGTTTGCTCTTATGCTTATACCTTATACAGAAAGGACATCCTGCCTTTATGTCCAAAGGAGAAGCAAAGTCACGGGTCCGATGACCTGGTCTCTCCTGTAAACAGAACAAGTTTCAACAGCTCTTAATTAGGGCACTGGGAAGTCCGGGTTGCCCACCCGGCTCTGACCACGTTCTCTGAAATGTGTTGATCAGGCTCCAGCAGGTCTGGGTCCCGTGACTCAGGAGCCACGCAAGAGTCGTTTCTTTGTAACTTGTGCTCTATGCCTCATTCTTTGTCCTGATAACCCATCTAGTACACTTGACCCTCAGGAACCCAAACCCCGAGTTTTCAGTTCAGTTCAAGAGCTCACTCTTTGTCCTGGTAACCCATCTAGTACACTCGATCCTCTAGAACCCAAACCCTCACCTCAGATCAGTTCAGTTCAGTCGCTCAGTCGTGTCAGACTCTTTGCGATGCCACGGACTGCAGCACACCAGGCCTCCCTGTCCATCAGCAACCCCCTGCCTTGCCCTCAGTGAGCACTCCGCACGTGTGAGCTTCCGACCCTGGGATCACGCCAATGCTGAAAACAGACCACGTGATCTCTGTCCACAGGGTCCACGGCTTTGCTTCTTGCTTCCTCCTTGAGGTACCAGGACCACCTGTCCCACACACACAAACCCTGTTCCGCTGCCAGTGATGGAGGTCTTCTAGGATTCTGCCCCGAACCAAATCTATCCCCCCCTGGGCACCCTTTGGGATCCCACCAGGTCAGGCTAGCTCTAACTCTCCACCTACAGCCTGCAAAGATGACCTGCAATTGCTGGGACATGCCCTTCAGGTTGATTTGATATCAAGGGTTGGGGAGGAGACGATTCCACCAGGTGGCCTTCGCCTGTCTGCCTGGGTACCCGCGGCGTGTCAGGCTCTCTGCGAGTGGTGGGGCTGCACGATGAATGTGCTAGAGCCCTGGCCGTAACACCAAGGGCAGAGTCGTGGGAAAAGAGAGAGGGATGTATCTACAGATCATCGTAAGACAACACAGCAGTGCCGTAACAGACTGCCCTCGGCATATTACAAAACAGACCAGAAAGCACCATCTGGGTGGCAGAGAGAGAGACGCCCCGTGGAGAAGGTGACGCCAGAGCCCAGTCTTCCAGAATAACCTAAATTAGTCACGAGAAAGAAACAGGGTGTAGGGACCACAAGATGACCCTTGTGTCTAACAGAAACGAACCTTTCCCAAGTGTCCACGCACCCAGACTTTCACCTGCGGCATCTCACTGAACTCACACAACCACCTTAGGAAAGCAATATTGCCAACTCCCTTCTCCTGATTTAAGAGCCAAGGCAGCTTAAAGGTCACCCTGACAGGGTGCCACAGCTATGCCATGGAGGAGCTTCGATCCACCCGGACCCAAGTCACCTTCCAGACAAGACCACGGCATTTCCGGGACACCCACGACCTCCGTGGGCCCTCAGTGCCGTGATGAAGGTCACAAGGAGGGCTCTGTCCATCAGAGAGAGTTCACATGCGTCCAGACATTCGTTTTCACCCCCTCCACCCAGAATCCATCCTCTTCCTCTTTGCAGCCCCTCTAATGAAATCTTCGAAGGGTAAGGAAAAAAGTCAAAGTCACTCGGTCATGTCCGACTCTGTGACACCCCATGGACTATACAGTCCGTGGAATTCTCCAGGCCAGAACACTGGAGTTGGGGAGCCTTCCTCTCCTCCAGGGGACGTTCCCAACCCAGGGCTTGGACCCAGGTCTCCTGAATTGCAGGCAGATTCTTTACCAGCTGAGCCACAAGAGAAGCCCAAGAAGACTGGAGTGGGTAGCCTGTCTCTTCTCCAGTGGATCTTCCTGACCCAGGAATCGAACTGGGGTCTCCTGCATTGCAGGCAGATTCTTTACCGACTGAGCTGTCAGGGAGATCAACATTCTAACTCCTTCTTGCCAGCGTCTCCCCTACTTTTAACCGTAACCTGGCCCCTCCTCAGCCCTCCTATTTGAGCACCGTGTGCCCTGAAGTTTGGGGACTACACACGCTCCATGTAGCCGCCTCCCTCCACCCTGCTGCAGACAGTCTGGCTGGTATAGACAGGAGAGCCCCAGGTCTGCCTCTCCCAAAGGCGCACACAGTGCAGCACTGAAGCATGCAACCTCCCCCCGGCCATCTGTACTCCCCAAATGGTCATCCATAGACAATTCAACACACTCTGGGGTCTGGACGCTTGACACGCCTCCCCAGACATCAAACAATGAGAAACAGCAAATGCCACTGAAGAAACTACTACAGCACGAGGCAGAGACACAAACCTCCCATCCACTCTTTACGACAGGGAGCCTTCCCCGGGGGTCCAAGCGGTTAGGAATGGCCTGCCAATGCACGGGACCTGGGTTCAATCCCAGGTCCGGGAAGACTCCACACGACTCGGGACAACGAAGCCCACGCACCCTAACTACTGAGCCTGAGCTCTAGGGTCTGTGTTCCAAGAACCACACGAGCTACTGCCCACCACAATGAAGAGCAGTCATCTTGAATGCCTTCATCATCAATGAAGAGTCCCCATCATCGCCGCTAGAGGAAAAGCCGCCAACAGCCATGAAGACCCAGCGCTGGCCAAATAAGAAATTTAAAAAATTGTCTTAAAAATTATTTTCAAAACCCATCTCTTTACGGCAAGAAAAGTCCCATAAACCAGACAGAAATCATCAAAACAGGAAGAGCAGCAAGACCGTCGCAAAGGTAGGACCCTTGAGGGAATGAGAAAACAAAAAACAGAACACAAGCCAGACGAAGTAAACCTAATCTCCGGTCTCCATAAATCGTTAACGTTTTCAACAATGAACTGAATCCTCAGACACACAGCACAGACGCCCGCGTGGTTAACACTGGGACTCCTAAGTCAGTGTCTCAACCCCTCCACCACCCTCAACGATCATGACCTGACCGCAGATGCACTCCCACCATCTCAAACACTCCTAGCTCGCGGCTGCTCGTGATCACAAACACGCACACCCCTTCCAAAGCCTTCAATCTTCCAGTTTCCACCACGCCACCCACCGCTCCCGTGAGCAGCCCCCCCCACACACCCATCCATGCGTCTGCAAACTAAAGGATAAACTCACTTAACGTTCACAGTAGCATTACTCACAGTAGCCAAAACGCAGAGATGAGCCATGCATCTATCGATGGATGAGTAGGTAGAAAAAATGTGACATATACCCACCCACGATGGAATACTGCCAGTTCAGTTCAGTCGCTCAGTCGTGTCCGACTCTCTGTGACCCCATGGACTGCAGCACGCCAGGCCTCCCTGTCCATCACCAACTCCCAGAGTTTACACAGACTCATGTCTATTGAGTTGGTGATGCCATCCAACCATCTCATCCTCTGTCGTCCCCTTCTCCTGCCTTCAATCTTTCCCAGCATCAGGCTCTTTTTCCAGCAAGTCGGGTCTTCCCATCAGGTGGCCAAAGTACTGGAGCTGCAGCATCAGTCCTTCCAATGAACATTCAGGACTGATTTCCTTTATTGATGGACTGGGTGGATCACCTTGCAGTCCAAGGGACTCTCAAGCGTCTTCTCCAGCACCACAGTTCGAGGGCATTCGAAAGGCAATGGAATGTGATTTCAACCTCAAGTGGAAGGAAGTCTAGCACATGCTCCAAGATGAAATGAGCCTCAAGGACAGGATGCCAAGCGAACGTAAGGTCATCACAAAAGGATACATGCTGTCTGATTCCACTCACGGCAGAACAGTCAGATCCAGAGAGAGAGAAAGTAGAACAGGGATGATCAGGCTCTGGGAGACAGGGAGGCTGGGGAGTTAGTGCTTCATGGGGACACAGTTTTGGTGTGGGCAGGTGCAAAGCTTCTGGAAACGAATGATGGTAAACACTGGGAATTGAACTGAAAGCCACAGAACTCGACATTTTACACTGCTTAAAATGGTGGTCTTTGCTCTCTTTATCTTTGTTACTGAGAAAAATATATCAATGAAATTTACAACTCAGTCCTTCTCTCCGGCAAGGCCCATCTCAGGAGTTCACTGGCCTGGCTGGAACGGCTTGGCTGGCACAGATGAACGAAGGCTTCCACCCACCTGCACAAACTTCTTGGCTAACTCTGGTTAGTGGCTACTTGACTGAGGAACTGCCCTGACTGCTGTGACTGAAAAGGGATGTTCCCCATATTTAACTGGCCCGCTGTGCCATCCAGAACCCATTCACTCATTCATTCATTCATTCATTCAGCAAGCGTTAGCCAACACTGTTCGCCCCAATGCCAGGTACTCGCTCCAAACGCTCATAAACAAAAATCATCAAGATGTCCTGGACTGCTGAACATCTCCCAGGACGACGAAGGAGCACGCGGTTTTATGGAGAAAGTCACCAGGTAACAAAATGTGGGACGTTTCACCCACCTACACAAACGCCACTTGCCTCGGGACTTTGCTCTTCACAGCACAGGGTGCAGAAAGCGTTAAGCTGCTACGGGGCCAGCTCCCTCCACCCCGGACCCTGGTGCGATGCACAGAGTCTCCAGTCCCATCTTCTACACCCCAAAGCTCACCTTCTACAGTCTTCCCGCTCACCGTCTCAAAGAAAGAATCGGCCTTCCCTGACGGCTCAGACAGTAAAGAATCTGCCTCCTGCAATGCAGGAGACCCGGGTTCGATCCCTGGGTCAGGAAGATCCCCTGGAGAAGGGAATAGCAACTCACTCTGCTATTCTTGCCTGGAGCGGGTTGCTATTTCCTCCTCCTCCAGGGGATCTTCCCGACCGAGGGATTGAACCTGCGTCTCCTACACTGGCAGGTGGATTGTTTACCGTTGGGACACCTGGAAAGCCCATTTTGTACTGGGGTATAGACAGTGAATAATGTTGTGGTAGTTTCAGGTTAAGCAGAAAGGGACTCAGCCACACGTGTACACGCATCCTCTCTCCCCCAAACTCCCCTCCCACCCAGGCTGCCACATGACATTGAGCAGAGTTCCCTGAGCTGGCCAGCAGGTCCTTGCTGGTTCTCCATGTTAAATACAGCCGTGTGTCCATGTCCATCCCAGACTCCCTGACTATCCCTCCCCCATCCTTCCCCCTGGTGACCATCAGGTTATCACAGAGTATGGAGCAGAGTTCCCTGCGCTGGACAGCAGGTCCTTGCTGGTTCTCCATGGTAAATACAGCCGTGTGTCCATGTCCATCCCAGACTCCCTGACTATCCCTCCCCCATCCTTCCCCCCGGTGACCATCAGGTTATCACAGAGTATTGAGCAGAGTTCTCTGTGCTGGCCAGCAGGTCCTTGCTGGTTCTCCATGGTAAATACAGCCGTGTGTCCATGTCCATCCCAGACACCCTGACTATCCCTTCCCCCATCCTTCCCCCTGGGGACCATCAGGTTATCACAGAGTATTGAGCAGAGTTTCCTGAGCTGGCCAGCAGGTCCTTGCTGGTTCTCCATGTTAAACACAGCAGTGTGTCCACGTCCATCCCAGACTCCCTGACTATCCCTCCCCCATCCTTCCCCCTGGGGACCATCAGGTTATTACAGGGTATTGAGCAGAGTTCCCTGGGCTGTCCAGCGGGTCCTTGCTGGTTCTCCATGTTAAATACAGCCGTGTGTCCACGTCCATCCCAGACTCCCTGACTGTCCCTTCCCCCATCCTTCCCCCTGGTGACCATCAGGTTATCACAGAGTATTGAGCAGAGTTCCCTGTGCTGGCCAGCAGGTCCTTGCTGGTTCTCCACGTTAAACACAGCAGGGTGTCCACGTCCATCCCAGACTCCCTGACTGTCCCCTCCCCCCATCCTTCCCCCCAATAACTTTAAGTTAATTCTCTAAATATGAGAGTCTCTGTTCTATACATAAGTTCATCTGTATCATTTCTTTTTAGATTCCTTGTATAAAGGACGTCATGCCATATTTCTCCTTCTCTGAATGACTTACTTCACTGAGGATGACCATCCCTCGCCCCATTCATGTTGCTACAAATGGCATTATTTCACTCTTTTTTATGGCTGAGTGATATTCCACTGTATATATTTTAGGTACAGCTTTTGCTGTGTCCGTTTCTCTGTGAAAAAAAAAAACAAACAAACCACACACGACACTTGGTGGTTCCCCCCTCTTTCTATACAGTATGTTCCATTCTCCAAGCATGGACCTTCAAGACCCCGTGAAAGTCACCCCCTGAAAATCCAAGCTCCCTGCTTCCCTTTAAACACCTCCAAGCAGCATCCAAATGGCCCCACTCTGTCCTGCCTGCTCCATCCTGCCTTGGACCTGCATCCACCCAGACCAGTGGTCCTCACTCCAAGATCTCCCACTCGTGTGGAGCAAACACCACCACACTTACACACACCACCGTCTCCCATTCCAGCGACCTTCCCCAAACTATCACCAATGCACGTGTCCCTCATCTGTCATATGATCTTCCCAAGACGGCAAGGAGGAGCTATCCCCAATACCCTTGTCTTTTTTAAAACAATAAGAGCTCTCAGCTTACATAGTATTGTCAATAAACGCTAACTCAATTTAAAAAAATATAGTAAAATGCAACCCCCCCCTTTCCAAAAAGAATAAAGAGTGAGAACTCTCGTTTCTACGGGGCTATCCGAAGTTCAATTCTAAGAGCTGTTCTCACCCTGATCACCACGAAGCACCAATATGGCAAGGCTGCACAAATCCTCGCCTCACCTGTGAATCAGGGAACCGGTTCTGCCGCGTAATTAACAGGTCCCATTCCTCTGTCTAACTGGGCGTGCCCCTCATGAGTGCACGCACTTGACAGGCCAGCATCAAAGACATCTCTTGCCTATGTGATCCCTGCCACGGCTGAATGCTTGTGTGTCTCCCCCAAAACCCATGCGTGGAAACCCGAGCCCCAAGGTGATGCTCAAACTTGGGAGGCGGGGCCTGCGGGAGGCGACAGGACTTGGGAGTAGAGTCCTCAAAAAGGGCAGGAGTGCCCATATGAAGCAGATCCCACTGAGCTCCGTCGGCCCTTCCAGCGGTGAAGACACAGCAAGGAGATGACCGTCTTATGAACCAGCAAGCAGGCTCTCACCAGCCAACAAAAGTGCCCACAGCATGTGGCACTTCTGGCCTCCAGGAGCATGAGAAAGACATTTCTGTGGTCTATAAGGCAGCCGCTTTATGGTATTCTGCCGCGCAGTCGTGTCCAACTGTTTCACAACCCCATGGACTCCAGCCCAACAGGCTGCAGAGTCAAAGAAGGTGCTGTGTGTTAATCACTCAGTTGCGTCCGACTCTGTGTGACCCCAGGGACTGACTGTAGCCCACCAGGCTCCTCTGTCCGTGGCATTCTGCAGGCAAAAAGTACTGGAGTGGATGGCCATTTCCTTCTCCAAAAGAAGGTGGAACTAGTGGTAAAGAACCCATCCAGCAACACAGGTAGGTGTAAGAGACATGGGTTCCACCCCCGGGTCAGGAAGATTCCCCGGACGAGGGCATGGGAACCCGCTCTGGTATTTTTGCCTGGAGAATCCCATGGGCAGAGGAGCCCGGTGGTCCATGGGGTTGCAAAGAGTCAGGCATGACTGAAACAACTTAGCACGCATGTTGTTTCCAGCAGTCATGTGTGGATGTGAGAGCTGGACCATAAAGAAGGCTGAGCACCAAAGAACTGATGCTTTTGAGCTGTGATGTTGGAGAAGACACTTGAGACTCCCTTGGACTCCAAGGAGATAAAACCAGTCCATCCTAAAGGAAATCAACCCTAACTATTCAATGGAAGGACCGATGCTGAAGCTGAAGCTCCAATCCTTTGGCCACCTGATGGGCAGAGCTGACTCACTGGAAAAGACCCTGATGCTGGGAAAGACTGAAGGCGGGAGGAGAAGGGGACGACAAAGGATGAGACGGTTGGATGGCATCACCGACTTGACAGACGTTGAGTGTGAGCAAACTTCAAGAGCTCGTGAGGGACAGGGAGGCCTGCCCTGCTTCACTCCACGGGTTGGCAAAGAGTCAGACACAACTTAGCAACTCAACAACAAAGGAAAAGGCAGGCAACAGAAACCAAAACTCCAAGAATGGGAGTGGGAGGAACTGGGACAGTGAAATTGACACCTGCACACTACAGATTCTATGTATAAGATAGACAGCTACTGAGAACCTAGTATACAGCACAGAGAACCGTCCTGAAGGCTCTGCGGTGACCAAACAACAGCAATAAGCTTATGGTATTAAGGTTCCGTCAGAGCCGGACAGAGGGACTGAGGCAAAGCACCCTGGACAGATTCAAAGGTCTCAGGTTTCCAGGCAGTCAGTCCTCACGGTCAGGAGCAGCATCAACTAACAAGGACCTAGGTGGGTGGTCCAGTGATGAGGATTCCATGCTTCCAATGCCGGAGCTGCGGAGGGGTCAACCCCTGGTCGGAGCACGTCTTTAAGATACCCCCCACCCCGCCAGGCCACATAATGCAGTCAAAAATAAATCTTTTTCTTAAATTGAAAACAAACA
The DNA here is from genome assembly GCA_949782905.1 of Rangifer tarandus platyrhynchus. Lineage (NCBI taxonomy): Eukaryota > Metazoa > Chordata > Mammalia > Artiodactyla > Cervidae > Rangifer > Rangifer tarandus. Next base: position 7,072,216 of record OX460343.1, on the reverse strand, counting down.
AAAAAAATAAACAAAGATCTAGGGTTAATGGTCCTCAACACAGCTGAATCCTCTCACATAACACAGTGCCCACCGCAGGCGGGTCGTGGTCATCCTTCCAGTCACTCCCCAGGGCCTTAGTAAGCACCTACTGTATGCCTTCCCTCATAGCTCAGATGGTAAAGCATCTGCCCGCAGTGCAGGAGACCCGGGTTCGATCCCTGGGTCGGGAAGGTCCCCTGGAGAAGGAAATGGCAACCCACTCCAGTATGGTGGCCTGGAGAATCCCATGGACAGAGGAGCCTGGTGGGCTACAGTCCACGGGGTCCCAAGAGCTGGACACGACTTAGCGACTACACCACCACCCACCACCGCCACCACTGTATGCCAACACAGTGCTGGAAAGCGAGGTACAGTCGAAAGCAACATTACCTCCGACAGCAAAGTCTTCCACACCCCCGAACACCAACACACACAGACAGGCCAGACAGTACGTGTCTCAACCAGTGGAAGGTCCGAGATCCCTGAGACGCTCCCTCCCCACCCCCGCCAGGCCCCCGCACTGACCTCTGCCCAGAGTCAGCGCTTTGAGCCCCCACAGAGAAAACGAGCTCCAGAGGATCGCCTCAAAGGCCTTTGGTAACTCTGGAAGGCATCAGCGGGCTGACCCTTGAGCAATTAATTACATCAAGATGGAAAAGGAAAAGACCGGCAGAGGAGAGGCTCAGAACCACTCCAGGTTAAATCCACCTAAAGAGAAAGACATCTGTGGACAGGTTTCTGCACTTGAGTTTTCTGTTCCAAGGGAGACGGCTCTCACCCTTCAAGCAGAAGACAAACTAAAGTCATTGCTTCCGTGTGATAGCCAGAAAGGGTCTTTATGGTGAATTTCGACGAGCAGCCTGTGACCTCCACGTCGTTTCAATATGTAGCTATGCTTGCTTCCCGGCGAGGTTAAATGAACCACGCTGGTGGGCCAGCTGCCCTTTGCTTTTATGGGACGCGAACCACGCTGCTGGGTCAACGTGTACACTCGGGTTCCTTGCAAACTATTTCATAATTGTTACCTGTGTGTGCAGAACGGGGCTTACTTCACTTGCCACGGTTACTGGCAATATGACACCAACACCGCGTGATGAAGAGTGCTCGATTCCCACGCTTGGCCAGACAAGGGCTGCCCCATAAACTCAGAGAATGTGACGGGTGTTACGTAACGGCCACACAAGCAGCATTGTACTACCTCGCGCAGACGGGAATCTTCAAACAGAGAGGACACTCCTGGGCCCGTCACGGGATCAGTTAGGGCAGTCGCTCAGTCACGTCCGACTCTCTGCGATCCCCGTGGACTGCAGCACACCAGGCCTCCCTGTCCATCGCCAACTCCCGGAGTTTGCTCAAACTCATGTCCCTCAGGTCGGTGATGCCATCCAACCATCTCATGGGATAAGAACGCCTATGACTGAGCACTTCAGGTCGTCAAGCGTTCCTTAACAATCATGCCACGACTGGGTATCTCACTGGTATATACGAGTTCTGAGGCACATACTGGCTAATCCGGGTCAATCAATTTCAATTCATTCTAGTGTTAAAGAGTGACTTCCTTTGTAGCTCAGACTGTAAAGCATCTGCCTACAATGTGGGAGACCCGGGTTCGAGCCCTGGGTTGGGAAGATCCCCTGGAGGAGGAAATGGCAACCCATGTATAAAATGAATCATTCAAAAACACTCGGGGAATAAACCGTAGGACCTTAAACATTCATGCCTCCAGATCCCAATGTCAGCCGTCTTTGTCATCAATATCCTATTGCTGCTCTGTTAAATTTACATCACTTTAAAACTTCCCATGCCCATACTTACAATAAAATAGCTCCCTCTAAATACTCTTTTCACAGTAGTTATGTATAGGTGTGCCTAGATACAGAGTTTATATAGAGACTTTATTATACAGATGAACTTATTTATATAGACTGGCTTTCCCAGATGGCTCAGTGGTAAAGAATCCGCCTGCCAAGGCAGAACACTCGAGTTCGATCCCTGGGGTCGGGACGATTCTCTGGAGGAGGAAAGAGCAACCCTCTCCAGTATTCTTGCGTGGGAAATCCCATGGACAGAGGAACCCCATAGGGTGACAAAGAGTCCATGATTTATCAGCTGACTACACGTGCACACTTCTATCGATCAGGAAAAACCGAAGGTGAGAGGAGAAGGGGACGACAGAGGACGAGATAGTTCGCTGGCATCACCGACTCGATAGACACGAGTTTGGGCCAACTCTGGGAGATGGTGAAGGACAGGGAGGCCTGGCGTGCTGCAGTCCATGGGGTCGCAAAGAGTCAGACACAACCGAGCAACTGAACAACATCTTATTTATATCTGATCAGGGAGAATATAAAACATGTTTTCATTAGTACTAAGCATTAGGCATTAACAATGGTCTACTGACTTCTAAAGGGCTTCCCTGCTGGCTTGTGACACCTGCCAACGCAAGAGAGTGCAGGTTCGATCCCTGGGTGGGGAAGATCCCCTGGAGAAGGGAATGGCAACCCACACCAGCATTCTAGCCTGGGAAGTTCCATGGACTGGGGAGCCTGGTGGGCTGCAGTCCACGGGGTCACAAAAGACTCGCATGTGACAAACAGGCTCAACAACTGATTTCTAAACAAGTATCACTGTCAGCTGAACTCAACCGTGGCCCCAAGTATGACAGCCAGAGGCAGAGACACTGTCTGAATTCTTGGCAACCCGATCCTTCTGGGCTGCTAACTCAACACCCCTGACCTTCATGTTCTCAAAATACCGCATAAATACCAAACCATCACCACGTCTTTACTCTGGGTCTAACTGTGTGCGAGGGAGTCCATAAATGCCGTGGAAACTGTCCTGACCTGACGGTCAACGAACGAGCATCTGGAATGTCCAGGGAGGAATTCAGAGCACGCGGACGCTCTTCTCTGGGGGTCAGAAGCTGAAAACTGCATTTTCTCAATACCTGAAAAGGGGAAGCACGTATTCTCAATGAAGATTTTCACTCAGAAGGAAAGCAAAGCGTTGCCACAACTGTCTTCCTGATCTAGCTCCCTGACATCAGAACACTTTTCTGAAGAGCAGAACTGCTTTATTCAACAAAATTTCATGCAAACACCAGTCAGGGGCAAGACCGGTAAAGGAATCTGCCTGCCGGTGTAGGAGACGCAGGTTCGATCCCTGAGCCGGGGAGATTCCCCTTGGCGAAGGAAAGGGCAACCCACTCCAGTATCCGTGCCTGCAAAATCCCTTGGACAGAGGAGCCTGGCAGATACAGCCCATAGGGTCACAGAGAGTCAGATACGACTGGGCTAGTAATACACACAGACTACAAGCGTTTTTTGTTTGGTTTGATTGTCATTTCACTAGTTCTTAAAGAGAAATCCTTTGTTCTCTTATTTTCAGCCTTATTTCTCCAATTAAAAGAGAACTGTAATAGGTCATAAACGTTTTTCTCAGGACAGCCTTTGCTAGGTCATTGGTTTTAGTTTTACATTTCTCCTCTTTATTGCTTTTAAGCAATAAAAATTTCCCTTTTGATTTGTCTCATTAAGCCAAAGATGTTCTAGGTACATGTTTCTTTAATCCTTAGGTAAAATTTTTTTCTTCACCTTTTGATAATTTATTTTTAAAGTTATTATATAATAGAAAATCTGCCTGGTTATATGTCAATTCCGTCTCCATTTAAAAAACGGAGAAGAAATTTTGACTATAAAACTGCTACTTGAGAAACTCTTTAGGGATGGAGGCTCAAGAGAGAGGGGATATATACAGAGTTATGACTGAGTCATATTGTTTTACCAAAAGCCAACAACATTGTAAAGCAATTATCCTCCAATTAAAGAAAATCTTTAAGGGGGAAAAAAAACCCAAAGGGCAGTGGGAGAATCCATGGATGTGAAATAAGGAAATAGAACTATCCCGAAGAACCCAGAAAGGAAACAGGTACTTAGGCAGCCAACACACCTGCATCAAGTGTTCACGCTTGTTGGGATTGAATGGTGTCTCCCCAAAAACTCAGATGATGACACCCCGACCTCCCAGGACCCGAGGATGTGGCTCGAGGTGAAGACGGGTGTGTGAAACAGAGGTGATTCAGTTAAACGTCATCATCAGGGTGGGCACGGCGGCGATGTGAGGGGCGTCCCTGTAAGTGAAACCGATCAGGACGCAGACGCGCACACACAGAGGGGATATCACGCGAGCACAGAGGGAGACAGGATCCACACGCCAAGGGGAGAAGCCGGAAGGGGAACCAGCCCCGAGGACACCTGCATCTCTCGACTCCAGCCTGCAGGACAGTGAGGAACCAACGTCTTCAGGAAGCGCAGTCTGCAGCACTTAGGTGCGGCAGTAAGAGCCGACCAACACCCGTTCTACCAGGCTTTGTGCTGCTCCAACGTGTGGTCAAAAAAATCACCAGAGAGGAAGTTCACAACCTGTCCGGCCCCAGGTGGCCTGTCCCCGATAAATAAGAACAACAGATGTGTTTGGGTGGAATATGCTCCTCTCTCTAAGCCTCTCTTTTCTCACCTGTATAATGAGATCATAACAGGAAGGTCGTTATTAGGATTCCCTGAGAGAGGGAATACGCAGTAGCCAGCCAAACTTCTCAGACCTCAATAGCGCTCAGTACACAGTTTGCTTGTTCACTCACTCATTCCTATCCGACTCTTTGCGAACCCATGGATTGCAGCATGCCAGGCCTCTCTGTCCATCACCAATTCCTGGAGCTTACTCAAACTCTTGTCCATTGAGTCGGCGATGCCATCCAACCATCTCATCCTCTGTCGTCGCCTTCTCCTCCTGCCCTCAATCTTTCCCAGCATCAGGGTCTTTCCCAATGAGTTGGCTCTTCGCATCAGGTGGCCAACACACTGGAGCTTCAGCTTCAGCACCTGTCCTTCCAATAAATCTTCAGGACTGATTTCCTTTAGGATGGACTGGTTGGATCTCCTTGCAGTCCAAGGGACTCTCAAGAGTCTTCTCCAACACCACAGTTCAAAAGCATCAATTCTTTGGCGCTCAGCCTTCTTTACGGTCCAACTCCATCCATGACTGCTGGAAAAAACCATAGCTTTGACCATATGGATCTTTGTTGGCAAAGTCTAGTCTCTGCTTTTTAATATACTATCTAGGTTGGTCACCGCTTTTCTTTCAAGGAGCAAGCGTCTTTCAATTTTGTTTTCAATACACACTATCATTCTTAAAACTGGGCCGCACCTGGGCCAGTTAAGCCTGCCTCTGTGTTAGGTCTTCAGTTGTGTCCGACTCTTTGCGACCCCATGGACTACAGCCCGCAGGCAAGAATACTGCAGTGGGTTGCCATGTCCTTCTCCAGGGGATATTCCTGAGCCAGGGATGGAACCCGTGTTTCCTGCATTGGTAGGTAGATTCTTTACCACACTGAGGCCCTTTGAGAAGGGGAGCTATTTCTATAATTGAATACATCTAAAAATGTGACAAGAAGGTGCAAATGAAGGTGAAAGGGTAAAATGTGCCATTCAAAAATAGACACATTTGGGAACACTTCCAGAGACCTCCTCCTCCGGTCACATGTTAAGATTTCACGGGTTGAAGTCAAGCCAGATACACACATCTTTGAGACAGAAAGACAAATTATTATTCTTTAAAACTGAGAAGCCGGTAGGAATTTCTCACTCTATACTGAAAGAAAAACATAAATACTTTTGAAGGGATAGGGGAAGGAAAGAAAACATACAGCATTTAAAAAAAAAAAAAAAAAAAGAGCACTGTTCTACTGCTTTAAAGCCATGGATAATGTAAGAACATAAAAAATGTGTGATGTGGTCTGTTCATTAAAGTGTAGGATTTAGTATAAATTGAATTTTAAACTATAATTTACCCAGACGATAATTTAGAATGTAATAACTGAATCTGCTTTAATTGCTTTTAAATCCTGCTGGCAAAATTTAAGGAAACTCTTAATTTCTGCCAATTTATTAGAAGCAGGCAAGCTGGAACACACAATAAAAATCATTAGGTAATAAAACACATCTTGCTTGACTTGGTGAACCCGCAATGTGAAGCAGACCCAGAAGCTATTTATGCAACAAAAGAAACGGAGGAGGAGGGGAGGAAAGACCACCTCATTCCATTAAGGAAAACATCTGGCGTATAAACACACGTTCACTGGAAAGACAGCTATAAACGGGATCCTTCTGGTGCAGGTTTTCTCAGAACCACCCTTTTAAGGCTCTTCAAGTCTTCTAAAAGGAGAGGAATTCATAAATGCTTTCCTCACGTTGATGAGCTTTTCCTATTCTGTCCTGGGTTGTGTTTTTAATTCCCTGCATTGCTACACATTAACCTCTTCATCCACGCTGCTGCTGCTGCTGCCGCCAAGTCGCTTCAGCCGTGCCCGACTCTGTGCGACCCCATAGACGGCAGCCCACCAGGCTGTCCCTGTCCCTGGGATTCTCCAGGCAAGAACGCTGGAGTGGGTTGCCATTTCCTTCTCCAGTGCATGAAAGTGAAAAGGGAAAGTGAAGACGCTCGGTCGTGTCCCACTCTTTGCGACCCCGTGGACTGCAGCCCCCCAGGCTCCTCCGTCCATGGGATTTTTCCAGGCAAGAGTACTGGAGTGGGGTGCTATTGCCTTCTCCGTCATCCACGCTATGAACAGGAAAAGCTTCTAGAATCAAGGTTTCCTACAGGTTACCACCCAGAGTCTCCTAAGCCCTTCTTATTATCCTCCAGTGCGGCTGAGGCTACACAGAGCCCACAACCCAGGGCGGTGTGCTGAGGCCTGGACCCGGCGTGGCTCTGACTGTCATGGGGCAGACAGTCAGACACAACAGCAGACTCCGGTACCGGCTCTTGCAGGAATCTGGAAGCATCACACCTTCGGCGGGGGGGACCTTCCTTCAACCAGCTAGAAATTCAGCCTCGCAAATGGTTGGACCTCCTTGCAGTCCAAGGGACTCTCAAGAGTCTTCTCCAACACCACAGTTCAAAAGCGTCAATTCCTCGGCGCTCAGCTTTCTTTATAGTCCAACTCTCACATCCATACATGACCACTGGAAAAACCACAGCTTTGACTAGACAGACACTTGTTGGCAAAGTAATATCTCTGCTTCTCAGTATGCTGTCTAGGTTGGTCATAACATTCCTTCCAAGGAGTAAGCGTCTTTTAATTTCATGGCTGCAGTCACCATCTGCAGTGATTTTGGAGCCCAAAAACATAAAACCTGTCACTGTTTCCATTGTCTCCCATCTATTTGCCATGAAGTGATGGGTCCAGGTGCCATCATCTTAGCTTTCTGAATGTTGAGCTTTAAGCCAACTTTTTCACTCTCCTCTTTCACTTTCATCAAGAGGCTCTTCAGTTCTTCTTCGCTTTGTGCCATAAGGGTGGTGTCATCTGCGTATCTGAAGTTACTGATATTTTTCCTGAAAATCGTGATTCCAGCTTCTGCTTCATCCAGCCCAGTGTTCCTCATGATGTACTCTGCATATAAGCTAAATAAGCAGGAAGACAATATGCAGCCTTGACATACTCCTTTTCCTATTTGGAACCAGTCTGTTGTTTCATGTCCAGTTCTAACTGTTGCTTCCTGACCTGCATACAGATTTCTCAGGAGGCAGGTCAGGTGGTCTGGTATTCCCATCTCTTTCAGAATTTTCCACAGTTTGTTGTGATCCACACAGTCAAAGGCTTTGGCATAGTCAGTAAAGCAGAAATAGATGTTTTTCTGGAACTCTCTGCTTTTTTGATGATCCATTGGGTGTTGGCAATTTGATCTCTGGTTCCTCTGCCTTTTCTAAAACCAGCTGGAACATCTGGAAGTTCATGGTTCACATACTGTTGAAGTCTGGTTTGGAGAATTTTGAGCACTACTTTACTAGCATGTGAGATGAGTGCAATTGTGAAGTAGTTTGAACATTCTTTGGCATGGCCTTTCTTTGGGATTAGAATGAAAATGGACCTTTTCCAGTCCTGTGGCCACTGCTGAGATTTCCAGATTTGCTGGCATGTTGAGTGTGGCACTTTCACAGCATCATCTTTTAGGATTTGAAATAGCTCAACTGGAATTCCATCACCTCCACTAGCTTTGTTCATAGTGATGCTTCCTAAGGCCCACTTGACTTCACGTTCCAGGATGTCTGGCTCTCGGTGAGTGATCACACCATCGTGATTATCTGAGTCGTGAAGATCTTTTTCGAATAGTTGTTCTGTGCGTTCTTGCCACCTTCTTAATGTCTTCTGCTTCTGTTAGCTCCATACCATTTCTGTCCTTTATTGAGCCTATCTTTGCATGAAATGTTCCCTTGGTATCTCTTAATTTTCCTGAAGAGATCTCTAGCCTTTCCCACTTTATTGTTTTCCTCTATTTCTTTGATCACTGAGGAAGGCTTTCTTGTCTCTCCTTATTCTTTGGAACTCTGCATTCACATGTGTACATCTTTTCTTTTCTCCTTTGCCTTTAGCTTCTCTTCTTTTCTCAAGTATTTGTAAGACCCTCTCAGACAACCATTTTGCCTTTTTGCATTTCTTTTTCTTCGGGATGGTCTTGAAGAGGTATACACACCTTCGTTACAAAGTAAGTGGGTCACAGGCATGAAAAACATACGGCACGGGGAACACAGTCAGTAATAACGTCACATCTTTGTATGATGACAGCCGGTAACTATAGACCTACCCTGGGGATCATTTTCAAAGGTTCAGAAATACTGAATCGCTAAGTTCTGCGCCTGGAAAAGATCCAGCACTACAGGTCAATTACAGCTTCAAAAACAATCAGACAGATGATCAAAGTCACAGAAAAAGAGACCAGATTCCTGGATACCAGAGACAAGTGCTGGGCGGGCAGAGGGAAGTGAATGAAGGCGGTCCTAAAGTGCAAACTTCCAGTTTTTGTAAGTAAGTACTAGGAATGTGACGTACACCATGGTGACTGTAATTAACACTGCTTATATGTTACACATAAAAGTTAAGAGAGCAAATCATTACAAGGAAAAATATTTTTCTCCTTTTTTTTGGTATGTATTGCATGCTTAGTAGCTCAGTCTGACTCTTTGCGAGCCCCTGGCCTATAGTCCGCCAGGCTCCTCTGTCCACAGGATTCTCCAGGCGAGAATACTAGAGTGGGTTACCACGCCCTCCCCTCCTGGGCATCTTCCCAACCCAGCTCTCCCACATTGCAGGCGGATTCTTTACCCACTGAACCATCAGGGAAGCCTTTGTATTGATTACAGATGATGACTTTTCACTGAACTTCTTGTGGTCATGATTAAATGATGCATAGAAATCAAGCCGTTAAACTACACACCTTAAACTTACACAGGGTTGTATGTCAATTATCTCTCCGTAAAACTGGAAGAGATAAAAGAATAAAAAGACTACCTTTGCCTTCTGCGTCCCAGAAAGCTCTAGACATTGCTCACAGCAGTGTTGACCCGTGTCTCCAACCAGATGATAAGTATTCTCAACATCATGGTCTAGACTGTCTCTGTACTCCGCAGCTCTGCCCCCAGGGAAGAAAGTCTCAGGATAAATAATGGATGTGGCCACGTGTCCCAGTAAAAACTGGTTTTCAAGATGGGCCACTGGAAGTACCTTCCCCTGACACACAGCCTTATCAGACTCTACCTCCCGGCACTTCCTTCATGACTGAATCTTAGCAAGTCATATTCTGATATGTGGGCTTCCCAGGTGGTACCCGTGGTAAAGAACCTGTCTGCCAATGCAGGAGACACAGAAGATGCAGGTTTTGATCTCTGGGTCCAGGAGGGCATGACAACCCACTCCAGCATCCTTGCCTGGAGAATCCCCACGGACAGAGGAGTCTGGTGGGCTACAGCCCATGGGGTCGCAAAGTGTCAGACACAAGCCAGTGACTTAGCACACACATGCACACACACAACAAAACCATCTAAGAACTTCTGGACTCGGGATTTTTCGATGTCGGCTCCCAGGGAAAGGCCAACAGCATACTTCATTCGGGTAACAGAGGCAATCATTGCTGCCAAGAAACCCCCAACTGCCAGGAATGGCCCCGACCTCAAGGCACGCACCCAGTGAATAACGGTCGGGGGGCAGGCAATGGTTGCAAAGGCCTCTTGACAGAAGTGGGTGATGCTGGCACCAGGGGTCACCTGAGGCCGTGCGGCTTCATCATGCCTGGCTCCCCTTCCTCCAAAACTGGCCTCCTCCTCCTCCTCCCACCCACAGCCGCCCACCCCGAAGGGGGTCCCACCCCCAGCCCGAACTTCCCATATCCAACCCCCCAGCCAGAGTCAGCTTCCCCAGAAACCCAATCTGCAGAAGTGAGGTGACCTTCTCAGGGGGCCGCAAAATTCCCGGGTGAGCAAATAAAGAGATTCTGGTGAATACAGGTGACCATTCTTGGAAGGAAAGCTACTGCAAACCTAGTCAACGCATTAAAAAGCAGAGACGTCCCTTTGCCAACAAAGGACCATAAAGTCAAAGCTATGGTTTTTCCAGTGGTCATGTATGGATGTGAGAGTTGGACTGTGAAGAAAGCTGAGCACCGAAGAATTGATGCTTCAAAACTGTGGTGTTGGAGAAGACTCCTGAGAGTCCCTTGGACTGCAAGGAGTTCCAACCAGTCCATCCTAAAGGAGATCAGTCCTGGGTGTTCATTGGAAGGACTGATGCTGAAGCTGAAGCTCCAATCCTTTGGTCTCACTGGAATGCAAAGAACTGCCTCACTGGAAAAGACCCTGATGCTGGGAAAGATTGAGGGCAGGAGGAGAAGGCGACGACAGAGGATGAGATGGCTGGATGGCATCACCGACTCGATGCACAAGAGTTTAAGTAAACCCAGGTACATCGTGAAGGACAGGGAAGTCTGGCATGCTGCAGTCCATGGGGTTGCAAAGAGTTGGACACGACTGAATGACTGAAAAGCATTCTTGATCATCCCTCCTATCTTCTGTTTCACAGACATTTTCCCCAGTTCAGGACTCCAACACCATGCAGCATGTACTTCCACAGGCAGGTGAGTTCCAGGGCCTCTCAAGACCTCCTTGACCTTCAAATGGGAAAGACTGCGTGTTCCTAAGCCTTCCTTCCATTAGGACGATTCCCAGGGAACTGTGCTGAGCTAAAGCGACTCCAGGTAACCAAAGAAAATCTACTTCCAGCAACGCACTTACTGGTATACAATACAATGGAGTATTATTCTGTCCCAAAGAAGGAAAGAGCTTCAGACGCTACTTAACGGGTAAACCTTGAGGATGTGATGTTCGCTGAAAAAAAAAGTCAGGCACAACTGGACACAGGGAGGTTCTGGAGTGTTCCAAGTCACGTACACAGACAGCAAGACAGAGCTGCTGGGGGGCTGGGGGGAGGGGAGGGGGCAGCTGCTGCTTCCTGGGCAGACAGCTGACTCCTGGGAGGGGAAAGACGTTCCAGTGACTGGCCGCCCAACAGTGTAAATGTCTGTCTATACAACCAATGGCCGCTTTTTGCCACACAACGTCCAGATACCATACCATCTAAAAATCCCCAAATATCCACCATCTGGCCTCTTACCCAAAAGTTTGCTGATGACAAAAATGAACCGAAATACTTCCGCCCCAAACTGCTTTAGTTCAAGTGCAGGGTTAGTGAGTAAATACAGGCTAAAAAGGATTATGGTGAATAGTCACACTGCAGTTAATAAAGCAGCAATGAGATGTGACCTGGGCTTCCCAGGTGGCGCTAGTGGTAAAGAACCCAGCCGCCAATGCATGAGACGTAAGGGACACGGGTTCGATCCCTGGGTCGGGAAGATCCCCCGGAGAAGAGAATGGCAACCCACTGCAGTCTTCTTACCTGAAGAACCCCATGCACAGAGGAGCCTGGAGGGATTCAGTCCATAGCGTCACACAGAGTCGGACACGACTGAAGCGATTTAGCATGCACACACGAGATGTGAACAGTCGTTTTCCTCAAAGGGCCCTGAACAACTATCGTGTCTCCAGTCCTTTTTCCTCTCTGACATTAAAAATAGACCACGGTATCTGAGAAAGAAGTGCACACAACCTCTGCAGAGGCAATGGCCGGTGTGCTTCTCAGCTACACTCATTCTTCAAAAGCCCAACCTCTGGAACTCAGATAGGACCCAGCAGTTCCACTCTTGGTCTATCTCCAAAAAACTCAAAAACTGTAATTCGAAAAGATACACGCACGCCAGTGTTCAAAGCAACACTATTCACAATAGCCAAGACATGAGAACAAGCTAAATGTCCATCGACAGATGAATGGATAAAGGAGATGTAGTGTATGCACAGTGGAATATTACGCAGCCGTAGAAAAGCATGGAACCTTTCCATTTGCAATAAGTTGGAGGTCAAAGGAATTTGACTAGGTACAGCCACATTCAGTTCATCACATGGGTCTGGGGCTGCATCCCCACTCCAGGCAGAGGGGAACACAGACCATGGGGACTTCCATGGCGGAAACAGGTACGACCTGGCCCTCCAGACAGAGGTCAACCACCCCTGAAGACAGGATCCCAGGGCCATGCCGTGGCCCCAGTGCTGCCTGTGAGGGACCCAGGAGGCCGCCTTGCCCTCCCCAAGCTCCACATCCAAGCCTGGAAAAGACCGGACCAGACAGTCACCCACGTTTCTCTCCCTGTTAATAAATACTCTGACCGATTCTGAAACCTACCAGTCACAGAGCACCGAGACACAGGATGTGGGGTTCAGACATGGAATGGGGGGAGACACAGGTGTCATCTCTAACTGCACGTGGTTTCTTCTGCCATCTCTGTTTGCTTACTTTGAACGCACCTCTAACCTCTCACCCCAAAATGCGTGGCCAGAGAAGTTCAGGAAAGTTCCCCGAGCCAGACTTCTGCACAGAGCTGGCCAGGCTATACAAAGAGAAACTGTGTCTTCCCTCTGAGTCTCTCTCTCTCTCTCTCTCACACACACACACACACACACACACACACACACACACACACCCCTCATTTTGAATGCTGCCTGCAGCTGCACTCATTACTCTTATTTCTTCCACAGGAAACAGGACTAGAAGGAAAAATAAAGCAGGAATGTCGCCTCGTGCACTCACATCGCCCGGAGCTTAAGTCTTCAACCCTCTCGGGCAGAAAAAAGAGGAAAAATAAAGCCAAGACAGTCTGCACTTCAAACAGGATCAGGACTTGTTTACACTCAAAATCCCTCTGGGGAAAAAAACTAATAATTTTCCCTGTGCAAATAAGGAAAAATACAGAGAGTGCATGCACACCAAAATATTTGATTTCCAAAACTGACATGGCAGCCGTGTTTGGTACCGCTTTACGTGTCATATATACTATAAAGACCAACACACTTACATTGCAGACGAGATGAGTTATGTCCTCCTATTGACAACCAGCTCTTAGACCAGAACCAAAGGCAAAATACCACTAGGGAGACTATATAATTTTTCCACGAAACTCCAGATAATTTCTTTTTAAAAAGCAAACTCTATTAAGTGCAAATAGTGAGAACGCGTGCTTATATAGCAGTGATACCCACCCCACCCCCAACAAAAAAGGAAAAATACAGAGAGTGCATGCACACCAAAATATTTGATTTCCAAAACAGCGGACGTACATAACCGCGGACACGGCGGCCCGGTTGGTACCGCTTTACATGTCATATATGCTATAAAGACCAACTCATTTATATTACAGACGAGATGGTTATTTCCTCCTGCTCACAGCCAGCTGTTAGAACAGAACCAAAGGCAAAACAACACTCGGGAGACTACATAATTTTTCCACAAAAATCCAGATAGTTTCTTCCTAAAACAGCAAACTCTATAAATGCAAATAGTGAGAACGCCTTCTCATGTAGCAATGATACCCACCTCCCCACTCCCCAGTCTAGAGACTCCAGGGAAGGTCCAGGAACAGAAGCTCCAGCTCAGAGGGTCCCCACAACGTCTTCCGTTATGTTAGAGTGATGTTTGCACTGTTCTCACTGGGAAACGTGTCCAAACACCAAGGAATGCAGGACCCAGGGGAAAAAAAAAAGTTCCGTTCCATTCAGTAAAATATGGGTTGGATCTTAAACACTCAAGGCCAGGAAAGCTAAGGCTCTGCCCTCAAGTCTCAAAGAGATTTAAAAGGAATACACCGTAAGACAGGAATAAAGACGCGTTAAGAAGGATCGTGTCGTGGGTTTCCGTGGGAGGAATATGAAAGGGGGGAGAAAGGTGGCATAAGTGAGGATGCTGTCCTCGGTCGTGTCCGACTCTCTGTGACCCCATGGGCTGCAGCCTGCCAGGCTCCTCTGTCCATGGGATTTCTCCAGCCGAGAACACTGGAGCGAGTTGCCATGCCCTCCCTCCAGGGGATCTTCCCATCCATCTTCCCAGGGATGGAACTTGAGTCTCTTGCTTGGCAGGGGGCTTCTTTAACCAACTGAGCTTACCTAAGACATCTAACGAATTTCCAAAGTCTTGTCTCTAACCGATCCCCTCCTTTCCCCATGTCGTGGGCCACCTGCCCTAGGCCAAGGAACCACTCCTGCGAAATATTCTAGCAGGCAGCGTCGCTCAACTCACTTCCCTTCCTGACGTCCTCCAAGTCTCTCTCCACTGAGAAGCCAGAATGGACATCAGCCTGGCATTCCCCTCCAAGCTACTGCTCAATACGCCCAGGACAGAGCTAACTTCTAAGTCAGTCTCCAGACGCGCAGCAAAGGGGTCAGTCCCTCCCCTCTCCCCCGGACGCCTCCGCTCCGGGCAACCTCAGGGCCTTTGCACAAGCTGCTCCTTGACCGGGCATGCATTCTGACTCCAGTCCTTCCTCTGGTCCTACCTTAAGATGCTCCCCCTCAGCATGACTAAGGAGGAGAGGCTTTCTTCATGGCCACCCGTGTTTCCCCGTGATGCTCATCACTGTTGAGATCCAGTCAATCTCAGTGTACACGCTTGCTCATCCCTCCCGTCTGCTGTCCCGGGCACCCCAAGCACCTAGAGAAGCGATCAGCACACAAGCTATTTGTGGGGTGAATGAACACACGAGTGGGGGAGAGGGAAGCTTGCCCCACAGCTGAGCAAGCATTTTCCGTGGCTGGGATACTAGCTGGAGCTACCAGGGCAGAGGTACCGGTCCCCGCAGCGAACAGAGGAGACAGGTCCCACGTGTGTCCTGGGAAACCTGGTCTGCAGACCACGCTGGAATGGGAATGGACACTAGGGGTGCCACAGTTCAGGAGTGTCCATGAACTTGGATGGAGGCTGGGAAGAAGCAACAACTTTCTTTTCCTTCACCTTTCGCGTAACTCCATCGGTAACTGCATTAGAAACGAGGGCAAAGGGACCTCGTGAAAACTGCAGAGCCTGAGATTCTCAGATACCAGTAGGACCCTGTAGGCATTTTCGGATCAGCTTTCAGATGTCTCAGATACTTTAAAAAATACCGCTGACACCCACAGCTACTTTGAAATGATTGCGGTGGTTAAAGCCATTGCTAGGTCATACTCTGAATAGTCACTGGAAGGACTGATGCTGAAGCTGAAACTCCAATCCTTTGGCCACTTGATGCGAAGAACCGACTCATTGGAAAAGACCCTGATGCTGGGAAAGATTCAGGTCGGGAGGAGAAGGGGACGACAGAGGATGAGATGGTTGGATGGCATCACTGACTTGATGGACATGAGTTTGAGCAAACTCTGGGAGTTGGTGATGGACAGGGAAGCCTGGTGTGCTGCAGTCCATGGGGTCACAAAGAGTTGGACATGACTGAGCAACCCAACTGATCGTGTTCAAAAAGCACATGTTAAATAACTGAAAGTGGATCTCGAAGAGATGTTTGTACATTCAGATTGAAAGCAGTCCCAACAGCCAGAAAAAGTATAAAGCAGCAATCCCCCACCTTTTTTGGCACCAGGGACCGGTTTCACGGAAGACAGTTTTTCCAGAGGAAGGGGGTGGGCTTGGGGTATGGGGGGTGTTTTTGGGAAGATTCAAGTGCATGACATTTATTACTCACTTTATTTCTAACCTAATGCCACCACTGATCTGACAGGAGGTACCGGTCTGCAGCCCAGAGACTGGGGAACACCCCTCTTCCAACAGAAGGGACCTCAATGCCCATCCACAGATAAGTGGATAAATACAATGAGGTCTCTCCATACAATGACATAGGATTCAGCACTTGAAACAAAAAAAGAAGCGAATTCTGACACCTGCCACAACAGGAGTGAACCCTGAGGACATGATACCAAGTCAAAGAAGCAGACACAGGACAAATGCTGTGTGATTCCAGTGACAGTAAGCACCTACAATATAGTCAGAAGCATAAAAACAGAAAAGTACTGGGGGCCAGGGGCTGACAGTGGGGAGACGGGGAGTTGGCATTTAAAGGGAAAGACTTTCAGTCTGGGAAGATGAACATGTGGTGCAGAAAGACAGTGACGTGTGTGTGAGCGCTCAGTCGTGTCCAACTCTCTGTGACCCCCATGGACTGTAGCTCGCCAGGCTCCTCGGTCCATGGGATTCTCCAGGCAAGAATACTGGAGTGGGTTGCCATTTCCTTCTCCATTATATCTTCCCGACCCAGGGATCGAACCCGGGTCTCCACTCTTTAGCGTCCAAGCCACCAGGGAAATAAATGGGTCAAATAAGCAAGCTGTTCAGAGCCATGGGCACTGGAGTCTGAAGTCAGGATAACCGAGCGGGGACATGCCGCAATGCCTCGCCCCATGCTGCTGTCTGCAGGGGGGTTTCTGGGGAGCCCCTTGGGCAGGGGAACAAAGGGAGGGGGAGTGGGGAGGGCGGGATGGCCCCAAGACCCAGGACAAGCGGGCTTGCTAGAAGCAGAGGGCGCTGGAGCAGCTGGGGCGAGGCAGGGGTCCCCCCCACAATCTGGTATTCACAGCGACTCGGACGGCGCTTCTGCTGAGCAGCGGGGAGGTGGGGCAGACGCCAGACGGCACGTGGAGCAAAGCTGCTCTGCGGAGAGGGAAAGGCAGGAGACCGGGGGAACTGTTCTCTGCAGAAGGGCAATGAGTGGGGAGAGACACATAAATAGAGTGAGGAGCTCCCAGATAAGCAACGGGTTCTGCTAATTTTTTCCTTTTTTATGACGCTCAGCTTGCGCTTGCAGCGCTAGACTAAAAGGCCTTGAGGAGGCTGCAGAAGACGGAGCTGAGAGAGATTTTTTTTCTCTCCCGACAAAACCGATGGGTTTTTAACAGATTCCCCAAACCCCGTGACTGCTTGCTGGAGCACACAACATTTGAGCCCACGCTTTCAACAGGCTCAGACCCCTTGGCGCGCAGATGGAAACTTCCAGATGATCTTTTTCTTTCTCAAGGCTGAAATGTCCACAGACAGGGTGGAGGGCTTGACAAGACTTGATATTTAAAGATGGGGCCTGCTGAGCATGGGCATGAAATGGAGATGTGTGTGCTGGAGCGTTCTCCCGCCCTCCCCGAACCCAAGGAGAGCACGTTCACCTCCTCCCTGCTGTCATCAGAGATGGCCGGCAATGATCCATTAACAACAAATTAGCAAAGGCCCCTGGTACTGATCACTTCCCCAGGCTGAGCAGAGACACCGGGTAATTCCAAGCTTCCTGTAGGTTCAGTTCAGTTCAGTCACTCAGTCGTGTCCGACTCTTTGCGACCCCATGGACTGCAGCACGCCAGGCCTCCCTATCCATCACCAACTCCCGGAGTTTACTCAAACTTATATCCATTGAGTCGGTGATGCCATCCAACCATCTCATCCTCTGTCGTCCCCTTCTCATCTCAATATGCAAGAAAATAAGTAGAAAATTAAAAGACGCTTCCCTCCTTGGAAGGAAAGCTATCACAAACCTAGACAGCATTTTCGAATGCAGAGACATCATTTTGCCGACAAAGGTCCATATAGTCGAAGCCATGGTTTTCTCAGTAATCACATACGGATGCTAGAGAGTTGGACCATAAAGAAGGCTGAGCGCCAAAGAATTGATGCTTTCCAACTGTGGTGCTGGAGAAGACTCTTGAGACTCCATTGGACTACAAGGAGATCCAACCAGTGCATCCTAAAGGAAATCAGTCCTGAATATTCATTGGAAGGAATGATGGTGAAGCTGAAACGCCAATCCTCTGGCCACCTGATGCAAAGAACTGACTCCCTGGAAAAGACCCAGATGTTGAGAGAGATTGAAGGCAGGAAGAGAAGGGGGCGACAGAGGATGAGATGGTTGGATGGCATCATCGACTCAACAGACAGGAGTTTGAGCAAACTCCGGGAGTTGGTGAAGGACAGGGAGGCCTGGCGTGCTGCGGTCCATGGGGTCACAGAGAGTCGGACACGACTGAGTGAATGACAACAGCAATAAGAACAAACAGAAGCCAGGACTTCCCTGGTGGCGCCGTGGGTGAGAATCTCCCTGCCAATTTGGGGAAAGTGGGATCCCTGATCCTAAAAGCCTGGAGCAACTAAGCCCATGTGCCCTAACTACTGAGCCTGTATTCTGCAGGGCCTGGGAGCCACAACTACTGAACCTGAGTGCTGAAACTGTGGATGCCTGCACGCCCA
The DNA here is from genome assembly GCA_949782905.1 of Rangifer tarandus platyrhynchus. Taxonomy (NCBI): domain Eukaryota; kingdom Metazoa; phylum Chordata; class Mammalia; order Artiodactyla; family Cervidae; genus Rangifer; species Rangifer tarandus. The sequence continues at coordinate 7,053,711 of OX460343.1, read as the reverse complement.
GAGCCGGAGGTCTGCACCAGAAGAAACTCGCAGAGTGAGAAAACCGTGCAAAGAACTGTGGCCCCCCAGTCACTGCAACTAGAGAAAGCCTGCAGGTAGCAACAAAGATCCGGCACAGCCAAAGATAAAAAAATAAATACAAAGAAATAAACAGAAGCGAGAAGAGCAGGAAATACAGCTAGCCCAGCTTTGGTTCGCAGGGGCCAAGGGTACGTAGACACTCTCCCTTACCAATCCTCTGCGTTCACCTGACCCGGCCTCTTTCAGCTTCCCCAAGCCCTGGCCCCTGGAAGCTCTGCTGATAGAACATTACAGAAGTCCTCACCCTGCCGGCTCATGAGACACCCCGTAAATCCACACCCACAAGTGGACAGCGGCTCCCATACCGGACGGCAAGGATATAAATACGTGTCATCACAGCGGAAAAAGCCCTCCTGGAGAGTATTTGCTCAATCAGACCATCTTCCAGCAATCCTTTTCAGTCTGCCCTGGTTTATGCTTCAAGCCTTTTCTTTTTTCTCTTTAATTATTTATTTAATACACTGGGTCTTCACCAACTGAGCCACCAGGAAACCACCCCCACCCCCCCACCACACACACACACTGATGGTTCAGTGGGTAAAGAATCCGCCTGCAACACAGGAGACCCGGGTTCCATCCCTGGGTTGGGAGAAGATCCCCTGGGGAAGGGAATGGCAAACCCACTCCAGTATTCTGGCCTGGAGAATCCCATGGACAGAGGAGCCTGTCCATGGAGACTCACACAAGAGTCACACGACTTAGCAACTAAACCACCGCCAGCAGCACGTGGGATCTGACTGTACAGTTCAGGTTCCCTGTATCGGGAGTGTGGAATCTTTAGCCAGTGGACTACCAGGGAAGCCCCAATCCGCTGATTTTTAAAAACCAAAGCAGTGAGAGTTCAAACAGCCTGTTTAAACAGAAACCCTAATCTAGGGTAGACAGAACAGGACTCTTGTGATTCCAAGTACAGCCGGTGATCCGAGACAAGGGCAGGCAGGAAGGAGAGACATCGCCAAGCTCTCTTACGCCAAGCTTACACCCTCTGTTCCGAAGCACAGTCTGAAAGGCTCATTCGTCTCCTGCATCACCTGGCCCCCAAACGTCTGGCTTCCTACGGGTGAGGACCTCCCGGCTCTCTTACAAAACCAAGACCTCCATGTCTGGTCATCCTTTGGTGAAACTTTTAAAGAGAAATCATTTTCGAATCCATCCCTCTGGAAGTCTACACCTTCACCACCTTCCCATGTGTCCCCTTTTCCAAGGGAGAGAAATACAGCCCACATCCTGTATGATGTCAACTCCTGAACCTCTCACCTCCTGTTAGGAGGGAAAAAAAGCACGACTGCTCAGTCGTGTCCGACTCTTTTGCAACCCCACGGACTGTAGCCCGCCAGTCCCATCTCTGTCCATGGGGGTTCTCCTGTAGCGGGTTGCCATGCACTTCTCCAGGGGAATCTTTGCAACCAAGGGATCGAATCCACGTCTCCTGCGTTGCACGTGGATTCTTTACGGTCCAAGCCACCAGGGAAACCCTCACCTCCTGTTAGCATCCACTCAATCACCCAGTCTTCCCCCACACTAAAATCCCTCTCTCTGCACATTAGCTTCCTTCCCAAAGGCTGTTTTGTGTGTGTTCACTCAGTCGCGTCCCACTCTTTGCAACCCCATGGACTGCAGCCCGCCAGGCTCCCCTGTCCATGGGGATTCTCCAGGCAAGAATACTGGAGTGGGTTGCCGTTCCCTTCAGCAGGGGAATCTTTCCCCGCCCAGGGATCGAACCTGGGTCTCCAGCATTGCAGGCAGATTCTTCACCAAGTGAGTCACGAAGGAAGCCCAAAGACTGCTGCACTTCTCCGCTGACCTTCAGGGCTGAACCTCCCAGAAGATGCACGCACCCAGCCACCTCCAGCCTCTCGCCCGTCACCCCGTCTCCAGCAGCTGCTCCCAAACACCAAAAAGCACCCTTGGCTTTGCACAGGTGGTTCCCAACCTCTAGATGCTGAACCGCCTCTGCAGGCCCGAGAGCCCCTGCTTCTCCGGCTTCTCCCTCCCAACTCCCCTGGCTCCCTATGCTCTTGTGGACACGCTCCTTCACGGCTCTCCTCCCCAGACCTGCCCCGCTTCATCGCTGCCTGCCACCACCGCTCCCGGGCTCCGGGGCACTTCACCCACTCTCCACTGAAGCAATCGCCACATCAAAGCTTCAGGGCACCTGCGACACCCTCTGCTGCAGATGCAACCCAACCACTCGGCCACCTCGCTGCCCAACTAAGTCACAGAGGCTCTCAAGAGTCACACACTTGCTCATCTACGACAGGAGGCCCTTCTTAAAGGCTCTCCTACTTCATGCTTAAAACAGCCGAGCAACCCAGTCCGACCCGCTCCTGATAAAGCCGTGATCTGTCCTGTTCCACGCTTCCACACACCTGTTCCAGCCCCTGGGACAGAAGGGAAGGTGTGGACCCAGCATATTTAAAGGGACAAGAAATGGCAGGCAGGGGCGGGTCCAGGGAAAATAGAGTAGCTGGCTCCACCCACCATCTCCCAAAGAACACCAAGGCCCTTGGGAGCCTCAGTTCCCAGCCCGACACCTCCCAGGCCAAGGAGACCAAAGGGCCATGTGCCCAGCTCTCCCTGAGGTTATTTGTACATCTTGTCAGAGGAGCACAGGAGAAAGCAGAAAAATTTCCACACTACAATTCCTCTGGCAGCTTTCAAAGTAGGTTAGTAGGGGAAAAAGATCTGGGCTGTGGGCATGTATGTCTGTCTATCTGTCAGTTTTTCAGTCATGTCTGACTAGTGACCCCACGCACAATAGCCTGCCAGGCTCCTCTGTCCATGGGATTCTCCAGGCAAGAATCCTGGAGTGGATCTTTCCGACCCAGGGATCAAACTGGCTTCTGCCGCACTGCAGGCTGATTCTTTATCATCTGAGCCACCAGCGATACCCCTCCCCCACCCCACCCCGGGCTCTGTCACTGTTTAAATCCTAAACTTTTTCCCTTCTCCCAGCATCCCTCTCCAGGCCACTCCCAACCAGAAGAGGTGGATGCCTCCAGCACGTTGTAATGAGGGTTTGAGAAATCTAGAAAGAAAAGCGAAGAACGGGAAGGAAAAAAGAAGCCACCCAGGATACCGCAGCTAATGGGACGCCCTGGCTTCATTCATACCATGCCCATCAACACGAGGCAGCTTTAAAGAAGAAATCAGAAAGTAAAGCAGGCTCCAAATTACATGTGTGATATCATCCAAGGCTGCACTGGTTTGTCACTCAGAAGTGTTCTTCTGGTGAGTGCATGCTAAGTTGCTTCGGTCAAGTTCAGTCCTTTGCAACCTCATGGACTGTAGCCCCGCCAGGCTCCTCTGGTCCCTGGGATTCCCCGAGCAAGAATACTGGAGTGTGCTGCCATTTCCTCCTCCACAGGATCTTCCTGACCCAGGGTTAGAACCTGGGTCTCTCAAATCTCCTGGCTTGTGCAGGTGGGTTCTTTACCACTAGCGCCACCTGGAAAACCCCAGATTTCAGGAGCAGCAACCCAGAAAAGTGACAGTGGGTAACAGACTTCCCCTGTGGTCCAGTGGTTAAGAATTCCGCCTTCCAATGCAAAGGGTACAGGATCCACCCCTGATCGGGGAGCTAAAATCCCACCTTGCCTGGAGGCCAAAAAAAACCAAAACAGAAAACAGAAGCAATACTGTATCAAAGTCAGTGAAGACTTTTAAAAATTCCCCCACATTAAAAAAAACAACAACAACACACACACACAAAAACATAAAACAGAAGCAATATTGTATGCAATTCAACAGACTTTTAAAAACTGATCCACATCAAAAAAAAAAGGGGGGGTAGAAAGGCAAAAAATGGGTCACCGCCCTCAGTACGTTAAGCCAAGACTTCCACAGAAGCTGCTAGAATGTAATCAGCACCCAGGAAGAAGCATGCATGCCAAATCCTAGCTACCACCTCCCAGTTGTGGGCCCTGCCTTTTTCAATTGCATTCTGAGACTCAATGGCGCTGGGCTGTCCCCCAGACCTACAGCGAGCAGAACATCTTCCTCGGAGGTGAGGAGCTTCAGTTCAGTTCAGCCACTCTGTCGTGTCTGACTCTCTGCGACCCCATGGACTGCAGCACGCCAGGCTTGCCTGTCCATCACCAACTCCCGGAGCTGGCTCAAACTCACGTCCATGACACCATCCAACCTCCTCACCCTCTGGAGATGGAGCTTAGCTGTCGCCTTTGTCCACCAGCAACTCCCAGCCTCCAGCAGACTGAGACGGGGATGAAGAGAAAGCAGGACACAAACAAAGGCCTCTTCGGGGGAGTTTTTGGTTGGATGGCGGTGCCTGGTCTTAGCTGTTTAAGCATGCGGGGTCTTCACTTGCAGCATGTGGAATCTAGCTCCCTGGGCAGGAATCGACCCCCCAGCCCTGAGAACGCAGTCTTAGCCACTGGACACCAGGGAAGTTCTGAAAAAGGTCTCTTCTGGATGACCCAACTTCCTCTCTTCTCCCACTGAGAGAGTAACGGGCAGGAAGGCCACGGGTCCCCAAGGGGCGGAAACAGGCTGCAAAGTGTCAGACGTTTTTTTCTCTCTCTCTTAATCGGCAGGAGGAAACACACCACAAGTGTCAGACTTTTATTTTTTCCCCCTTGCTCTATACAAAATTTAAAGGAGGTTTCTGTTAAAACTCTGCGTTGCCATGACGACCCCTGGTTCCACCTGAACTTCACTTTCCTCAAACTGTTTTTCTTATGGAAGTGTTTTTCTGAAGCTATGTTAATGAGCTATTTGTTTACCCTAGACTCTGTCTTTCTTCAAGTCGGTTCCGCCTAAGACTTAGAACCCGTAAGGGCTCAACAAACCGGTATGTGTGACCCAGAGAAATGTTCTCTTAAGCGATGTTAATGAAACTACGCGTTTGCTCGGAAACCTGCCTTTTTTTTAAGGTTCATGTCAACCGTTTTATGGCCCGGAATAACTCACCTGGTGCCAATGTTATCTGAAAATGCATCTCGGGGGTGAGGGGCCTGGTGCCACTCTCTTTGAGTTTTGAGACATTTCTTTCCTCTAATTTAGCAGCTTGCTAATAGGTATGTAACTTCTTGCTAAAAATTAGCAGGGTGTCCCATTCTGGTGTCTCATGTCAGAAGCTTTCTCCATCTCTGTTATACTTTACTAAAACTTGATTACACGGAAGCTCTGAGCCATGAAGCCTCATCACGGGCCCCGGAACGAGTTCCTGTCCTTCGGAGGCCCAAGAATCCCGGCATCGTTCACGGCTCCTAGCTACCACCTTTCACCACCATGCACAAGGACAGCCCTGTACCACTCTTTTTTATGCACCGGCCCCGATCTGCTCTGATGAAGCCAGCACCCCATCGACCGCAACCCTGCTGTATATACGACTGACATAGCTGAATGTGGGCTTCCCTGGTGGCTGACACAGTGAGGAATCTGCCTGCCATGTCCCGGGTTCCATCCCTGGGCCGGGAAGATCCCCTGGAGGAGGGCATGGCAACCCACTCCAGGATTCTTGCCTGGAAAATTCCATGGCCAGAGGAGCCTGGAGGGGCTATAGTCCCTGGGATCAGAGAGAGTCAGACAGGACTGAGCGACTTTACACACACACATGCACATACACACACCGTTTAATGTACTATCCTTCCTGGAACCATCACATCTTAACTGGGACACGGTGTCATGAGTCTGTAATTGTGGAATATCAGGTTCCCGAGTTTCTCACCTGGTAAAGAATCTGCCTGCAATGCGGGAGATGTGGGTTCAACCCCTGGGTGGGGAAGCTACCCTGGAGGAGAGCATGGTAAACCCACCCCAGTATTCTTGCCTTGTGAATCCCCATGGACAGAGGAGCCTGGCGGGCTACAAGTCCACAGGGTCGCAAAGAGTCGGACAGGCAGGGATCCCACCGTTTCTGCTCCCCTTTCAGGCTGGTTCTGAAAGGGCCAGAGAGTCAACCCTGGAGGCTTCCAGGGGCCCGAGGTAAACTCTGTTATAACGCCCTTGGGAGGCAGAAGGCAACCACAGATGCCAACTGAACGAGCAGGTATGGCTGGGTTCCAGCAAAACTGGGAATTTCATAGTATTTTTATGTGTCACGGGATATGAGGCTTTTTCCAGCCGTTTAAAAATACAAAACCATTCTTAGCTCGCCGGCTGTACCAAAACAGGTGGCAGGCCAAGTGTGGCCTCTGCCTTCAAGGAAGCCTGTCTCACGCTGCAGCTCAAGAGATGGTTTTTGGAACCAGACACCGTATCCAATTTTTCCAGGGCTCCCATGCACCCAGCCCAGGGCCTCCAGCTACCGGGCCCGTGACCCCACCCCACACCCCAAGGTCCCTGTAGACTCCTGAGAGCGATCAGTGCCACAAACTCGGGGTGAATAAACCTCGGGCGGTCGAGAAACACAGTCCTGCCCTGCAGAGAGAATGGACCCCTGAAGTCCCCGTTCCATCTTGGCGACCTGGCACATCAATGCCGAGTTTGGTTGCCCCGCTTGCCAAACAAGGAAGAGCCTTTCCACGGATATGGATACCTCGTGCAGGCTCAGAGAGGAGAGACGTTCCTGCCTGCAGACAGCGGGCACCCGAAAAAAACCACACGTCCATCACCGATGACATTTATCCTTCTCTCCCCAGCCCGTCCCGTGGGGCCTGGCCACACCCCCTAACTCCAGCCCCAAAGTCCCGGTTCAGCTGCCAAGCTGGGGACGTGACCCTGGCCACTGAGAATGCACCAGTACCCAGGAATGAGGCTGGAGTCCAAACACAGGTCAGAGTCAGGACGGGCTGCTCGGGTTGCAACACGCAGGAGGTGACACCGAGAAATCCTCCGCAGGAGGTGACACCGAGAAATCCTCCGCCTGCACATGAAACAAAGGAGCCTGGTTCCACTGGGGCAAGGCGGGGGTCGCGGGGTCCCCTCCTCCCCGAGGTCCTGAGCCACCTCCTCACGCAGCTCTTTCAAAGCCCAGCCTGCCGCTTCTGCTGTTCCTCACTGCCACGCTGTGTGCACGCCTGCACAAAGTAGCAATGGATAACTCTTCAGGGACCTCCCGGCTCGCCACTGGTGAAGACCGCCATCTCCATGCAGGGCGCCTGGGTTTGATCCCTGGTCAGGAAACACGATCATCCCACAAGCTCCACCAACCCCCCAGGAGAGCTCCAACCAACACCCCGACCAAGAAAAAAAAATAACAGACAGCTGTTTAGACAACCGTATGCAACATGTCTTTAGGAGACTGAGCACTGATGTTTGTTAAACCTGATGGGCAATTTCATTTTTTTTTTCCCCAAGTTTCTTACGTACAACAAGGCAGACAACATTTCTTTAGGAGACTAAGTGCTGATGTTTTTTTTTTTTTAACCTGATGGGCAATTTCATCTTTTCTTCTTGGTGTTTTTTTTTTTTTTTTTTTTTGATGGGTTAGAAACTGTGTCCCTGTTTCACTAGTTGTCTGGCCTGAGGTTGCCAGCAGTGGAGTTTGTGGGCAGTTGACTGGAGCTGGGTCTTGGTGTTGAAATGGAGACCTCACTCAAGATTACTTATTCCTTGGGGCCTGGGAGGGTCTCTGTTATTCCAGCATTTCAAGCTCAGCACTCCAACCTCAGGGGCTCAGGCCTGATTCCTGGCCCATGAACCATGATCCCACAAGCAGTGGGATTTCGGGAGGAATACAAAGAACAAAAAAAAAGAGATTTAAAAAAAGAGAGATGAAAAACAAACAAATAAAAATAACCGGAACAAAGAATAAAAAATAACTCCAGTGGTCCCTGGGGCTGTCTTGCCTGCCTTCCACCCAAGGCCCCCCACTAATGCCTGCTAAGTTCCCGGGGAGACACAAATTCCATGTCTTCCCTCACTGCCATCTTGGCTCCATCGCCCCCGAGGGTCAATTTCAGTCATTCCCTGATTAGCTTAAGCACGGGGCCAAGTGTACAAAGCTCGTGGCAAAAATCGCTGAGTGTTAGGAAAATGAAATGACCACCTGGATGTGCTTTTTTTTTAATAGAGCTCTGCTTATGAATGGAGAAATAGTTCACAGGACGTCAAAGGATGCGCTTGAATAATCATTTCCAAGCGAGATTCACTGGAAAGCAAACCATAGAACTGGGGGTTACACACACGAGCACACACGTGCGTCAAGCACTTCCACTCCACGGCGGGGAAAGGAACCACCCTGAATCTTCATCAGAAGGACTGATGATGAAGCTGAAACTCCCAATACTTTGGCCACCTGATGTGAGGAACCAACTCGCTGGAAAAGACCCTAATGCTGGGAAAGATGGAAGGCAAGAGGAGAAGGGGACGACAGAGGATGAGATGGTTGGATGGCATCACCCACTCAATGGACATGAGTTTGAGTAAGCTCCGAGAGTTGGAGATGGACAGGGAAGCCTGGCGTGCTGCAGTCCATGGGGTCGCAAAGAGTCAAACAGGACTGCACGGAACCAAACTGATGTCAGTTTCACGCAAGGTGATGAGGGTGACTTGAAGTACCCCTGTTTTCGAAATTTTTCCTACCCCTCAATATTCAGAAGGACGCTTTACAAGTCTCCTCCTTTGATGCCTCCATCTTTATCTCTGTGTTGGAAGGGTGGGAAGCTCTGTTTTCCCTCCTGGCCGTGCATTTTGTTCTAGATGAATGCAGCATGCCACGCCCCCTCCCCCCCACCAATCTCACGCTTTCTCTTGACTGTCTGCGGAAGGAAAGGAGTCTAATGGGGCTGAGAAAAGGGAAAACATCCACACAGAGACGACACCACCCCACTTCCCTCTGATAGCAGCCACTGTCTGCCCACTCACTGTGGACGCCTGGTTCCTAACTGGGGCCGGAGCGGAGATAAGAGACCGGGACATGTCTTCCGGAGCCGCAATCTCTGAATCTGCTCTCCCCACACGCGGAGTCACACCCTGTCCTTGCACATGTGGGAGTGGGGGGGGCGGGCCTCTGACCGCCACACGTGATCACAGGATGGATGTTCAGGGTACAAAGTATGAAAGCAGTATCCGTTTGAAGACAGCTCCTGCTGTTCAATCGCTAAGTGGTGTCTGACTCTGGTCCCCGTGACTCTCCAGCGTCACCAAAGAGAGCTAAGTACTTTTTGCCAAATGCATGATGAAAGATCCCCCTACATAATGTGGTTTTCGTTCAGTTGCTCAGTTATGTGCACCTCTTTGAGACTCCATGGACCGCAGCACACCAGGCTTCCCTGCCCATCACCAACTCCTGGGGCTTGCTCAGACTCACATCCGTCCAGTCGGTGATGCCCTCTGACCGTCTCATCCTCTGCCACTCCCTTCTACCTTTGCCTTCAATCCTTTCCAACATTAGGGTCTTTTCCAAAACAGCGTTACTGAGATAGAAAGCACACAGCAAGACAATTCACCCAGTGGAAGGTGCGCAAGTGAAGATTCACAGACTCGTGCAACAGTCATCAGCTCAATCAACAGAGCATTTCCAGGAACCCCAGAAGCAGTCCCAAACCCCCTCCCCGTCGGCACTCCCGAGCTGCAACACCCAGGCTCCCCAGTCCCAGGCACCAGTCATCTCCTTTCTGCCCACCATGCCCTTTCTGGTTCAGCCCGCAAGCCTCTGTAAGAATCTGAGAGCCTGCCCTGGGTCGGTGACCGTCACAACTAACTTCCCAGTTTTATCAGCACGTCTCAGGGGCTCAAGTCACGGCAGCAGCTCCTGCAACTGCACCGCACACCTCACACACACAGGGGGGCCTCTCAATGCCCAGACCGACAGCTACTGTCCTGAGTGGGCTTCAGAGGGACTCGTCTCGGAAGCACCCCAGGCGTGGGACACGCACAGGGTGGCTCTCGAGATAAGAGATGCCGTCCCACCCCCTCGACCCCACAGAGAGTCGTGCATCTCCGGGCTGTCTCATGACTACCACTGACCATTTCCAAACTCATCACTTTCAAGCCAAGAGGAGTGGGGGCGGGGAGAGAAAACCATTCTAGCACATTCCATGGGGTGGGAGAGTCACGTCCATTCTATGTATCAGTTTAATTAATAGCATCTCCACTGTCCCGGCCAGACGCGTGGTACAGCATCATCCAAAAGGAAGAGAAAGAAGAAATTCCAAAGAGGGATCTCAATGGCATGGGTAATAGCAAACCATCACCAAACGGGAACAGAAGAGGCTGTTTCATCCATTTACTGAGGAAGGGCCGTGGCAACTGATTAAGGACATGAAGCCAGACTCAGTGACTTAGAGTTGCAATAGACAAGTTGTCGGGAGCGGGTGGGGGGCGGCGGGGGTGGGTGGGCTGGGTGGTTTCTCTTCCACACTGTGTTTCTCCCATCACCCTGCCCAGACCTGGAAACTGGCTTGTCTCATCTGAGCATTGAAAACCAAAAGAGCACACCCCCAGTGGGAGCTCAGGCACCGCACACCTCTGGATTTTTAACCACGTGTCTTCCGGGGAGGGGAGGGCGGGCTGCCACCTGTTCTGTCCACTTCAGCCGCCAAGCAAAGTCAAGGGAGTCTTTGGACGGGTGCTTGTTTAAAGCCCTAACTCATTCCATCCCCTCTTGTTCCATTTATCCTCCACTCAAGGACTGCGAGACGAGATGTTACGTATGCTGATCTTTAAAAACGTGTACCTCACCAATGAGCGCAAGCAGAAATGGCTGCACTCCCTGCAGGGACCGTGGACAAACTAATGATGTTGCGCCATGCCGATTTCCTGCTTTGGCTGTTGGTCTGAAGTTATGTAACAACGGCACCGTTGGAGGAGGCGGGACACAGGACCTCCACTATTCCTGGAACTTGCTGTGGTTTATAACCAACCAAAGTAAATCATCTTACATGAAAATTGTCTAAATAATTTTCTTTTTAATCTAGCAGCCTGTTACTGATGCTCCGGGGAACTAAAAACTGGGTGCCAACCAGACAGTGCAAACAAGCCCTCAGAAGGTCTTTCGAGTCAATACAAACTCACTGTCACAAACACAGGCAGTGCACCAGGAAAAAAGGAAAAAAAAAAAATCTCTTCCTGTAACTAGGGAGAAAAAAAAAAACAAGGTCTGCTATTGCATGAAAATGTAATATCCTGCAAGTACCAATTAACAATCTGAAAGTGAAATTAAGGAGACATCATTCGCAAAAAGCATCAGAAATACAGCTGAAACTCCAAAACAGAAAGCGCAAAGAAATGTCGTCTCTACGGCTCCATCTCCACTGAGACTGGCTTTCCACAGTCCTGAGTCGTGCTCACGGTCAGGGTCCGCAGGCGTTAACGGAGGTCTTCCATCAGCATCGAAAGGTTAGCCGATGAGGCCAGGACCGCGTCCAGTTGCTTCAATGCATGATATTAAAAATGATCGATCAACAAGCAGCAGAGACCCAGCCAATTAATCACCCGTCTACTCTCACAATCAAATACGTATTAAGCGAAAGAGAAAAGGCAGCCCGGCATTCACAGCCACGCTCTGCTGTTCTTGCGTTGGAACATAAACAATTCACAGAGCGGTAACCTCAGAGAGGGACCCGAGTCCTCGAAATGTGGAACTGTAAATCGCTGACGGTCTTCCCAGCACCCTGTGACTGAGCTGTCCCACGGATCTCTCGACGCCAACAAGTCAACACACAGGTCTAACGATAGCTTTGTACGCTCCCTGTAGACGAGTGACTGAAGGATGCTAACTGTACCCAGGAATGCAGTTTAAGGGCAAATTCCTTGTAAAGAATGAGTCTCGGCATATGGATGGACAACAGGCACAAGAAAAGATGCTCAACGTGGCTAATCGCTAATATTAGAGAAATGCCACGTCAAAACCACAATGAGGGACCACCTCATACCGGTCAGAGTGGCCATCATCAGAACGTATACAGATAATACAAGCCAGAAAGGGTGTGGGGAAAAGGGAACTCTTGAACACTGTCAGTGGGAAGGTAAATTGCAAGGCCACCATGGAGAACAATACAAAGTCTCTTCAAAAAAATGAAAAACCAGAGTTGCCATGTGACCCTGCAATCCCACTCCTGGGTATGTACCCAGAGAAAACTAAGATTTTGAAAAGATACACACACCCCTATGTTCACAGCAGCCTGAGTCACGATAGCCACGACAGGGAAAAAACCTAAATGTCCACTGACAGAGGAATGGATAAGGAAGACATGGTACATCGTATATACAGTGGAATATTACTCAGCCACGAAAAAGGATGGAATGATGCCGTTTGCAGCTACATGGATGGACGTAGAGACACTCATACTATGTAAGTCAGAAAGGCACATATCAAATGGCATCACTTAGAGGCGGAATCTAAAATATGAAACAAACTTATCCACAAATAGACTCACGACCAGAGAAAACAAGCCTGTGGTTGCCAAGATAGGAAGGTGGTCCAAACAGGCCTTCCTTTAGTTAGACCACACCCAGCTGGCTAGATAATCAAGAAAGGCTCTCAGATCTACTCTAAGACAAGCCCTACAGGATGCAAACTGCTGGAAGGTGGATCCTTTCCCAGTTCCTGTTCAAGGCAGTTATGTCATTAATAAGTTCCAGGGAACAGAACCAGCATAGAGCATTCCCTAAAAGGTAACAAGAGAACATTACAAAGACAGAGTTCTGGCCACCAGGTTTCACCACACATAACTTTTACCTCTGCAAGTGACAAAGCCAGCCCCCCATAATTCCAGTAACTCAAACTACAGGCTGTAAAGAGTTCCCCTTCAAAAAAAAAAAAAAAAAATTTATTTATTTGGCTGCGTTGGGTCTTAGTTGTGGCACTCAGGACCTTCGTTTTGGTCTGAAACAAAGCCTTTCAGGGACTGAAGCCACGTCCTTTGCATTGCAAGGCGGATTCTTAACCACAGGACTGCCCGGGCAAGTCAATGTGAACAGTCTTAAAGATGGATCGACCGTACTGTGACCTGGAAGCTTCAGAGAGCATGGAGCCCAAGGGCCCGGCTGACAGAAGAAACAGGATGATCCGTTTCTTGGGGTCACTGACTGATCTCTCGGGGTCAGTGAGTTGTCACACGGGCAGTTAGAGAGAGAAGCAGGCCTAAAACTCAAGAATGCGGCTCCCATTCAAGGGGTCCTTCCAGGTAAATACCAGTCATGATATTGTTCAGTCACTCAGTCATGTCCGACTCTTTGCGACCCCATGGACTGCAGCACGCCAGGCCTCCCTGTCCATCACCAACTCCCGGAGTTTACTCAAACTCATGTCCATCGAGTCGGTGAGGCCACCCAACCATTTCATGCTCTGTCGCCCCCTTCTCCTCCTGCCCCCAATCCCTCCCAGCATCAGGGTCTTTTCCAATGAGTCAGCTCGTCCAATCTGGTGGCCGAAGTATTGGGAATTTCAGCTTCAGCATCAGCCCTTCCAATGGAACATGCAGGGTTGATTTTCTTTAGGACGGACTGTGGTTTGATCTCCTTGCAGACCAAGGGACTCTCAAGAGCCTCGGTATTGCAAAAAGGAAAAAAAAATAATAATAATTATAATCTACAATTTACATGTCTCTCCTTTGATTTCATCCAGCAAATCTTGGATAAGGTCAGAAACTTTGCTTGGCTCAAATAACCCCAATTTCCCAACGGGAGAATCCACCGTATTTCTGAAAGTCTTTGCTTCCCACTGTGCATGGTTCTGCGTGTGGACAGGGAGGGAAGAAGATTCCTGTGAGAAGTCAGAGCTTCCAGGACATTGGGCCGCAACCCTCCACCGACAAACGACACAGTCATCAAAGGAGCTTGGGGACTGCCCATCTATCTGATGATGCCCGCTCTTTAAAACACAGTGAGGCAAGCGGAGGAATATCATCTCCATCGACCATAAAGAGTTCCCAGAGAGGGTTCCAGAGATCTGAACTGAGACACTGACCCGTGGCTCCGACAAGAAGAAGGCTGGGAGGAAATGACCCCTGGGATCTCCCTCATCACTCTGAGTCACAGGTCGCACACCCAGCCCACTGGCAAAGGTTTGCCGTCTGTCCTCGAAAGCACATCTCCTCACATGTTCCCTGCATTCCAGGCGCTTTCATCAGATTGTCCGTCTCTCTTTGCACACTCTCTCTCACACTCTCACACACACACACACACACACACACACACGGCCACACCCATCCCCAATCTCAACAGCTGTCTCTTCTCCATGGGTCAGATGGCAAAGAATCTGCCTGCCAATGCGGGAGACCTGGGTCTGATTCCCTGGGCCGGGAAGATCCCCTGGAGGAGGGAAGTGGCAACCTCACTCCAGAATTCTGGCCTGGAGAATCCCATGGACAGAGGAGCCTGGCGGGGCTTCAGTGCATGGGACCGCAGACTTGGAAAGGACTGAGGGACTGACACGTCCATTTCACATTTGAGAGACAGTCACAGGAACTGTCTTCTGCTCTCGGGACAGGACTCGGGGGCTCAGATCGCCCTGATGCAGGCACGCCATTCAGAAAGGGAAGGTGTGTTCCCTCCTAAGCTCAAAACGTGTTCAGGATGAGTGACATCCCAAGTGCCTCTTAGGGAGAAGTCAGGTCGGGCAAGGTGGTTTCCTAAGGAGCAGAGACACCTCAGAGTCACAGAAACCAGAGCGGAGAAGGCGGGGAGAGGGGACGAGGGTCACACAAGCGTCCAAGGTGCAGACTTCCAACCATAAAGTCAGTCCTGGGGCTGCCCCTGCTGGGCCTGTGGCTGCGACTCTGCACTTCCGATGCTGGGGGCCCCGGGCACGATTGCTGGTCGCGGGACTAAGACCCCCCACCCCAATGCCATCAAGAAGCGTGGAATACCAAATGCTAATACTAAGACCAAGCACAGCCAAATAAATAATAAATCCTGGGGGAGTCGATGCAACACATGATTGCAGTTAATAATGCTGTATCTGAACACTGCTAAGAGAAAGAATCTTAAAAGTTCTCACTATGAGAAAAGATAAAAAAGTAACTAAGTGTGGCGATGCTTTACTAAACCCACTGTGATCTTCGCACAACGTTTACATATATCAAATCATCATGTCGCACACCTCAAGCTCATACAATGGGCGTGTCCAACTCTTTGTGACCCCATGGACTGTAGCCTGCCAGGCTCCTCTGTCCATGGGATTCTCCAGACAAGAATACTGGAGTGGGTTGCCATTTCCTTCTCCAGGAGATCGTCCCAAGCCAGGGATCGAACCCAGGTCTCCCACACTGCAGTGGGATTCTTTATCCTCTGAGTCACCAGGGAAGCCCAGAATACAAGGTCAAACTATGCCTCACTTTTTACGAAATGAAAACTTTAAAAAAGGACAGCTGGGGACTCCCCTGGTGGTCCGGTGGTTAAGAATCTGCCCCCCAATGCAGGGGACACGGGTCTGGATCCCTAGTCTGGGAAAAGCGCCCGTGAGGTGAGTCACAACGACAGAGCCTGCACTGCAATTAAAGAAACCCGGTGTGGAGCCATGAACAGCCCGTGTGCTACACAATGAAGACCCAGCACAGTCAAAAAATTCAAAAACCAAAAACAAAACCAACGACAGCTGAAGGCTGGAACTGTCTCTGTGGGTCCTGCCCCTCTCCCCTGCCCCCCAAGTCAGGAAATGTCATGCTTCACACGGAGAATCAGGAAGAACACAACGTCTTCCTCTTAAAACTGCTGTCCCAAAGACATATTCAATAAGAACCAGTGCAATGAAACATCACTCGATCAAGAAAAAAAAAAAAAAGTTTTCCATAACAAAGTTCTTTTCCTAAAACTTGCTGGTAGCCCCAAACGACGATGTTTGACTCAGTATCACTGTGATGACTGCAAATTCGAGGTGACTCAGCACCTGCAGAGGCAAATGCTTTCCCCCAGCCAGCTTTTTAGAAGCAATCTTCCATCAGCCCAGTGGGCAAGGTACGTGTGGTCCAGGGAGACATCGACTCACTCCCTGTTTTCTGCTTGTCCTGCCGGCAGGACATAGCCTGATTTTTTTTCCCCCACACCTCCAACATTTCAATCACCAAAATAAAACCACGCCTGCGTAGGAGAAGGAAAGAGGCTGTCAGCCTCTCCCTTCCTCGAATGAGATCAAAGGCTTCTTTTTGCCACTTAGCACCTGAGCATCAACATGCTAACCCCTCAGCCCCCAAAGACTGGAACCAGAATCGACAGCAAGATATAAACGGCTGGTCTATGGAAACGTGGTTCATGAAGCTTAACCACGAGGCACAACATGAATTGCAACAAACACGGCCAGCAACTGAGGCTAACAACCATATGCTCAACGTGCTGCAGACCAGAAAGCAAACCTAAAAGGCATGATCTCTGCTGTCAAGGACTTGCGATCTTACTGACAAGGAAAAAAAATACACGCGAAAAAGAAACAGTTGGCAAAAGGCCACCTGGAGGGGGAAAAAAAAATTAAGCTCACAATGGAAATCCCCTAATAAAAAACAGATTTTTCAACACCAAATAAATGGTCCATGCATTAGATAGACTGGGCAACAGAAAAAGGAAAAGAAAGAAAGAAATGTAATAAAACTGAAAGGATGAATGCAGTACGCAGCCAGTAAGAATAAGTCACAGAAATCATAGAGACCTAGCTGAGACCTTCAAGTTTCCAATTGCCTGCATACGGCCTTCTCTAAGACTATTAAATGACCCCCTTTTCCTGGGGAGGGCTTTATGTCTTTAGGTGGAAAAGACTGCCAACTGCCCTTCCCAGTGCTGACGATACTGCAAGATGTGGTGCCCCAACTGCAAAGTGCACAAGAGTCACCTGGAAATTGCATTTGTGCAGGACTCTTAAGGCTGGGCACGTGGGGACTCCAGGCCAGATAACTTCTTATAAGGGGCTGACTTGTGCATTGTTAGGGGCTGAGCACCATCCATGGCCTCTGCCCACGAGATCCCCTAAAGTCTCCAAACCTTGCTGCATGTCCCTGGGGCGGAGCCGGGGGACATGATTGCTCACCTCCACCCCATCAATCCACGCCACCACCAACCATCCCATCCCCAGTTGAGGCTCAACCTTCAGAAAACTAAGATCATGACATCCAGTCCCATCACTTCATGGCAAATAGATGGGGAAACACTGAGACTTTATTTTCTTGGGCTCCGAAATCACTGCACATAGTGACTGCAGCCATGAAATTAAAAGATGCTTTCTCCTTGGAAGATAACCTATGACCAACCTAGACAGCATATTAAAAAGCAGAGACATTACTTTGCCAACAAAGGTCCGTCTAGTCAAAGCTACGGTTTTTCCAGTAGTCATGTACAGATATGAGAGTTGGACTATAAAGAAAGCCGAGCACCGAAGAATGGATGCTTTTGAACTGTGGTATTGGAGAAGACTCTTGAGAGTCCCTTGGACTGAAAGGAGATCCAACCAGTCCACCCTAAAGGACATCAGTCCTGAGTGTTCACTGGAAAGACTGATGCTGAAGCTGAAACTCCAATCCTTTGGCCACCTCATGTGAAAAACTGACTAACTGGAAAAGACCCTGATGCTGGGAAAGATGGAAGGCAGGTGGAGAAGCGGACGACAAAGGATGAGATGGTTGGATGGCATCACCGACTCAATGGACATGAGTCTGAGTAAACTCTGGGAGTTGGTGATGGACAGGGAGGCCTGGCGCGCTGCAGTCCGTGGGGACGCAAAGAGTTGGACACGACTGAGCGACTTTCACTTCACTTCACTTCAGCTCCTGAGAGTAAGCTCTTTCTTAGAGATAAGGACACCCTAGAAACTTGCAGCCATGGATACTCTGAGAAAAATCAGCCTCTGAGATTCTCCCACTTGGCCCCAGAATGCTAATTCTGGCCCCACACAGAAAGTGTATAAATTCTGAAAAGCAACAAGTCTGCTACTTTGTTTCAGTTTAAGCCAGCCCTGTGGCTTAGGGGAAGGCCTCAGAAAGCACCTAGCTGGTTGGAACCCCATGACCCCACAGCAAATTCAATCCAGCCTTGTGGTAAATACAGGCTTCATTCAATGCCTTGACAAGGATGGTCTAGAACTGCACCCAAAAACGTAGCACCAAAGAAGAGTATGTGAATGCATGTGTGTACGCAATCTAGAAGGATGCTACTGATGACCCTGTTTGCAGGGCAAAAATGGAGAGCCAGTCACAGAGGACAGCCTTGGGGACAGAGCAGGGGAAAGAGAGGATGGGGTGAATTAAGAGAGTCCCATTGACACAAATGCACGACCACGTGTGAAATAGCTAATGGGAAGCTGCTTATATAGCACTAGGAGCTCAGCTGAGTGCTCCGGGATGACCTCGAGGCGTGGGGTGCGGGACAGGGAAGGAGGTCCCAGAGTGCGGGGATGTATGTAAACTTGTGTCTGATTCATACTGATGTACCACACAGTATTGTGGAACAATTGTCCTCCAATTAAAAAAAAAAATTACACACATACACACAACCTCTCCCAAACCACTGAAACTTAAAAAAAAAAAGACGGTCAGCAGGTGCAGCTTTAATTGAACAAAACTGTTTTTTTCCATCCATCTTTAGGGGAAGAGATGGAATCCAGAAAGAGAAAGAGAAAGAGAAAGCAGGTTACAGTTTCTGCCAGATGGAAGCCGAACTGGAAAGGGCTTTATAAACATTCCTCACTGCTGAAGCAGTTTGCATCTCAGCATCATCTGAGAGGGGCCGGAGGAGCCCTTTATCCTGACCAATACGCTGTGTCCACCCAAATTCCCCACCACCACCCCCAAGCCCTGCTCCATCACCCGGAAACACCACACAAGGCTCACCACGAAGCTGGGATAACACACGCGACGGCAGAGACCTCAAAGATATGGACTTGAAGTGAAAAAAGCTAGGTAGCAAAGGCTGCCTACTGCATGATCCCACTGATAGGAAGTTTCCAGAACAGTCCGATCCACAGAGACAGAGACCACACCGGTGGTTGCCAGGGACTGGGTGGAGAGAGGGGGACAGGAGTG
Source organism: Rangifer tarandus platyrhynchus (assembly GCA_949782905.1). Lineage (NCBI taxonomy): Eukaryota > Metazoa > Chordata > Mammalia > Artiodactyla > Cervidae > Rangifer > Rangifer tarandus. Next base: position 7,034,779 of record OX460343.1, on the reverse strand, counting down.
ATGCTTCATGGGCGTGGGGTCTTCTCTGGAGTGACAAAAATGCTCTTGAACTCAAACAGCCGTGATGGCTGCACAACTTCATAAAAATACCAGGAAAGCAGTGCGCTATACACTTTGAATGAATGAGACACTCGCATGGTAGGCAAGTTCTGTCTCAATAGAGCTGTCATATTTTAAAAAAAAAATAAAAATAAAAAAAGACAGAGGAGGAGAAGAAGAAACAACCCGTAGGATATTAGCCAATGATTACAAGACACTGCAAACTTTAAAAAAAAAAATTAACCATCCCAAGGAGGTGAGTTTACTTAACAAGCCTGGAATCCAGCACACCGACTGACTCCATAGTCAAGATTCTGAAACACACAGCACAGGTCGTAACAAAATGTGACCACAGGTGGTTTAACGGAAAGGACTGCGGCGCCAAGTGGGAAGACCTGGGGTTCGTGATCAAATGCAGGGAGATGATTGCAAAAGCAACAGTTCTGTCTAATGACTCGCTGGAAAAGACCCCGACTGATGGGAAAGGCAGGAGGAGAAGGGGGCGACAGAGGACGAGATGGTTGGATGGCATCACCGACTCGACGGACATGAGTTTGAGCGAGCTCAGCCTGGCGTGCTGCAGTCCATGGGGGTCGCAAAGAGTCGGACACGACTTAACCGCTGAACACCAACCACGGACAATTCTACGGAGGAAGTGTTCTCTCTCCCCAAAATAAATAATAATTGCAATAGATACACTGGCTATGGCGGCGTCTAGTAATAACTTCTGGCTGATCCAAGTTAGCAGCTTCAGACTGGATTCCTGAGAAGCACACAGGAAGTCAAATCTGCTTTTCTGGATTGGGACAGGCTGTTCCAGGTGGGATGCAGAAAGGACAGACGTTGTTTCCCTGTGAGACAAGATGCAGGCGGGCAGCCCTGAGGTTCCGGGGGACCCAGCAGCATGGGGCACCCCTAGCCCAGGGCCTGGGCCCAAGCCTGTCCCACCTGCACTTGAACTTCTTCCTCCAAGACGATCCTGGCAACCACAACTGCAGACAGGGCCTGAGCCAGAGTCCACAGGAGTCAGGGGTGGGAGGGAATCGCGGCTGGCATTTGGGGGACACTGGCACTCGGATCCACGCGCTCCGAGCTGTCCTTGGTATTAGCCCCCTTGACACAAAGAGGCCAAAAGGACAGACCGACATATTCAACCAGACACAAACGGCAAGTGGGCGGGTTTCTTCAGCACTGAGCCACCAGCCAAGCCCCCGACCGAATCCTCCCCCAGCGATAAGAAGGGAAGACTCAGTGACTCAGGCCACGACACGAACGAAGCCCAAAGTCATTACGCCGCGCGAAAGACGCCAGGCGAAAACAATGAGTCCACAGCGTGTGATTTCACCAATACAGAATTCTAGGAAACGCCAAGGAATCCATCTAGTAAGCGAAAGTCACCAGTGGTTGTCTGGAGGCGGGATGTAGGGAGATGGGAAGACTGCAGAAAGGCACAGGAAAACTTGGAAGCCATGGAAATGCGTGCTATCTTGACATGCGCGTGTCTGGGAGACCACGCCACAATCACAGCAAATGGAAGAGAAAACCGATCAAAGTGCACACTTGATATGTGCGTGCATCCTCAGTCACTCAGTCCCATCAAACTCTTTCTGCCCCCGTGGCCTGTAGCCCACCAGGCTCCTCCATCCACGGGAGTCTCCAGGGAAGAATACTGGAGCGGGTCGATTGCTATTCCCTCCTCCAGGGGAGCTTCGCGACCCAGGGATCAGACTGGCATCTCTTCTGTCTCTGAATCGGCAGGCGGATTCTTCACCACTGTGCCACTCAGGAAGCCCTCACACCTTATACACGGCTGGCTTACGGGACTTCAATCATACCTTAACAAAGCTGTAAAAGGAAAGCTAGCAGATGAAGCGAAACCATTGCAATGTGATTCCATTTAGATAAAAAGACAAGACTACCTAGTTGCACATGGACCGCTGAACAAGCCAGAGACAGAATCCACAGCATCCCACTGTGGACGGTTAATCCTGCTTACACTCCGTGGGAGGAGCAGGAGAGAGTTACAAGTCCACCTTGCTTGAATGCAGGGGAATACAGCATATCCTTACCTATATGATTTTAGACAAAGGAGCGAGCTTCAAATGGGAAAAAGAAAGAAACAAACAGGATCCCTTCAGGCGAGAAGCCTTGCATTTTGGAAGCCTCGCCCTCACTCTGAAAGCAAGGCAGGCTTGCAGCGGTGTGAGGAGGAAGAGGTCCCCCCACCTTGCCCCAGGCTAGAAACAGGAGCTGCAGGGGTGCGGGGAGACCCCTGTTGTGAGAAGCAGGAAAGAGGAGGAGAGGCAGGTGTGAGGGCAGGGGCCCCACAGGGATGTACTTCTCAGGGGGCTCAGAGGTTGACCGCTCCGCGCCCCCCCGCCCACCCAGAAAATGATGTTGGTTTCCCAGGCAGCACCAGCAGTAAAAAAAAATAATAATAATATCCACCTGCCAATGCAGGAGACATGGGTTCAATCCCTGGATCGGGAAGATCCCCTGGAGGAGGGCATGGCAGTCCACTCCAGTGGGAGAATCCCCATGGACAGAGAGGAGCCTGGCGGGCTATAGTCCATGGGGTCCCAGAGAGTCAGACACGACCAAAGCTAGTGGAGGTGATGGAATTCCAGTCGAGCTATTTCAAATCCTCAAAGACAATGCTGTGAAAGTGCTGCACTCAGTATGCCAACAAATTTGGAAAACTCAGCAGTGGCCATAGGACTGGAAAAGGTCAGTTTTCATTCCAATCCCAAAGAAATGCAACGCCAAACAATGTTCAAACTACCGCACAATTGCACTCATCTCACATGCTAGTAAAGGAATGCTCAAAATTCTCCAAGCCAGGCTTCAGCAATAAGTGAACCGTGAACTTCCAGATGTTCAAGCTGGTTTTAGAAAAGGCAGAGGAACCAGAGATCAAATTGCCAACATCCGCTGGATCATCGGAAAAGCAAGAGAGTTCCAGAAAAACATCTACTTCTGCTTTATTGACTATGCCAAAGACTTTGACTGTGTGGATCACAACAAACTGTGGAAAATTCTGAAAGAGATGGGAATACCAGACCACCTGACCTGCCTCTTGAGAAATCTGTACACGGGTCAGGAAGCAACAGTTAGAACTGGACATGGAACAGCAGACTGGATGCAAATCGGTAAAGAAGTATGTCAGGGCTGTATATTGTCACACTGCTTATTTAACTTATATGCAGAGTACAACATGAGAAACTCTGGGCTGGATTAAGCACAAGCTGCAATCAAGATTGCCCGAAGAAATATCAATAACCTCAGATATGCAGATGACACCACCCTTATGGCAGAAAGTGAAGAACTGAAGAGCCTCTTGATGAAAGTGAAAGAGGAGAGTGAAAAAGTTGGCTTAAAGCTCAACATTCAGAAAACTAAGATGGCATCCAGTCCCATCACTTCATGGCAAATAGATGGGGAAACAGTGGCAGTCATTATTATTTTGGGCTCCAGAATCACTGCAGATGGTGACTGCAGCCATGAAATTAAAAGACGCTTGCTCCTTGGAAGAAAAGCTATGACCAACCTAGACAGCATATTAATAAGGACAGACATTACTTTGCCAGCAAAGGTCCATGTAGTCAAAGCTATGGTTTTTCCCGTAGTCATGTATGGATGTGAGAGTTGGACCACAAAGAAAGCTCAGCACTGAAGAATCGCTGCTTTTGAACTATGGTGCTGGAAAAGAGTCCTTTGAGTCCCTTGGACTGCAAGGAGATCCAACCAGTCCATCCTAAAGGAGACTAGTCCTGGGTGTTCATTGGAAGGACTGATGTTGAAGCTGAAATGCCAATCCTTTGGCCACCTGATGCGAAGAACTTACTTATTGGAAAAGACCCTGATGCTGGGAAAGACTGAAGGTGGGAGGAGAAGGGGACGACAGAGGATGAGATGGTTGGATGGCATCACCGACTCAATGGACATGAGTTTGAGCAAACTCTGGGAACTGGTGATGGATAGAAAGGCCTGGTGTGCTGCGGTCCATGGGGTCGTCAAGAGGCGGACATGACTGAGCGACGCAACAGCAAAGTTATGACTCCCCTCAACAACACTGCTGCAGAAAACCAACGTGGTCTTAAGTGGGATTTAGAGCTCTGTGTTAAATGAATCGCCGCAAGTGGCCATTGACACTCACCCAAAGGCAAAGCAAACATGGATGGCTAACGCAAACAGCATCACGTAGCCCGCAGAAGCAAGGACAAGCCCAACCTGAATCTACAACGTGTCCACCTCAGTTCTAGGAGTGACCCAAAAGCAAACTGCCCAACACCAGCGGTGTGTACAGAGAGAAATTTCACTCTAACGAACATCTGGGCCATCAGAGACACATACATGAAAAAAAAAAACACATTTGCGGTCCAAATATAGAACATTCAATGGAAAAGCAAACACGACAGGAAATTCAAGGAGGCTGAACATTTACTTGTAGATAGCAAACAGTGAATCAAAGACTTCCCTTAAAGCAAACGCCACCCAGACAAATGGGACCCGAGCTGACCCCTTCTCTTGGGCCAGGAACTGAGAAAATTAAACTTCACCGAAAGGACAGCTGCTTCTGTGGACCATTTCAGGTTTAAATATGAACTGGGAAGTCAGGAAAACAGTCTCTGGTTTTATGCAACTAACTTCTCTGAAAACACATACAGGATGGTCAAAAATATATATATACAAGGCAATTAGAACCTATTAACGACTGGGTGGATATGAGCTGTACTGGGAGAAAAAAGAAACACTTCCATGAACTAATCTTATTCTATAAATATTTAGTTTGAATATACTAATGTAATTAACCAGGGTTATATAATGTTGCTAAATTCAGGTTTCCAATTACAAAGCTTCACATACAATTATTTGAGCTGCAATGGATTTTTATTTCTGCGGGAAAATGAAAGCAGCTCATTTTCATAACCCAAGCGTCCCTAGACGTAACGGCCTTCCTTGATAGAAATTACGTGGGTGTGGATGATAATTCACAACACGACAAACTCATGTGTTTACATCTTCACCTCAAAGGTTAGCATATCTAGATATTCCACAAACTGCTGGCTCTTGCCACGTGTCACTTCTATTCCTCTATATTCCTGCTTCCCACACCTGTGACTCTAATTCCCCGGGAGCATAGATAGATAGATCTTGGGCTTTCCTGGTGGCGCAGTGTTATAAAGACCCCACCTGCCAATGTAGGAAACTCAGGTTCAATGCCTGGGTGGGGAAGATCCCCTGGAGGAGGACATGGCAACCCACTCCAGTATTCTTCCCTGGGAAATTCCATGGACAGAGGAGCCTGGCAGGATATGGTCCATGGGATCGCAAAGAGCCGGACACGGCTTAGAGACGAGAACACATACATGGATCTCTGCACTTCATGGGTACCTGCGGTACGCATTTAGGAAATAAAATCAACTTTTATACCCGTTTCTTCAAGCAATCTCAGGATATGGTTATTCTCCGATACGTCTCTGAATATTATCGAGTGTAATTTGGCTCGCAAATAACCAAACGAATAATTATTAGTGAGTTATCAACAACAAAAACAGAAAAAAGATTCCTGTCCAAAGCTGAAGCAGTTTATCGGTGTTGTGCTGACCTGTGGGCAATAAGATGTTGGGACGTCGGGACTTCCCAGACTGTCCAGCGGTTAAGAATCCGCCTTTCAATGCACGGGACAGGGGATTCAGTCCCTGGTCAGGGAAGTAAGATCCCACACCCTTTGGAGCAACCAAACCTGTGCATCACAGCTAGAGACTAGTCTGGGGGTCACAACAAAGACCCCATCTGCTAAAACTAAGACCCGTCCAGGCAAAGGGTCAGGGCGCGGACAAGGTTTAAGGCATCCAGTTAAAAGCAAAATACTTAGCGTAAATATCTCTCGCCTCTTGGGATGATCAGGGACGGGGCAGACAGGGTACATTCCCAAAGACTTTTATCAAACCACATTTGTTACAGGAGCCTCAAGACGCTGATCTCTGGAGAGCAGAGAAAAAGGGGCATAATATAGACATCAAAAACTCTACTTCCCAGGAATTCCCCGGAGGTCTGCTGGCTGGGATTCCAAGCGTCCAGTGCCAAGGGCCTGCGTTCTATCCCTGCTTAGGGGGGTTAAAGATCCTGCAAGACACAAGGTTCAAATAAAAAAAAAAAATCTACTTCCTGTTTCTTCTCTGTCTTTACAGTCGGTGTCTTCTGATTATTACCATTAAAAAAAAAACTACCTTCTGTTTTATTAGGAGATTAAATGGATCAGTTTTGTTGTTGTGCAGTTGCTAAGTCATGTCCAACTCTTTGAGACGCCATGGACCTCAGCACACCAGGCCTCCCTGTCCATCACCAACTCCTGGAGTTTGCTCAAACTCACGTCCATCGAGTCAGTGATGCCATCCGACCATCTCATCCTCTGTCGTCCCCTTCTCCTCCTTGCCTTCAATCTTTCCCAGCATCAGGGTCTTTCCCAATGAGTCAGCTCTTTGGTGGCCAAAGTATTGGAGCTTCAGCATCAGTCCTTCCATTGAATATCCATTCAATATCCCATTGATTTCCTTTAGGACGGACCGGTTTGATCGGTTTACCAAAGGACGAATCAATGTCTGAGTGGATCCTGATAAGCCTGAATCGTACAGAACAAGAGCGTCGTCAGCTGCAGGCGTCTTGGGTGCCCAGGGCTGGTTCTCTGCTTTCCTGGACTCACAAAAGCTACACTGCAAACTCAGGAGCCACAAAAGAGAAATAAGACTCGGACACCGTAACTCACACACAAAACCCGAAGCTGACACATCAATCATTTCAAGCTACACAGACACAACAGCTGCAGTGGAAACCCGGGAACTGCTTGCGGTCGACAGGCAGTGTCCTGCAAAACGAAGCTTCAGCTGTTCTCAGCCAACAACCTGAAGCTCAGGCAAAGACCTGAAGTGTGGAGGTGAGTCCCAGGTCTCACCTCCGCAGCCCACAGTGTGGTCTGGGTTGTGAATGTAACTTCTGTTATTTTTATTTACTCTCTGCAACGCTATCAACGAGCATCAACCGCAACGACAGTTTTCTCTATTAAAAAGCCTCTCAAGCGATATGCAAAAAAAAAAATTAACAACCATGATGGATGAAATATGTCTTGGGAGGGGGAAAAAATAGAACAACACAATATAAACAGCCAGACTGAAGGCATGCAAAGGCTTGTATGACAAGCCAGTTCCAGCGCTATCTCCTGTCTTGTGCAGTTTGAATCCTGTCTTCCACACACACACACACACAGAAAGCCTGGTTCTTGGGAGCCCCAAGGGCATCCGTCAGTGAGAGCAGCCGATTTACAAACAGAATTAAGTGATTATGAAAACACCCAGGCGTTAAGAAAGGCTTCAAAAAGCACAGCACTGTTCCAACTTTTCCCCATGCACCTGCAACCCGGATATGGTCATCTGGTTCCGAAACACAAATCGTTTCTCAGCTTTCAAAGCAGGCAGAACCCAGGAGACCCAAACTGTGCCCAGTACCCTGTCACTGTATATTCTGTCTTCTCCAAATGGCATCATTAACAGCTGCGCCCCTGGGGGGAGGTCCGATCTTTAAGGTGGGAGACCTCATTCACTTAACACACGTGTGTACACACATACACACACTACATCTGTGCCCCCTCCTTTATTCAGGGACTTAAGTTTCTTTCCTTCATCACCTCTAAGGACCTCACAAGTGATCTCTAAGACGCTTTTTCACCATATACCTCTCAGTGAAAACCACTGAAGCATTAACCCCAACTCCTGTAAGTATTAACTAGAGATAAGAGTCAACTAACATTGTATGCATTTTTCATAGACCACAAACATTTTATAACCATTAAATTAAAAAAAAAAAAGACAACTTAAGTTTCTTCCTGCATTCCAGTAAATCTCACAGGGCACCTGCCAGAGATGAAATTCACTCCTCAGGAGCCCACTTCAGGAATTAAAAGCGGAAACCAGGCATCTGTGTCCCCCTTCGCCCCAACTAAATGTGGAGACTCTGGGTTTTGAAGAAACGCAGTCAGAGGCTCATGAAATTGAACAGGCAAGTCCCATTTCCCTAGACCCCTCCACTGGTTCTCGGCCAGTATACAACCATCTCTTGTCATGCCCTGGACACACGAGATCATTACTTCTCATTGTCACCAACTTCTGGGCTGGGTGCCCCTCCACCGCTGTCTCTCCTGGCAAAGCTTTCTGAAGAATTACACTTCAGATCCCTGGAAACTGTTGAAATTGGCACAGAATCATCATGCGTCTTAGGAACACAAACCTAACGTGATTGTTTTTTTCATGATCAAATTAGGAGCTAAACCAAAGCGTGTCTCCCAGGACTGACCCGCAACTATCAGAAACTAGCAACCTTTATTCTTACGTTGATAACCGTGAATACCTGAGTCTTTAACCAACACTGAGTTGGCATTCAAGTTTGAAGGGATTAAAATGCCTGATACGATTCTGTGGGAAAAACCACCTCGGCAAGGACCCAACTTGAACCTGTCTCCTAGATGAATCAATTCTCTGCTCAGTTGCTTTTCTGAAATTCAACGTAAAACTTGGCAACCACCTGCTAACTTTATAGATGCTGAGAATTACGTCTGCATAACCAGCACTACAGACGAGAAACAGGTTGTACTTTCTCGGTTCTCATCTTCAAACGCATGTTAGGATAACAAAGGTACTTGGAAAGGCATAGATGACCTGGCTAAGTCCAATATTTCATCCACCTGATGCGAAGACCTGACTCACTGGAAAAGACCCTGATGCTGGGAAAGACTGAAGGCAGGAAGAGAAGGGGACGACTGAGGATGAGATGGTTGGATGGCATCACCGACTCAATGGACATGAGTTTGAGCAAAGTCTGGGAGTTGGCGACGGACAGGGAGGCCTAGGGTGCTGTAGTCCGTGGGGTTGCAAAGAGTCGGACGCAACTGAGCCACGGAACTGACCTGAAGAATGACTCACTAGAGTCATAAGAATGCACTAGAAACAAAAATCACTGCTTAGTGACAGAGGATTTTTCTCCAGTTCTTCATCGTAACTTACCAGGTCTTTACCACATCAAAGTATTTGCTATTCCTGATTTAAGAAACAACATGGCATCACACACACTTCTTTTGCCCACATTCCCCTCCACCGGAAAGTTTAAACTAACAGGAATGTTTGCAAAGTGGATTACGGATGTTCACAGACACCCTAGAGCTGGATGCCAAGGGGCAAGTCTGTAACAGTTACAAGTCCAGCACTCCAAGACGGGAACGGCTGTCTCTGTATAGCCTTGCTCCAACATGGATGAGGCTGACTGTCCGAGTCACGGAAGTCTTCAACCTCCTGGAGAAAACAGGGAGGCTGATCAAGTTGGTGGAGGAGGTGCGGGGCGGGGCGGGGAGGGGGGAAGGGGGGTGGGGGATGGGATGGATGGGGCGGGTTGGTGGCAAATGTTGCAGAAAGCAAAGTGCGAGGGGATGGCTATTTGGGGTCATCTTCCGGCTCAAGAGAAGTAAATAAAGAGATCGCTCATGTTTCCTTTTTAGCATTCCAGCTACACACACCATGACAGGAATAAATGACAGGAATTCCAGGCAAGAGACACTCTTGACAAGAATAAACACTGTGAATTTTTGCCCTGAGCATCATTTTTGCTTCTTTCACGGGGTCTCGCAAGATCAGGGGAGGACAACACTCCTAAGAATTACTCGGAGGCAACTCACAGCCCAAAGTGTCCTCTGAAATGCTGCAGGGTTTTTTTTTACTTTTTTAAGTAGGCAACTGACTTAGCAATGTTGAGGATTGCCTATTTCAATCATGGGAAACACGACAAAGCATGACACACAGTTCGCCCAAACCACTAGCTAATATAAAACCACCATAAAACTCAACGCTCAAAACACAGACACCATGACATCCAGTACCATCACCTCATGGCAAATATATGGGGAAAACAGAGGAAACAGTGACAGACTTTGTTTTCTCGGGCTCCAAAATCACTGCAGATGGTGACTGCAACCATGAAATTAAAAGACGTTTGCTCCTGTGACCAACCTAGACAGCATATTAAAAAGCAGAGACATTACTTTGCCAACAAAGGCCCGTCTAGTCAAAGCTATGATTTCTCCAGCAGTCACGTATGGATGTGAGAGCTGAACCATAAAGAAAGCTGAACGCCGAGGAATTGATGCTTTTGAACTGTGGTGTTGGAGGAGACTCTTGAGAATCCCTTGGACTGCAAGGAGATCCAACCAGTCCATCCTAAAGGAACTCAGTCCTGAATATTCATAGGAAGGACTGATGCTTAAGCTCCAATACTTTGGGCACCTGATGCGAAGAGCTAAGTCCTTGGAAAAGACCCTGATGCTGGGAAAGACTGAAGGCAGGAGGAGAAGGGGACGACAGAGGATAAGATGGTTGGATGGCATCACCGACTCGATGGACATGAGTTTGGGTAAACTATGGGAGTTGGTGATGGACAGGGAGGCCTGGCGTGCTGCAGTCCATGGGGTCATAAAGATCAACTGAACAGTCGTAAAGATCAACTGATCAACTGAATGGAACTGAAACCTTAACCTATAAAAGTCTTTTAAAAAAAAAAAAGGTGGGGGGCGGTGGGGGCGGGGGGCGTCTTTGGTGTTCCAGCGGTTAAGAATGTGCCTTGCGCTCCATGGGAAACGGGTTCAATCCCCGGCCAGGGAGGATCCCCCAGGCCACAGTGCAACTAAGCCCAAGGGCCACAAGTACTGAGCTTCTGAGCTCCAACTACTAAAGCCCAAGTACCCTATAGCCCGTACTCTGCCACAAGAGACGCCACCGCAACGAGAAACTTCAGCACTGCCGTGAGGAGCAGACCCTGGCTCGCTGGAACAAGAGCAAGCCAGCACGAAGCAACAACGACCCATCACAGCCAAAAAACTGCAACCAATTAAAAAAATAAAGCCATCGTCAACACTGAAGCAGTCTTCCTTTTCCACAGGAGAATCCGCACACACGAGACGTGGCAGAGGCTTCCCGGCTAGCTCCCTAATGCCTTCAATGCGACGCCTGAGGTCACACACAGGCTGAAAGACATCCACACAAGCCCAAGGCGGGACTCACCTGGCCAACACGGCAGGCGAAGGCTTGTCCTAAGACAACACGCCATTTCTCACTTGACCACAGACAGAGAAATGACGACCCAAGGTGGAATGTAGGTCAGCAACCACACAGAATCACAGCTGTAGGAATTTTATTTCTACGACAAGCGAATGCAGGCACAAGTGGGTATTTTTAGCCTGCCTATGGCCCCAGTTTTAACCCACTGGGAAAACCACTGCCTCAAAAAGGCCAAGTCCAGGTTTTGAAACTCAAGACATGACCTATGAATACACGGAACATATTCAATGTCTCTCCGCGGGACAGCTGGAAAAAGTCTCTGAATGCGGCCCTCCAAAAAAATGTCCCACCTCAACTGACCTCACGGCAAGGACTGCCCGGCATAGGAAGAGAGTAAATCCCAGGCATCCAAGACAAGACACCTGACATTTTTTCACTATGTTCTCTTCCAAGTATTAAGAAGCTCTAAGTGCGGCTTTTCCTTGCTTTTGATGATATGCACGGTGCAGAATGATTCTCTGGAAAACACACTGGCCCAAGTGTTCAGTTAACTAGCTCAGTCACGTCTGACTCTGGGACCCCATGGACTGCAGCACACCAGGCCTCCCTGTCCATCACCAACTCCCGGAGCTTGCTCAAGCTCATGTCCATCGAATGGGTGACGCCATCCAACCATCTCATCCTCTGTCGTCCCCTTCTCCTCCCACCTTCCATCTTTCCCAGCATCAGAACCTTTTCCAAGGAGTCAGCTCTTTGCATCAGGTGGCCAAAGGTATTGGAGTTTCAGCTTCATCATCAGTCCTTCCAATGAATATTCAGGACTGATCTCCTTTAGGATGGACTGGTTGGATCTCCTTGCAGTCCAAGGGATTCTCAAGAGTCTTCTCCAACACCACAGTTCAAATGCATCAATTCTTAGGCACTCAGCTTTCTTTATGGTCCAACTTTCACATCCATACATGACTACTGGGAAAACCATAGCTTTGACTAGATGAACATTTGTCAACAAAGTAATGTCTCTGCTTTTTAATATGCTGTCTAGGTTGGTCAGAGCTTTTCTTCCAAGGAGCAAACATCTTTTAATATCATGGCTGCAGTCACCATCTGCAATGATTCTGGAGCCCAAAAAAATAAAGTCTGCCACTGTTTCCACTGTTTCCCTATCTATTTGCCATGAAGTGAAGCCATGATCTTAGTTTTCCGAATGCTGAGTTTTAAACCAGCTTTTTCATTCTCCTCTTTCACTTTCATCAAGAGGCTCTTCAGTTCCTCTTCACTTTCTGCCATAAAGGTGGTGTCATGTGAGGTTATTGATACTTTTCTGGCAATCTTCATTCCACCTTGTGCTTTATCCAGCCGGGCACTTAGCATGATGTACTCTGATGTGAGAACTGAACTATAAAGAAAGCTAAGTGTCGAAGAATTGATGCTTTTGAGCTGTGGTGTTGGAGAAGCCTCTTGAGAATCCCTTGGACTGCAAGGAGATCCAACCAGTCCATCCTAAAGGAGGTCAGTCCTGAGTGTTCACTGGAAGGACTGATGTTGAAGCTGTAACTCCAATACTTTGACCACCTGATGCAAAGAGCTGACTCATGTGAAAAGACCCTGACGCTGGGAAAGATTGAAGGAGGGAGGAGAAGGGGATGGCAGAGGATGAGATGACTCAATGGACATGAGTTTGAGTAAACTGGGAGTTGGTGATGGACAGAGAGGCCTGGTGTGCTGCAGTCCATGGGGTCGCAGAGATTCAGACACAACTGAGCGACTTCCCTTTCACTTTTCACCCTGATTCTGGAGGTGCTGGTTACAAACATTTCAGCATGCAGAAATTCATACTCTATCATATAGTAAATCTGGGAACCACACAGAGTATATATGTGTCTATATATAGCATGTGTGTGTGTGTGTGTGTGCACGTGTGCATATGCCAGCCCTGAAATTTAACTCAAGAAGGGAGAAAAAGACAGGGAAAGCAAGCAGGCAATTGCTGGAGACCATCGGAACTAACAGAGACATAGTGTTCTTGTTATTACTGGATGCTTCCATAGCCACTCCCAACTTCAGAGGAGACGTAAGCACAGAGGGCTCCAAGCATGATGATAACCCCATCTGCTAACACAACAAGCCTGAGAAATAAATTTTATTTTCTCTCTGTCTCTCTCTCTCTCACCCATGAGAAAACTAAGACCAGGGGGAGGCCACCGATGTACCCAAAGGCGACATCGGTGCATGGTGAGCTGGCCTCAAACCGGATTTCCTTCAGAGCCCTGCCCCCTGACCTCCAGGACCACCAGGAGCTCAGAAGGGCCCCCAACCCGGGTGTGTCTGGCACTCTCCTGGGGCTCCCAGAGGAAGGCGCTTCAGGCTGGCTCCTGGGGACCCCAGCGCACACAGGGACCAGACTCTGGGTCCCACCCCCAATGCACGTCCACAGCCCCGCTGCCCCCCAGCCCTTGCCCACTAATCCAGCAAGTCACAGAAGAGGGGACCCCATCATCCCGCCCTCTGGAGCACCCCCCGCGGTGGAGGTCGCCCCCCAGTCCAGGTTAACCCACGCAGCCCTGGGCCCTGTGAAGGTCTGAAAGCAGCAGACAGGTGCTGGGTTTCCCCCGGCCCAGATCAATACCCAAAGTCCCCAGAAGCTGACCGAGAGTGAGACCTGGGCAAATCTGCAGTGATATCGGCAAACCCACAGGAAGGCGCGCGGTGCAGGTGTGTGAGCCTGAAAAGACTAGGCTTGAAGCCAGAACTGGGGATGAACACAGCCCGGCCCCCCGAGCCCCTCCAGCTTCTGTGGTCCCCAAAGGCCATCCAGCTGGCCACCTCCTTCTATGTGCCCTTGTCTTCACTTCCTTCGAAAGCATCCTAAAACGGCCTGCGAGGACCACAGCACCCAATGCCTACCTTGTCCCACCATCCCACTGGCCACCGGACCGGTCCTTCTTTGGCATGGCTCTGCGCCAACAAGCACCGTGAGAGGGGACCCAACACCCGTGGGTCCACCAGGGCGACCACCATCCCCTCGCCCCCGACATGTGACAACCACAGATGTCTCCAGACGCTGCCAAACACTGTAGGGGACAAACCGCCCGAACTAAGGACCACGAGTTGACGACGAGCTTCCCGCGTCCGAACGCTGAAGACGCTGCTTCCATATGCAAACATGTCCTCTGCCTTCACCTGCTAAGGCTTCTGTTTCTCTTCAACCTGCGAGCCAGAGCTTCAGGGATCCTTTCCACCTACCAAGAGCAAACCTGAGCCGTGGAAATGGTACCCAACTTTCTGCGAAAGATGGAAATAGTCTCCCGTCTGTTTCCAAGTTCTCTGTCTTCAACCCGCAAGCCAAAGCTTCATGGCTCCTTTCCACCCACCAAGAGCAAACCAAGAGCAATGGAAGTGGTACCCAACTTCCGGCGTAAGACGGAAATAATCTCCCCTCTGTTTCCAAGTGTAAGTTTGCTCCAAGTTAATTTTTTTCAATGGCTTCCAGTTCACACCTGCATCCTTCCATCTGGCAGAGGATTCCCAGGAAATACCTGATGGCGGTGATCACACACAAGAGGGCTTGCAGAAGGCCACCCCCTCTGCGAGCTTACAACCACCTGAGGTCAAGTTTCTGAGGAGCACATTCGTGACTGCCTGCATTTTTTTTTCTCCCCGAGGTTTTAAACTCACTTTCTCCCTTTCCCTTTAAAAAAACACGTCAACTCCGTCTGTCCCTTCCCACATCCAGCTTTTCTTTTGGTTTGGCTGGTGGTGTGGCCAGGGCCATCCGTTTGGTCCAGCCTCATGGGAAGGAGTGATGGGGTGAGGGGGCCAGCCCCGAGGGGACTACTGGTATCCAGTTACTTCCTTCACACTAAAAATAGTTATGGAAAAAAAAAGGCTTATCATCTTTCCAACTTGAACATGTTTACAAAACGACTTGACTCTTGCCTCCTGATTGAATGCTATTTTTTAAGTGTCTCGGTGCTGAAAGAGGAACAGCTTATTACTGCAGGTCGCGTACTTTTCTAAACGAAAAGCAGGAGGCAACTGCGAGGTGTGGGGACACCACATCTGGGGGTCTCACTTCAGTGGACAGGGCGATCGGGCTGGTCCCCTGGCCCCGGTCAGGCCTGGCGATGCTCCTGGATGAGAGCTGGGCAAGGGGGCATCCCCAGGGTTGGGGCGAGGAGCCCTCCTTCCCAACAGGTCACTGAGGGAGACTGTGAATTCCCGATGCTCAGGACCTAGGTAAGATGCCATCTCTGGGTCTGGCTTCCCCCCTGCTGGGACCCGTTTTGCGACTCTGAAAGCGAAATCATCATGACTATCCCGGGTGTCTCAAAGGCCGACAGCTCTTGAGATGAAAGCAAGACTAAAGTCAAATAGCACAATGGGGCCATCTGTGAAGTCACCTCTCTCCCAGAAGCAAAATTGGGTTTTCACCCCTCCCTCCTGATTTTACAAAAAAAAATTTCTAATCCGTGGCTATTAAAAAAAACAACGCAAGATTATGCAAAGAACACATCAACTAAGGAATTAAAAATAACCACCGTTCAGCCACTTGTTAAAAACACGTTGACCGTTATGAAGTCTCATCTGTAGGGAGGATTCCTTGTCAGCCTTCTTGATAACAGAATATTTTGCCCTCAAGACAGTAAAACTTAGGACATAAACTTGGCTTGGCAGGGAAAGGGGGCGTATCAGATACGGCCTCTCAGTCAGCTACATGGGGCCACACTGTTGGCAACACCTTGACAGCGCAAGGGATGCTGGCCACAACACACTCGGGCAGGCAACGTGGGGACTGGCTTCGCAGGGTTTTTCAGAAAGGGAAACTGAGGCACGCCCTTTCCCCAAAGTTGAATCCTCACGAAGACTCCAGCTTGGTAGTCCTGGTTTTTTAAATTCAGGATTGATCCACACCGCCTCAATCTTAAAACCGCAGCTGTCAATCTCACTGAAATCATTTTCCCAGGTGATGCGCTAGCTGAAAGGGGTTTTGTTTTGTTTCAAAAGGTCTACCAGTAAACTGTCTAAAACTCTTAGAGCCTTTCTCAGCCTCCCACGAGGATCAGACTAACTCTTCACTGTTTTCTTTTTTGCTTTCCTGGGGGCTCAGACGGTAAAGCATCTGCCTGCAATGTGGGAGACCAGGGTTCGATCCCTGGGTTGGGAAGATCCTCTAGAGGATTAAATGGCAACCCACTCCAGTACTCTTGCCTGGAGGATCCAATAGACTGAGGGGCCTGGTGGGCTACAGTCCATGGGGCCGCTAAGAGTTGGACACAACTGAGCGACTTTAGTTTCTTTAAGGATCCTTACTTGTAGTAACTAGAGTGTGTGTGTGTGTTAATTTACTTCAGTCGTGTCCGGCTCTTTGCAACCCCGTGAACTGTAGCCCACCAGGCTCCTCTGTCCATGGGATCCTCCAGGCAAGAGTACTGGAGTGGGTTGCCATTTCCTCCTCCAGGGGATCTTCCCGACTCACGGATCAAACCTGAGTCTCTTGAATTGTAGGCAGACTCTTTACCATTGAGCCACCAAGGAAGCCCAAGAGCAGAGCGCCACTCCCAAATTGGACTTTCTTCAAGTTCTGCACTGATGCAGTGTGTGTATAACCCCCAGTTTACACATCTATTGAGTATCTGAATTATGGACAGAGCAGTGAAACAACAGACCTGGGCATTTTAGTACCACCACCACTATTAAATAAATTTTAATTAACTGGAATCCAAAAATGCCCAGGTGGGTAGAGGTTACTACACCGGATAATTAAGCTATGGACAAAACAATGCTTCCACTGTGATTGACCTTTGGTGATTTGTTGAGAAATCTAGGTTTATATAGAGAGAGACAATTCAACGTTAAGATTCTGTGTGAGGGAGAAAAAGCATGTGTCTCTGTAATTTAACAAGCCAGGCTCCAAACGGGAACATTCAACCCATGTCAACACAGGAAGACAAAATAACACTATGCTTCGGAGCTGGGTTTCCGGAATCAAACAATCTTCCCTTCACCACAGATTAGCAAAGTCAGTGTCTTCTGCAGCTGAATGGAAATAATAATTGCTGCACCCAGGGCGTTAACTGCCTGTAAAACCCTCAGTGCGTGGCATTCGAGTAACCAAAGGACGATGAATCTATCTGCACCAGAGCAACTGAAAATTTACAGGCAAACTCAACGTTTTCAAAAAACACTTACACGTAACAGTTCCTCCTCTCTGCTCCTGCACTACCCAATGAGCACCGTGATCTCGGTTCCCGTTTTTTAGTTTTACACATACAGCAAATGACACTCGGAAAACTGGCAGGACTTCAAGGTCAATGGCGGAGCAGAACGGCAGGGTGGGCTGGTTTCACTAGTTCAGCCCACATGAGGGACAAAGGTTGCTTTTCCAGCAAAAGCAGTTTTATGCGTCCCCACAGAGCCAGACTCAGGGGTTCTATACCCGTCTTTGGCCACCTAGCACTGAAAGCTCCAAACCTCCCACCCAGGTACATTCAGGAAGTCAGCACGGATGAGAACACTGACGCTCCTCTGGTTCAAAGGGGATTGACTGCAGGCACTTTAACTAAAAAGACCCCAACTTGCAGGAGGGACGAGACTCAGGCTCCAGGGGTGAAATTTCAATGATGGGGAGGGGGGGAGCTGATGATACCTGGAGTGGCTAAGCCCTGGAATAAGAGCAGAGCCAACCTCCCTGCTTCCCACGGCACCAAATAAAAAACACCTTAAGAGTCTTCACGGGCTGTTCCACAGGTGTGTGTTCACTTAAGGAACTTCACATGGAATGATCCTTCAGAGACCATTTTAAGACGTGGGTCAAGGGATGGGACTTCAAACTTTCATTTCCGGATTCGTCATCCAGCTGGGTGGTTGTCCAAGGCAATCTGCAGTACATCTGAGATATCTGAACATCCCTTTCACATGAGAAGCGTCTTCAAGTCTCAATGGTTTCCATAATCGACATCTCCCCCACCCCCACCCGATCGCAGTCTTTTCTAGGAATGGCTAAACTTTCCAGATCTTCCAGCATCTGCTACCCCCGAGGCCACCGATCAGGCTGGACTTAACCGGACCCTCCCCGGCCATCACCGCCTCTCGCCCCCGCCCCAGGCTGGAGTCCCGCCCCTCGCCTTCCAGGTTAACCCAGGGGCTCAGGCGGCGCGTCTGGATAGAAAAACATCCAAGGCAGCTCAAGCCACAAGTGCCAAAACCTAGCGAGAGCCCAAACCGCGGCAGAAGGAATAGGGGAAACGGATTTCTATTTCTTTGGGGGCTCCGCTCTACAACATCGGCGACTGCAAGGGGAAAAAATAAACAACAACAACAACACACCTAGGACTTTTTAACTTCGTGGAATTTGCAGTGGACTCGGAGGAAGTCCAGGCCGTGCTTAAAACCATCCCGGGCGCGGGCCACGCACGTGAAGTCCCAGCGCCCGGGGAAGCGGGGGAGGGGGGCCTCTAGCGACCCCCAAGTGTCACAGTCCCCGGCCCCCACGATGGCGCGCCTCACTCCATTCCGAGCAACGGCCACCCCCACCGCCGTGGGCGAGGTCCCCTCGGGAGGGTGGCGGGGGGGGGGGGAGGAAGAACCGCCTGGCACGCGGATCTCGGGGCACCCCTCCCCCCCCAGACCCGGCGCAACAGGTCTACAGCCGCCCCCCCCCCCGCCCAGGGCGCGCTCTGTAGATCGCCCAGGGACGCCCCCCGACCCACCCACCCAAGTGGTCCCCACCCTGTTTTCCTCGCTCGGGCCGGGGTGGGTGGCTGGGGGCGCAAGTTGGGGAGGGGCTCCCCACTTCCTGACAGTTTCTGCGCCGCAGAAACTGAAGCGCCGCGGGCCCGCGCTGCCTCGCCCGCCACTCAGCGGCCCTGCGCGCGCCGCCGCCGCGCGTCCCCCGGGGTCCCGGCCCGCGCCCCCCGAGGGGGGGGGGGCGATGAATGGGGCTCCCCTCCCCCATGAGGGGGGGTCCCCGCGGCCGCGCAGGTTCGCCCGGCCAGCCCCGGGCCCGGAAGACAAAAGCAGCACCAGGGAGACCAATGGAGCGCTCCCCACCCCCACCCCCCTCGCCAAAACTTACCGGTCACCTCTCCCCTCCCCAAAACAAAAGAAGCTTCCCCTTCCCCCCCCGCCCGCTCCAGTCTCCGCCCGCCTCCCCCCAACCCCCGACGTGCCGGCACTTTGGGGGAGCGGCCCCATCGGGGTATTGTTCAGCCTGCAGGGAGCGCGCGCAGCACCCCAGCCCCAGCCCCCGGGGGACACTTGGGGAAGCTGGGCACCCCCTCTCCACTGCACCTCCGCCCCCCTACCGGAGACGGGGGTCCCCGGGCGGCCGGCCGGCCGGCCTGACCCCTCAGAGGGCGGGAATGAGCTGGGCCCGGGCCTCCCCACAAGCACGAGCGAGAGAAGTTTCCGCAGCGCGCCCGGCCCGGGCCGAGCCCCGCGCGCGCACTCACCTCGCCCCGAGCCGCGCAACTTGTGTCCGGCGCCGCCGCTCCGAGCCTGCGCCCGCCGGCCGCCGCCGCCGCCGAGCCCGGGCCGCGCCGCGGCCGCCGAGGGCCCGGCGCCCGGAGCCGCCGCGCGCCGCCCCCCCGGGCCGCCCCCGCCCCGCGCCCGCGCCCCCCGCCGCCGCCGAGTCCCCGAGACGCGCGGGCGCTGGAAAGTTTCGGGTGCCGAATGGCGGCGAGGGCGCTGCGGCGGCGGCGGCGGCGGCGGGGCGGGGGCGCGGGCGGCTCCTCGCTCCCGAGCGCGGAGGACGGGGCGGGCGGGGGTGGGGGGGAAACGGCGGCGGCGGCGGGAGAGGGCGGGACGCGGGAGGGACCGGCGCGGCCAGTGACCTCCGGTGGGGAGCGGCCGCCGGAACGCCGACCCCGGCCGGGAGGACGGCCCCGGGCGCCGCCCCCAGCCTGCGCCCGCCCCCGCCGCCGGGGGAGGGGAGTCCGGGGCCCCCCATCACCCTCCCCTATCCCCCCCTACGGCCCCCAGTGTGCGCCCTCCCCCACCGCCCGGGGCCCCTGCACCCTCCCCCACCTGGGCCCCCCCCCCCCATCGCCCTCCCCCACGCCCAAAGAGGCCTAGTCCCAGGCTCGCCCTCCCCCACGGCCCCCAGCCTGCCCCCTCCCCCACCGCCCGGGGAGGGGAGCTCGGGTCCCCTGCACCCTCCCCCACGCCCAAAGGGGCCGCGTCCCAGGCCAGCCCCTCCCCCAAGGCCCCAGGCCTGCCCCCTCCCCCACCGCCCGGGGAAGGGGAGCCCGGGTCCCCTCCCCATCACCCTCCCCCACGACCAAAGGGGCCGCGTCCCAGTCCGTCCCCCCTCCCCCACGGCCCCCAGCCTGCCCTCTCCCCCACCGCCGGGCAAGGGAAGCCCGGGTCCCCTCCCCCACGCCCAAAGAGGCCGCGTCCCAGGCCAGCCCCTCCCCCAAGGAGGATAGGGACACCCCCCACACACACACCCAGGCCTGCCCTTCCCCCACGGCGCCGGGGGTGAGAGCCCGGGCCCCTCCCCCACGGCCTCTGGGTGGGGGGAGACTCGGGTCCCAATCCAGCCCCTCCCCCACGGAGGGGGACCCTCTAATCTTACCCTGTCCCTCACTTCCTCCTCCCCTATACTCCCCCCTCCCCGCCACGCCTGGGGTGGGTGAGGGGAACCCGGGCCTCTTCCCTCCTCTCTGCTAACCTTGTCCCAACCCCGTGGCCTCCATGGGGAGGGGGTTGCGCAGCAGGAGACTCCGGCCTACCCCCCACCCAGTCCCAAACCCATTATCCAGGAGGGGACAGGAACCGGGTCGCCACCCCGTGGTCTCCGGGGGGAGGGGAGGGGTGCTGGGAGACAGGGCCACCCTCCGCCAGCTCAAAGATGAACCCCCCTCCCCGAACCTGCCTGAGGGTGCCAGTCCCCTCCAAGTCGCCAGCCGAGAGGACACCCCCAACCCCGGTCTCTTCCCCTTCCCCCAAAAAATGGGGGCTCCAGTGAAGCCTCCACTTTTGCAAAAATCTCTAGCAGGGAAGGCGCTTGGGGAAAAAGAAACTCAAGACACACTGGGGTGGACGCCAGGAGCTGGGGTGTGGGGGCTCCAGGTGGGGGTTTGGAGGGGCGTGGTGGTGGAACCGGGACCCCGAGGCCTTCTCACCCGTCCCCACCCCCACCTCCAGCCGCAGGCTGCAGAACCTGGGACATTTGCAAAGCTGCTTGCTGTTGCAATAGCTGACTCGGTGAACCCAAGGCCCCGGGTTGCTTTCTCCCCCTCCGGGTTGGGGACAACTGCCCACCACGCGTGACCTGAATTCGCTGAAACAAACGCGCGCGCTGCACACGCACCGCAGCACCTTGGATTCTGTTTTGGCGAATATTTTCAAGTAAGCCGGCCCCTCCCTTTGGTGCCTAACGAGTTTTTTTGGTTTTTTTTTTTTTTTTTTTTTTTGCCCTAAGGAGCCCAGGACACAGCATTTTGCACTGTAACCTCGCTTGCTCCTTTCTGGGACACTGGGCCGTTTGTTGTTCCTGACCGTGTGGGGAGGGGTGGCGAGGTGATTTTTTTTTTTTTTTTTAAGGGGCTGATCCTCCATTCCAAAAGGCGGCCTCAAAATGACGTTGCCGAATATTGCTGTAAAACGTCAATGATTTCAAACGACGGTGACTGCACCATTATTCGAGCACACCAATAAAAAAAAAAAAAAAGCACTTATACGGTCTCCATAATTGTGAATCAGCAGAATAGATTTTGCCCTTCTTTTCTACCGGTTGCCATTCAAGCCTCTCCCCACCCCCACCACACACACACACACACACACACACACACACACACACACACACACACAAAAGAACGTGGCGGGGCCTTGCCTCCAGCCTGCCCGGCCTGGCTCTCGGGCTCCCAGGGCTCGTGAGGACTGAGGCTGAGGTCTCTTCATGCAATCGGAAAAAAAAAAAAACAAAAAACCAAGGCGATGCAACAGAAAACCCGGGCAGGCAAGCGCGCCTGATGCAACTCTGCGGGTTACACGTGCTTCCCTTCCCCCCACCGCCCGCTGGTGGGAGCGCTGCGTTTTTTTCCGCCTGTAGGGTCACATTGCGGTTGATTGATTTCTCCTTTCGCCTTGCTCAGTCATTCAGATTTGGAAAGTAAATAACAAGTTGACATCATTACCGCGCTCGGCTCTACGGGGACGTCGGCCCTGGGCTACCGCACACTCTCGAGTAGCCGCGCAGCCAAACCTGGCCCTCTCGGGTTTGCCGTCGCTAGCAGATCGTCGGGAGCTGCTTGGAAATTCCGAACCGAACCGGACGAGGAGAAAGGCTTCTTTTGTATGTTTTGATGGCTTGGCAGATACCAATCACTTTTAAAGTTTGGGGAAGTGGGGGAAATCCTCGCTCCCTCCTACGCCTCAGCGTGGCCGGTTTTTGCAGCTGATCTGGCTCAGCTGGTAAAGAATCCGGCTGCAATACTGGAGACCTGGGTTCGATCCCTGGGCTGGAAAGGTCCCCTGGAGAAAGGGAAGGGAAAGACTACCCACTCCAGTGTTCTCGCCTGGAGAATTCCATGGACTGTATAGTCCATGGGGTCGCAAACAGTCGGACAGGACTGAGCGACTTTTCACTTGCTTCCAACAATGAAAGGGAGCTTAGAGTCCTTCGTTCCTGTTTGATAGGCTCCCAACAATCCCAGGGGTCTTCTTAGAAGTAAAGACTGGAGCACCTTTATCAGAGAGTCCTAGGAGCCCCCAGGGACTTTGTAAGACTCCCAGATAGGAAAGGCCACCCCCTACATTTACCATAATAACACTGAAATCCCACTTTCTGAATGCTAGATGGGTGGTAGGTAGGTGGTAAATTAGACTGTTATATTTAATCTGGCTTTCAGATTTTTCAAATGGTGGAAGAAAAAAGAGAAGCACATTAAAGTCGAGGAGGAAAGGAGCTAGTGCATTCTGACAAAGGTATAAAGGCTACTGTGGAGGCCTCAGCAGCAATGATTTCCACAGTTACCCACTGCACAATACCTGTATCCCAAACAATTATTTTTGGTTGCTGATGGAAGGAGCTGGAATACAAGAATCTGCTTGCAACAAATGCTATCAATATTCCCCCTAAAGAGCAGCCAAATTTGTAATAAAAGGGCAGCCGGAACCCACACAAATACAGTCAACTGATTTTTGACAAAAGAGCAAAGGTATCTCAATGGAGAAAGAATATCCTTCTCAACAAAAGGTGCTGGAACAACAGACATCCATTCACAAAACAAACAAAACCATTAATCTAGCCCAAGCCTGAGGCTTTTCACAGCAACTAACTTAAAATGCATCACTGGCCTTAAATGCAAAAGGCAAAAGCACAGAACCCCTAGAAGAAAACACAGGAGAAAAATGTAGATGGCTTTGGGTTTAGCGATGAGTTTTCAGATAAAATATCAATAACACGATCCATGTTTAAAAAAAAAGTTGATGAGCTGGACTTATTAAAATGAAAAACTTAACGTTCTACAAAGGAGACTGTTAAGAGGATGGAAACACAAGTCACAGACTGGAAGATCATATTTGCAAAAATCCGTCTCTGATAAAGGACTGAACGCAAAATAGGCAAAAAAAAAAAAAAAAATCTCAAAACTGGACAGCAAGACAAAAATCCAAAATAAAAATGGGCAAAAGGTCTGGAAACATAATCTCCCCAAAGAGGATAAACAGGTGTCAAACAAGCACATGAAAAGATGTGGAATATTATATATCACAGGGAAATATCACATTGAGACAAAGTACCGAGAACTCCCTGGGGGGCCAGTGGTTAGGACCCAGCACTGTCACTTCAGAGCCCCCCCCCCCCCCCAGTTCTGTTCCAGGTCTGGGGACCGAGATAATGCAAGCAGGGCAAAAAAAAAAAGAAAAGGAAAAAATCAAATGCTAACAGGAGGCAGATGAACAGGAACTCTGAAAGCCTTGCTGGTGGGAATGTGAAACTTAAGACCACTTCGGAAGGCAGTTTGTCGGTTTCTTATAAAGCAGAAACATACAGCTACGCTCCAGGGTTTTTACCCAACTAAGTTGAAAACTTGTGTCTGCAGAAAAACCCGCACAGTGATGTCTAGCGGCTTTAGTCACCCGGCGCCAAAGGCAGCCACGATGTTGGCTGGTAGGTGGACAGATAAGCAAACTGGAACACATCCATACGGTAGAATATTATTCTGCAATGAAAAGAAATGAGTTATCCAGCCACGAAAGGACATGGAGGAACTTTAGATGCACATCAGCGAGTGAAAGAAGCCAGTCTGAAAAGTCTACGGCCTGTGTAAGTCCGACTCTATGACATTCTCAGTTCAGTTCCGTTCAATCACTCAGTTGTGTCTGACTCTTTGCACCCCCATGGACCCCAGCATGCCAGGCCTCCCTGTTCATCACCAACTCCCCAGAGCTTGCTCAGACTCATGTCCATTGAGTCGGTGATGCCATCCAACCGTCTCATCCTCTGTCCTCCCCTTCTCCTCCTGCCCTCAATCTTTCCCAGCATCAGGGTCTTTTCTGATGAGTCCATTCTTCCCATCAGGTGGCCAAAGGATTGGAGTTTCAGCTTCAACATCAGTCCTTCCCATGAATATTCAGGAGTGATTTCATTTAGGATGGGCTGGGTGGATCTCCTTGCAGTCCAAGGGGCTCTCAAGAGTCTTCTCCAACACCACAGTTCAACAGCATCAATTCTTCAGCGCTCAGCTTTTTTTATGGTCCAACTCTCACATCCACACGTGACCACTGGAAAAACCATAGCCTTGACTTGATGGGCCTTTGTTGGCAAAGTAATGTCTCTGCTTTTTAATATGCTGTCTGGGTTGGTCATAACTTTTCTTCCAAGGAATAAACACCTCTGACGTTCTAGAAAACAGGCCAGTGGTTGCCAGGGGGCTCCGAGGATGAGAAAGAAGGGCTGAACGTGGGGCTCCCAAGGGACTTTTCAGGGCCGTGAACTCACTCTGTATGGAACTGGAGTATTGGGTGTGCGACGTACATTTTGCATTTGTCCAAACAGATAGGCCTGATACAGCACCAAAAGTGACCTCAAATATCAACTGTGGATTTTATCAATGTTGATTTGATAAAGAGCGGTAACAAATGTACCACTCTCACACAAAAGATGTTCACATTGGAAATGCCGTGTAGGAGGTGGGAAAATGGAACTCTCTATACTGCATGCTAAATTGTTCTGTACATCTAAAACAGTTCTTTAAAAAACAGTCTATTAATATTATTTTTTTTTTAAAGAGACAGTAGGAAGAGGCATTAAGCTTCTCTCGAGAATTACTGCTCAGTTTTCATCGAATCCAATATCTTATTTCACCGAGGCCCGTATGATTTTCTACAGCTCCTCAGACATAGGCTAATAAAGTGAAAGTGAAGTCGCTCAGTCCTGTCTCTTTGTAGCCCGCCAGGCTCCTCCGTCCATGGGATTTTCCAGGCAAGAGTCCTGGAGTGGGTTTGCCTTTTCCTTCTCCAGGGAATCTTCCTGACCCAGGGATCGAACCCGGGTATCCCGCATTGCAGGCAGACACTTTACCATCACACTAGCCACCTGGGAAGCCCACATATTTGCTTGCAAATCTCAGAAAGGACTGAGACTCCATGACTGCCGTGCTCCATGCCTCGGTGATGGTCGCAGAGGATGTCTCACTTTTGAGGAAGCATCTCCCTACCACAAGCTTCCCTTATGAAACAAATAGGGGGTGAGTGCTCACCAACCTGACTTACAAACTTCTGGCCAGTGTTTGCTTTAGGGTTGTTATTGTTTACTCGCTAAATTGCATCTGACTCTTTTGCGACCCCGCGGACCATGTAACCGGCCAGGCTCCTCTGTCCACGGGGATTCTCCAGGCCAGAATACTGGAGTGGGTTGCCATGCCTTCCTCCAGGGGCTCCTTGCAACCCAGGGATCGAACCTGGGTCGATTGCAGGCGGATTCTTTACAGCTGAGCCACCAGGGAAGCCCATTTGCTTTGCGGGCTTGCTTCTAATTTTCCTTAGAGAGACCGGAATGGAAACTACAAAATGGGCTGGATATACAGGAAGGCTAAGCGTGAACATCCCTGGAGAAGTAAACGGGTGACGACAGAGAGGTCCATCATCTGACAGGGAGGCGAGATGAGGTAGGTGGTACCCCCTCTTCTCCCCTTGAGCTGGGGAGACATCAAATCTCTCTTCTTTATTTTTTAGAAAAGTGAAAGTCTCTCAGTCGCCTCCAACTCTTTGCGACCTGATGGACTATACAGTCCATGGAATTCTCCAGGCCAGAACACTGGAGTAGGTAGTCATTCCCTTCTCCAGGGGGATCTTCCCAACCCAGGGATTGAAGCCAGGTCTCCCGCGTTGCAGGCAGATTCTTTCCCAGCTGGGCCAACAGCATATTTTTATTTATTTATTTTTGCCTGCATCGGGTCATGGTTGCAACACACAGGATCTTCACTGAGGCGTTTAGCAGTAAATAAAGAACCCAACGATAAAGTGAGCTTCGTTGCTCTGAGGTATGCGGGATCTTAGTTCCTGATCAGGGATCTAACCCACATGCCCTTGCACCGGAAGGCAGATTCTTAACCACCCGACCACCGGGAAAGTCCCTCCTCTCTCCTTCAAGGTGGGATGAATCGTGTCTCCCCACTCAAATTCCTGTGTTCAAGTCCTAAGCCCTAATACCTTCCACTCAGTTCGGTCACTAAGTCGTGTCCGACTCTTGGCGTCCCCATGGACTGCAGCATGTGGAAAGCAACTGCTTTTGGAAAGCCAGCTTATAAAGTAATAAATAAATCAGAGGCCGTCATTACGGTGACCCTTCCTGATCCAATCTGACCGGTGTCCTTCTAAGAAAAGGCTATTAGGACACAAACACGCACCAAGGGAGCTCTTTGGAGAACCCCACCCAGCCAACATCCTGACCCAGCCTTCCAGCCTCCAGGATCGTGAGAAATTACATTTTTTTTTTTAAACGTTCGCCGCACTCTGGGTGGGATCTTAGTTCCCCCACCAGGGATCCAACGAGTTTACCCTTACCGCCTGCTTTGGTAGTGCAGAGTCTTAAGCACTGGACCACCACGGAAGCCCCAGTCAATTTCTCTTCCTTGAACCACCCAATCTGCGGTGCTTTGTTGCTGTGGCAGAGTAATTCATGTGAGTCATGGCTGTTTCCTTCCATTTGGAATGTCACGTTCAGTTCGCATCCTTCAAATACTGAGAACACCTTGCACTTGGCGTGGGGGAGCTGGTACAACGGTATCGAATACGATCCTCCCCGTAATTCTGGAGGGCAGGGATTTTTTATCTCTGGGGTTCAGAGGGAAAGACTGGACCCACGGTCGCTCAGCTGGTTAAGAATCTGCCTGCAATGCGGGAGACCCAGGTTCAAGTCCTGGGTCAGGAAGATTACCCAGAGAAGGGATAGCCTACCCACTCCAGTATTCTGGCCTGGATAATTCCATAGACAGAGGAGCCTGGCAGGTTACAGTCCATGGGGTGGCAACACTTTTAACAAGTTAAAGGGTTGAGGAAGGGGCTTTGTAACCATTTCCATGCCCCAGACCTTCTCTGGCAATTTAGTGATTATATTGATGCCAAAAGCATACATACATAATATACATAAGATTACAAAGAAACTCGAGTCTGTTAAGATGCAGTTAAAATTTTTTCTGGCCTTCCAATGTCCTGATACATGCCCTTCTTTCTCAGTCCTTCCAGTCATAAGCTCTGGAGGTGGGACTAATAACTTCCATCATTTCAAAGCAGTGGTGCATGTAAACAAAACTCGCTTCAACTGTAACCTGCTCTGAAAACACATCAGACTTCTGTTGGTGACAGCTTGGTGGCAAATCAAAGGTACTGTTAACTGTCATCTCCTCTATAGTCAGAGTTTTTTAGAAATGCTACATTTGGATTCGCTGCAGGGGTTCTTCCCACCCAAGTTCATGGACTCCCTTTAATCTGTCTACCAAGCAAGAAAGTGTGATGGTTCTCCATGGCCCTGGGACTCATCCATGTCACCAGCATGGAATCCCCTTCCGTGGTCCATGGGCCAGGACCCTAGATCCAGGTGACTTTAAGGGGGTGCCAAAAACTTCACTCATCAACCTAATCCATATTTTTAAACGCTGAGTTAACACCAGAAAGATGCCTCTGTGATGAACAAAATATCAAAAGGTGTTATAAAACACAGGTTCTGGGGAACCTGTAATGAACAAGACAGGCAAAATTCCTTGCCCTGGTGGGGCTCCTGTGCTAGGACAGGAGCTGGCAGTGGACAGCTCCGACAGCTGTTTTTTGCACAACCTGCAAGCTAAGGATACATTGTTTAAAGACTGGGGGAAAACACTGGGCTTCCCTGGGGAATCCACCAGCATCACAGGAGACACCGGTTCAATCCCCTGCCCGGGAAGATCCCACCTGCTGCAGAGCAATTAAGCCGGTGCACCACAACTGCTGAACCTGTGCTCTGGAGCCCAGGATCCCACCTGCTGCAACTACTGAAGCCCACTAGAGCCCATGGTCTGCAAAAACAGAAGCCACGGGCAATGAGAAGCTGGCACACCGCACCCAGAGACTAGCCCCCCACTCATCACAACTAGGGAAACAACGAAGACCCAGCACAGCCAAAAATAAATCTTTTTTTTTTTGTTTTAATTGGGGGGAAAAAAATCCAAAGAACAGTGATAGTTTGTGACATGGAAATTAGGTCACACTTGGATTTCAGTGTCCATCAATAAAGCTTTATTGCAACACACGCGTGTCCATTCCTTTTCAGCTCACAGCGCTATAAAAGCAGAGGTCAGTGACCCAGTGAAGCATGAATGGTACTGACTACTTGGCCTAGAAACCCAAGTTTCTAGGCGACCGAAGGACTCAGTCCATCCTAAAGGAAATCATCCTAAAGGACCAGTCCATCCTAAAGGGAATCAGTCCTGATGTTCACTGGAAGGACTGATGCTGAAGCTGAAGCTCCAATTCTTTGGCCACCCGATGTGAAGAGCTGACTCATTGGGACAGACCCTGATGTTGGGAAAGATGAAAGGCGGGAGAAGGAGATGACAGAGGATGAGATGGTTGGATGGCATCACTCACTCAATGGACATGGGTTTCGATGGACTCCGGGAGTTGGTGATGGACAGGGAGGCCTGGCGTGCTGCGGTCCATGGGGTCGCAAAGAGTCGGACACGACTGAGCGACTGAACTGAACTGAAGGACTCAAGGTTCTTCATGTTAACTTGCCGACCTCTTCCTAGGAAATTCTTTTCTTTTTTTAGGGTGTGTTTTCCAAAAGTTTTCAGAGGGACTTTCCTGGCGGTTGAGTGGCTGAGAATCCTCCTTCTTGGGTTCGATCCTCAGTGAAGAAATGAAGATCCCACGTGGCAGAGGGAAACTAAACCTGTGACCCACAATGAGAGAAGTGACCGCAATGAAAAGCCCGCACGTCAAACCTAGAGTGTGACCACCACTCAACACAACTAGCGAGCTTACATGCTGCAATGAAACCTCAGCACAGCGAAAATAACTACCAAGAAAACACTTTTCATAAAATGTTATATGAAGGAACCCACCCCCCTTTTTTTTTCATATTGAAAAAAAGGCAGAAGGAACACGATGGTGGAAAAGCAGCAGTGTGTCTTCGGGAACCCAGCCCATCCTGTTTTCAGGGATGGGTCATAAAAAGGCGCAGAGACGCCTGGGGACAGCCACCCACTCAGAGAGGGTGGAGGCCGATCGAAGGACTCGGGGAAATTAAACCTCTCTTGACAGGAGCAGTCGCAGGTGGGCAAAGGAAGAACCCAGGCTTTTCCTAGCTGCGGAAGTGTTCTGACGGTTTCCTAAACGGTTTTCAAAGACGACCTCATCTGTTGCCATAGCAACCTATGATGTGGCTGGGGGAGATACAGTAGGGATCATATCCATTTCACGGGGGAGGAAAGTTCGGTCTCACAGAGGTTAAGGGCTGTAGCACTTTCCTTTTGTTGCTATGACGGATCACCACACACTTAATGGCTTAAATAAAAAAATACATAAAATAAAACTTATTATTTGGGACCTCGCTGGTGGTCAGGGGTTAGGAATCCCCCTGCCAATTCAGGGGGAGCCTGGGTTCGATCCCTGATCTGGGAAGATTCCACGTGCCACAGGGGGCAGCTAAGCCCCTCGGCCACAACGACTGAGCCCGAGTTCCACAACCAGAGAAGCCGGCAGGGTGAGAAGTCTGCGCGTCGCATCTAGAGGGTAGCCCCCCTCTCACCACAACTAGAGGGAAGCCCATGTGACAACCAAGCCCCAGGGCAGCCAAAAATAAATTAATAATCATAATAAGCCAAACTTG
Source organism: Rangifer tarandus platyrhynchus (assembly GCA_949782905.1). Lineage (NCBI taxonomy): Eukaryota > Metazoa > Chordata > Mammalia > Artiodactyla > Cervidae > Rangifer > Rangifer tarandus. Next base: position 7,004,332 of record OX460343.1, on the reverse strand, counting down.
TTATCTGACCATTCTGGAGGCCAGAGGTCCCCTGTGGGTCTCACTGGGCTAATTAACACTGAGTTGTTGGCAAGCTGGTTCTTTCGGAGATTCCAGGCGAGAATCTGTCTCCTTTTGCCTTTTTCGGTGTCTGGATCCCAAAGGCCTTGACAGGCGTCCTCCCTCTCCTTCTCCCAGTGCACAACCCCGCTGCTCCCGGATCCTGGTGATTCGATTAGCCCAAACTATATAAAGCCGTGATAAATTTTCCATCGCAAGGTTCTAAACCGAGCCACGTCTGCAAAGTCCCCTTTTGCCACAGAAGGTGGCCTCGACATACAGGTTTCAGAGCACTCAAGTGTAGGCCTGTTTTGTTGTGTGTATCAGTCAGTCAGTCCTGTTCGAGTCTTTGCGACCCTCATGGACCGTAGCCTGCCAGCCCCCTCTGTCCATGGGATTCTCCAGGCAAGAATACTGGAGTGGGTTGCCATGCCCTCCCCCAGGGGATCTTCCCCACCCAGGGATGGAACCCGGGTCTTCTGCATTGCAGGCAGATATTTTACCATCTGATCCACTAGGGAAGCCCCAGTATTCACATTCTCCTTTCCAAAGTGGCCCATCTGCTGTAGTTCCAAATCCTATGGCCCTCCTAAACACAAACCACGTTGCCTCTGGATCAGCGAACAATTTCCAAGCCCACCCACCCAGCAACACGCAGAATGGCAACCAAGGAGCTGCCTGGGTTTACTCAAAGTAGGTGGCTGTTACAGTTACAAAATAACAGGAGATGAGAATTGTCAAAAGGCCTTTCCACCTCCATCTCTATTTTGGTAACCCTATTTCATTATAAGTCATTATGTGTTTTTTTTTTTCCCCCTCCGTTTGTTTCCACTTCTGCATTTAGTGTTTAAAAGTCACCGTGGAGAAGGAGCCCAGGAGAGGAGAAGATTTTATAAATAGTCTCTGCACAAAAATCATCTCCCACATAGTCAAGCTCGACACTACATTGACAAAGAACATTCAGCAGCTGCAAGAAAAGCAAAGCAGTGGTGAAACTACGTGGAGGTGGAATATTTGCACTTTTTTTTCCCCCTCCGCTGCCTCTGTCAGAAGGCCTTTCTGATGTTTTTGTGAGATGAACAGCCACCTGATAAGATCAGATGGGCACACACAGCCCCGTCGTTGCCTCCTACTTCGTCACCTAAGAGAGTGAAAATGTAGGTTCACACAAAAGGCCGTACACTTGTAGGTTGGCTCATAGATGCCCAATCCTGGAAACAACCCAGATGTTCTTCAGCAAGGGAAGGGACAAACTCACTACGGCACATGCACACTGATGCTCTGTGTGCGTGTTGCTAAGTAGCTTCAGTCGTGTCTGACTCTTTGCGACCCTCTGGGCTGTAGCCCGCCAGGCTCCTCTGTCCGTGGGATTCTCCAGGCAAGGATGCTGGAGTGGGTTGCCATGCCCTCCTCCAGGAGATCTTCCCAACCCAGGGATCGAAACCAGGTCTCCCGCATTGCAGGCAGATTCTTTACCATCTGAGGCACCAGGGACGCTTGTAAATTACATCTCAGTAAACAATGGAAACAGTGACAGACTTTATTTTCTTGGGCTCCAAAATCAGTGCAGATGGTGACTGCAGTCATGAAATTAAAAGACACTTGCTCCTTGGAAGAAAAGTTATGACCAACTTAGACAGCATATTAAAAAGCAGAGACATTACTTTGCCGACAAAGGTCCATCTAGTCAAAGCTATGGTTTTTCCAGAAGTCATGTATGGATGTGAGAGTAGGACCATAAATAAGGCTGAGCGCCAAAGAGTTGATGCTTTTACACTGTGGTGTTGGAGAAGACTCTTGAGAGCCCCTTGGACTGCAAGGAGATCCAACCAGTCCATCCTAAAGGAACTCAGTCCTGAATATTCATTGGAAGGACTGATGCTGAAGCTGAAACTGCAATACTCTAGCCACCTGATGGGAAGAACTAACTCATTGGAAAAGACCCTGATGCTGGGAAAGATTGAAGGCAGGAGAAGAGGATGACAGAGGATGAGGTGGTTGGATGGCATCACTGACTTGACGAATATCAGTTTGAGCAAGCTCTAGGAGTTGGTGATGGAGAGGGAGGCCTGGCATGCTACAGTCCACGAGGTCTCAAAGAGTCTGACACAACTGAGCAACTGAACTGAACTGAAACTTCAAAAAAAGCAGAAAACTCAGCAGATTCAGGAAAGCACCATAAAACTCAAAGGAATTGGAACACAGGGCTTCTCCCTAGTACATGTGTAGGAAACTCTTTCTGTTTGTTGTTATGGTCACCTGACTGAAGTCCTTTACTGAGGTCACATATATGTCAGTCTACAGTTCTAAAATGTCCCTGAGGGAGGGAGGAGAGGAGAGAACGTTTTACTGTATCTCTGAGATAAGCGTCAGAATCGGTCACATCTCTGGATAAGACTCTCCCTAGCCGCGGAAGCCCACGGCTGCACACTGCCGTCCGGTCACTCGAATGTGGAGCTGATCTCAGCAGCCAGCGTGTTTCCAAGGCCCCGTCTGAACAGTGGCTAAAAGCATGGGATTGATTTGAGATGATTTCTGGGGCAGGGAAACTAGAAATAAGATCCAAAAGGGGGGTAGTTTGCCTTTGCATAGATCCCCTTGGATGACGAAAATAACTTCTTCAAATGACTAGATAATTCCAAAGAGGTTTGAAGTTTTAAATGTTACAGTTCTTCCCAGAATGGCAGAATTTGAAGATGGAAAGGTTTCGCATAACGAGCTAAGAATAATACCAAATGGTGGCTGCGTCTCCCCTAGCTTTCTGTATTCTGAAGGAAAGAGGACAAAGATTATAGCTACTTAGTAAATGATTGTAAATAAATGATAACAGCTGCTAAACACATAATTCCTCGTTTAACTATGATTCTTATTTAGGATATACTGATGTCTGCTGAGGCTTCCCAGGTGGCTCAGTGGTAAAGAATCTACCTGCCAATTCAGGAGATGCAGAAGACCCAGGTTTGATCCCTGGGTCGGGAAGATTCCCCTGGAGAAGGAAATGGCAATCCACTCCAGTCTTCTTGCCTACAAATCCCATGGACAGAGGAGCCTGGACGGCGTCAGTCCACGGGGTCGCAAGCAGTCAGACAGGTCTAGCACACGCGCGTGACATATCTGTTGAAACATTATAAGCAAAGAAATGTCAGGAAAAGCTTGAGCATCTCCCAAATCCCATAATCCCAGTCTAATCATGAGAAAAACGGGAGACAAATTCAAACTGAAAGACATTCTGTAAAATACCTGCCTAACTTTGCTCAAAACTGACAAGGTCATCAAAAACAAGGAAGGATGGAGACGGTGGCCCAGCCCTGAGGCGCCCAAGCAGACGACTGAACTCTGTTCCGGACAGAAAGGAATCTTAGCGGAAGAACTGGGGAAACTCACAACCGGTCTGGACTCTAGTTCACTGTCATGGACCAAGGTCAGTTTGTTCACTGCGACAAAGCCATTCATACGTAGGGGCAGATGAGAGTCTCAGCCCTGTGTGTGCCTCTGTGACTGTTCTCAAATGTCAGAAGCTTGCTTAAGCAACTCAGAGTGGTCGATTTCAGTGGAGACAGCTATTTTTAAAATATAAAACACTCGAGTTTGTACACGCAGGCAGAATCCCATTTTGAAGAAACTGAAAATGAAAGAGGCCTCTGGAGAGGAGACAAGAAACAAAATTTTATATGAAGATGTCAAGACATATGGACAAGAGGGGACACACAGGCTTGTGGTTACGGTGTGTGTTAGACGCTCAGTCGTGTCCAACTTTACTGCCCCGGGGACTGTAGCCCACCAGGCTCCTCTGTCCGTGCGATTCTCCAGGCAAGCATACTGGAGTGGGTCATCATGCCCTCCTCCAGCGGATCATCCGGACCCAGGGATCGAACCCACTGTCTCCTGCATCGCAGGCAGAGCCTTTACCGTCTGAGCCGCCGGGAAAGCCCATTTCTTGTGTCTTTAAAGAGAAACGAAATTTAGTAAGAGGCGGGATGCTCTGGTTTTTCCACTTTCCCGGCACCTACTTGGTTCCAGACCCCTCCCCACCCCCACCCCAGCCTGAGCTGGTTCCTAAAAGCTCTCAACTCACCCCTCCCCCCATCCCCCACCCCCTCCCCCAACCCCCAACCCCACCTCCCATGTGTTTCCTTGGCAACTTGGGACTTAAGGCTCTCTGCTGGGATGAGGGACCCCTCCCCCCTCCATCCATCTCTCTCTCTCTCTCTCTCTCATGAGCCAACATGTCGATGTTTATGTTTTTGTTGGGTTTTCTCCCCCCGACTAGGATAAGAGCTCCATGGAGGGGCAGAAGGTGAGGACAGACAGATAAGCAGGGAAGGCAGGTGTCAGGGTCTTTTGATGTGTTAACCTCACACATCTTCACACAGTTGGCAGTGATTCAATCAGACACTGTGTCTATTTCCTCGGGCAGCAGCAGCTGGAACAAAGTACCATATACCACAAGGGCTTAAAGCCATACAAGTTTACTTTTTTTTTTTTTTCCTGGAGGCCAGAAGTGCAAATTCAAGGTACTTGGAGGAACACGTGGCCATGGAAGGTTCTGGGGGGGGGGTTGGGGGGGGGTTCTAGACTGCTGCTTTTTCAGTCTATCGGAATCTTTACTGTTCCTTGGCCCAGAGCTGTCTCATGTCCAATCTCTGTCTGCATCTTCATGTGGCTCTGCGTGTGTGAGTCTAAACCTCCCTCTCAGGGGCTTTCCTGATGATGAAGACTGCATAGTTCCAGTGCAGGGGTTGTGGGTTTAATCCCTGGTTGGAGAACTAAGATCCCACATGCCGTGTGGCACAGACAAAAAAATTTTTTTAAATAAACCTCCCTCTCCTTTCTCTTGGAAGAACACCAGTCACTGGATTTAGGAGTATCCTAATTCAGTATGAAGCTGAAAGTTGCTTAGTCGTGTCCGACTTTTTGTGGCTCCATGGACTGTAGCCTGCCAGGCTCCTCTGTCCATGGGCTTCTCCAGGCAAGAACACTGGAGTGGGTTGCCATTTCCTCCTCCAGGGGATCTTCCCAACCCAGGGATTGAACCCGAATCTCCTGTGGCTCTTGCATTGCAGGTGGATTCTTTACTACTGAGCCACTGAGGGAAGCCCACAAAGACCCTACCTGTTTCCAAATAAGATCACTTTCACGGATACCAGAAGTTGGGATTTCAACATACCTTTTTGGGTGAGACACAATTCAACTTAACACTCACACGAAATATTCATTGGAAGCACTGATGCTGAAGATGAAGCTCCACTACTTTGGCCACCTGATGTGAAGAGCTAACTCACTGGAAAAGACCCTGATGCTGGGGAAGGTTGAAGGCAGAGGATGAGATGGTTGGATGGGATCACCGACTCAATGGACATGAGTTTGAGCAAGCTCTGGGGGATAGTGAAGGACAGGGAGGCCTGGCGTGCTGCAGTCCATGGGGTTGCCAAGAGTTGCACAGGACTTGTCGACTGAACCACCACAATAGCAAATTGTAAGTGTTACTGTTGAGGTATTTTGTAAACGTGATCAAAGCCCATAATCAGTTGATTTTAAATGAGGGAGATTATCTCAGATAATCTGGGTGGGTCCCATGCAGTCAGGCAAAAGGCCTGCTGAGCCCGACTGGAGGTTTCCATGAAAAAGAGGAAATTTCTTTTGGGGACAACAGTTGCAGCCAGTTCCCAAGAATATTCTGACCTGAACTTGCTAACTGCATGCCCTACAAGTTTCAGACTTGGCGTAGCCTGCCCCCACAATGGCACAAACCAATCCTTACAACTACAAATGGCTTCCCTGGTGGCTCAGATGATAAAGAGCCTGCCTACAATGCAGGAGACTCATGTTCGATCCCTGGGTTGGGAAGAACCCTGGAGAAGGGTACAGCAACCCACTCCAGTACTGTTGCCTGGAGAATTTCTTGGACAGAGAAGCCTGGCGGGCTACAGTGCCTGGGATCACAAAGAGTTGGACTCGACTGAGCGACTGATACTTTTTCGCTTTCTAGTCGTTCTGTCTGAACCAAAACTATTACATTGAAATTGAAGAATTGCCTTGAATTTACCAGTATATACACATAGAATTCCAAAGCAGAATATCTTATTTGCAGTAGTAAACTGCCTGAAAATGCTTATGATATGCCTTGAATATAACCCAGAATATTGTGGTTGGAAACACTAAGTCATTTATAAAGAGAGCTAGAAATAAGTAATCTTCAGTGCTTAAAAAAAAAAAAAAAAAAGAGCACGGTAGGGAAATGCATTTTTCAAATTCTGTAACCTATACTTCCGAGCTACTGGGTTCAGATGACATGTGGCCTTGTCTCTTAAAAATCAAATGATCATCTCGGTTCTGCTTCAACAGTATTTCAGGTTTTTCCTACAGCGGCCCCAGGATATGAACGACCATTGAGACGGGCTGGCAGTCGTGGCGAGGAAGCAGAGGTTTTCCAAAGGAGAAAGCCAATGAGCACCCAAGAATTAGGAACAGAGGAGGAAGGTGAGGCAGCGGTGTCAGCCAGTCTGAAAGCGTGCGAAGGCCAGACCAAGAGAAATCACTCGCTGTGTGATTCCATTTCACATGCTGTATTCATTTGCTTCTTCCGCTACTGCTGTTGAGTCGCTCAGTCGTGTCCGACTCTTTTGCGACCCCCCACAGACTGTATCCCGCCAGGTTCCTCTGTCCATGGGATTTCCCAGACAAGAATACTGGAGTGGGTTGCCATTTCCTCTTCCAGGGGATCTTCCAGACGCAGGGATCAAACCCATGTCTCCTGTGTCTCCTGCATTGCAGCCAGGTTCTTTACCACTGAGCCACTTGGAATTGGCTAGGTGAAGTGACGCGAAGGTCGCTCAGTCACGTCCGACTCTGCGGCCCCATGGACTGTATAGTCCATGGAATTCTGCAGAGCAGAATACTGGAGTGGGTAGCCTTTCCCTTCTCCAGGGGATCTTCCCAACCCAGGGACCGAACCCAGGTCTCCCGCACTGCAGGCGGATTCTTTATCAGCTGAGTTACCAGGGAAGCCCCGGAATTGGCTAGGGCGGCCGTAATAAAGCACCACAGACTGGGTGACTCCAAAACAGACACCTACTCTCTCCCAGCCCAAGACCAAGGTCTCAGCAGGGCTGGTTTCTCCCGAGACCTCTCTCCTGGGCGTGTAGACGGCCGTCTCCTCCCTGTGACTTCACGTAGTTGTCCCTCTGTGCATGTCTGTGTCCTGATCTCCTTTCTTCTACAAGGACACCAGGCCTTTTGGAGTAGGGCCCACGCTAGGGACCCCGTTTGACCCTAGTCATCTCTTTAAAAACCTCATTTCGTGATTTGGCTACATTCTGAGATACTAGGAATCAAGACTTTCAGCGTGTGAATTTAGAGGGACGCGATCCAGCCCCGTAACATATGGAATGTCTACAAAAGGCAATTCCCTAGATATAGAAACTAGATTAGTGGTTGCCAGGGGCTGGGGGATGGTGGGGACGTGGAGTGACTCTTAAGAGATACACAGCGTCTTTTTCGTTTTTTCTTTTTTTAATTGGAGTACAGTTGATTTACAGTATTGTGCTAGCTTTAGATACACAGCATAGTGATTTGGTTTTGGTGTGTGTGTGTGCGCGCGTGTTTTTCTTAGGAGAATTTTGTTTTCAAATGAGGAAAACATTCCGGGACTAGAGAGTCACGGCACAACTGTGTGAGTATATGGGAAAAACCACTGAATTGCACACTTGGAAAAGATAAATTTAACAGCACGTGAATGATACCTCAATAAAGCTATTATACACAAACGAAAACCCAACAGTGCAAAGAGATAGGGGGTTAAAAGTGGCACCACGTGTGAAGGATTTGAGGAGGACAGAAGTTATCTTTTCACTACTGTTGTTATTGTGTTATTGGAGGAAGACTCACCCTCCCAGCCCCCTAAGATCCATGAGAAGTAATTAGATGACTTATGGCCACCTTTAGTATCCCCTAAAATCTCTGTCCAGGTGGCTCACTGGTAAAGAATCCAGCTGCCAATGCAGGAGACTCGGGTTCGATCCCTGGGTCGGGAAGATTCCCCTGGAGGAGGAAATGGCAACCCACTCCAGAATTCTTGCCTGGAAAATCCCAAGAACAGAGGTGCCTGGTGGGCTACAGTCCATGGGGCCACAGAGTCAGGCATCACTGAGTTAACTAACACAACAAAATACAAACATATAAAGAGGTAAATCAGTGTGTACATATACTCATGTGTATATATTGATACATACATATACACATGGTAAAGAATCCACTTGCAACCCTGGAGAGGCAGGTTGGATCCCTGGGTCGGGAAGGTCCCCCGGAGAAGGGAATGGCAACCCACTCCAGTATTCTTGCCTGGAGAATCCCACGGACAGAGGGGCCTGGCGGTCTACTGTCCGCAGGGTTGAAAAGAGCAACTAACACCTTTACTTTTCAGCAGGACCAAGTATGGCCTCTGATGCGAGAGGCCTCCAACACTGCCCACTTAGCCTCCGTGGAGCCAGATTCCCCCATGTGCAGAGGTGACGTTCAGCTCAGGCCACACGGATTCCGAGGGCTTCGTGTTGAACTGAGTTCTCGGGAGCTAGTTTCTACTTAAGCACACTCAATAAAGAATGTTTTGGACACCTTCACGAAGGTCCTTGTTCTGTCTGGCATCCATCAGCTTTCAGCTTTCACTGAGCTTGGTTGTACAAACTTGCACTTGCGTCTGATAATATAAATTCAATCTTATTTTACCATTTGAGAGACTGCTAGTAACTAAATACTGAAAGGAGAGAGAACACTGAGGAAGCACATGTTTTATTACGGAGTGTTTTTAAAACATGATAAACTTCTGCCTCTGGAGTGTGTTTTTATTCAAAGAGGGTTTGGTTAATTAGATTGAACGAGGGGCTGATCACTTGTTGGACTGTTTCCTTAAAATCCCAGCATACCATCTTTAGTAACAGCTGTGATTTGTTAAAAAACACATTAATTTGGGGGTTTCCCCCTATTCTCCGTTGCCCATGTACACATAGCCATATTAAAAGAAAATCCATTCAAACTGGGTCTTTGTTGTTTAGATTGGCCTAGCATGAAAACAATGAATGAAATGTGTTTGACATAGAAAAAAAAAAAAGAATTTTCGGCTTCTGGAAGGCCCAGGTTTAATATTTTATACCAGACCATGCAGATTGGAGGCTGGATACTGGGCTTTGCCGCTGGGTAGGGACCTAGTTAAAGGGGCAAGAGTTGCAATGTCCTCTGAGTGCCACGATCTTCCCTTGGGGTGATCAGCAGTTATGGATCAGTAGGAAGGGGACCGTAACAGTAACGGTGATAATAACACTTTCATCCCTGGGCAGAGGCGAAAAGCATCAGCTATTATGCTTAAAATCAATGTAGCTCAAAACTTTGCATGTGCTAATTTCCACCTATCCCGTCTAAATTATGTATTTGTGTCAGAGTCTGTGCAGGTGGATAAGATAAAGGCTTTTTCTCCTTTAGGAAATGTTTCTGGTACAACCTAAAAAAAAAAAATTTAAAAAATCAGGCTGAAACAGTTTAGACTCCTTTAACTGTGAGTTCAGTTGGCTTGAAAAAAAACAGCTTTGCCAAAACCTATGTGCAGATTTCAGAGGTTGCATAAAAGTGACCGAAATGAAGTTACAGGCATGAAGTTGGATATAAAGTATACAAAATACATTGTAAACAACAGTTGGATAAATTAATTTAAGGTAGGGAAAACTTTGTAAGGATACATTTGGACTAAAATCACAGAAAACTGTAACTTGTATGAAAAGAACTCAATTTCCCTTCCAGATTGCATTAGTTACTACTTCCTTCTTACCAAATGTGGGTACTTTTAGGAATTACTTAATACAAATGTAACTTCCTAAGCAGCAAACTGTTCCTAAAATAGCAATTCAATGGGTCATCTAGAAAAAAAAATACACAAATTGAAGCAAACACTATTGTAGTCAAGTGAACTTAATTCTGTTCAAGCAAACCTTGAGTTTATTTTATGGATCCATAGGGGAGGAAAAGGAACCAGTAAGACACAGCCCTACCTTTCAAAAGTTTCTAGTCTGGTAGGAGACAAACTTAAGTAAAACTTGTGAGTAAAAATGGTAGAAATGAGTGCGTGCGCACACGCGTGCGTGTGTATGTGTGTGTGAAAGTTCATTAGAATTCATAAGAATTCATCTTTTCCTTAAATTGTACTTTGCCTAGCAGGTGTTCTAAAACCTTGGAATTCCGTGTTCCTTTCTTTTTGAAACTGTCCTGCGTATAATTTCCTTCAAGGAAACGCGGAATTATTAAAATGAGATGAAAAAGCTTGTCTCTTGTGACTTCATGACCCTGGACCCTTTCAGGTAATTGAGCGAACTCCTGAACGAAAATGTTGAGAGTGGCAAATCTGACAAGGTAGATTTCAGCCCAAAATAGACAAGGTAGATTTCAGCACCAGCCCGAAAAATGCTCAAACTGGCACAGACCTGTTCTCCATGTGGAACCTTTCCGCCTCTCCCAGACCTTATCTAGGTTTAATTTGCTGGTGGGTTTTCTGGGAGGTTTGAGGGGATGTTTGGTTTCTGTTCACCGTCCATCAGTAATTAGCCACATAGCCATGCCAACCCCACCCCCAGCGGCTTCCCTGGCGGCTCAGATGGTCAGGAATCTGCCTGCAACGTGGGAGAGCTGGGTTTGATCCCTGGTTCCGGGAGAGTCCCTGGAGCAGGGCATGGCAACCCACTCCAGTATTCTTGCCAGTGACCCAGGATGAATTGCTTGACTTTGGGCTTCCCTGGTAGCTCAAATCTGCCTGCAGTGCGCTTAGATCCCTGGGTCAGGAAGATCCCCCCGAGGAGGGCGTGGCAACACACTTGCTTGGAGGATCCCATGGACAGAGGAGCCTGGTAGGCTACGGTCCACGGTGTTGCAAAGACTCGGGCACGACTGAGTGACTGACACCCATCACTGAAAATAAGGACAGTTGAAGGGCTCCTTTCGGGTCTTTGTGCTGGAGAGGGTGGGCAGGGCTGTAGGATTTCAGCGCTCAGGTCTCTGACCCCAGGGCCGTGGCTGGAGGAGCAGGACATCCTGTGATGGGGAGGCTGGCGGGCGCCCACACGTCTCTGGACACGTTTATCACTTGGCTGAACTCCTGAGACAAGAGCGGGAAGTGGGGACACCGCTTCCACCGCAGAGAGGAGCGGTCTGCCTGCCGCTTGTGCATTATTCAGCCTCTCCATAGAAACAGGTGGCATCTCGGGGCGCGTAGGGCTGTATCCTCTTCAGTCTCCCAGAGCTCCCGGGAGCTGAGCCTTCTATAAACTCATGTGACCGGCGTCACGCTTCTTGCCAAGACTCGGCCGTGATGCCTGTGTGTGTATCACCGCCGTCAAGCTGCCCAGCGCTCCAGGAGGGCGACCCGGCCTGATGGGCTTAGGGGTGACCCCGTCCGCTCCCCGTCATGGCCTGGCCCACGCAGGCCTTTCTGTCCCCCTTTCTGCGTTTCCAGTTTTCTCCCAGTTACACCAACTCCACCCTTGAAGCTCAGCGGCCACTGCTTGCACTCCACAGATTCCCAGGCACTTGATTCCAGCTGTGCCTTCCAGCCCCTTCGATCCATCTGGCCTGTCTACCCCACCTGCCCTTCCGTCCCGACCCCCGCCCACCCAGGACCTCATCACCCACGCTGGACTCTGCCAGGCATCTGCTGCCCAGCTGGGCCCCCCAGTCTCCCCTTGCATGCACAGTAGTGGGTCTCGTTTCTCCACGACTCTGTTGTGACCTCCCTACTCTTCTCCACCTACGTCATCCTCTGACTGCTTTGCAGATGGCACTCAGCTCTTTCTGCATCTCCTATCCTTCACGCTTCCAAGCCCCTGAGCAAACGCTACCCCTTCATCTATTTTTTTCATATGTGTGTGTCTGCTCAGTCGCTAAGTCGTGACCGACTCCTTGCGACCCCGTGGACTGTAGCCCGCCAGGCTCCTCTGTCCATGGGATTTTCTGTCCTCTCTGAATATCTGGCGCACTTAGTAGCTCTCCCAGTCAGGGGTACCTTGCTGTAGTCTGCTTTGGATCCCAACGGAATTTTTCCCCTTATTTTTATATATTTATTTTTTCTCCAGCTGAGCTGGAACACCCATTAGACCCTAGCATCATCTGCAGTGACCAAGGTGAACCTGGGCAGAAAAGTCATATCTTTTTTTTTTGCTTGAACAGTTATTCTAAGAGTGTGATACACTTGGTAGTGATACAAAGCAGATAAGTGCTGTGCTTGGGAATTGGTGAGACAGGTATGGAAGAGTAGGGAGGAGGTCCCCACGGGGAGGAGACGAGAGAGGACAGAAGTCTGACACACAGAGCAAAGTCTGCACACACAAGACTTGTTGAGTGAGCCATAAGGATGGGAAGAGGGGCATGATGGGAAATTCATTTGGTGTCACACAGGAAGCTGTCAGGGGCTTCACAAGCAGTGCTAGTGGTAAACAACCCACCTGCCAATGCAGGTAACGTAAGAGACGCAGGTGGGTTCGATCCCTGGGTTGGGAAGGTCCCCTGGAGGAGGGCATGGCAACCCACTCCAGTATTCTTGCCTGGAGCATCCCATGGACAGAGCAGCTACAGTTCATAGGGTCGTGAAGAGTTGAATACGGCTGAAGCGACTGAGTACAAACACAGGATGCTATAGAACTTGTAGCCCTTGGGTGCAGGGAGATGTCGTAGAGGTCATCTGTGGTCATTCCCACCTAAGCTGCAGTAGCCCCGGAATCAGATGCTGACCACGAGGAGGTTGGAGGAAGCAACGTCAGACAGGGGTCAATTTCCCTTGGCTTCCCTTTCTTCTGGGCCAGTTTCAACACCTATCATGTGCTTGCGTGCATGCATGCTAGATCACTTCAGTCGTGTCCAACTCTTAGGGACCCCATAGACTGCAGCCTGCCAGCCTCCTCTGTCCATGAGATTCTCCAGGCAAGAATCCTGGAGTGGGTTGCCATGCCCTCCTCCAGGGGATCTTCCCCACCTAGAGATGGAACCTGTGTCTCTTATGTCTCCTGCATTGGCAGGCAGGCTCTTTACCACTAGCGCCACCTGGGAAGCCACATATGTGCTAGTGAAAGTGTTGGCTCAGTCTTGTGTTGACTCTCTGTGACCCCATGGACTCTAGCCCACCAGGCTCCTCTGTCTATGCGATTCTCTAGGCAAGACTACTGGAGTGGGTTGCTGTTCCCTTCTCCAGGGGATCTTGGTGACTCAGGGATCAAACCTGGGTCTCTTGAATTGCAGGCAGATTCTTTACCATCTGAGCCGCCAGGGAAGCCCTTATGTCAATGTTTACATCATGCCAGACACAATTAGGGCTTCCCTGATGACTCAGTAGGTAAAGAATCCGCCTGCAATTCAGGTTCGATTCCCGGGTCGGGAAGATCCGCTGGAGAAGAGATAGGCTACCCGCTCCAGTATTCTTGGGCTTCCCCTGTGGCTCAACTGGTAAAGAATCTGCCTGCAATACGGGAGACCCGGGTTTGCTTCATGAGTTGCGAAGATCTCCTGGAGAAGGGAAAGGCTACCCACTCCGGTATTCTGCCCTGCAGAATTCCATGGACTGTATAGTCCACGGGGTTGCAAAGAGTCAGACATGACTGAGTGACGTTCACTTTCACTTTCATACACAATCTAGTGCCTGGCACGCCACAGGCGTTCAATAAACAAACTCCTAAAGTGTGTTTAAGATTATTTGTTTTAAATATAAAATTATTTTCATTTGAAAATGAATTAAATGAATTACTGACACATGCTACCGTGTGGAGGAATCTCTAAAACAGGCTAAGTGAAAGAAGCCACAGAGGAAAGGTCACTTATCTCATGATTTCACTTATACAGGATGTCCAAGACCAGTAAATCATTACAGACAGGAAGCAGATTAATGGTTGCCTGGGGCTGAACAAAGGCGGACTAGAATGAGGACTAAGTGTGAAGGTAGCACAATTCTGTGAATATATTACATGCCACGGAATCGCCTGCATTAAAAGGGCTAATTTTATGTTATAGGAATTTCATGCTGGCAAAAAAAAAGTGCCAGGAAAGTTCCTGAAATGCAAAGAATTTTTTCAAAATAAAATTAATTTAAAATTGGAAAAAGTAATCTCAGTTCTTTTCCCACCAAACTGCAGAAACACAAAAGACTCCTCCACTGGATGTGTGTCTGCAGCTTAGTGAGACCCACTGACTGTGCTACATGCTAAGTCGCTTCAGTCGTGTCTGCCTCTTTGTGACCCCATGGACGGTAGCTCCACCAGGTTCCTCTGTCCAACGGATTCTCCAGGCAAGAATACTGGAGTGGGTTGCTGTGCCCTCCTACGGGGGATCTTCACAACCCAGGGATCGAACCCACATCTCTACGGTCTCCTACATTGGCAGGTGGGTTCTCTATTGCTAGCGCTACCTGGGAGGTCCTGTATTTGTGTGAAAGTCGCTCAGATAGTTTCTGACTCTTTGCGACCCCATCGGCTATACACTCCATGGAATTCTCCAGGCCTGAATACTGGAGTGGGTAGCCTTTCTCTTCTCCAGGGGATCTTCCTGACCCAGGGATTGAACCCAGGTCTCCCGCATTGCAGGCAGATTCTTTACCAGCTGAGCCACAAGGCAAGCCCAAGAATACTGCAGTGGGTAGCCCATCCCTTCTCCAGCGGATCTTCCTGACCCAGGAATCGAACCAGGGTCTCCTGCCTTGCAGGTGCATTCTTTACCAACTGAACTATCAGGGAAGCCCTGCAAATACACAAATTTGCTGTGCGTGGTTCAGATGCCACCCACCATCTGAAAGAACTGATCCACAGCCACCCAGAGTGAAACCTGGATACAAGCTGCTTGAGATTCTTGAGGCAAAGAACCATATTTTCCTTAACATGAATAGAAGCAGTAAATGAGAACTACTCAGCTAACAGGAAAAGGGGCAGCAACGCCAGGTTTCATTTATCTCACACTAAGAGCTGCACCGACCTACTGGTTCGCCCGTTCCCAGAAACACTACCCAGCCACGCTGAGGACGAGCGCCCGCTCAGCAAGACCAAGGCAGAGCGGCACGTTCTGTATTTCTTCCTCTCCTTCCAAGGACGGAATTAGAAAACATTTCAAGAGGGAAATATGAGTAATCTGATATGAGACTCTTAAAATGCTGCATCTTTGTGCCAGAAGCTGGTTGGAAGAGAATCAAGTAACACGCAGCAAAGATGGGCTTCCCAGGTGCCGTGAGTGGTCAAGGACCCACCTGCCAATGCAGGAGACGTGGGAGACGTGGGTTTGATCCCTGGGTGGGGAAGATCCCCTGGAGAAGGGAACGGCAATCCACTCCAGTATTCTTGCCTGGAGAATCCCCATGGACAGAGGAGCCTGGCGGGCTACAGTCCATGGGGTCACAGAGAGTCGGACATGACTGAAGTGACTTAGGACGCACACACAACAAAGACAGGGGTTGGAGGGGAGAGGGGAGAGGAGGGAGTGGGGTGGGGAGTGGAATAGAATATTCCAGAAGTCTGTTGATGTTTAGTCACTGGTTTCACATTTTGTCAAAGTGTCTGTTAACATCAGCCTTGAGTTAGGGTGGATTTTTGTCTTTAACCTCGGGGTAAGAACTTACATACCTTAAATGCAAAAAAATCATGTGTCGTACACCAGTGTACACCTGATGCTGCAAAAGACGGAAGGCGGGAGGAGAAGGGGACGACAGAGGATGAGATGGCTGGATGGCATCACCGACTCCATGGACATGAGTTTGAGCGAGCTCCGGGAGTTGGTGATGGACAGGGATGCCTGGCCTGCTGCATCCATGGGGTCGCAAAGAGTCGGATACGACTGAGCGGCTGAACAACAATAACACCTGAGCAACCCTCAGCTACATCAAGTTGGGGACCACGTCTACAAGGGACCTTCATTCCCCTCTTAGGCATTAACTCCCAGAGAAGTTCCTTAAAGCTCTTCTCCTGAGGGCTCCCCTGGTGGCTCAGGCAGTAAAGAATCCGCCTGCAATACGGGAGACCAGAGTTTGATCCCTGGGTTGGGAAGACCCCCTGGAGGAGGGCATGGCAACCCACTCCAGTATTCTTGTCTGGAGAATTGCCATGGACAGAGGAGCCTGGCCGGCTGCGGTCCATGGGGTCACAAAGAGGCAGACACGACTGAGTGGCTAAGCACATCCTGAATGCTCTTCTGATTTCTCTCACTGGAGATGAATGGTTTTTAAAAAAAAAAATTTACTTATTTATTTATTTGGCTGCGCCAGCTCTTAGTTGAGGCCTGCAAGATCTAGTTACCGGACCATGGACGGAAGCCGGGCCCCATGCATTGGGAGCTCGGAGTCTTAGCCACTGGACCACCAGGGGAACCTCACCAGAGATGATTTTTATCACTGGGGTGTTAATGAGTGCCAAGTCACTCCCGGCCAAGTGCTTATTCTCAGCAGAGCTGGAAGAACAACAGACGTACTGTCACATGGAGTCTTACCGAAGTCACCCCGCTGTCACCCGGATACATCTTTCTCATCAGATCCACTTGAGAATGTAGGATCGATGATCCTGAAATCAGCAGATACAGAAGAAACCTGCAACCCCAAGACAGAAGGTGGAGGAGGTGGGCAGAACCTGTAGGTGTCTTCCCCTCTGCCTTCTTTATCTCCCTTCCCTTTCCTCTGCTCAAACAAACTCCAGATCAATAGGAGGAAATACAAAAAATAATAAATCAAATTTATGTGCAGCCTCCGAGGGTGGCTTTTCCCCTCTCTTTGCAGAACGTGTTCTATTTATGTAAAAACATCAACTCTGAAAAGCATAATGCATTCATTCCCACCAAATATAGTGCATTAGGGTTTATTAGCGTTTGGGAACTTCAAGTAATGGAAAAACTGAGCCACATAAAAAGTGACACATGATAAGTAGCTCTGAATTTAGCACCATTTTATTAAGAAGCCAGCACAGCCCAGTTGACAAATGGGCCAGACATGCTGACCTGCCTCACCTCCCCTTAAAAGCTCAGATGAAAAACAAAAAGTTCTCTAAGCGGATGAAAATAGCTACAAAAATAAACGCGATATCCTGCTACAGGTTCACTGGGTTCAAACAGGGCTTTGGAAGATATTAAATGTTTTAAACAGAAAGGAGGTTAAAAATAGAGAGCAAATGTAAATAACCAGAGGTTTTTTTTTTTTCTCCCAAGATATTTTGGAGCCGAGAGTTGCAGGTGGAGGGAAGATGACTGAGATTTGAAACTAATCTGTCCCTTGATTGCATTTCATCCCAGTCTTAATGGTGAGCTCTTATAAAACACCTGCCTCACGTTCTTGGGGTGAAAAAGGTCCATCTACATATTTTTCACATGTGCATGGTCAAAATTGGGGCGACTTCAGGAAAACTCAGGAAAAGAGCAAAATGTCCCTCTTGCTGGCTTTCCATAACTATTTCTTCCATCAGTCCTCCCCCCGCCGCCCCAACCAAAGGTGTGCTGGACAACTCCAGGCAGCCCCACTGGTGCTTGTGGATTGGTGATCTCCCATGCCCTGGACTGTTGGCAGGACTCATGACTTAGCTCTCACTCATGCTACAGCTCTCCCCTGTAGCAAAGGGGAGGATGGTAATGCCCATGGTCAAGTTGGAGCTAGATGCCCGAGAGGCCTCCTGGCCGGCTTGAGGAGGTAAGGTGCTATGTCAGGAGTGGAGAGGAACCGGAAAGGATCCGGGGTCCTATATCCTGCAAGGACAAAAAAAAAATTGCATCCTACCATTGCAAGCAAATGAGTTCCTCCAAAAACCTGAGGGAAACTTGGGAGCTGACCGTGCCTCAGTTGAACCTCCAGATGAGAACTCAGTCCAGCTGTCCCCTGGATTGCAGGCCTGTGAGCCACCCCCCCACCCCTCCCCCCTCCACCCCAGGGTCCTATATCCTGCAAGGACAAGAAAAAAAATTGCATCCTACAGTTGCAAGGAAATGAGTTCTTCCAACAACCCGAGGGAAGCTCGGGAGCTGACTGTGCCTCGGTTGAACTTCCAGATGAGAATTCAGCCCAGCTGTCCCATGGATTGCAGGCCTGTGAGCCATCCCCCACCCCCCCACCAGGAAGCAGAGCAGAGGAGCTGGCTAAGTTGTGCCTGGACTCCTGACCCCTAGAAATGTGACCTTAAAAAAAGGTGTGTGTGTGTGTGTGTGTGTGTGTGTGTCCCTGCCTGCTGCACTGCAAGACTTGCAGGAGGATCTTACTTCCCCAACCAGGGATCGAACCCACACCCTCCGCTGTGAAAGCATGGAGTTCTAACCACTGCAGCTCCAGGGAATTCCCCAAATGGGTGCTGTGTAAAGCCACCTAACTTGCGGCAGTGTGTGACGGAGCAACAGATGACTGACGCGCGAGGACTTATGCTTTATTCTGTTTCCACAGGACATACTGTCACTGGACCCGGACCAATTCCGTGTTCATCACTGGGCACCCGCTGCCTCTTCGCCTTTCATTATCTTCCTCATTCTAAAAATAGTGTGATGCACACACCAAAGGGCAAATATCACACGATTCTACTTAGAGGGGGAGGGTGCCCAGGATGGGCAAATTCATGGAAACAGAAAGACTAGTCATCGCCAGGGGCTAGGGGGAGGGGACAAAGGGTGGGGGCGTTATTTAAAGGAAATGGTTTCTGTTGGGGGTGATGAAAAAGTTCAGGATGTGGACAGCAGGCATGTGTGCGTGCCTGCGTGCTCAATGGGCGTCCAACTCCTTGTGACCCTATGGACTTTGGCTAACCAGTCTCCTCTGTCCATGGGATTCTCCAGGCAAGAATACTGGGGTGGGTTGTCACTTCCTTCTCCAAGGGGATCTTTCCCACTCAGGGGTGGAACCTGCCTCTCCTGTATTGCAGGCAGATTCTTGACCACTGAGTCGTCACCTGGGAAACCCCCAGATAGTAGTGTTAGATGCATGGCATGTATGCATCTTACATGCATCTAACATGCATGTACTTAATGTCACTGAACTGAATGCTTAAAAAGGATTCAAGTGGTAGATTTTGTTAGGTATCCTTTAGCACCACAGAAACATCCAAACAAACCATGATCAGGTTTTACAGCGTTACTTCTCCACTGTATTAGGAGAGTCCTGAAAACGGAAATGTTTTAAGGCCCCAAAGGACTCTGTCATTAGTGTAGAACAGGGAGGAAGTGGAAGCAAGGTGGCGGTGGGTGGAAGGGGTGCAGGGGGAGGGAATCACCTTTCCCTCAGTTGTCATGGAGCTAAGCCACCATGTGGCCACTCCCCAAAAGGGCAGGAATGAGAGGGCCAGGAGGCAGGAAGGGGGAACTCCCAGGCTTTGTCTGGGGGCTTTGCTTAAGGAACTCTCCCCTCCCACCTTATAACAGTGCTGAGACATTCAGTGTCACAGAGGTGGCTGGTGGCGATGGCCTGAAGGGGGGTGGGGATGGTCTGAAAGGATGCAGAGATGCCTGAAAGGATGCAGAGATGAGATGCCTGAAAGGATGCAGAGATGAGATGCCTGAAAGGATGCAGAGATGAGATGTCTGAAAGGATGCAGAGATGCCTGAAAGGATGCAGAGGCCAGATGTGGAATGGGTGGGGCAGCTAGCAGCCTCTGGGGAGGGGTCCTGGGTGACAAGGGGATTGAAGGTGGCCCTGGAAGCCAATTCTAAGACCAATCAGAGGCAGCATGGAGTTTGGGAGTCAAGAGGAAGGGCCAGGTGGCTTTCACAGGCCAGCAGAGCAACGCTGACAAAGAAGACTCTTGGCCATGGTCTACTCTGCTCCTTAGAGGGTGTAGGTTGTCCCCAGAACAAAAAGAAGAGCTCGTCAAATTGGCTCCGGGACAAACACAGTATGTGATTAAGCCGCACCACGGAAGGCAGGGACCTTCTGTCTGACGCCCTCGAAGTTCTCCTGGTGGCACTTCAGTTTGTCTGCATCTGAGGGGCTTTGGTGACAAAATATTTGGGTGCAGGAAACAGTCGGTGGTAAAAATTCCCGTCTGCCGAGACAGAAGATGCAGGAAGACTCAGGTTCAGGCCTCAGGTCAGGAAGATGCCCTGGAGGAGGGCATGGCAACCCACTCCAGTGTTCTTGCCTGGAGGATCTGAGGGACGGAGGAGCCTGGTGGGCTGCAGTCCATGGGGTCACAAAGAGTCAGACACGACTGAGCAACTGAGCATGCACGCATGAACTTTAAATGTCAGAGTCTAAGCTTCTGAAAGTATTTGGTCTGTGGTTACAAGCACTGATTTTGGACTGAGACAGCGAGGCTTTGACTGTCCAGGTGCTGGCTGTGGGGTATGGTGCATATGTCATTTTCGGGGCTCTGCTCCAGGCTCTGCCTCTGAAATGTTGGATCAAGGCTGAGTCTTGCCCTGAGGTTGATTTGAGAGGAACATTTCTGCGTTTAGCACTACGATTAGCACACCATCACCGCTCACCACACCGGAACTATGATTCCCGTGAAATATGCGTGTCACACAATAAGAATGTGAGCAGACACAGTATTAATTATATAACTTGAAGGACTTCACTGCAAAATCCTAAATAAAACAACTACCAAAAAAAAAAAAAATCTGGGGAATGAGACCTGGGTATTATTAAGAGAGTGACTGCCTGAAAAAAAACACAAAACATTAGGCTAGAAGAGTGATTCTCAAACGAAAAGTGCAGCACAACCTCTGGGAAGACTTATCAAACCTAGATGGCTGGGCCCCCGGCCCGGGGTTTTTGATTCAGCAGGTCTGGGGGAAAGCCAAGAATTTGCATTTCGGACGAGTTCCGAGCAGAGGCTGAGGCTGGTCTGAGAAGCACAATTTGAGAAACTCTATGCTGCAGGAATGTGCCACTGGGATGTTAATGGAAAAGACCTTATGCTGGGAAAAACTGGGAGGAGAAGGGGGCGACAGAGGATGAGATGGTTGGACGGCATCACCGACTCCATGGATGTGAGTTTGAGCAAGCTTCGGGAGATGGTGAAGGACAGGGAAGCCTGGTGTGCTGCAGTCCTGTGCTACATTGCACACGACTCAGCACCTGAACAACAACATGCATGTAATCAGCATATGCAGGACTGCAAATGGAAACAGTGACAGACTTTATTTTCTTGTGCTCCAAAATCACTGTGGACAGTGACTGCAGCCATGAAATTAAAGACGCTTGTTCTTTGGAAGGAAAGGTATGACAAAGCTAGATGGCATATCAAAAAGCAGAGACATTTGCCAAGAAAGGTCCGAATAGTCAAAGCGACAGTTTTTCCAGTCGTCATGTACAGATGTGAGGGTTAGACCATAAAGAAGGCTGAGCGCCAAAGAATTGATGCTTTTGAACTGTGGTGTTGGAAAAGACTCTTGAGAGTCCCTTGGACTGCAAGGAGATCCATCCAGCCAACCGTAGAGGAAATCAGTCCTGAAAAATTATTGGAACGACCGATATTGAAGCTGAAGCTCAAATACTTTGGCCACTTGATGTGACAACATGCATGTGCCCAGCATGTGGGGGACCACAAGTGCACGTTTGGTTAGGAGCTCAGGAAAATCTGAGACTGTGAAGGCAGATTCCTGCCTGGAGAAATGAGATGTTAAGGGAAGCATGGAAGCCAACCCCACACTAGCAAAAAGAGAGTGCTTTAACAGGGGCAGAGAGGGCCGGGGAGTCCTGGGCAGGGATCCTGCCTCGAGGGACCTGCCACCAGCCTGGGGTGGAGGGAGATCCAGGTAAGTCAAGAGCATAGACAGGGTTCTGTGACTGTTAGAAGGAAACAGGCCTCCATTTACCCTTGAAGGAGACTCTAGCAGGCCAGCAGCAAGGCCGCTGGTTTCTCCAGGACCACCCCTTTCCTCCCTGAGGTCAGGCGAACGAACAACAGGGCACGCGACTTCATTTTCTCCTCGCCCCCGCCTCCATCCCGGCCGTTAAAAAGAAAGTACCAGGGTTTCCCTGCTGACTCAGTAGTAGAGAATCCTCTGGAGGTAGGAGACGCTGGTTCAATCCCTGAACCAGGAAGATCTCGCAGGCTGTGGGGCCGCTGATCCCCGAGTGCTGTAAGGACTGAGCCCGTAGTCTAGGGCCCCGGCTTCACGGCAAGACAGGCAACGCCATGGCAAGGCTTCATGGCAAGACCGGCAAAGCCATGGCAAGGCTTCACCATCACCCTAATTCCAAAACCAGACAAAGATGCCACAAAAAAAGAAAAATACAGGCCAATATCTCTGATGAACATAGATGCAAAAATCCTTAACAAAATTCTAGCAAACAGAATCCAACAACATATTAAAAAAATCATACACCATGACCAAGTGGGCTTTATGCCAGGAATGCAAGGATTCTTTAATATCCGCAAATCAATCAATGTAATACACCACATTAACAAATTGAAAGATAAAACCCATATGATTATCTCAATAGATGCAGAAAAAGCCTTTGACAAAATTCAACATCCATTTATGATTAAAACTCTCCAGAAAGCAGGAATAGAAGGAACATACCTCAACATAATAGAAGCTATATATGACAAACCCACAGCAAGCATCACCCTCAGTGGTGAACAGTTGAAAGCATTTCCCCTGAAATCAGGAACAAGACAAGGGTGCCCACTCTCACCACTACTATTCAACATAGTTTTGGAAGTGTTGGCCACAGCAATCAGGGCAGAAAAATAAGTAAAAGGAATCCAGATAGGAAAAGAAGAAGTGAAACTCTCTCTGTTTTCAGATGACATGATCCTCTACATAGAAAACCCTAAAGACTCTACCAGAAAATTACTAGAGCTAATCAACGAATACAGTAAAGTTGCAGGATATAAAATTAACACACAGAAATCTCTTGCATTCCCATACACTAACAATGAGAAAACAGAAAGAGAAATTAAGGAAACAATACCATTCACCATTGCAACAAAAAGAATAAAATACTTAGGAGTATATCTACCTAAAGAAACAAAAGACCTATACATAGAAAACTATAAAACACTGATGAAAGAAATAAAAGAGGACACAAACAGATGGAGAAATATACCGTGTTCATGGATTGGAAGAATCAATATTGTCAAAATGGCTA
This sequence comes from Rangifer tarandus platyrhynchus, assembly GCA_949782905.1. Classification (NCBI taxonomy): domain Eukaryota; kingdom Metazoa; phylum Chordata; class Mammalia; order Artiodactyla; family Cervidae; genus Rangifer; species Rangifer tarandus. The sequence goes on along the minus strand of OX460343.1, from coordinate 6,981,237 downwards.
TACTACCCAAAGCAATCTATAGATTCAATGCAATCCCTATCAAACTACCAACGGTATTTCTCACAGGACTAGACAAATAATTTCACAATTTGTATGGAAATACAAAAAACCTCGAATAGCCAAAGTAACCTTGAGAAAGAAGAATGGAACTGGAGGAATCAACCTGCCTGACTTCAGACTATACTACAAAGCCACAGTCATCAAGACAGTATGGTACTGGCACAAAGACAGAAATATAGATCAATGGAACAGAATAGAAAGCCCAGAGATAAATCCACGAACCTATGGTCACCTTATCTTCGAAAAAGGAGGCAAGGATATACAATGGAAAAAAGACAACCTCTTTAACAAGTGGTGCTGGGAAAACTGGTCAACCACCTGTAAAATAACGAAACTAGAACACTTTCTAATACCATACACAAAAATAAACTCAAGATGGATTAAAGATCTAAATGTAAGACCAGAAACTATAAAACTCCTAGAGGAGAACATAGGCAAAACACTCTCCGACATAAATCACAGCAGGATCCTCTATGATCCACATCCCAGAATTTTAGAAACAAAAGCAAAAATAAACAAATGGGACCTAATGAAACTTAAAAGCTTTTGCACAACAAAGGAAGCTATAAGCAAGGCGAAAAGACAGCCCTCACATTGGGAGAAAATAATAGCAAATGAAGCAACAGACAAAGGATTAACCTCAAAAATATACAAGCAACTCCTCCAGCTCAACTCCAGAAAAATAAATGACCCAATCAAAAAATGAGCCAAAGAACTAAACAGACATTTCTCCAAGGAAGACATACAGATGGCAAAAAAACACATGAAAAGATACTCAACATCACTCATTATCAGAGAAATGCAAATCAAAACCACAATGAGGTACCATTACACACCAGTCAGGATGGCTGCTATCCAAAAGTCTACAAGCAATACATGCTGGAGAGGGTGTGGAGAAAAGGGAACCCTCTTACACTGTTGGTGGGAATGCAAATTAGTACAGCCACTATGAAAAACAGTGTGGAGATTTCTTAAAAAGCTGGAAATAGAACTGCCATATGACTCAGCAATCCCACTTCTGGGCATACACACCGAGGAAACCAGATCTGAAAGAGACACGTCCACCCCAATGTTCATCGCAGCACTGTTTATAATAGCCTGGACATGGAAGCAACCTAGATGCCCATCAGCAGACGAATGGATGAGGAAGCTGTGGTACATATACACCATGGAATATTACTCAGCCATTAAAAAGAATTCATTTGAATCAGTTCTAATGAGATGGATGAAACTGGAGCCCATTATACAGAGCGAAGTAAGCCAGAAAGATAAAGACCATTACAGTATACTAACACATATATATGGAATTTAGAAAGATGGTAACGATAACCCTGTATGCAAAACAGAAAAAGAGACTCAGATATATAGAACAGACTTGTGGACTCTGTGGGAGAAGGCGAGGGTGGGATGTTTCAAGAGAACAGCATCGAAACATGTATATTATCTAGGGTGAAACAGATCACCAGCCCAGGTTGGATGCATAAGACAAGTGCTCAGGCCTGGTGCACTGGGAAGACCCAGAGGTATCGGGTGGAGTGGGAGGGGGGAGGGGGGACCGGGATGGGGAATACATGTAAATCCATGGCTAATTCATTTCAATGTATGACAAAAACCACTGCAATGTTGTAAAGTAATTAGCCTCCAACTAATAAAAATAAATGGAAAAAAAATATATATTTATAAATATATATTTATTTATATAAATAAATATATATTTATTATATTATTTGTTATGTTTATATACTATAATAAATTATATTTTATATAATATATATTTTTATAAATAAATATGTTTATAAATACATACTTATATAAATATACAGATAGATTTATAAATATATATAAACATACAACATTCATTTATATAAATATATAAATATAACATATTCATTTATATAAATATATAAATATAACATATTCATTTATATAAATATAAAAATATTTATAAATATATAACATGTCCATATCTATAAATATGTAACATATCCATTTTTATAAATATATAATAAATATATAGCACATTCATTTCTATAAATATATATACAATAAATATATTATATTCATTTATATAAATATGTAAATATACTTATAAATTATAAATATATTTTTATAAATATATAAGTATACTTATAAATATTAAAATATATACTATATATTTTATATAAATAATAATATATAATAATGTATAATAATAAATAACATAATAATATAAAGTATATATTATGAAATATATAAATACATAGCATATTTTGAATAATAAATATTATATTTTAAATACATAATAATGAATAATATATATTAAATATAATAAATATACAAGTGCATTATTTATAAATAAATAAATAAAACTTTAACTGATTTTAAGCAAAGAGAGATGGAGCACACGTGGTCCCTGGCTGAGGCTGTAGATATTCCCCAGTGGACCGGTTTCCTACCGCTGTGTCACAGGTTGCCCCTGACATAGAGACCCACCGTTGTCCTCTCCTGTCTCCTGGGTCAGGCGTGTGCACACAGCAGAGCTGAGTCCTCTGCTCAGGCTCCCGTCGAGGTGTTGACAGCCACTGTGTTTTTCACCAGAAGCTGAGGGTTCTTCTCTCCAGGTTCCCTGGTGTCTGTCTCGTTCATTCCCTCATGGGGGTAGAACACAGGCCCTCAGTCCCTGGGGAAAACTCCTGTCCACAGGAGGCTCATAAGATGCTGTGTGTTTTGGGTCTGAGATGAGAAGGAGAGTGTCTACTTTCATAAAGCTCACCTGATTAAGCCAGGCCCACCCAGGCTAGCCTGCCTTTTGATTGACACCACTGCTTAGGCCAGGCCCACCCAGGCTAGCCTGTCTTTTGATCAACACCACAGATTATACCAGGCCCACCCAGGCTAGTCTGCCTTTCAATTGACACCATGCATTAGGATGGCCCACCCAGGCTAGTCTGCCTTTTGATAATCACCATAGATTAGGCAGGCCCACCAGGCTAGCCTGCTTTTTGATTGACAGCACAGATTAGGCCAGGCCCACCCAGGCTAGCTTACCTTTTGATCAACACTACGGATGGGCTAGGCTCAGCCAGGATAGCCTGCCTTTGATTGACACAACGGGTTAGACCAGGACCACTCAGGCTAGCTTGCCTTTTGATGGACACCACTGATTAGGCCAGGCCCACCCAGGATAGCCTAGCTCTTGATTGACACCATGGATTAGGCCAGGAACCTGAAGGCTACTCTAGCTTTTGATTTACACCACTGATTAGGCTAGGCCCACCTAGGATAGCCTACCTGTTCATTGACACCATGGATTAGGCCAGGCCCAAACAGGATTAACTAGCTATTGATCAACACCACTGATTAGCCCAGGCCCACCCAGGATAGCTACCTCTTGATTGAAACCACTGATTAGGCCAGGCCCACAAAGGCTTGCCTGCCATTTCATTGACAACACTGGTTAGGCTATGCCCACCCAGGATAACCTACCTCTTAATGGACATCATGGATTAGGCAACACCCACCCAGGATAGCCTACCTCTTGATTGACAGCATGGATTAGGCCAGGCCCACCCAGGCTAGCCTGCCTTTTAACTGACACCATGGATTAGGCCAGGCCCACCTAGGCTAGCCTGCTGTTTGATGGAGACACCATTAAACCAGGCCCACTAAGGCTAGCCTGCTTTTTGATTGACACTACATATTAAGACAGGCCTACTCAGGCTAGCCTATGCTTTGATTGACACCATTGATTAGGCCAGACACACTCAGGCTAGATTAGCTTTTGATTGACACCACAGATTAGGCAAAGTCCACCCAGCCTTGTCTGCCTATTGATCCAAAGCACTAGGCCAGTCCCACCCAGGCTAGCCTGCCTTTTGATCACACCACTGATTAGGCCACACCCACCCAGGATACCCTACCTCTTGATTGACACCATGCATTACTTAACGCCCACCCAGGATAGCCTACTTCTTGATTGACAGTTTGGATTAGGCCAGGCCCACCCAGGCTAGCTTGCATTTTGATTGACATCACTGATTAGGGCATGCCCACTCATTCTAGCCTGCCTTTTTATTGGCACCACTGATTAGGCCAGGCCCACCAGGCTAGCCTACAGTTTGAAGGACACCTGGGAATAGGCTAGGCCCACACAGGCTAGCCTGCTTTTTGATGGACAGCACGGATCAGGCCAGGCCTACCCAGGCTTCACCAGCTTTTGTTCAACACCACTGATTAGGCAATGCCCACCCAGCATAGCCTAGCTCTTGATTGACAGCATGGATTAGGCCAGGCCCACTCAGGCTATCCTGCCTTCTGATTGACACCAAGGATTAGGCCCGGCCCACCAGGCTAGCCTACCATTTGATGGACACCTCGGATTAGGCCAGGCCCACACAGGCTAGCCTGCTTTTTCATTGACAGCATGGATTAGGACAGGTCCAACCAGGCTAAGCTTACCTTTTGATGACACCACAGATTAGGCCAGAACCACTCAGACTAGCCTGCCTTTTCATTGACACCATGGATTAGGCCAGGCCTACCCAGGGTACACTAGCATTTAATCCACACCACTGATTAAGCCAGGCCCACTCAGGCTAGACTGTCTTTGATTGACACCATGGATTAGACCAGGTCCACTCAAACTAGCCTGCCTTTTAATTGACACCACTGATTAGTCCAGGCCCACCCAGGCAAGACTGACCTTTGATTGACACCACTAAATAGGCCAGGCCCACCCAGACTACCCTGCCTTTGATTGACACCATGTATTAGACCAGGCCCACTGAAGCTAGCCTGCCTTTTGATCAACATCACTGATTAGTCACGCCCACCATGCATAGCCTGCCTCTTCATTGACAGCATGGATTAGGCCAGGCAAAACCAGGCTTCCCTAGCTTGTGTTCCGAACCACGGATTAGGCCAGGCCCACCCAGGACAGCCTGGATTTTGATTGACACTACTGATTAGGGCATGCCCACTCATTCTGGCCTGCCTTTTTATTAACACCATGCATTAGGCCAGGCTGACCCAGGCTAGTCTGCCTTTTGACCAACACCACTGATTAGGCCAGACCCACCAGACTAGGCTACCATTTGATGGACACCTCGAATTAGGCAAGGACCACAGAAGCTAGCCTGCTTTTTGACTGACAGCAGGGATTAGGCCAGGCCCACCCAGGCAAGACTGACCTTTGATCAACACCACTGATTAGGCCACGCCCACCATGCATAGCCTAATTAGGCCAGGCCAAACCTGTCTTCCCTAGCTTTTGTTTGACATTACTGATTAGGCCAGGCCCACCCAGTCTATTCTGCCTTCTGATTGAGACCAAGGATTAGGTCAGGCCGACCTAGGATAGCCTGCATTTTTATTGACACCACTGATTAGGGCATGCCCACTCATTCTAGCCTGCCTTTTTATTGATACCACTGATCAGGCCAGGTCCACCAGGCTAGCCTACTGTTTGGTGGACACCTTAGATTAGGCCAGGCCCACACAGGGTAGCCTGCTTTTTGACTGACAGCACTGATTAGGACAGGCCGAAACAGGCTGGCCTACATTTTGATCGATACCACGGATTAGGCTAGGCCCACCCAAGATAGCCTGCCTTTTCATCGATAACATGGATTCAGCCAGGCCTACTCAGGCTACACTAGGATTTGATCAACACCACTGATTAGCCCAGGCCCACTTAGGATTGACAGCATGGGTTAGGCCAGGCCAAACCAGGCTTCCCTAGCTTTTGTTTGGCAACACTAATTAGGCCAGGCCCATCCAGGCTATCCTGCCTTCTGATTGACACCAAGGATTAGGCCAGGCCCACCCAGAATAGCCTGCATTTTGATTGACACCACTGATTAGGGCATGCCCACTCATTCTAGCCTGCCTTTTTATTGACACCACGGATTAGACCAGGCCCACCCAGCCTAGTCTACCTTTTGACTGACAAAATTGATTAGGACAGGCCCATCAGGCTAGCCTGTTTTTTGATAGATAGCACAGATTAGGCCAGGCCCACCAGGGCTTTACCAGCTTTTGTTCAACACCACGGATTAGGCAATGCCCACCCAGCATAACCTACCTCTTGACTGACAGCATGGATTAGACAGGCCTACCCAGGACAGCCTGCCTTTTTATTGACACCACTGATTAGGCCATGCCCACCAGACTAGGCTACCGTTTGATGGACACCTCGGATTAGGTCAGGACCAACCAGGAGAGCCTACCTCTTGATTGACAGCATGCATTAGGCCAGGCCCACCCAGGCAAGACTGATCTTTGATTGACACCACTGATTAGGCCATGCCCACCCAGGAGAGCCTACCTCTTGATTGACACCATGGATTAGGCCAGGCCTAGCAAGGCCTCACCACTTTTTGTTCAACACCACGGCTTAGGCAACACCCACACATGATAGCCTACCTCTTGAATGACAGCATGGATTAGGACAGGCCTAGCAAGGCATACCTAGCTTTTGTTAGGCACCACTGATTAGGCCACGCCCACCCAGGAGAGCTTACCTATTGATTGATACCATGGATTAGGCCAGGTCACACCAGTCTTAACTAGCTTTTGATGGCACCACTGATTAGGCTATGCTCACCCAGGATATGCTACTTCTTGATTGAAATGGATTAGGTCAGGCCCACCGAGACTACCCTGCCTTTGATTGACAGTATGGATTAGACTAGGCCCCCTCAAGCTAGCCTGCCTTTTAGCAACACCACTGATTAGGCCACACCCACACAGGATAAGTACCTCTTGGTGGACACCTTGGATTAGGCCAGGCCAAACCAGGCTTCCCCAGCTTTTGTTCAGCACCACTGATTAGGCCAGGCCCACCCAGGCTATCCTGCCTTCTGATTGACACCAAATTAGGCCAGGCCCACCCAAGATAGCCTGCATTTTGATTGACACCACTGATTAAGGCATGCCCACTCATTCTAGCTGGCCTTTTAATTGACACCACTGATTAGGCCAGGCCCACCGAGGCTAGTTTCCTTTATGACCAACTCCACTGATTAGGCAAGGCCTTCCAGGCTAGCCTACCATTTGATGGACACCTCGAATTAGGCCAGGCCCACACAGGCTATCCTGCTTTTTGATTGACAGCAGGGATTAGGCCAGGCCCACACAGGCAAGACTGACCTTTGATCCACACCACTGATTAGGGCACGCCCACCCAGGGTACCTACCTCTTGATTGACAGCATGGATTAGGCCAGGCCCACCCAGGCTACTCTAGCTTTTGATCCATACCACTGATTAGGCCAGCCCCACCCAGGCTAGCATACCTTTGATTGACACCATGGATTAAACCAGGCCCACTCAATGTAGCCTGCCTTTTGATGGACACCACTGATTAGGCCACGCCCATCCAGGATAGCCTACCTCTTGATTGACACCATGGATTTAGCCAGGTCCAACCAGGCTTCACTAGCTTTTGATGGAATCCACTCTTCAGGCAAGGCCCACCCAGGCTGGTCTGAATTTTTGATCAAAGCACTCATTAGGCCAGGGCCACCAAAGTAACCTACCTCTTGCTTGACACCATGGATTAGGCCAGGGCCACTGAAGCTAGCCTGCCTTTTGATTGACACCACGTATTAGGCCAGGCCTACCCAGGCTAGCTCTTCATTTGATTGAGACCACAGATTTGGACAGCCTACACAGACTAGCTTGCTTTTTGATTACCACCACTGATTAGGCCAGGTCCACCCAGGTTAGACTGCCTTTTGATCGACACCGCATATTAGGCCAGGCCCACCTAGACTAGCCTGCTGTTTGATGGAGACCACGATTAGACCAGGCCCACTAATGCTAGCATGCCTTTAGATCGACCACACTGATTAGGCCAGGTACACCAAGGCTAGCCTGCTTTCTGGTTTACACCACTGATTAGGACAGGCCCACCCAGGCTAGACTAGCTTTTGATCAAAACCACTGATTAGGCAAAGCCCAGCCAGGCTGGTCTGCCATTTGATCTAAAGCACATCAAAAGGCAGGCTAGCTGGGGTGGGCCTGGCCTAATCCGTGGTATTAATCAAAATCACACAATCTTGGTAGGCCTGGCCTAATTACACCACAGGGTGCAGTGTGCAAGGACCAGCCTCCACACAGGCTGCATGACAGGGCAGGTCTGGGAATGGGTGTGAGACCCACAGGAGCCGTCAGGAAACACGATGCCCAAACGTGGTGGAAGGAACCTAGAGAACTTATTTTCACGAGGAGCTATGGACCAGAAACTTCAATGCAGCAACGCAGGCTGAACGAGGAGGGGAATGGAGCGTGGAGAGGAGTGTTCCCAGGACAGCGTGGGGCTGACCTGTGGCCCCTTTTCAGCAGACTCGGACACAGAAGGACGGCCCTTCCAAAGAAGGGCTTTGGAAGTGAGGCTTTGCAGTACACCCAGGGCAATGACCGAGAGAAAGGATAGGACCCTGGTGCCCTTGGTGACCCCAAGAAGCTTATCCTTGAGAAGCTGGCTTTTCTCAACCCCCTGTGTGTTCCTTAATGTCAGGAATCAAGACTTACAACACTCTGGAGATTCCCGTAAGGGGCACTCTCATTGGTAAATGTGTCCCGCGATGCGTGTGCCTCACTCCCGTCACCAAGAGATGCAAAGAAGACAGGAAATACAATGGCAGGGATAATCCAGGCCTTTGCCAGTCATGTACTGGTCACCTTGCTGTATTCTCTGCAATGTGTACACTGGATCGAAACCACAAAAACAAAATAAAAAATAAAAATGGATTTTCTCATTTTTCTTGGTGGCAGTCTGACCTCAATCTTTACTTGCTCTGTAAGATGAAACCTTGCTAAGGAATTAGACTTTCTGATATTTTCAACTAGAATCATACACAGGGCACTTTCTTGGTGGTCTAGTGGGTAAGACTTCCACTGCAGGGGGCAACGGTTCATTTCCTGATTTGGGAACTAAGATCCGGCATGCTGTATGGTGCAACAAAAAAATTTTATTTTATTTTTTCATTTTTAAAATAAAATTTAAAAAAAAAAGAGAGATTTCTCCACAGGAGAGGTCCAGGGTCTTAAACAGGAGGACCTAGTCAGCAGTCAAGGTAGCAGAGGCTTTGCTAGGGAAGCAAGACTAGGCTAGAGGGTGACCCAACCAGAGTGGACAGAGGGCATTCTAAGGTGGGGAAGATGGGTGTGAACCGTTCCTCAGAGGAGATGGAGAAAGGTCCCCTGCCCCAGGGGAGAAAAGGACTCATGAGGCCACGCTGTCATGACACACCTGCCTGTCCCCTCCGAGAGGTGATGGGGAAAGGAAGCTCTTTGCTTAGAATCCAAAAATTATCCTGAGCTAGTGGCACATTGTAGCTTTGAAAATGCATGTGGCCTGGATCCTGCCTCCAGTGAAGTCAATTTCACTCATTGTTGTGTGGCATAGCCTGGCTTATGGGACTTTTAAAAGCTTTTCTAGTATTTTCAATATGCAGCCCAGCTTGAGACTTGCTGATTTAAAGCAGTGGTTCCCCAACTTTGACATGCACCAGAGATTTGTTAAAGCACAGATTTCTTGATCAAAGGCAGGCTAGCCTTTATGGGCCTGGGCTAATCCATAGTGTCTGTCAAAAGGCAGGCTAACCTGAGTGGGCCTGGCCTAATCCATGGTGTCAATCAAAAGGCAGGCTAGCCTGAGTGGGTCTGAACTAATCCAGGGTCTCCATCAAGTGGCAGGCTAGAATGGGGTGGCCTGGCCTAATCCTTGGTATTATTCAAAGGCAGGGTAGCCTTGGTGGGCCAGACCTAATCCGTGGGTCAATCAAAAGGCAGATGGGCCTGGGTGTGCGTGGTCTAATCTGTGATGTAAATCAAAATGTAGACTCACCTGGGTGGGCCTAGCATAATTAGTATTTCAGTCAAAAGGCAAACAAGCCTATGTGGGCTTGGCCTTATCCATGGTGCCAATTGAAACAGAGGCTAGCCTTGGAGGGCCTGGCCGAATCAGGGATATTTATCAAAAGTCAGGCTAGCCTGAGTTGACCTGAACTAATCCATGGTTTCCATCAAGTGGCAGGCTAGTGTGGGTAGGCCTGGCTGAATCCATGGTGTCAATTGAAATGCAGGCTAACCTTGGTGAGCCTGGCCTAATCAGTGGTGTCGATAAAAAATCAGGCTAGTCTGTGAGGGCCTGACCTAATCCATGGTTTCCATCAAGTGGCAGGCTAACCTGGGTAGGCCTGGACAAATGCATAGTGTCAATCATAAGGCAGCCTAGCCTGGGTGGGCCTGACGTAATCCATGATGTCAATTGAGATGTAGGCTACTGTGGGTGGGCCTAAGGGTTGGGTCGATCAATAGCCATGCTAGCCTGAGTGGGCCTGGTCTAATTGTGATCCCCATCAACAGGAGGTAGCATAGGTGAGCCTGGCCTAATCAGTGGTGTTGATCAAAAGGCAGGCCAGCCTTGGTGGGCGTGGCCTAATCAGTGGGGTCCATTGAAAGGCAGAATAACGGGGGTGGGACCGGCCTAATCCTTGGTCTCCATGAAATGGGAGGGTAGCATGGGTGGGCCTGACCTAATCCGGGGCTTCCATCAAGTGGGAGGATAGTGAGGGTAGACCTGGCCTAATCCGTGCTGTCAATCAAAAGACAGACTAACCTGGTGTGCATGGCATAATCTCTGTCAATATGAATGTTGACTGGCCTGGGTGGGCATAGCATAATCAGTGTTTCAGTCAAAAGGCAAACAAGCTTAAGTGGGACTGGACTTATCCTTGGTGTCAATTGAAACAGGCTACCTGTTACAGCCTACCTGAAAGGTAGGCTACCCTGGGTGGGTCTGGCCTAATCCATGGTCTCCATCAAACAGGAGGCTAGCCTGGGTGGGCCTGGCATACTCCATGGTGTCAATAAAAAGTCAGCCTAGCCTGAATGTGCCTGGCCTAATTCGTGGTCTCCATCAAAAGGGAAGCTAGTCTGGGTGGGCCTGGCCTAATCAGTGGTCTCCATCACACTGGAGTCTATCCTGGATGGGCCTGGCATAATACATGGTGTCAATAAAAAAGCAGGCTACCCTGGGTGGGCCTGGCCTAATAAATGGTGACAATCAAAAGGTAGGCTAGCCTGGGTGTGTGTGACCTAATCCATGATGTCAATTTAAAGGCAAACTAGCCTGGGGGAGCCTGGCATAATCCATGGTCCAATCAAAAGACAGGCTAGCCCTGGGGGTGGTGGGGCTGGCCTAATCACTGGTGTAGATTAAAAGTCAGTCTAGCCTGGATAGGCCTGGCCTAATCCGTTGTGTCAATCAAAATGCAGGCTTGCCTGGGTGTGCCTGGCCTAATCAGTGGTTTTGATCAAAAGGCAGGCTGGGCTAGGTGGGCCTGGCCTAAACTATGGTGTCAATCAAAATGCAGACTAGCCTTGGTGGCCCTGGCCTAATCCGTGGTGTCAATCAAAAGGCAGGCTAGCCAGGATGGACCTGACCTAATCAGTGGTGTCAGTTGAAACACAGGCTACCCTGGGTGGGCCTGGCCTACTACGCATTAGGCCAGGCCCATCCTGGCCAGCCTCCTGTTTGATGGAGACCACGGATTAGTCCAGACCCACTCAGCATAGCCTGACTTTTGATTGACACCATGGATTAGGCTAGTTTGGATCACACTACTGAGTAGGCCAAGCCTACCCAGGCTAGCCTGCCTTTTGATTGACACCACTGATTAGGCCAGGCCCACCCACACCATACTCCTGTTTGTTGGAGACCATGGATTAATCTAGACCCACTCAGGGTAGCCTGACTTTTGATTGACACCATGGATTAGGCTAGTTTGGATCACACCACTGAGTAGGCCAAGCCTACCCAGGCTAGCCTGCCATTTGATTGACACCACTGATTAGGCCAGGCCCACCCAGGTCAGCCTCCTGCTGATGGAGACCACAGATTAATCCAGACCCACTCAGGGTAGCCTGACTTTTGATTGGCACCATGGATTGGGCTAGTTTGGATCACACCACTGAGTAGGCCAAGCCTACCCAGGCTAGCCTGCCTTTTGATTGACACCACTGATTAGGCCAGGCCCACCCACACCAGCCTCCTGTTTGATGGAGACCACGGATTAATCCAGACCCACTCAGGGTAGCCTGACTTTTGATTGACACCATGGATTAGGATAGTTTGGATCACACCACTGAGTAGGCCAAGCCTACCCAGGTTAGCCTGCCATTTGATCGACCCCACTGATTAGGCCAGGCCCACCCAGGTCAGCCTCCTGCTGATGGAGACCACAGATTAATTCAGACCCACTCAGGGTAGCCTGACTTTTCATTGGCACCATGGATTGGGCTAGTTTGGATCACACCACTGAGTAGGCCAAGCCTACCCAGGCTAGCCTGCCTTTTGATTGACACCACTGATTAGGCCAGGCCCACCCACACCAGCCTCCTGTTTGATGGAGACCACGGATTAATCCAGACCCACTCAGGGTAGCCTGACTTTTGATTGACACCATGGATTAGGATAGTTTGGATCACACCACTGAGTAGGCCAAGCCTACCCAGGTTAGCCTGCCATTTGATTGACCCCACTGATTAGGCCAGGCCCAGCCAGGCGAGCCTCCTGTTTGATGGAGACCACAGATTAATCCAGACCCACTCAGGGTACCTTGACATTTGATTGACACCATAGATTAATCTAGTTTGGATGACACCACTGATTAGGCCAGGCCCACACAGGCAAGTCTGGCTTTTATTCAATGGCACTGACTTGGCAGGCCCACTCAGGCTAGCCTGCCATTTGATTGAGACCATGCATTAGGCCAAGCCTCACCAGGGTAGCCTGCCTTTTGATTGACACTACAGAGTAGCCCAGGCCCACCCAGGATAGTCTCCCCTTTGATTGACACCACTGATTAGGCCAGGCGCACCCAGGCTAGTCTGCCTTTTGATTGACACCACTGACTAGGCCAGGCCCAAAACGGCTATCCTGCTTTTTGATTGACACCATGGTTTATTCCAGGCCAACCCCCGCTAGCCTGTCTTTTGACTGACACCACGTGCTAGACCAGGCTGACCCAAGCTAGCCTGCCATTTGATCCACACCATGGATTAGAGTAGTCCCCCAAGGCTAGCCTGCCATTTGATGGAGACCACGATTAGACCAGATCCACTCAGGCTAGGGTGTCTTTTCACTGACTCCACTGAGTAGGCCAGGCCCACGAGGGTAGCCTGCATTTTGATTGACAACACATATTAGGCCTGGCCCACCCAGCCTAGCCTGCCTTTTGATGACACCACCGATAAAGCCAGGCCCAACCCGGCTAGTGTACAGAATCATGGCGACCAAGGATTAGGCCAGGCCCACTCAGCCTAGCTGCCTTTTGATCGATAACACTGATGAGGCCAGGCCCACTCAGACTAGCCAAACTTTTAATTGACACCACGGATTTGGCTAGTCCCAGCCAGGCTGGCCTGCTGCTTAATGGAGAGCACAGATTAGGTCAGGCCCATCCAGGCTAGCCTGCCTTCAAATTCACATCACTGATTAGGTCAGGCCCACCCAGGCAAGCCTCCCATTTGATGGAGATAACAATTAGGCAAGACCCACCCAGGATAGCCTGCCATTTGATCCTTCCACAGATTAGGCCAGGCCCACCAAGGCTGGTCTGAATTTTGATTGAAAGGACACATTAAGCCAGGTCGACTCAGGCTAGCCTTCCTTGTGATTGAGACCACTGGTTAGGCCAGGCCCACCCAGGGTATCCTGCTCTTTGTTCAACCCAATGATTAGGTCAGGCCCACTGTGGCTAGAATTCCTTTTGATGACACCATGGATGAGGCCAGGCCCACTGGCTAGCCTGTCTTTTGATGAAGACCACAGATTAGGGCAGGCCCACCCAGGGTAGCCTGCCATTTGATGGAGACCACTAAGGCTAGGTGCAACCAGGCTTCACTAGATGTTGATCGACACCACTGATTAGGCCAGGCCCACCCAGGCAAGCTTCCCCTTTGATGGAGACCATGGATAAGGCCAGGCCTGCTCAGCATAGCCTACCTCTTGATTGACATCATGGATTAGGCCAGGCCCACCCAAGTTTTTCTGCCTTTTGATTGACACCATGAATTAGGCCACGCCTAGCCAGGCTAGCTTGCCTTTTGATTGCCATCACTGATTAGGCCAGGCCCACCCAGGCTAGCCTGTCATTTGATAGAGACCACGATTAGACCAGACCCACCAAGGCTAGCCTGCCTTTAGATCAACAAGATTGATTAAGACAGGCCCACCAAAGCTAACTTGCTTTTTGATTGAAACCACTGATTAGGCCAGGCCCACCTGGCTAGCCTGACTTTTGATTGACAACAGTGATTATGCCAGGCCAATACAGGCTAGCCTCCCATTTGATGGAGACCACGGATTAGGCCGGGCCCACCCAGGCTAGACTCCCATGTGATGGAGACCACGGTTAAGGACAGGCCCAAATAGGGTAGCCTGATTTGGATGTCACACCTGATTAGGTCAGGCCCACCCCGGTTAGTGTACCGATTCATGGCCACCAAGGATTAGGCCAAGCCCACTCAGCCTAGCCTATCTTTTGATCGACACCGCTTATTAGGCCAGGTCCACCAAGGCTAGCCAACCTTTTGATTGACACCATGGATTAGGCCAGGCCCACCTGGGTTACCCTCGTTTGACGGAGACTACAGATTAGGCCAGGCTCACCCAGGGTAGCCTGAATATTGATTGAAACAAAGGATTAGGCCAGGCCCAACCAGGCTAGCCTGACATTTCATGGAGACCAAGTATTATACCAGGCCCACAGCAGGCTAGACACTCTTTTGGTTGACACCATGGACTAGGCTTGGCCTACCCAAGCTAGCCCACCATTTGATTGAGACCAGAGATTTGGAAAGGCCCAAACAGGCTAGCTTGCATTTTGATGGACAACACGCATTAGGCCAGGCTGACATAGGATAGCTGGCCAGTTCACTGAGATCCTGGGTTAGACCAGGGACACCCAGTCAAGACTGTATTTTGATCTACACCAATGATTAGGCAACACCCACGCAGTATATCCTATCTCTTGATTGATACCAAGGATTAAGCCAGGCCTACTCAGGCTAGCCTTTTGTGATTGAGACCACTGATTAGCCCAGGCCCAACCGGGGTATCCTGCTCTTTGTTCAACCCAATGATTAGATCACGCCCACCGTGGTTAGATTGCCTTTTGATGACACCATGGATTAGGCCAGGCCCACCTATCTAGCCTGTATTTTGATGAACACCACAGATTAGGCCAGGCCTAGACAGGGTAGCCTGCCATTGATTCAGACCACTAAAGCTAGGTGAATCCAGGCTTGACTAGCTGTTGATCGACACCACTGATTAGGCCAGGCCCAGCCAGGCAAGTGTGATTTTGACTGACAACATGGATTATGCCAGGCCCACCCAGGCTAGCTTCCCCTTTGATGGAGACAACGGATTAGGCCAGGCCCACCCTGGGTAGTCTGACTTTTCATTTACACCACTGAGTAGGCCATGCCCACCCAGGCTAGGCTGCATTTTGATTGACAACACAGATTAGGCTAGTCCTACCCAGGATAACCTCCCCTTTGATGGAGACTATGGATAAGGGCAGGCCTGCTCAGCATAGCCTGCCTTTTGATTGAAATTATGGGTTAGGCCACACACATCCAGGCTAGACTGCCTTTTGATTGAGACCATGGATTAGGCCAGGTGCAGCCAGGCTAGCCTGCCTTTTGATCAATAGCACAGATTCGGCCAGGCCCACCCATCCTGGTCTGCCTTTTCTTCAACACCATTCATCAGGCAGGTCTACCCAGGGTAGCGTGATTTTTGATCAACATACTGATTAGGCCAGACCCACCCAGGCAAGCCTACATTTTGCTTGACACCAGAGATTAGGCCAGACGCAACCAGGCTAGATTGCCTTTTAATCAACACCAGTGATTAGGCCAGTGAACCTAAGCTACCTGCTGTTTGATGGAGACCACAATGAGACGAGGTCCACTTACCTAGCCTGCCTTTTCATCAACACCACTGATTAGGCCAGGCCCACCCAGGTTAGCCTACCTTTTGATTGACACCATGGATTAGGCCAGGCACAACTATGCTAGACTGCCTTTTGATGACACCAATGTTCAGGCCAAGCTCACCAAGGCTGGTCTGCCCTTTGATTCACACCACATATAAGGCTAGGCTCACCCAGGGTAGCCTGCATTTCAATTGACAATGCGAGGCTCACCCAGGCTTGTTTGCCTTTTGATTGACATCATGGATTAGGTCATGCACACCCAGGCTAGCCTGCCTCTTGATTGACAGCATGGATTAGGTCAGGCCCAGCCAGGCTTCACTACATATTGATCTACACCACTGATTAGGTCAGGCCCACCCATGATATACTGCCTTTTGATTGACACCACGGATCAGGCCAGGCTCACCCAGGCTTGCCTGCCTTTAGATCCATACCATGGATTAGGCCAGGCCCAGCCAGGCTTCACTACCTCTTGATCTACACCACTGATTAGGCCAGGCCCACACAGGCTAGCCTGCCTTTTGATTGACACCACTGCTTAGGCCAGGCCCACATAAGATACCTGCCTTTGATGGAGACCACGATTAGACCAAGCGCACTCAGGCTAGCCTGGCTTTTTATCAACACCATGCATCAGGCCAGGCCCATCCAGGTTGATCTGCCTTTTGATCCTTCCCCGGATTAGGCCAGGCCCACCCAGGCTAGTCTGAATTTTGATTGAAAGTATGCATTAGTCCAGGATCACAGAGGATAGCCTGCCTTTTGATTAAGACCACTGATTAGGCCTCACCTACGCAGGATAGCCCACCTCTTGATTAACATCATGGAATAGGCCAGGTCCACCCAAGCTTCTTTGCCTTTTGATGGACACCATGAATTAGCGCAGGCTAGTTTGGCTTTTGATTGCCATCACTGATTAGGCCAGGCCCACCCAGGCTGGCCTGTCTTTTGATACAGACTACGAATAGAACAGACCCACTAAGTCTAGCCTGCCTTTTGATCGACAAGAGTGATTAAGCCAGGCCCACCAAAGCTAGCTTGCTTTTTGATTGACACTACTGATTAGGCCAGGCCCACCTGGCTAGCCTGACATTTGATTGACAACAGTGATTATGCCAGGCCAACACAGGCTAGCCTCCCATTTGATGGAGACCATGGATTAGGCCAGGCCCATCCAGGCTAGACTCCCCTGTGATGGAGACCACGGTTAAGGACAGGCCCAAGTAGGGCAGCCTGGTTTTGGATGTCACACCTGCTTAGGTCAGGCCCACCCGGGATAGTGTACCGATTCATGGCCACCAAGGATTAGGCCAAGCCCACTCAGCCTAGCCTGCCTTTTGATCGACACCACTTATTAGGCCAGGTCCACCAAGGCTAGCCAACCTTTTGATTGACACCATGGATTAGGCCAGGCCCACCTGGGTTACCCTCATGTTTGATGGAGACTACAGATTAGGCCAGGCCCACACAGGGTAGCCTGAATATTGATTGAAAGAAAGGATTAGGCCAGGCCCAACCAGGCTAGCCTGACATTTCATGGAGACCAAGGATTTTTCAAGGCCCACAGCAGGCTAGACACTCTTTGGGTTGACACCATGGATTAGGCTTGCTCTACCCAAGCTAGTCCACTGTTTGCTTGAGACCAGAGATATGGACAGGCTCACACAGGCTAGCTTGCCTTTTGATTGATAACACGCATTAGGCCAGGCTGACCTAGGATAGCTGGCCATTTCACTGAGATCCTGGGTTAGCCCCGGGACACCCAGGCAAGACTGCATTTTGATCGACACCAATGATTAGGCAACACCCACCCAGTATATCCTACCTCTTGATTGACATCATGGATTAAGGCAGGCTCACTCAGGGTAGCCTTCCTTGTGATTGACACCGCTGATTAGGCCAGGCGCACCCAGGCTAGCCTGCCTTTTGATTGACACTACTGATGAGGCCAGGCCCAGAAAGGCTATCCCGCTCTTTGATTGACATCACTGATGAGGCCAGGCTCACCCTGGTTAGCCTCCCTTTTGATAAACAATACTGATTAGGCCAGGCCCACCAAGGCAAGCCTGCCATTTGTTTGACACCGCTGATTAGGCCAGGCCAATCAGGCTAGCCTGCCATTTGTTTGACACCACTGATTAGGCCAGGCCCAACCAGGCTAGCCTGCCTTTTGATTGACACCACTAATTATGCCAGGCCCAGAAAGGCTATCCTGCTCTTTGATTGACAACACTGATGAGGGCAGGCCCACCTAAGATACCTAACACTGATGGAGACCACGTTTAGACCAAGCGCACTCAGGCTAGCCTGGCTTTTGATCAACACCATCATGCATTACCCCTGGCTGACCCAGGCTAGCCTGCCTTTTGATGACACCACTGATTTCAGCAGGTCCACCAAGGCTAGCCTGCTTTTTGAGCAACAATATGCATTAGGCTAGGACCTCAATGGCTAGCGTCCCTATTGATCGACACCGCGCATTGGGTCAGGTACACCCACGGCAGGCTATGTATCAATAGACACCACTGATTAGGCCAGGCCCACCCAGGCTAGCCTGCCTTTTGACTGACACCACTGATTAGGCCAGGCCCACCCAGGCTAGGCGGCCTTTTGATTGACACCACTCATTAGGCCACGCCCAGAAAGGCTATCCTGCCTTTTGATTGACACCATGGTTTATGCCAGGCCCACCCCAGCTAGCCTGTCTTTTGATTGACACCACGTGCTAGTCCAGGCCGACTCAAGCTAGCCTGCTGTTTGGTCCACACCATGGATTAGAGTAGTGCCCCAAGGCTAGCCTGCCATTTGATGGAGAGCACGATTAGACCAGACCCACTCAGGCTAAGGTGTCTTTCACTGACTTCACTGAGTAGGCCAGGCCCACCCAGGGCAGCCTGTATTTTGATTGACAACACATATTATTCCTGGTCCGCCCAGCCTAGCTGCCTTTTGATCAACATCACTGATGAGGCCAGGCCCACTCAGGTTAGCCAACCTTTTGATTGACACCACGCATTTGGCTAGTCTCACCCAGGCTAGCCTGCTGCTTAATGGAGACCACAGATTAGGTCAGACCCACTCAGGATAGCCTGCCTTCCAATTGACACCCCTGATTAGGCCAGGCTCACCAAGGCTAGTCTGATTTTTGATTGACAACAGGGATTATGCCAGGCCCACACAGGCTAGCCTCCCATTTAATGGAGACCACAATTAGGCCAGACCCACCCAGGATAGCCTGCTATTTGATCATTTCACGGATTAGGCCAGGCCCACCATGGCTGTTCTGAATTTTGATTGAAAGCAAACATTAAGCCAGGCTCACCCAGGGTAGCCTGCCTTTTGATTCAGACCACTGATTAGGCCCCTCCTACCCAGCATTTCCTACCTCTTGACTGACACCACGGATTAGGCCAGGCCTACCCAGGATAGTTCACCTCATGATTGACACTGTGGATTTAGCTAGCCCCACCTAGGCTAGGCTTTCATTTGATGGAGACCACGATTTGACCAGACCTACTAAGGTTAGCCTGCCTTTAGATGACAAGACTGATTAAGCCAGGCCCATCAAAGCTAGCTTGCTTTAAGATAGACACCACTGACCAAGCCAGGACCACCCATGCTAGCCTGCCTTTTGATCAATGCCATGGATGAGACCAGGCCCACTCAACTTAGCCTGCCTTTTGCTTGACCCAAAGAATTAGGCAAGGCCCACCATGGCAAGCCTGACTTTCAATCGGCAGCATGGATTAAGACCACTCAGATGAGCATGACTTTCGATTTATACCATGTAGTAGGCCAGGCCCACCCAGCCTAGCCTGCCTTTTGATGACACCACTGATTAGGCCAGGCCCACCAAAGCTACTCTGACTTTTGATTGACAACAGGGATTGAGTCAGGCCCACACAGGCTAGCCTCTCGTGTGATGGTGACCACAGTTTAGGACAGGCCCAAATAGGGTAGCCTGATTTTTGATTGTCACCCCTGATTAGTCCAGGCCCACTCAGCCTAGCCTGCCTTTTGATCGACATCACTGATTAGGCCAGGTCCAGCAAGGCTAGCCTGTATTTTGATTGATACCATGGATTAGAACATTCCCACCTCGGCTAGCCTCCTGTTTGATGAAGACCACAGATAAGGCCAGGCACAGGGTAACCTGCGTTTTGATTGTCACAATGGACTAGGCCAGGCCCACGCAGGCTTACCTGCCTTTTGACAATGCCACCAATCACAACCGGCCCACTCAAGCTAGTCTGCCTTTGGATGGACACCACGGATTAGGCCAGGGCCTCCCTGGCTATCGTGACTTTCGATTGACACCATGAAGTAGGCCAGGCCCAAGCAGACGAGCATGCCTTTCAATTGACACCATGTTTCTGGCCAGGCCCACCCAGGCTACCTGACTTTTGATTGACAACATCGATTATGCCAGGCCCACCCAAGCTAGCCTCCCCTTTGACAGAGACCATGGATTAGGCCAGGCTCACCCTGCGTAGCTTGACTTTTGATCTACTCAACTGATTAGGCCAGGCCCACTCAGGCTAGCCTGCCTTTTGGTTGACACCACTAATTAGGCTAGGCTCACCCAGCCTGGTCTGCCTTTTGCTTGACACCACGCATTAGGCCAGGCCTACCCAGGGCAACCGGACTTTCGTTTTTTTTTTTACTTTTCATAAGAATTTATTTATTTATTTTCATTTATTTTTATTAGTTGGAAGCTAGTTAGTTTACAATATCGTAGTGGTTTTTGCCATACAGGGACATGATTCAGCCATGGGTGTACATGTGTTCCCCATCCTTCAACACGCTCCCGCCTCCTTCCCCATCCCATCCCTCTGGGTCATCCCAGGGTACTAGCCCTGATCACTTATCTCATGCATCCAATCTGGACTGGCGATCTGTTTCACACTTGAGAATGTATATGTTTCAATGCTATTCTCTTGGATCATCCCACCCTTGCTTCTCCCACAGAGTACAAAAGTCGGTCTATACATCTGTGTCTCCTTTTTTGTCTTGTATATATGGTTATCATAACCATCTTTGTAAATTCCATACATATGCATTAGTATACTGTATTGGTGTTTTTCTTCCTGGCTTACTTCACGCTGTATAATGGGCTCCAGTTTCATCCATTTCATTAGAACTGATTCAAATGTGTTCTTTTTAATGACTGAGTAATATTCCATTGTGCATATGTACCATAGCTTTCTTACAGCCTGACTTTTGAATGAAACGACAGCGTAGACGAGGCTCCACCCAGGACAGCCTGCCTTTTGATTGACACCACTGATTAGACCAGGCCCACCCAAGCTAGCCTGCCTTTTGATTGACACCACTGCTTAGGCCAGGCCCACCTACAATACCTGCCCTTGATGGAGACCACGATTAGACCAAGCCCACTCAGGCTAGCCTGGCTTTTGATCAACACCATGCATTAGGCCAGGCCCATCCAGGTTAATCTGCCTTTTGATCCTTCCCTGGATTAAACCAGGCCCACCCCGGCTAGTCTGAATTTTGATTGAAAGCATGCATTAGTCCAGGCTCACCAAGGACAGAATGCCTTTTGATTAAGACCACTGATAGGGCCAACCCATGCAGGATAGCCCACCTCTTGATTAACATCATGGAACAAGCCAGGTCCAAACAAGTTTCTCTGCCTTTTCATGGACACCATGAATTAGCACAGGCTAACTTGGCTTTTGATTGCCATCACTGACTAGGGCTGGCCCACCCAGGCTAGCCTGTCATTTGATAGAGACTATGATTAGAATAGACCCAGTAAGTCTAGCCTGCCTTTCGATCGACAAGAGTGTTTAAGCCAGGCCCACCAATGCTAGCTTGCTTTTTGATTGACACCTCTGATTAGGCCAGGCCCACCTGGCTAGCCTGACATTTGATTGACAACAATGATTATGCCAGGTCAATACTGGCTAGCGTCCCATTTGACGGAGACCATGGATTAGGCCAGGCCCACCCAGGCTAGCCTCCCCTGTGATGGAGACCACAGCTAAAGACAGGCCCAACTAGGGTAGCCTGATTTTCGATTTCACACCTGATTATGTCCGGCCCACCCCGGGTAGTGTATCGATTCATGGCCACCAAGGATTAGGCCAAGCCCACTCAGCCTAGCCTGCCTTTTGATCGACACCACTTATTAGGCCAGGTCCACCAAGGCTAGCCAACCTTTTGATTGACACAATGGATTAGGCCAGGCCCACCTGGGTTACCCTCATGTTTGATGGAGACTACATATTAGGCCAGGCCCACCCAGGGTAGCCTGAATATTGATTGAAACAGAGGATTAGGCCAGGCCCACCCAGGCTAGTGTGATTTTGACTGACAACATGGATTATGCCAGGCCCACGAAGGCTAGCTTCTGCTTTGATGGAGATTACAGATTAGGCCAGGCCCACCCTGGGTATCCTGACTTTTCATTTACACCACTGAGTAGGCCCGGCCCACACAGGCAAGACTGACTTTTGATCCACACCACCCATTAGGCCAGGAGAACCCAGGAGAGCCTTCCTCTTGATTGATATCATGGAATAGGCTGGGCCCAACCAGGATGCACTAGCGTTTGAGTGACACCACTGATTATGCCAGGCCCACATTGGCTGGACTGCTTTTTGCTTGGCCCCCTGCTTAGGCCAGGCCCACGCACGTTCGCCTCCCTTTTGAGCAACACCTCTGATTAGGCCAGGCCCACACAGGCTAGCCACTCTTTTGATTGACACCACTGATTAAACCTGGCCCAGAGAGGCTATCCTGCTTTTCATTGAGACCACTGATTAGGCCAGGCCCACACAGGTTAGCCTGCCTTTTGACTGACACCACTGATTATGCCAGGCCCACCAAGGCTAGCCTGCCTTTTGATTGACACCACGGATTTGGCGAGTCCGACCCAGGCTAGCCGGCTGTTTAATGGAGACCACTGATTAGGCAAGGCCCATCCAAGTTGATCTGCATTTTGATGCTTCCCTGGATTAGGCCAGGCCCACACAGGCTATTATGAATTTTGATTGAAAGCATGCATTAAGCCAGGCTCACCCAGGATAGCCTGCATTTAGATTAAGACCACTAGGAAGGCCCCAACTACCCAGAGAAGCCTACCTCTTGATTGACAGGATGGATTAGGCCTGGCCCACCCAAGCTTCACTGCTTTTTGATTCGCACCATGAATTAAGTCAGGCCTTGCCAGGCCAGCTTGCCTTTTGATTGCCATCACTGATTAGGCCAGGCCCACACAGGCTAGCCTGTCATTTGATTGAGACCCCGATTAGACCAGACCCACTAAGGATAGCCTGCATTTAGATCAACAACACTGATGAAGCCAGGCTCTCCAAAGCTAGCTTGCTTTTTGATTGACACCACTGATTAGGCCAGGCCCACCTTGAGAGCCAGACTTTTGATTGACACCACTGATTAAACCTGGCCCAGAGAGGCTATCCTGCTTTTCATTGAAACCACTGATTAGGCCAGGCCCACCCAGGTTAGCCTCCCTTTTGATCAAAAATACTGATTAGGCCAGACCCACCCAGGCTAGCCTCCCTTTTGAATGACATCGTACATTTCACAGGCCGACCAAGGTTAGCCTGCCTTTTGATGACACCACTGATTACTCCAGTTCCACCAAGGCTAGCCTGCTTTTTGAGCGACGCTATGAATTAGGTAAGTACCTCAATGGCTAGCGTCCCTTTTTATCGACACCACGCATTGGGCCAGGCGCACCCACGGTAGGCTGTGTATCAATAGACAGGACGGATTAGGCGAAGCCCACTTAGGCACCCTGCCTTTTGTTCGACACCACTGATTATGCCAGGCCCACCCAGGGTAGCCTGCCTTTGGATTGACACCACTGATTAGGCCAGGCCCACCCAGGCTAGACTGAATTTTGATCCACACCACCCATTAGGCCAGGAGAACCCAGGAGAGCCTACCTCTTGATTGATATCATGGATTAGTCTGGGCCCACCCAGGATACACTTGCTTTGGATTGACACCACTGATGAGGCCAGGCCCACCCAGGCTACCCTGTCATTTGAAAGAGACCACGATTAGACCTTATCCACTAAGACTAACCTGACTTTAGATCGACAAGACTGGTTAAGCCAGGCCCACCCAGGCTAGCCTGCTTTTTGATTGAAACCACTGATTAGGCCAGGCCCACCTGGCTAGCCTGACTTTTGATTGAAAACAGTGATCATGCCAGGCCAACACTGGCTAGCCTCCCATTTGATGGAGACCACGATTAAGGACAGGCCCAAATAGGGTAGCCGTATGTTGGATGTCACACCTGATTAGGTGAGGCCCACCCCGTCTAGTGTACTGAATCATGGCAACCAAGGATTAGGCCAAGCCCACTCAGCCTAGCCTGCCTTTTGATCGACACCGCTTATTAGGCCAGGTCCACCAAGGCTAGCCAACATTTTGATTGACACCATGGATTAGGCCAGGCCAACCTGGGTTACCCTCATGTTTGATGGAGAGTACAGATTAGGCCAGGCCCACCCAGGGTAGCCTGAATATTGATTGAAACAAAGGATTAGGCCAGGCCCAACCAGGCCAGCCTGACATTTCATGTAGACCAAGGATTCTACCAGGCCCACAGCAGGCTAGACACTCTTTTGATGGACACCCACAATTTGATTGAGACCAGAGATTTGCACAGGCCCACACAGGCTAGTTTGCCTTTTGAATGACAACACGCCTGAGGCCAGGCCGACCTCCGATAGCACGCCAATTTACTGATATCCTGGGTTAGGCCAGGGACACCCAGGCAGGACATCATTTTGATCGACACCAATGATTAGGCCACACCCACCCAGTATATCCTACCTCTTGATTGACGCCACAGGCTAGCCTTCCTTGTGACTAAGACCACTGATTAGGCCAGGTCCACCCAGGGTATCATGGTCTTTGTACAACCCAATGATTAGGTCAGGCGGCCCACCGTGGCTAGATTGCCTTTGGATGACACCACGGATTAGGCCAGGCCCACCCAGGATAGACGACCTGTTGATTGACATCATGAATTAGGACACGGCCATCCAGGCTAGCCTGCCTTGAATTGACACCACTGATTAGACCAGGCCCACTGAAGCTAGCCTGCCTCTTCATGAACCACTGATTCTGGAACGCCCAGCCAGGATAGCCTACACCTTGATTGACAGCATGGACTAGGCCAGGCCCAGTCAGGCAAGACTGCCTTTTGAGTGACACCACTCATGTGGCCACACCCATCCAGGATAGCCTACCTCTTGATTGACACCATAGATTAGGTTACACATATCCAGGATAGCCTCCCCCTTGATTGACAGCATGGACGAGGCCAGGCCCATCCAGGCAAGAATGCCCTTTGAGTGACACCACTGATGAGGCCACACCCATCCAGGAAGGACTACCTCTTGATGGACACCATAGAATAGGTTACGCCCACCCAGGACAGCCTACCCCTTGATGGACATCATGATAGGGGCCAGGCCAACCCAGGCTACACTAGTGTTTGATTGACACCACTGATAAGGCCCAGTCCACCCAGGATAGCCTGACTTTTGATCCACACTACCCATTAGGCCAGGAGAACCCAGGAGAGCCTACCTCTTGATTGATATCATGGATTAGGCTGTGCCCACCCAGGATACACTAGGTTTTGATGGACACCACGTATTATGCCAGGCCTACCCAGGCTCTCCTGCTTTTTGAATGACACCACGGAATAGGTCAGGCCCACCAAGGTTAGCCTCCCTTTTGATCAACACCACTGATTAGGCCAGGCCTACCCAGGCTAGCCACCCATTTAAATGACATCATGCATTACCCCAGGCTGAACAAGGCTAGCCTGCTTTTTGAGCGACACTGTGTATTAGGCTAGTCCCTCAATGGCTAGCCTCCCTTTTGATCGACACCATGCATTAGGTCAGGCACACCCACGGTAGCCTGTGTTTCAATCGATAACACGGATTAGGCCAGGCCCACCCAGGCAACCTGCCTTTTGATTGACACCACTGATTAGGCAGGCCCAGAAAGGCTATCCTGCTTTTTGATTGACATCACTGATAAGACCAGGCCGAGAAAGGCTATCCTACTCTTTGATTGAAACCACTGATTAGGCCAGGCTCACCCTTTGTAGCCTCCCTTTTGATCAAAATCACTGATTAGGCCAGGCCCACCCATGCTGGCCTGCCTTTTGATTGTCACCACTGATTAGGTCAGGCCCACCCAGGTTAGCTTCCCTTTTGATCACCAATACTGATTAGGCCAGACCCACTCAGGCTAGCCTCCCTTTTGAATGACATCGTACATTACCCAGGCCGACCAAGGCTAGCCTGCCTTTTGATGACACCACTGATTACTCCAGTTCCACCAAGGCTAGCCTGCTTTTTGAGCGACGCTATGTATTAGGTAAGTACCTCAATGGCTAGCGTCCCTTTTTATCGACAGCACGCATTGGGCCTGGCGCACCTACGGTAGGCTCTGCATCAATAGACACCATGGATTAGGCCAAGGCCACTTAGGCACCCTGCGTTTTGTTCGACACCACTGATTATGCCAGGCCACCCAGGGTCGCCTGCCTTTGGATTGACACCACTGATTAGGCCAGGCCCACCTAGGCTAGCCTGAATATTGATTGAAACAAAGGATTAGGCCAGGCCCAACCAGGCCAGCCTGACATTTCATGTAGACCAAGGATTCTACCAGGCCCACAGCAGGCTAGACACTCTTTTGATTGACACCCACCATTTGATTGAGACCAGAGATTTGCACAGCCCCACACAGGCTAGTTTGCCTTTTGATTGACAACACGCCTGAGGCCAGGCCGCCCTGCGATAGCAGGCCAATTTACTGATATCCTGGGTTAGGCCAGGGACACCGAAGCAGGACAGCATTTTGATCGACACCAATGATTAGGCCCCACCCACCCAGTATATCCTACCTCTTGATTGACGCCACAGGCTAGCCTTCCTTGTGACTAAGACCACTGATTAGGCCAGGCCCACCCAGGCTAGGCTGCCTTTTGATTGACACCACTGATTAGGCAGGCCCAGAAAGGCTATCCTGCTTTTTGATTGACACCACTTATTAGGCCAGGCCGAGAAAGGCTATCCTACTCTTTGATTGAAACCACTGATTAGGCCAGGCTCACCCTTTGTAGCCTCCCTTTTGATCAACACCACTGATGAGGCCAGGCCCACCCATGCTGGCCTGCCTTTTGATTGTCACCACTGATTAGGCCAGGCCCACCCAGGTTAGCCTCCCTTTTGATCACCAATACTGATTAGGCCAGACCCACCCAGGCTAGCCTCCCTTTTGAATGACATCGTACATTACCCAGGCCGTCCAAGGCTAGCCTGCCTTTTGATGACACCACTGATTATTCCAGTTCCACCAAGGCTAGCCTGCTTTTTGAGCGACGCTATGTATTAGGTAAGTACCTCAATGGCTAGCGTCCCTTTTTATCGACACCACGCATTGGGCCAGGCGCACCCACAGTAGGCTCTGCATCAATAGACACCACGGATTAGGCCAATCCCACTTAGGCACCCTGCCTTTTGTTCGACACCACTGATTATGCCTGGCCCACCCAGGGTAGCCTGCCTTTGGATTGACACCACTGATTAGCCCAGGCCCACCCAGGCTAGACTGAATTTTGATCCACACCACCTATTAGGCCAGGAGAACCCAGGAGAGCCTAATATCATGGATTAGTCTGGGCCCACCCAGGATACACTTGCTTTGGATTGACACCACTGATGAGGCCAGGCCCACCCAGGCTAGCCTGTCATCTGACAGAGACCACGATTAGACCTTACCCACTAAGACTAACCTGCCTTTAGATCGACAAGACTGGTTAAGCCAGGCCCACCCAGGCTAGCCTGCTTTTTGATTGAAACCACTGATTAGGCCAGGCCCACCTGGCTAGCCTGACTTTTGATTGACAACAGTGATCATGCCAGCCAACACTGGCTAGCCTCCCATTTGATGGAGACCACGATTAAGGACAGGCCCAAATAGGGTAGCCGGATGTTGGATGTCACACCTGATTAGGTCAGGCCCACCCCGGCTAGCGTACCGAATCATGGCAACCAAGGATTAGGCCAAGCCCACTCAGCCTAGCCTGCCTTTTGATCGACACCGCTTATTAGGCCAGGTCCACCAGGGCTAGCCAACATTTTGATTGACACCATGGATTAGGCCAAGCCCACCTGGGTTACCCTCATGTTTGATGGAGAATACAGATTAGGCCATGCCCACCCAGCGTAGCCTGAATATTGATTGAAACAAAGGATTAGGCCAGGCCCAACCAGGCCAGCCTGACATTTCATGTAGACCAAGGATTCTACCAGGCCCACAGCAGGCTAGACACTCTTTTGATTGACACCCACCATTTGATTGAGACCAGAGATTTGCACAGGCCCACACAGGCTAGTTTGCCTTTTGATTGAAAACACGCCTGAGGCCAGGCCGACCTCCGATAGCACGCCAATTTACTGATATCCTGGGTTAGGCCAGGGACACCCAGGCAGGACATCATTTTGATCGACACCAATGATTAGGCCACACCCACCCAGTATATCCTACCTCTTGATTGACGCCACAGGCTAGCCTTCCTTGTGACTAAGACCACTGATTAGGCCAGGCCCACCGAGGCTAGGCTGCCTTTTGATTGACACCACTGATTAGGCAGGCCCAGAAAGGCTATCCTGCTTTTTGATTGACACCACTGATTAGGCCAGGCCGAGAAAGGCTATCCTACTCTTTGATTGAAACCACTGATTAGCCCAGGCTCACCCTTTGTAGCCTCCCTTTTGATCAAAACCACTGATTAGGCCAGGCCCACGCATGCTGGCCTGCCTTTTGATTGTCACCACTGATTAGGCCAGGCCCACCCAGGTTAGCCTGCCTTTTGATCACCATTACTGATTAGGCCAGACCCACCCAGGCTAGCCTCCCTTTTGAATGACATCGTACATTACCCAGGCCGACCAAGGCTAGCCTGCCTTTTGATGACACCACTGATTACTCCAGTTCCACCAAGGCTAGCCTGCTTTTTGAGCGAGGCTATGTATTAGGTAAGTACCTCAATGGCTAGCGTCCCTTTTTATCGACAGCACGCATTGGGCCAGGCGCACCCACGGTAGGCTCTGCATCAGTAGACACCACGGATTAGGCCAAGCCCACTTAGGCACCCTGCCTTTTGTTCGACACCACTGATTATGCCAGGCCCACCCAGGCTAGCCTGAATTTTGATCCACACCACCCATTAGGCCAGGAGAACCCAGGAGAGCCTACCTCTTGATTGATATCATGGATTAGTCTGGGCCCACCCAGGATACACTTGCTTTGGATTGACACCACTGATGAGGCCAGGCCCACCCAGGCTAGCCTGTCATTTGATAGAGACCACGATTAGACCTTACCCACTAAGACTAACCTGCCTTTAGATCGACAAGACTGATTAAGCCAGGCCCACCCAGGCTAGCCTGCTTTTTGATTGAAACCAATGATTAGGCCAGGCCCACCTGGCTAGCCTGAGTTTTGATTGACAACAGTGATCATGCCAGGCCAACACTGGCTAGCCTCCCATTTGATGGAGACCACGATTAAGGACAGGCCCAAATAGGGTAGCCGGATGTTGGATGTCACACCTGATTAGGTCAGGCCCACCCAGGCTAGCCTGAATTTTGATCCACACCACCCATTAGGCCAGGAGAACCCAGGAGAGCCTACCTCTTGATTGATATCATGGATTAGTCTGGGCCCACCCAGGATACACTTGCTTTGGATTGACACCACTGATGAGGCCAGGCCCACCCAGGCTACCCTGTCATTTGAAAGAGACCACAATTAGACCTTATCCACTAAGACTAACCTGCCTTTAGATCGACAAGACTGGTTAAGCCAGGCCCACCCAGGCTAGCCTGCTTTTTGATTGAAACCACTGATTAGGCCAGGCCCACCTGGCTAGCCTGACTTTTGATTGAAAACAGTGATCATGCCAGGCCAACACTGGCTAGCCTCCCATTTGATGGAGACCACGATTAAGGACAGGCCCAAATAGGGTAGCCGTATGTTGGATGTCACACCTGATTAGGTGAGGCCCACCCCGTCTAGTGTACCGAATCATGGCAACCAAGGATTAGGCCAAGCCCACTCAGCCTAGCCTGCCTTTTGATCGACACCGCTTATTAGGCCACGTCCACCAAGGCTAGCCAACATTTTGATTGACACCATGGATTAGGCCAGGCCCACCTGGGTTACCCTCATGTTTGATGGAGAGTACAGATTAGGCCAGGCCCACCCAGGGTAGCCTGAATATTGATTGAAACAAAGGATTAGGCCAGGCCCAACCAGGCCAGCCTGACATTTCATGTAGACCAAGGATTCTACCAGGCCCACAGCAGGCTAGACACTCTTTTGATGGACACCCACAATTTGATTGAGACCAGAGATTTGCACAGGCCCACACAGGCTAGTTTGCCTTTTGAATGACAACACGCCTGAGGCCAGGCCGACCTCCGATAGCACGCCAATTTACTGATATCCTGGGTTAGGCCAGGGACACCCAGGCAGGACATCATTTTGATCGACACCATTGATTAGGCCACACCCACCCAGTATATCCTACCTCTTGATTGACGCCACAGGCTAGCCTTCCTTGTGACTAAGACCACTGATTAGGCCAGGTCCACCCAGGGTATCATGGTCTTTGTACAACCCAATGATTAGGTCAGGCGGCCCACCGTGGCTAGATTGCCTTTGGATGACACCACGGATTAGGCCAGGCCCACCCAGGATAGACGACCTGTTGATTGACATCATGAATTAGGACACGGCCATCCAGGCTAGCCTGCCTTGAATTGACACCACTGATTAGACCAGGCCCACTGAAGCTAGCCTGCCTCTTCATGAACCACTGATTCTGGAACGCCCAGCCAGGATAGCCTACACCTTGATTGACAGCATGGACTAGGCCAGGCCCAGTCAGGCAAGACTGCCTTTTGAGTGACACCACTCATGAGGCCACACCCATCCAGGATAGCCTACCTCTTGATTGACACCATAGATTAGGTTACACATATCCAGGATAGCCTCCCCCTTGATTGACAGCATGGACGAGGCCAGGCCCATCCAGGCAAGAATGCCCTTTGAGTGACACCACTGATGAGGCCACACCCATCCAGGAAGGACTACCTCTTGATGGACACCATAGAATAGGTTACGCCCACCCAGGACAGCCTACCCCTTGATGGACATCATGATAGGGGCCAGGCCAACCCAGGCTACACTAGTGTTTGATTGACACCACTGATAAGGCCCAGTCCACCCAGGATAGCCTGACTTTTGATCCACACTACCCATTAGGCCAGGAGAACCCAGGAGAGCCTACCTCTTGATTGATATCATGGATTAGGCTGTGCCCACCCAGGATACACTAGGTTTTGATGGACACCACGTATTATGCCAGGCCTACCCAGGCTCTCCTGCTTTTTGAATGACACCACAGAATAGGTCAGGCCCACCAAGGTTAGCCTCCCTTTTGATCAACACCACTGATTAGGCCAGGCCTACCCAGGCTAGCCACCCATTTAAATGACATCATGCATTACCTCAGGCTGAACAAGGCTAGCCTGCTTTTTGAGCGACACTGTGTATTAGGCTAGTCCCTCAATGGCTAGCCTCCCTTTTGATCGACACCATGCATTAGGTCAGGCACACCCACGGTAGCCTGTGTTTCAATCGATAACACGGATTAGGCCAGGCCCACCCAGGAAACCTGCCTTTTGATTGACACCACTGATTAGGCAGGCCCAGAAAGGCTATCCTGCTTTTTGATTGACATCACTGATAAGACCAGGCCGAGAAAGGCTATCCTACTCTTTGATTGAAACCACTGATTAGGCCAGGCTCACCCTTTGTAGCCTCCCTTTTGATCAAAATCACTGATTAGGCCAGGCCCACCCATGCTGGCCTGCCTTTTGATTGTCACCACTGATTAGGTCAGGCCCACCCAGGTTAGCTTCCCTTTTGATCACCAATACTGATTAGGCCAGACCCACCCAGGCTAGCCTCCCTTTTGAATGACATCGTACATTACCCAGGCCGACCAAGGCTAGCCTGCCTTTTGATGACACCACTGATTACTCCAGTTCCACCAAGGCTAGCCTGCTTTTTGAGCGACGCTATGTATTAGGTAAGTACCTCAATGGCTAGCGTCCCTTTTTATCGACAGCACGCATTGGGCCTGGCGCACCCACGGTAGGCTCTGCATCAATAGACACCACGGATTAGGCCAAGGCCACTTAGGCACCCTGCGTTTTGTTCGACACCACTAATTATGCCAGGCCCACCCAGGGTCGCCTGCCTTTGGATTGACACCACTGATTAGGCCAGGCCCACCCAGGCTAGCCTGAATATTGATTGAAACAAAGGATTAGGCCAGGCCCAACCAGGCCAGCCTGACATTTCATGTAGACCAAGGATTCTACCAGGCCCACAGCAGGCTAGACACTCTTTTGATTGACACCCACCATTTGATTGAGACCAGAGATTTGCACAGCCCCACACAGGCTAGATTGCCTTTTGATTGACAACACGCCTGAGGCCAGGCCGCCCTGCGATAGCAGGCCAATTTACTGATATCCTGGGTTAGGCCAGGGACACCGAAGCAGGACAGCGTTTTGATCGACACCAATGATTAGGCCCCACCCACCCAGTATATCCTACCTCTTGATTGACGCCACAGGCTAGCCTTCCTTGTGACTAAGACCACTGATTAGGCCAGGCCCACCCAGGCTAGGCTGCCTTTGGATTGACACCACTGATTAGGCCAGGCCCACCCTGGCTAGACTGAATTTTGATCCACACCACCCATTAGCCCAGGAGAACCCAGGAGAGCGTACCTCTTGATTGATATCATGGATTAGTCTGGGCCCACCCAGGATACACTTGCTTTGGATTGACACCACTGATGAGGACAGGCGCACCCAGGCTAGCCTGTCATTTGACAGAGACCACGATTAGACCTTACCCACTAAGACTCACCTGCCTTTAGATCGACAAGACTGGTTAAGCCAGGCCCACCCAGGCTAGCCTGCTTTTTGATTGAAACCACTGATTAGGCCAGGCCCACCTGGCTAGCCTGACGTTTGATTGACAACAGTGATCATGCCAGCCAACACTGGCTAGCCTCCCATTTGATGGAGACCACGATTAAGGACAGGCCCAAATAGGGTAGCCGGATGTTGGATGTCACACATGATTAGGTCAGGCCCACCCCGGTTTGTGTACTGAATCATGGCAACCAAGGATTAGGCCAAGCCCACTCAGCCTAGCCTGCCTTTTGATCGACACCACTTATTAGGCCAGGTCCACCAAGGCTAGCCAACCTTTTGATTGACACAATGGATTAGGCCAGGCCCACCTGGGTTACCCTCATGTTTGATGGAGACTACATATTAGGCCAGGCCCACCCAGGGTAGCCTGAATATTGATTGAAACAGAGGATTAGGCCAGGCCCACCCAGGCTAGTGTGATTTTGACTGACAACATGGATTATGCCAGGCCCACGAAGGCTAGCTTCTGCTTTGATGGAGATTACAGATTAGGCCAGGCCCACCCTGGGTATCCTGACTTTTCATTTACACCACTGAGTAGGCCCGGCCCACACAGGCAAGACTGACTTTTGATCCACACCACCCATTAGGCCAGGAGAACCCAGGAGAGCCTTCCTCTTGATTGATATCATGGAATAGGCTGGGCCCAACCAGGATGCACTAGCGTTTGAGTGACACCACTGATTATGCCAGGCCCACATTGGCTGGACTGCTTTTTGCTTGGCCCCCTGCTTAGGCCAGGCCCACGCACGTTCGCCTCCCTTTTGAGCAACACCTCTGATTAGGCCAGGCCCACACAGGCTAGCCACTCTTTTGATTGACACCACTGATTAAACCTGGCCCAGAGAGGCTATCCTGCTTTTCATTGAGACCACTGATTAGGCCAGGCCCACACAGGTTAGCCTGCCTTTTGACTGACACCACTGATTATGCCAGGCCCACCAAGGCTAGCCTGCCTTTTGATTGACACCACGGATTTGGCGAGTCCGACCCAGGCTAGCCGGCTGTTTAATGGAGACCACTGATTAGGCAAGGCCCATCCAAGTTGATCTGCATTTTGATGCTTCCCTGGATTAGGCCAGGCCCACACAGGCTATTATGAATTTTGATTGAAAGCATGCATTAAGCCAGGCTCACCCAGGATAGCCTGCATTTAGATTAAGACCACTAGGAAGGCCCCAACTACCCAGAGAAGCCTACCTCTTGATTGACAGGATGGATTAGGCCTGGCCCACCCAAGCTTCACTGCTTTTTGATTCGCACCATGAATTAAGTCAGGCCTTGCCAGGCCAGCTTGCCTTTTGATTGCCATCACTGATTAGGCCAGGCCCACACAGGCTAGCCTGTCATTTGATTGAGACCCCGATTAGACCAGACCCACTAAGGATAGCCTGCATTTAGATCAACAACACTGATGAAGCCAGGCTCTCCAAAGCTAGCTTGCTTTTTGATTGACACCACTGATTAGGCCAGGCCCACCTTGAGAGCCAGACTTTTGATTGACACCACTGATTAAACCTGGCCCAGAGAGGCTATCCTGCTTTTCATTGAAACCACTGATTAGGCCAGGCCCACCCAGGTTAGCCTCCCTTTTGATCAAAAATACTGATTAGGCCAGACCCACCCAGGCTAGCCTCCCTTTTGAATGACATCGTACATTTCACAGGCCGACCAAGGTTAGCCTGCCTTTTGATGACACCACTGATTACTCCAGTTCCACCAAGGCTAGCCTGCTTTTTGAGCGACGCTATGAATTAGGTAAGTACCTCAATGGCTAGCGTCCCTTTTTATCGACACCACGCATTGGGCCAGGCGCACCCACGGTAGGCTGTGTATCAATAGACAGGACGGATTAGGCGAAGCCCACTTAGGCACCCTGCCTTTTGTTCGACACCACTGATTATGCCAGGCCCACCCAGGGTAGCCTGCCTTTGGATTGACACCACTGATTAGGCCAGGCCCACCCAGGCTAGACTGAATTTTGATCCACACCACCCATTAGGCCAGGAGAACCCAGGAGAGCCTACCTCTTGATTGATATCATGGATTAGTCTGGGCCCACCCAGGATACACTTGCTTTGGATTGACACCACTGATGAGGCCAGGCCCACCCAGGCTACCCTGTCATTTGAAAGAGACCACGATTAGACCTTATCCACTAAGACTAACCTGACTTTAGATCGACAAGACTGGTTAAGCCAGGCCCACCCAGGCTAGCCTGCTTTTTGATTGAAACCACTGATTAGGCCAGGCCCACCTGGCTAGCCTGACTTTTGATTGAAAACAGTGATCATGCCAGGCCAACACTGGCTAGCCTCCCATTTGATGGAGACCACGATTAAGGACAGGCCCAAATAGGGTAGCCGTATGTTGGATGTCACACCTGATTAGGTGAGGCCCACCCCGTCTAGTGTACTGAATCATGGCAACCAAGGATTAGGCCAAGCCCACTCAGCCTAGCCTGCCTTTTGATCGACACCGCTTATTAGGCCAGGTCCACCAAGGCTAGCCAACATTTTGATTGACACCATGGATTAGGCCAGGCCAACCTGGGTTACCCTCATGTTTGATGGAGAGTACAGATTAGGCCAGGCCCACCCAGGGTAGCCTGAATATTGATTGAAACAAAGGATTAGGCCAGGCCCAACCAGGCCAGCCTGACATTTCATGTAGACCAAGGATTCTACCAGGCCCACAGCAGGCTAGACACTCTTTTGATGGACACCCACAATTTGATTGAGACCAGAGATTTGCACAGGCCCACACAGGCTAGTTTGCCTTTTGAATGACAACACGCCTGAGGCCAGGCCGACCTCCGATAGCACGCCAATTTACTGATATCCTGGGTTAGGCCAGGGACACCCAGGCAGGACATCATTTTGATCGACACCAATGATTAGGCCACACCCACCCAGTATATCCTACCTCTTGATTGACGCCACAGGCTAGCCTTCCTTGTGACTAAGACCACTGATTAGGCCAGGTCCACCCAGGGTATCATGGTCTTTGTACAACCCAATGATTAGGTCAGGCGGCCCACCGTGGCTAGATTGCCTTTGGATGACACCACGGATTAGGCCAGGCCCACCCAGGATAGACGACCTGTTGATTGACATCATGAATTAGGACACGGCCATCCAGGCTAGCCTGCCTTGAATTGACACCACTGATTAGACCAGGCCCACTGAAGCTAGCCTGCCTCTTCATGAACCACTGATTCTGGAACGCCCAGCCAGGATAGCCTACACCTTGATTGACAGCATGGACTAGGCCAGGCCCAGTCAGGCAAGACTGCCTTTTGAGTGACACCACTCATGTGGCCACACCCATCCAGGATAGCCTACCTCTTGATTGACACCATAGATTAGGTTACACATATCCAGGATAGCCTCCCCCTTGATTGACAGCATGGACGAGGCCAGGCCCATCCAGGCAAGAATGCCCTTTGAGTGACACCACTGATGAGGCCACACCCATCCAGGAAGGACTACCTCTTGATGGACACCATAGAATAGGTTACGCCCACCCAGGACAGCCTACCCCTTGATGGACATCATGATAGGGGCCAGGCCAACCCAGGCTACACTAGTGTTTGATTGACACCACTGATAAGGCCCAGTCCACCCAGGATAGCCTGACTTTTGATCCACACTACCCATTAGGCCAGGAGAACCCAGGAGAGCCTACCTCTTGATTGATATCATGGATTAGGCTGTGCCCACCCAGGATACACTAGGTTTTGATGGACACCACGTATTATGCCAGGCCTACCCAGGCTCTCCTGCTTTTTGAATGACACCACGGAATAGGTCAGGCCCACCAAGGTTAGCCTCCCTTTTGATCAACACCACTGATTAGGCCAGGCCTACCCAGGCTAGCCACCCATTTAAATGACATCATGCATTACCCCAGGCTGAACAAGGCTAGCCTGCTTTTTGAGCGACACTGTGTATTAGGCTAGTCCCTCAATGGCTAGCCTCCCTTTTGATCGACACCATGCATTAGGTCAGGCACACCCACGGTAGCCTGTGTTTCAATCGATAACACGGATTAGGCCAGGCCCACCCAGGCAACCTGCCTTTTGATTGACACCACTGATTAGGCAGGCCCAGAAAGGCTATCCTGCTTTTTGATTGACATCACTGATAAGACCAGGCCGAGAAAGGCTATCCTACTCTTTGATTGAAACCACTGATTAGGCCAGGCTCACCCTTTGTAGCCTCCCTTTTGATCAAAATCACTGATTAGGCCAGGCCCACCCATGCTGGCCTGCCTTTTGATTGTCACCACTGATTAGGTCAGGCCCACCCAGGTTAGCTTCCCTTTTGATCACCAATACTGATTAGGCCAGACCCACTCAGGCTAGCCTCCCTTTTGAATGACATCGTACATTACCCAGGCCGACCAAGGCTAGCCTGCCTTTTGATGACACCACTGATTACTCCAGTTCCACCAAGGCTAGCCTGCTTTTTGAGCGACGCTATGTATTAGGTAAGTACCTCAATGGCTAGCGTCCCTTTTTATCGACAGCACGCATTGGGCCTGGCGCACCTACGGTAGGCTCTGCATCAATAGACACCATGGATTAGGCCAAGGCCACTTAGGCACCCTGCGTTTTGTTCGACACCACTGATTATGCCAGGCCACCCAGGGTCGCCTGCCTTTGGATTGACACCACTGATTAGGCCAGGCCCACCTAGGCTAGCCTGAATATTGATTGAAACAAAGGATTAGGCCAGGCCCAACCAGGCCAGCCTGACATTTCATGTAGACCAAGGATTCTACCAGGCCCACAGCAGGCTAGACACTCTTTTGATTGACACCCACCATTTGATTGAGACCAGAGATTTGCACAGCCCCACACAGGCTAGTTTGCCTTTTGATTGACAACACGCCTGAGGCCAGGCCGCCCTGCGATAGCAGGCCAATTTACTGATATCCTGGGTTAGGCCAGGGACACCGAAGCAGGACAGCATTTTGATCGACACCAATGATTAGGCCCCACCCACCCAGTATATCCTACCTCTTGATTGACGCCACAGGCTAGCCTTCCTTGTGACTAAGACCACTGATTAGGCCAGGCCCACCCAGGCTAGGCTGCCTTTTGATTGACACCACTGATTAGGCAGGCCCAGAAAGGCTATCCTGCTTTTTGATTGACACCACTTATTAGGCCAGGCCGAGAAAGGCTATCCTACTCTTTGATTGAAACCACTGATTAGGCCAGGCTCACCCTTTGTAGCCTCCCTTTTGATCAACACCACTGATGAGGCCAGGCCCACCCATGCTGGCCTGCCTTTTGATTGTCACCACTGATTAGGCCAGGCCCACCCAGGTTAGCCTCCCTTTTGATCACCAATACTGATTAGGCCAGACCCACCCAGGCTAGCCTCCCTTTTGAATGACATCGTACATTACCCAGGCCGTCCAAGGCTAGCCTGCCTTTTGATGACACCACTGATTATTCCAGTTCCACCAAGGCTAGCCTGCTTTTTGAGCGACGCTATGTATTAGGTAAGTACCTCAATGGCTAGCGTCCCTTTTTATCGACACCACGCATTGGGCCAGGCGCACCCACAGTAGGCTCTGCATCAATAGACACCACGGATTAGGCCAATCCCACTTAGGCACCCTGCCTTTTGTTCGACACCACTGATTATGCCTGGCCCACCCAGGGTAGCCTGCCTTTGGATTGACACCACTGATTAGCCCAGGCCCACCCAGGCTAGACTGAATTTTGATCCACACCACCTATTAGGCCAGGAGAACCCAGGAGAGCCTAATATCATGGATTAGTCTGGGCCCACCCAGGATACACTTGCTTTGGATTGACACCACTGATGAGGCCAGGCCCACCCAGGCTAGCCTGTCATCTGACAGAGACCACGATTAGACCTTACCCACTAAGACTAACCTGCCTTTAGATCGACAAGACTGGTTAAGCCAGGCCCACCCAGGCTAGCCTGCTTTTTGATTGAAACCACTGATTAGGCCAGGCCCACCTGGCTAGCCTGACTTTTGATTGACAACAGTGATCATGCCAGCCAACACTGGCTAGCCTCCCATTTGATGGAGACCACGATTAAGGACAGGCCCAAATAGGGTAGCCGGATGTTGGATGTCACACCTGATTAGGTCAGGCCCACCCCGGCTAGCGTACCGAATCATGGCAACCAAGGATTAGGCCAAGCCCACTCAGCCTAGCCTGCCTTTTGATCGACACCGCTTATTAGGCCAGGTCCACCAGGGCTAGCCAACATTTTGATTGACACCATGGATTAGGCCAAGCCCACCTGGGTTACCCTCATGTTTGATGGAGAATACAGATTAGGCCATGCCCACCCAGCGTAGCCTGAATATTGATTGAAACAAAGGATTAGGCCAGGCCCAACCAGGCCAGCCTGACATTTCATGTAGACCAAGGATTCTACCAGGCCCACAGCAGGCTAGACACTCTTTTGATTGACACCCACCATTTGATTGAGACCAGAGATTTGCACAGGCCCACACAGGCTAGTTTGCCTTTTGATTGAAAACACGCCTGAGGCCAGGCCGACCTCCGATAGCACGCCAATTTACTGATATCCTGGGTTAGGCCAGGGACACCCAGGCAGGACATCATTTTGATCGACACCAATGATTAGGCCACACCCACCCAGTATATCCTACCTCTTGATTGACGCCACAGGCTAGCCTTCCTTGTGACTAAGACCACTGATTAGGCCAGGCCCACCGAGGCTAGGCTGCCTTTTGATTGACACCACTGATTAGGCAGGCCCAGAAAGGCTATCCTGCTTTTTGATTGACACCACTGATTAGGCCAGGCCGAGAAAGGCTATCCTACTCTTTGATTGAAACCACTGATTAGCCCAGGCTCACCCTTTGTAGCCTCCCTTTTGATCAAAACCACTGATTAGGCCAGGCCCACGCATGCTGGCCTGCCTTTTGATTGTCACCACTGATTAGGCCAGGCCCACCCAGGTTAGCCTGCCTTTTGATCACCATTACTGATTAGGCCAGACCCACCCAGGCTAGCCTCCCTTTTGAATGACATCGTACATTACCCAGGCCGACCAAGGCTAGCCTGCCTTTTGATGACACCACTGATTACTCCAGTTCCACCAAGGCTAGCCTGCTTTTTGAGCGAGGCTATGTATTAGGTAAGTACCTCAATGGCTAGCGTCCCTTTTTATCGACAGCACGCATTGGGCCAGGCGCACCCACGGTAGGCTCTGCATCAGTAGACACCACGGATTAGGCCAAGCCCACTTAGGCACCCTGCCTTTTGTTCGACACCACTGATTATGCCAGGCCCACCCAGGCTAGCCTGAATTTTGATCCACACCACCCATTAGGCCAGGAGAACCCAGGAGAGCCTACCTCTTGATTGATATCATGGATTAGTCTGGGCCCACCCAGGATACACTTGCTTTGGATTGACACCACTGATGAGGCCAGGCCCACCCAGGCTAGCCTGTCATTTGATAGAGACCACGATTAGACCTTACCCACTAAGACTAACCTGCCTTTAGATCGACAAGACTGATTAAGCCAGGCCCACCCAGGCTAGCCTGCTTTTTGATTGAAACCAATGATTAGGCCAGGCCCACCTGGCTAGCCTGAGTTTTGATTGACAACAGTGATCATGCCAGGCCAACACTGGCTAGCCTCCCATTTGATGGAGACCACGATTAAGGACAGGCCCAAATAGGGTAGCCGGATGTTGGATGTCACACCTGATTAGGTCAGGCCCACCCAGGCTAGCCTGAATTTTGATCCACACCACCCATTAGGCCAGGAGAACCCAGGAGAGCCTACCTCTTGATTGATATCATGGATTAGTCTGGGCCCACCCAGGATACACTTGCTTTGGATTGACACCACTGATGAGGCCAGGCCCACCCAGGCTACCCTGTCATTTGAAAGAGACCACAATTAGACCTTATCCACTAAGACTAACCTGCCTTTAGATCGACAAGACTGGTTAAGCCAGGCCCACCCAGGCTAGCCTGCTTTTTGATTGAAACCACTGATTAGGCCAGGCCCACCTGGCTAGCCTGACTTTTGATTGAAAACAGTGATCATGCCAGGCCAACACTGGCTAGCCTCCCATTTGATGGAGACCACGATTAAGGACAGGCCCAAATAGGGTAGCCGTATGTTGGATGTCACACCTGATTAGGTGAGGCCCACCCCGTCTAGTGTACCGAATCATGGCAACCAAGGATTAGGCCAAGCCCACTCAGCCTAGCCTGCCTTTTGATCGACACCGCTTATTAGGCCACGTCCACCAAGGCTAGCCAACATTTTGATTGACACCATGGATTAGGCCAGGCCCACCTGGGTTACCCTCATGTTTGATGGAGAGTACAGATTAGGCCAGGCCCACCCAGGGTAGCCTGAATATTGATTGAAACAAAGGATTAGGCCAGGCCCAACCAGGCCAGCCTGACATTTCATGTAGACCAAGGATTCTACCAGGCCCACAGCAGGCTAGACACTCTTTTGATGGACACCCACAATTTGATTGAGACCAGAGATTTGCACAGGCCCACACAGGCTAGTTTGCCTTTTGAATGACAACACGCCTGAGGCCAGGCCGACCTCCGATAGCACGCCAATTTACTGATATCCTGGGTTAGGCCAGGGACACCCAGGCAGGACATCATTTTGATCGACACCATTGATTAGGCCACACCCACCCAGTATATCCTACCTCTTGATTGACGCCACAGGCTAGCCTTCCTTGTGACTAAGACCACTGATTAGGCCAGGTCCACCCAGGGTATCATGGTCTTTGTACAACCCAATGATTAGGTCAGGCGGCCCACCGTGGCTAGATTGCCTTTGGATGACACCACGGATTAGGCCAGGCCCACCCAGGATAGACGACCTGTTGA
Organism: Rangifer tarandus platyrhynchus; assembly: GCA_949782905.1. Lineage (NCBI taxonomy): Eukaryota > Metazoa > Chordata > Mammalia > Artiodactyla > Cervidae > Rangifer > Rangifer tarandus. The sequence goes on along the minus strand of OX460343.1, from coordinate 6,939,172 downwards.
TTGACATCATGAATTAGGACACGGCCATCCAGGCTAGCCTGCCTTGAATTGACACCACTGATTAGACCAGGCCCACTGAAGCTAGCCTGCCTCTTCATGAACCACTGATTCTGGAACGCCCAGCCAGGATAGCCTACACCTTGATTGACAGCATGGACTAGGCCAGGCCCAGTCAGGCAAGACTGCCTTTTGAGTGACACCACTCATGAGGCCACACCCATCCAGGATAGCCTACCTCTTGATTGACACCATAGATTAGGTTACACATATCCAGGATAGCCTCCCCCTTGATTGACAGCATGGACGAGGCCAGGCCCATCCAGGCAAGAATGCCCTTTGAGTGACACCACTGATGAGGCCACACCCATCCAGGAAGGACTACCTCTTGATGGACACCATAGAATAGGTTACGCCCACCCAGGACAGCCTACCCCTTGATGGACATCATGATAGGGGCCAGGCCAACCCAGGCTACACTAGTGTTTGATTGACACCACTGATAAGGCCCAGTCCACCCAGGATAGCCTGACTTTTGATCCACACTACCCATTAGGCCAGGAGAACCCAGGAGAGCCTACCTCTTGATTGATATCATGGATTAGGCTATGCCCACCCAGGATACACTAGGTTTTGATGGACACCACGTATTATGCCAGGCCTACCCAGGCTCTCCTGCTTTTTGAATGACACCACAGAATAGGTCAGGCCCACCAAGGTTAGCCTCCCTTTTGATCAACACCACTGATTAGGCCAGGCCTACCCAGGCTAGCCACCCATTTAAATGACATCATGCATTACCTCAGGCTGAACAAGGCTAGCCTGCTTTTTGAGCGACACTGTGTATTAGGCTAGTCCCTCAATGGCTAGCCTCCCTTTTGATCGACACCATGCATTAGGTCAGGCACACCCACGGTAGCCTGTGTTTCAATCGATAACACGGATTAGGCCAGGCCCACCCAGGAAACCTGCCTTTTGATTGACACCACTGATTAGGCAGGCCCAGAAAGGCTATCCTGCTTTTTGATTGACATCACTGATAAGACCAGGCCGAGAAAGGCTATCCTACTCTTTGATTGAAACCACTGATTAGGCCAGGCTCACCCTTTGTAGCCTCCCTTTTGATCAAAATCACTGATTAGGCCAGGCCCACCCATGCTGGCCTGCCTTTTGATTGTCACCACTGATTAGGTCAGGCCCACCCAGGTTAGCTTCCCTTTTGATCACCAATACTGATTAGGCCAGACCCACCCAGGCTAGCCTCCCTTTTGAATGACATCGTACATTACCCAGGCCGACCAAGGCTAGCCTGCCTTTTGATGACACCACTGATTACTCCAGTTCCACCAAGGCTAGCCTGCTTTTTGAGCGACGCTATGTATTAGGTAAGTACCTCAATGGCTAGCGTCCCTTTTTATCGACAGCACGCATTGGGCCTGGCGCACCCACGGTAGGCTCTGCATCAATAGACACCACGGATTAGGCCAAGGCCACTTAGGCACCCTGCGTTTTGTTCGACACCACTAATTATGCCAGGCCCACCCAGGGTCGCCTGCCTTTGGATTGACACCACTGATTAGGCCAGGCCCACCCAGGCTAGCCTGAATATTGATTGAAACAAAGGATTAGGCCAGGCCCAACCAGGCCAGCCTGACATTTCATGTAGACCAAGGATTCTACCAGGCCCACAGCAGGCTAGACACTCTTTTGATTGACACCCACCATTTGATTGAGACCAGAGATTTGCACAGCCCCACACAGGCTAGATTGCCTTTTGATTGACAACACGCCTGAGGCCAGGCCGCCCTGCGATAGCAGGCCAATTTACTGATATCCTGGGTTAGGCCAGGGACACCGAAGCAGGACAGCGTTTTGATCGACACCAATGATTAGGCCCCACCCACCCAGTATATCCTACCTCTTGATTGACGCCACAGGCTAGCCTTCCTTGTGACTAAGACCACTGATTAGGCCAGGCCCACCCAGGCTAGGCTGCCTTTGGATTGACACCACTGATTAGGCCAGGCCCACCCTGGCTAGACTGAATTTTGATCCACACCACCCATTAGCCCAGGAGAACCCAGGAGAGCGTACCTCTTGATTGATATCATGGATTAGTCTGGGCCCACCCAGGATACACTTGCTTTGGATTGACACCACTGATGAGGACAGGCGCACCCAGGCTAGCCTGTCATTTGACAGAGACCACGATTAGACCTTACCCACTAAGACTCACCTGCCTTTAGATCGACAAGACTGGTTAAGCCAGGCCCACCCAGGCTAGCCTGCTTTTTGATTGAAACCACTGATTAGGCCAGGCCCACCTGGCTAGCCTGACGTTTGATTGACAACAGTGATCATGCCAGCCAACACTGGCTAGCCTCCCATTTGATGGAGACCACGATTAAGGACAGGCCCAAATAGGGTAGCCGGATGTTGGATGTCACACATGATTAGGTCAGGCCCACCCCGGTTTGTGTACTGAATCATGGCAACCAAGGATTAGGCCAAGCCCACTCAGCCTAGCCTGCCTTTTGATCGACACCGCTTATTAGGCCAGGTCCACCAAGGCTAGCCAATATTTTGATTGACACCATGGTTTAGGCCAGGCCCACCTGGGTTACCCTCATGTTTGATGGAGAGTACAGATTAGGCCAGGCCCACCCAGGGTAGCCTGAATATTGACTGAAAAAAGGATTAGGCCAGGCCCAACCAGGCCAGCCTGACATTTCATGTAGACAAAGGATTCTACCAGGCCCACAGCAGGCTAGACACTCTTTTGATTGACACCCACCATTTGATTGAGACCAGAGATTTGCACAGGTCCACACAGGGTAGTTTGCGTTTTGATTGACAACACGCCTGAGGCCAGGCCGACCTCCGATAGCACGCCAATTTACTGATATCCTGGGTTAGGCCAGGGACACCCAGGCAGGACATCATTTTTTTCGACACCAATGATTAGGCCACACCCATCCAGTACATCCTACCTCTTGATTGACGCCACAGGCTAGCCTTCCTTGTGACTAAGACCACTGATTCGGCCAGGCCCACCGAGGCTAGGCTGCCTTTTGATTGACACCACTGATTAGGCAGGCCCAGAAAGGCTATCCTGCTTTTTGATTGACACCACTCATTAGGCCAGGCCGAGAAAGGCTATCCTACTCTTTGATTGAAACCACTGATTAGGCCAGGCTCACACTTTGTAGCCTCCCTTTTAATCAAAACCACTGATTAGGTCAGGCCCACCCATGCTGGCCTGCCTTTTGATTGTCACCACTGATTAGGCCAGGCCCACCCAGGTTAGCCTGCCTTTTGATCACCAATACTGATTATGCCAGACCCACCCAGGCTAGCCTCCCTTTTGAATGACATCGTACATTACCCAGGCCGACCAAGGCTAGCCTGCCTTTTGATGACACCACTGATTATTCCAGTTCCACCAAGGCTAGCCTCCTTTTTGAGCGATGCTATGTATTAGGTAAGTACCTCAATGGCTAGCGTCCCTTTTTATCGACAGCACGCATTGGGCCAGGCGCACCCACGGTAGGCTCTGCATCAATACACACCACGGATTAGGCCAAGCCCACTTAGGCACCCTGCCTTTTGTTCGACACCACTGATTATGCCTGGCCCACCCAGGGTAGCCTGCCTTTGGATTGACACCACTGATTAGGCCAGGCCCACCCAGGCTAGACTGAATTTTGATCCACACCACCTATTAGGCCAGGAGAACCCAGGAGAGCCTAATATCATGGATTAGTCTGGGCCCACCCAGGATACACTTGCTTTGGATTGACACCACTGATGAGGCCAGGCCCACCCAGGCTAGCCTGTCATTTGACAGAGACCACGATTAGACCTTACCCACTAAGACTAACCTGCCTTTAGATCGACAAGACTGGTTAAGCCAGGCCCACCCAGGCTAGCCTGCTTTTTGATTGAAACCACTGATTAGGCCAGGCCCACCTGGCTAGCCTGACTTTTGATTGACAACAGTGATCATGCCAGCCAACACTGGCTAGCCTCGCATTTGATGGACACCACGATTAAGGACAGGCCCAAATAGGGTAGCCGGATGTTGGATGTCACACCGGATTAGGTCAGGCCCACCCCGGCTAGCGTACCGAATCATGGCAACCAAGGATTAGGCCAAGCCCACTCAGCCTAGCCTGCCTTTTGATCGACACCGCTTATTAGGCCAGGTCCACCAGGGCTAGCCAACATTTTGATTGACACCATGGATTAGGCCAAGCCCACCTGGGTTACCCTCATGTTTGATGGAGAATACAGATTAGGCCATGCCCACCCAGCGTAGCCTGAATATTGATTGAAACAAAGGATTAGGCCAGGCCCAACCAGGCCAGCCTGACATTTCATGTAGACCAAGGATTCTACCAGGCCCACAGCAGGCTAGACACTCTTTTGATTGACACCCACCATTTGATTGAGACCAGAGATTTGCACAGGCCCACACAGGCTAGTTTGCCTTTTGATTGAAAACACGCCTGAGGCCAGGCCGACCTCCGATAGCACGCCAATTTACTGAGATCCTGGGTTAGGCCAGGGACACCCAGGCAGGACATCATTTTGATCGACACCAATGATTAGGCCACACCCACCCAGTATATCCTACCTCTTGATTGACGCCACAGGCTAGCCTTCCTTGTGACTAAGACCACTGATTAGGCCAGGCCCACCGAGGCTAGGCTGCCTTTTGATTCACACCACTGATTAGGCAGGCCCAGAAAGGCTATCCTGCTTTTTGATTGACACCACTCATTAGGCCAGGCCGAGATAGGATATCCTACTCTTTGATTGAAACCACTGAATAGGCCAGGCTCACCCTTTGTAGCCTCCCTTTTGATCAAAACCACTGATTAGGCCAGGCCCACCCAGGTTAGCCTCCCTTTTGATCACCAATACTGATTATGCCAGACCCACCCAGGCTAGCCTCCCTTTTGAATGACATCGTACATTACCCAGGCCGACCAAGGCTAGCCTGCCTTTTGATGACACCACTGATTACTCCAGTTACACCAAGGCTAGCCTCCTTTTTGAGCGACGCTATGTATTAGGTAAGTACCTCAATGGCTAGCGTCCCTTTTTATCGACACCACGCATTGGGCCAGGCGCACCCACGGTAGGCTCTGCATCAATACACACCACGGATTAGGCCAAGCCCACTTAGGCACCCTGCCTTTTGTTCGACACCACTGATTATGCCTGGCCCACCCAGGGTAGCCTGCCTTTGGATTGACACCACTGATTAGCCCAGGCCCACCCAGGCTAGACTGAATTTTGATCCACACCACCTATTAGGCCAGGAGAACCCAGGAGAGCCTAATATCATGGATTAGTCTGGGCCCACCCAGGATACACTTGGTTTGGATTGACACCACTGATGAGGCCAGGCCCACCCAGGCTAGCCTGTCATTTGATAGAGACCACGATTAGACCTTACCCACTAAGACTAACCTGCCTTTAGATCGACAAGACTGATTAAGCCAGGCCCACCCAGGGTAGCCTGCTTTTTGATTGAAACCAATGATTAGGCCAGGCCCACCTGGCTAGCCTGACTTTTGATTGACAACAGTGATCATGCCAGGCCAACACTGGCTAGCCTCCCATTTGATGGAGACCACGATTAAGGACAGGCCCAAATAGGGTAGCCGGATGTTGGATGTCACACCTGATTAGGTCAGGCCCACCCCGGCTAGTGTACCGAATCATGGCAACCAAGGATTAGGCCAAGCCCACTCAGCCTAGCCTGCCTTTTGATCGACACCGCTTATTAGGCCAGGTCCACCAAGGCTAGCCAACATTTTGATTGACACCATGGATTAGGCCAGGCCCACCTGGGTTGCCTGAATATTGATTGAAACAAAGGATTAGGCCAGGCCCAACCAGGCCAGCCTGACATTTCATGTAGACCAAGGATTCTACCAGGCCCACAGCAGGCTAGACACTCTTTTGATTGACACCCATCTTATGATTGAGACCAGGGATTTGCACAGGCCCACACAGGCTAGTTTGCCTTTTGATTCACAACAAGCCTGAGGCCAGGCCGAGCTCCGATAGCACGCCAATTTACTGATATCCTGGGTTAGGCCAGGGACACCCAGGCAGGACATCATTTTGATCGACACCAATGATTAGGCCACACCAACCCAGTATATCCTACCTCTTGATTGACGCCACAGGCTAGCCTTCCTTGTGACTAAGACCACTGATTAGGCCAGGCCCACCCAGGAAACCTGCCTTTTGATTGACACCACTGATTAGGCAGGCCCAGAAAGACTATCCTGCTTTTTGATTGACACTACTGATTAGGCCAGGCCGAGAAAGGCTATCCTACTCTTTGATTGAAACCACTGATTAGGCCAGGCTCACCCTTTGTAGCCTCCCTTTTGATCAAAATCACTGATTAGGCCAGGCCCACCCATGGTGGCCTGCCTTTTGATTGTCACCACTGATTAGGCCAGGCCCACCCAGGTTAGCCTCCCTTTTGATCACCAATACTGATTAGGCCAGACCCACCAAGGCTAGCCTCCCTTTTGAATGACACCGTACATTACCCAGGCTGACCAAGGCTAGCCTGCCTTTTGATGACACCACTGATTACTCCAGTTCCACCAAGGCTAGCCTGCTTTTTGAGCGACGCTATGTATTAGGTAAGTACCTCAATGGCTAGCGTCCCTTTTTATCGACACCAATCATTGGGCCAGGCGCACCCACGGTAGGCTGTGTATCAATAGACAGGACGGATTAGGCGAAGCCCACTTAGGCACCCTGCCTTTTGTTCGACACCACTGATTATGCCAGGCCCACCCAGGGTAGCCTGCCTTTGGATTGACACCACTGATTAGGCCAGGCCCACCCAGGCTAGCCTGAATTTTGATCCACACCACCCATTAGGCCAGGAGAACCCAGGAGGGCCTACCTCTTGATTGATATCATGTATTAATCTGGGCCCACCCAGGATACAGTTGCTTTGGATTGACACCACTGATGAGGCCAGGCCCACCCAGGCTACCCTGTCATTTGAAAGAGACCACGATTAGACCTTATCCACTAAGACTAACCTGCCTTTAGATCGACAAGACTGGTTAAGCCAGGCCCACCCAGGCTAGCCTGCTTTTTGATTGAAACCACTGATTAGGCCAGGCCCACCTGGCTAGCCTGACTTTTGATTGAAAACAGTGATCATGCCAGGCCAACACTGGCTAGCCTCCCATTTGATGGAGACCACGATTAAGGACAGGCCCAAATAGGGTAGCCGTATGTTGGATGTCACACTTGATTAGGTGAGGCCCACCCCGTCTAGTGTACTGAATCATGGCAACCAAGGATTAGGCCAAGCCCACTCAGCCTAGCCTGCCTTTTGATCGACACCGCTTATTAGGCCAGGTCCACCAAGGCTAGCCAACATTTTGATTGACACCATGGATTAGGCCAGGCCCACCTGGGTTACCCTCATGTTTGATGGAGAGTACAGATTAGGCCAGGCCCACCCAGGGTAGCCTGAATATTGATTGAAACAAAGGATTAGGCCAGGCCCAACCAGGCCAGCCTGACATTTCATGTAGACCAAGGATTCTACCAGGCCAACAGCAGGCTAGACACTCTTTTGATGGACACCCATCTTATGATTGAGACCAGGGATTTGCACAGGCCCACACAGGCTAGTTTGCCTTTTGATTGACAACACGCCTGAGGCCAGGCCGACCTCCGATAGCATGCCAATTTACTGATATCCTGGGTTAGGCCAGGGACACCCAGGCAGGACATCATTTTGATCGACACCAATGATTAGGCCACACCAACCCAGTATATCCTACCTCTTGATTGACGCCACAGGCTAGCCTTCCTTGTGACTAAGACCACTGATTAGGCCAGGCCCACCCAGGAAACCTGCCTTTTGATTGACACCACTGATTAGGCAGGCCCAGAAAGGCTATCCTGCTTTATGATTGACACTACTGATTAGTCCAGGCCGAGAAAGGCTATCCTACTCTTTGATTGAAACCACTGATTAGGCCAGGCTCACCCTTTGTAGCCTCCCTTTTGATCAACACCACTGATGAGGCCAGGCCCACCCATGCTGGCCTGCCTTTTGATTGTCACCACTGATTAGGCCAGGCCCACCCAGGTTAGCCTCCCTTTTGATCACCAATACTGATTAGGCCAGACCCACCCAGGCTAGCCTCCCTTTTGAATGACATCGTACATTACCCAGGCCGACCAAGGCTAGCCTGCCTTTTGATGACACCACTGATTATTCCAGTTCCACCAAGGCTAGCCTGCTTTTTGAGCGACGCTATGTATTAGGTAAGTACCTCAACGGCTAGCGTCCCTTTTTATCGACAGCACGCATTGGGCCAGGCGCACCCACAGTAGGCTCTGCATCAATAGACACCACGGATTAGGCCAAGCCCACTTAGGCACCCTGCCTTTTGTTCGACACCACTGATTATGCCTGGCCCACCCAGGGTAGCCTGCCTTTGGATTGACACCACTGATTAGGCCAGGCCCACCCAGGCTAGACTGAATTTTGATCCACACCACCTATTAGGCCAGGAGAACCCAGGAGAGCCCAATATCATGGATTAGTCTGGGCCCACCCAGGATACACTTGCTTTGGATTGACACCACTGGTGAGGCCAGGCCCACCCAGGCTAGCCTGTCATTTGACAGAGACCACGATTAGACCTTACCCACTAAGACTAACCTGCCTTTAGATCGACAAGACTGGTTAAGCCAGGCCCACCCAGGCTAGCCTGCTTTTTGATTGAAACCACTGATTAGGCCAGGCCCACCTGGCTAGCCTGACTTTTGATTGACAACAGTGATCATGCCAGCCAACACTGGCTAGCCTCCCATTTGATGGAGACCACGATTAAGGACAGGCCCAAATAGGGTAGCCGGATGTTGGATGTCACACCTGATTAGGTCAGGCCCACCCCGGCTAGCGTACCGAATCATGGCAACCAAGGATTAGGCCAAGCCCACTCAGCCTAGCCTGCCTTTTGATCGACACCGCTTATTAGGCCAGGTCCACCAGGGCTAGCCAACATTTTGATTGACACCATGGATTAGGCCAAGCCCACCTGGGTTACCCTCATGTTTGATGGAGAATACAGATTAGGCCATGCCCACCCAGCGTAGCCTGAATATTGATTGAAACAAAGGATTAGGCCAGGCCCAACCAGGCCAGCCTGACATTTCATGTAGACCAAGGATTCTACCAGGCCCACAGCAGGCTAGACACTCTTTTGATTGACACCCACCATTTGATTGAGACCAGAGATTTGCACAGGCCCACACAGGCTAGTTTGCCTTTTGATTGAAAACACGCCTGAGGCCAGGCCGAGCTCCGATAGCACGCCAATTTACTGAGATCCTGGGTTAGGCCAGGGACACCCAGGCAGGACATCATTTTGATCGACACCAATGATTAGGCCACACCCACCCAGTATATCCTACCTCTTGATTGACGCCACAGGCTAGCCTTCCTTGTGACTAAGACCACTGATTAGGCCAGGCCCACCGAGGCTAGGCTGCCTTTTGATTCACACCACTGATTAGGCAGGCCCAGAAAGGCTATCCTGCTTTTTGATTGGCACCACTCATTAGGCCAGGCCGAGATAGGATATCCTACTCTTTGATTGAAACCACTGAATAGGCCAGGCTCACCCTTTGTAGCCTCCCTTTTGATCAAAACCACTGATTAGGCCAGGCCCACCCAGGTTAGCCTCCCTTTTGATCACCAATACTGATTATGCCAGACCCACCCAGGCTAGCCTCCCTTTTGAATGACATCGTACATTACCCAGGCCGACCAAGGCTAGCCTGCCTTTTGATGACACCACTGATTACTCCAGTTACACCAAGGCTAACCTCCTTTTTGAGCGACGCTATGTATTAGGTAAGTACCTCAATGGCTAGCGTCCCTTTTTATCGACACCACGCATTGGGCCAGGCGCACCCACGGTAGGCTCTGCATCAATACACACCACGGATTAGGCCAAGCCCACTTAGGCACCCTGCCTTTTGTTCGACACCACTGATTATGCCTGGCCCACCCAGGGTAGCCTGCCTTTGGATTGACACCACTGATTAGCCCAGGCCCACCCAGGCTAGACTGAATTTTGATCCACACCACCTATTAGGCCAGGAGAACCCAGGAGAGCCTAATATCATGGATTAGTCTGGGCCCACCCAGGATACACTTGGTTTGGATTGACACCACTGATGAGGCCAGGCCCACCCAGGCTAGCCTGTCATTTGATAGAGACCACGATTAGACCTTACCCACTAAGACTAACCTGCCTTTAGATCGACAAGACTGATTAAGCCAGGCCCACCCAGGGTAGCCTGCTTTTTGATTTAAACCAATGATTAGGCCAGGCCCACCTGGCTAGCCTGACTTTTGATTGACAACAGTGATCATGCCAGGCCAACACTGGCTAGCCTCCCATTTGATGGAGACCACGATTAAGGACAGGCCCAAATAGGGTAGCCGGATGTTGGATGTCACACCTGATTAGGTCAGGCCCACCCCGGCTAGTGTACCGAATCATGGCAACCAAGGATTAGGCCAAGCCCACTCAGCCTAGCCTGCCTTTTGATCGACACCGCTTATTAGGCCAGGTCCACCAACGCTAGCCAACATTTTGATTGACACCATGGATTAGGCCAGGCCCACCTGGGTTGCCTGAATATTGATTGAAACAAAGGATTAGGCCAGGCCCAACCAGGCCAGCCTGACATTTCATGTAGACCAAGGATTCTACCAGGCCCACAGCAGGCTAGACACTCTTTTGATTGACACCCATCTTATGATTGAGACCAGGGATTTGCACAGGCCCACACAGGCTAGTTTGCCTTTTGATTGACAACACGCCTGAGGCCAGGCCGACCTCCGATAGCACGCCAATTTACTGAGATCCTGGGTTAGGCCAGGGACACCCAGGCAGGACATCATTTTGATCGACACCAATGATTAGGCCACACCCACCCAGTATATCCTACCTCTTGATTGACGCCACAGGCTAGCCTTCCTTGTGACTAAGACCACTGATTAGGCCAGGCCCACCGAGGCTAGGCTGCCTTTTGATTCACACCACTGATTAGGCAGGCCCAGAAAGGCTATCCTGCTTTTTGATTGACACCACTCATTAGGCCAGGCCGAGATAGGATATCCTACTCTTTGATTGAAACCACTGAATAGGCCAGGCTCACCCTTTGTAGCCTCCCTTTTGATCAAAACCACTGATTAGGCCAGGCCCACCCAGGTTAGCCTCCCTTTTGATCACCAATACTGATTATGCCAGACCCACCCAGGCTAGCCTCCCTTTTGAATGACATCGTACATTACCCAGGCCGACCAAGGCTAGCCTGCCTTTTGATGACACCACTGATTACTCCAGTTACACCAAGGCTAGCCTCCTTTTTGAGCGACGCTATGTATTAGGTAAGTACCTCAATGGCTAGCGTCCCTTTTTATCGACACCACGCATTGGGCCAGGCGCACCCACGGTAGGCTCTGCATCAATACACACCACGGATTAGGCCAAGCCCACTTAGGCACCCTGCCTTTTGTTCGACAGCACTGATTATGCCTGGCCCACCCAGGGTAGCCTGCCTTTGGATTGACACCACTGATTAGCCCAGGCCCACCCAGGCTAGACTGAATTTTGATCCACACCACCTATTAGGCCAGGAGAACCCAGGAGAGCCTAATATCATGGATTAGTCTGGGCTCACCCAGGATACACTTGCTTTGGATTGACACCACTGATGAGGCCAGGCCCACCCAGGCTAGCCTGTCATTTGATAGAGACCACGATTAGACCTTACCCACTAAGACTAACCTGCCTTTAGATCGACAAGACTGATTAAGCCAGGCCCACCCAGGCTAGCCTGACTTTTGATTGACAACAGTGATCATGCCAGGCCAACACTGGCTAGCCTCCCATTTGATGGAGACCACGATTAAGGACAGGCCCAAATAGGGTAGCCGTATGTTGGATGTCACACCTGATTAGGTGAGGCCCACCCCGTCTAGTGTACTGAATCATGGCAACCAAGGATTAGGCCAAGCCCACTCAGCCTAGCCTGCCTTTTGATCGACACCGCTTATTACGCCAGGTCCACCAAGGCTAGCCAACATTTTGATTGACACCATGGATTAGGCCAGGCCAACCTGGGTTACCCTCATGTTTGATGGAGAGTACAGATTAGGCCAGGCCCACCCAGGGTAGCCTGAATATTGATTGAAACAAAGGATTAGGCCAGGCCCAACCAGGCCAGCCTGACATTTCATGTAGACCAAGGATTCTACCAGGCCCACAGCAGGCTAGACACTCTTTTGATTGACACCCACAATTTGATTGAGACCAGAGATTTGCACAGGCCCACACAGGCTAGTTTGCCTTTTGAATGACAACACGCCTGAGGCCAGGCCGACCTCCGATAGCACGCCAATTTACTGATATCCTGGGTTAGGCCAGGGACACCCAGGCAGGACATCATTTTGATCGACACCAATGATTAGGCCACTCCCACCCAGTATATCCTACCTCTTGATTGACGCCACAGGCTAGCCTTCCTTGTGACTAAGACCACTGATTAGGCCAGGTCCACCCAGGGTATCATGGTCTTTGTACAACCCAATGATTAGGTCAGGCGGCCCACCGTGGCTAGATTGCCTTTGGATGACACCACGGATTAGGCCAGGCCCACCCAGGATAGACGACCTGTTGATTGACATCATGAATTAGGACACGGCCATCCAGGCTAGCCTGCCTTGAATTGACACCACTGATTAGACCAGGCCCACTGAAGCTAGCCTGCCTCTTCATGAACCACTGATTCTGGAACGCCCAGCCAGGATAGCCTACACCTTGATTGACAGCATGGACTAGGCCAGGCCCAGTCAGGCAAGACTGCCTTTTGAGTGACACCACTCATGTGGCCACACCCATCCAGGATAGCCTACCTCTTGATTGACACCATAGATTAGGTTACACATATCCAGGATAGCCTCCCCCTTGATTGACAGCATGGACGAGGCCAGGCCCATCCAGGCAAGAATGCCCTTTGAGTGACACCACTGATGAGGCCACACCCATCCAGGAAGGACTACCTCTTGATGGACACCATAGAATAGGTTACGCCCACCCAGGACAGCCTACCCCTTGATGGACATCATGATAGGGGCCAGGCCAACCCAGGCTACACTAGTGTTTGATTGACACCACTGATAAGGCCCAGTCCACCCAGGATAGCCTGACTTTTGATCCACACTACCCATTAGGCCAGGAGAACCCAGGAGAGCCTACCTCTTGATTGATATCATGGATTAGGCTGTGCCCACCCAGGATACACTAGTTTTTGATGGACACCACGTATTATGCCAGGCCTACCCAGGCTCTCCTGCTTTTTGAATGACACCACGGAATAGGTCAGGCCCACCAAGGTTAGCCTCCCTTTTGATCAACACCACTGATTAGGCCAGGCCTACCCAGGCTAGCCACCCATTTAAATGACATCATGCATTACCCCAGGCTGAACAAGGCTAGCCTGCTTTTTGAGCGACACTGTGTATTAGGCTAGTCCCTCAATGGCTAGCCTCCCTTTTGATCGACACCATGCATTAGGTCAGGCACACCCACGGTAGCCTGTGTTTCAATCGATAACACGGATTAGGCCAGGCCCACCCAGGCAACCTGCCTTTTGATTGACACCACTGATTAGGCAGGCCCAGAAAGGCTATCCTGCTTTTTGATTGACATCACTGATAAGACCAGGCCGAGAAAGGCTATCCTACTCTTTGATTGAAACCACTGATTAGGCCAGGCTCACCCTTTGTAGCCTCCCTTTTGATCAAAATCACTGATTAGGCCAGGCCCACCCATGCTGGCCTGCCTTTTGATTGTCACCACTGATTAGGTCAGGCCCACCCAGGTTAGCTTCCCTTTTGATCACCAATACTGATTAGGCCAGACCCACCCAGGCTAGCCTCCCTTTTGAATGACATCGTACATTACCCAGGCCGACCAAGGCTAGCCTGCCTTTTGATGACACCACTGATTACTCCAGTTCCACCAAGGCTAGCCTGCTTTTTGAGCGACGCTATGTATTAGGTAAGTACCTCAATGGCTAGCGTCCCTTTTTATCGACAGCACGCATTGGGCCTGGCGCACCTACGGTAGGCTCTGCATCAATAGACACCATGGATTAGGCCAAGGCCACTTAGGCACCCTGCGTTTTGTTCGACACCACTGATTATGCCAGGCCACCCAGGGTCGCCTGCCTTTGGATTGACACCACTGATTAGGCCAGGCCCACCCAGGCTAGCCTGAATATTGATTGAAACAAAGGATTAGGCCAGGCCCAACCAGGCCAGCCTGACATTTCATGTAGACCAAGGATTCTACCAGGCCCACAGCAGGCTAGACACTCTTTTGATTGACACCCACCATTTGATTGAGACCAGAGATTTGCACAGCCCCACACAGGCTAGTTTGCCTTTTGATTGACAACACGCCTGAGGCCAGGACGCCCTGCGATAGCAGGCCAATTTACTGATATCCTGGGTTAGGCCAGGGACACCGAAGCAGGACAGCATTTTGATCGACACCAATGATTAGGCCCCACCCACCCAGTATATCCTACCTCTTGATTGACGCCACAGGCTAGCCTTCCTTGTGACTAAGACCACTGATTAGGCCAGGCCCACCCAGGCTAGGCTGCCTTTTGATTGACACCACTGATTAGGCAGGCCCAGAAAGGCTATCCTGCTTTTTGATTGACACCACTTATTAGGCCAGGACGAGAAAGGCTATCCTACTCTTTGATTGAAACCACTGATTAGGCCAGGCTCACCCTTTGTAGCCTCCCTTTTGATCAACACCACTGATGAGGCCAGGCCCACCCATGCTGGCCTGCCTTTTGATTGTCACCACTGATTAGGCCAGGCCCACCCAGGTTAGCCTCCCTTTTGATCACCAATACTGATTAGGCCAGACCCACCCAGGCTAGCCTCCCTTTTGAATGACATCGTACATTACCCAGGCCGACCAAGGCTAGCCTGCCTTTTGATGACACCACTGATTACTCCAGTTCCACCAAGGCTAGCCTGCTTTTTGAGCGACGCTATGTATTAGGTAAGTACCTCAATGGCTAGCGTCCCTTTTTATCGACACCACGCATTGGGCCAGGCGCACCCACAGTAGGCTCTGCATCAATAGACACCACGGATTAGGCCAATCCCACTTAGGCACCCTGCCTTTTGTTCGACACCACTGATTATGCCTGGCCCACCCAGGGTAGCCTGCCTTTGGATTGACACCACTGATTAGCCCAGGCCCACCCAGGCTAGACTGAATTTTGATCCACACCACCTATTAGGCCAGGAGAACCCAGGAGAGCCCAATATCACGGATTAGTCTGGGCCCACCCAGGATACACTTGCTTTGGATTGACACCACTGATGAGGCCAGGCCCACCCAGGCTAGCCTGTCATTTGACAGAGACCACGATTAGACCTTACCCACTAAGACTAACCTGCCTTTATATCGACAAGACTGGTTAAGCCAGGCCCACCCAGGCTAGCCTGCTTTTTGATTGAAACCACTGATTAGGCCAGGCCCACCTGGCTAGCCTGACTTTTGATTGACAACAGTGATCATGCCAGCCAACACTGGCTAGCCTCCCATTTGATGGAGACCACGATTAAGGACAGGCCCAAATAGGGTAGCCGGATGTTGGATGTCACACCTGATTAGGTCAGGCCCACCCCGGCTAGCGTACCGAATCATGGCAACCAAGGATTAGGCCAAGCCCACTCAGCCTAGCCTGCCTTTTGATCGACACCGCTTATTAGGCCAGGTCCACCAGGGCTAGCCAACATTTTGATTGACACCATGGATTAGGCCAAGCCCACCTGGGTTACCCTCATGTTTGATGGAGAATACAGATTAGGCCATGCCCACCCAGCGTAGCCTGAATATTGACTGAAACAAAGGATTAGGCCAGGCCCAACCAGGCCAGCCTGACATTTCATGTAGACCAAGGATTCTACCAGGCCCACAGCAGGCTAGACACTCTTTTGATTGACACCCAGCATTTGATTGAGACCAGAGATTTGCACAGGCCCACACAGGCTAGTTTGCCTTTTGATTGAAAACACGCCTGAGGCCAGGCCGACCTCCGATAGCACGCCAATTTACTGAGATCCTGGGTTAGGCCAGGGACATCCAGGCAGGACATCGTTTTGATCGACACCAATGATTAGGCCACACCCACCCAGTATATCCTACCTCTTGATTGACGCCACAGGCTAGCCTTCCTTGTGACTAAGACCACTGATTAGGCCAGGCCCACCGAGGCTAGGCTGCCTTTTGATTCACACCACTGATTAGGCAGGCCCAGAAAGGCTATCCTGCTTTTTGATTGGCAACACTCATTAGGCCAGGCCGAGATAGGATATCCTACTCTTTGATTGAAACCACTGAATAGGCCAGGCTCACCCTTTGTAGCCTCCCTTTTGATCAAAACCACTGATTAGGCCAGGCCCACCCAGGTTAGCCTCCCTTTTGATCACCAATACTGATTATGCCAGACCCACCCAGGCTAGCCTCCCTTTTGAATGACATCGTACATTACCCAGGCCGACCAAGGCTAGCCTGCCTTTTGATGACACCACTGATTACTCCAGTTACACCAAGGCTAGCCTCCTTTTTGAGCGACGCTATGTATTAGGTAAGTACCTCAATGGCTAGCGTCCCTTTTTATCGACACCACGCATTGGGCCAGGCGCACCCACGGTAGGCTCTGCATCAATACACACCACGGATTAGGCCAAGCCCACTTAGGCACCCTGCCTTTTGTTCGACACCACTGATTATGCCTGGCCCACCCAGGGTAGCCTGCCTTTGGATTGACACCACTGATTAGCCCAGGCCCACCCAGGCTAGACTGAATTTTGATCCACACCACCTATTAGGCCAGGAGAACCCAGGAGAGCCTAATATCATGGATTAGTCTGGGCCCACCCAGGATACACTTGGTTTGGATTGACACCACTGATGAGGCCAGGCCCACCCAGGCTAGCCTGTCATTTGATAGAGACCACGATTAGACCTTACCCACTAAGACTAACCTGCCTTTAGATCGACAAGACTGATTAAGCCAGGCCCACCTAGGCTAGCCTGCTTTTTGATTGAAACCAATGATTAGGCCAGGCCCACCTGGCTAGCCTGACTTTTGATTGACAACAGTGATCATGCCAGGCCAACACTGGCTAGCCTCCCATTTGATGGAGACCACGATTAAGGACAGGCCCAAATAGGGTAGCCGGATGTTGGATGTCACACCTGATTAGGTCAGGCCCACCCCGGCTAGTGTACCGAATCATGGCAACCAAGGATTAGGCCAAGCCCACTCAGCCTAGCCTGCCTTTTGATCGACACCGCTTATTAGGCCAGGTCCACCAAGGCTAGCCAACATTTTGATTGACACCATGGATTAGGCCAGGCCCACCTGGGTTGCCTGAATATTGATTGAAACAAAGGATTAGGCCAGGCCCAACCAGGCCAGCCTGACATTTCATGTAGACCAAGGATTCTACCAGGCCCACAGCAGGCTAGACACTCTTTTGATTGACACCCATCATATGATTGAGACCAGGGATTTGCACAGGCCCACACAGGCTAGTTTGCCTTTTGATTGACAACACGCCTGAGGCCAGGCCGACCTCCGATAGCACGCCAATTTACTGATATCCTGGGTTAGGCCAGGGACACCCAGGCAGGACATCATTTTGATCGACACCAATGATTAGGCCACACCAACCCAGTATATCCTACCTCTTGATTGACGCCACAGGCTAGCCTTCCTTGTGACTAAGACCACTGATTAGGCCAGGCCCACCCAGGAAACCTGCCTTTTGATTGACACCACTGATTAGGCAGGCCCAGAAAGGCTATCCTGCTTTTTGATTGACACTACTGATTAGGCCAGGCCGAGAAAGGCTATCCTACTCTTTGATTGAAACCACTGATTAGGCCAGGCTCACCCTTTGTAGCCTCCCTTTTGATCAACACCACTGATGAGGCCAGGCCCACCCATGCTGGCCTGCCTTTTGATTGTCACCACTGATTAGGCCAGGCCCACCCAGGTTAGCCTCCCTTTTGATCACCAATACTGATTAGGCCAGACCCACCCAGGCTAGCCTCCCTTTTGAATGACATCGTACATTACCCAGGCCGACCAAGGCTAGCCTGCCTTTTGATGACACCACTGATTATTCCAGTTCCACCAAGGCTAGCCTGCTTTTTGAGCGACGCTATGTATTAGGTAAGTACCTCAATGGCTAGCGTCCCTTTTTATCGACACCACGCATTGGGCCAGGCGCACCCACAGTAGGCTCTGCATCAATAGACACCACGGATTAGGCCAATCCCACTTAGGCACCCTGCCTTTTGTTCGACACCACTGATTATGCCTGGCCCACCCAGGGTAGCCTGCCTTTGGATTGACACCACTGATTAGCCCAGGCCCACCCAGGCTAGACTGAATTTTGATCCACACCACCTATTAGGCCAGGAGAACCCAGGAGAGCCTAATATCATGGATTAGTCTGGGCCCACCCAGGATACACTTGCTTTGGATTGACACCACTGATGAGGCCAGGCCCACCCAGACTAGCCTGTCATTTGACAGAGACCACGATTAGACCTTACCCACTAAGACTAACCTGCCTTTAGATCGACAAGACTGGTTAAGCCAGGCCCACCCAGGCTAGCCTGCTTTTTGATTGAAACCACTGATTAGGCCAGGCCCACCTGGCTAGCCTGACTTTTGATTGACAACAGTGATCATGCCAGCCAACACTGGCTAGCCTCCCATTTGATGGAGACCACGATTAAGGACAGGCCCAAATAGGGTAGCCGGATGTTGGATGTCACACCTGATTAGGTCAGGCCCACCCCGGCTAGCGTACCGAATCATGGCAACCAAGGATTAGGCCAAGCCCACTCAGCCTAGCCTGCCTTTTGATCGACACCGCTTATTAGGCCAGGTCCACCAGGGCTAGCCAACATTTTGATTGACACCATGGATTAGGCCAAGCCCACCTGGGTTACCCTCATGTTTGATGGAGAATACAGATTAGGCCATGCCCACCCAGCGTAGCCTGAATATTGACTGAAACAAAGGATTAGGCCAGGCCCAACCAGGCCAGCCTGACATTTCATGTAGACCAAGGATTCTACCAGGCCCACAGCAGGCTAGACACTCTTTTGATTGACACCCAGCATTTGATTGAGACCAGAGATTTGCACAGGCCCACACAGGCTAGTTTGCCTTTTGATTGAAAACACGCCTGAGGCCAGGCCGACCTCCGATAGCACGCCAATTTACTGAGATCCTGGGTTAGGCCAGGGACACCCAGGCAGGACATCATTTTGATCGACACCAATGATTAGGCCACACCCACCCAGTATATCCTACCTCTTGATTGACGCCACAGGCTAGCCTTCCTTGTGACTAAGACCACTGATTAGGCCAGGCCCACCGAGGCTAGGCTGCCTTTTGATTCACACCACTGATTAGGCAGGCCCAGAAAGGCTATCCTGCTTTTTGATTGACACCACTCATTAGGCCAGGCCGAGATAGGATATCCTACTCTTTGATTGAAACCACTGAATAGGCCAGGCTCACCCTTTGTAGCCTCCCTTTTGATCAAAACCACTGATTAGGCCAGGCCCACCCAGGTTAGCCTCCCTTTTGATCACCAATACTGATTATGCCAGACCCACCCAGGCTAGCCTCCCTTTTGAATGACATCGTACATTACCCAGGCCGACCAAGGCTAGCCTGCCTTTTGATGACACCACTGATTACTCCAGTTACACCAAGGCTAGCCTCCTTTTTGAGCGACGCTATGTATTAGGTAAGTACCTCAATGGCTAGCGTCCCTTTTTATCGACACCACGCATTGGGCCAGGCGCACCCACGGTAGGCTCTGCATCAATACACACCACGGATTAGGCCAAGCCCACTTAGGCACCCTGCCTTTTGTTCGACACCACTGATTATGCCTGGCCCACCCAGGGTAGCCTGCCTTTGGATTGACACCACTGATTAGCCCAGGCCCACCCAGGCTAGACTGAATTTTGATCCACACCACCTATTAGGCCAGGAGAACCCAGGAGAGCCTAATATCATGGATTAGTCTGGGCCCTCCCAGGATACACTTGGTTTGGATTGACACCACTGATGAGGCCAGGCCCACCCAGGCTAGCCTGTCATTTGATAGAGACCACGATTAGACCTTACCCACTAAGACTAACCTGCCTTTAGATCGACAAGACTGATTAAGCCAGGCCCACCCAGGCTAGCCTGCTTTTTGATTGAAACCAATGATTAGGCCAGGCCCACCTGGCTAGCCTGACTTTTGATTGACAACAGTGATCATGCCAGGCCAACACTGGCTAGCCTCCCATTTGATGGAGACCACGATTAAGGACAGGCCCAAATAGGGTAGCCGGATGTTGGATGTCACACCTGATTAGGTCAGGCCCACCCCGGCTAGTGTACCGAATCATGGCAACCAAGGATTAGGCCAAGCCCACTCAGCCTAGCCTGCCTTTTGATCGACACCGCTTATTAGGCCAGGTCCACCAAGGCTAGCCAACATTTTGATTGACACCATGGATTAGGCCAGGCCCACCTGGGTTGCCTGAATATTGATTGAAACAAAGGATTAGGCCAGGCCCAACCAGGCCAGCCTGACATTTCATGTAGACCAAGGATTCTACCAGGCCCACAGCAGGCTAGACACTCTTTTGATTGACACCCATCATATGATTGAGACCAGGGATTTGCACAGGCCCACACAGGGTAGTTTGCCTTTTGATTGAAAACACGCCTGAGGCCAGGCCGACCTCCGATAGCACGCCAATTTACTGAGGTCCTGGGTTAGGCCAGGGACACCCAGGCAGGACATCATTTTGATCGACACCAATGATTAGGCCACACCCACCCAGTATATCCTACCTCTTGATTGACGCCACAGGCTAGCCTTCCTTGTGACTAAGACCACTGATTAGGCCAGGCCCACCGAGGCTAGGCTGCCTTTTGATTCACACCACTGATTAGGCAGGCCCAGAAAGGGTATCCTGCTTTTTGATTGACACCACTCATTAGGCCAGGCCGAGATAGGATATCCTACTCTTTGATTGAAACCACTGAATAGGCCAGGCTCACCCTTTGTAGCCTCCCTTTTGATCAAAACCACTGATTAGGCCAGGCCCACCCAGGTTAGCCTCCCTTTTGATCACCAATACTGATTATGCCAGACCCACCCAGGCTAGCCTCCCTTTTGAATGACATCGTACATTACCCAGGCCGACCAAGGCTAGCCTGCCTTTTGATGACACCACTGATTACTCCAGTTACACCAAGGCTAGCCTCCTTTTTGAGCGACGCTATGTATTAGGTAAGTACCTCAATGGCTAGCGTCCCTTTTTATCGACACCACGCATTGGGCCAGGCGCACCCACGGTAGGCTCTGCATCAATACACACCACGGATTAGGCCAAGCCCACTTAGGCACCCTGCCTTTTGTTCGACACCACTGATTATGCCTGG
Source organism: Rangifer tarandus platyrhynchus (assembly GCA_949782905.1). Classification (NCBI taxonomy): domain Eukaryota; kingdom Metazoa; phylum Chordata; class Mammalia; order Artiodactyla; family Cervidae; genus Rangifer; species Rangifer tarandus. Next base: position 6,917,512 of record OX460343.1, on the reverse strand, counting down.
CCCACCCAGGGTAGCCTGCCTTTGGATTGACACCACTGATTAGCCCAGGCCCACCCAGGCTAGACTGAATTTTGATCCACACCACCTATTAGGCCAGGAGAACCCAGGAGAGCCTAATATCATGGATTAGTCTGGGCTCACCCAGGATACACTTGCTTTGGATTGACACCACTGATGAGGCCAGGCCCACCCAGGCTAGCCTGTCATTTGATAGAGACCACGATTAGGCCTTACCCACTAAGACTAACCTGCCTTTAGATCGACAAGACTGATTAAGCCAGGCCCACCCAGGCTAGCCTGCTTTTTGATTGAAACCAATGATTAGGCCAGGCCCACCTGGCTAGCCTGACTTTTGATTGACAACAGTGATCATGCCAGGCCAACACTGGCTAGCCTCCCATTTGATGGAGACCAAGATTAAGGACAGGCCCAAATAGGGTAGCCGGATGTTGGATGTCACACCTGATTAGGTCAGGCCCACCCCGGCTAGTGTACCGAATCATGGCAACCAAGGATTAGGCCAAGCCCACTCAGCCTAGCCTGCCTTTTGATCGACACCGCTTATTAGGCCAGGTCCACCAAGGCTAGCCAACATTTTGATTGACACCATGGATTAGGCCAGGCCCACCTCGGTTGCCTGAATATTGATTGAAACAAAGGATTAGGCCAGGCCCAACCAGGCCAGCCTGACATTTCATGTAGACCAAGGATTCTACCAGGCCCACAGCAGGCTAGACACTCTTTTGATTGACACCCATCATATGATTGAGACCAGGGATTTGCACAGGCCCACACAGGCTAGTTTGCCTTTTGATTGACAACACGCCTGAGGCCAGGCCGACCTCCGATAGCACGCCAATTTACTGATATCCTAGGTTAGGCCAGGGACACCCAGGCAGGACATCATTTTGATCGACACCAATGATTAGGCTACACGAACCCAGTATATCCTACCTCTTGAATGACGCCACAGGCTAGCCTTCCTTGTGACTAAGACCACTGATTAGGCCAGGCCCACCCAGGAAACCTGCCTTTTGATTGACACCACTGATTAGGCAGGCCCAGAAAGGCTATCCTGCTTTTTGATTGACACTACTGATTAGGCCAGGCCGAGAAAGGCTATCCTACTCTTTGATTGAAACCACTGATTAGGCCAGGCTCACCCTTTGTAGACTCCCTTTTGATCAACACCACTGATGAGGCCAGGCCCACCCATGCTGGCCTGCCTTTTGATTGTCACCACTGATTAGGCCAGGCCCACCCAGGTTAGCCTCCCTTTTGATCACCAATACTGATTAGGCCAGACCCACCCAGGCTAGCCTCCCTTTTGAATGACATCGTACATTACCCAGGCCGACCAAGGCTAGCCTGCCTTTTGATGACACCACTGATTATTCCAGTTCCACCAAGGCTAGCCTGCTTTTTGAGCGACGCTATGTATTAGGTAAGTACCTCAATGGCTAGCGTCCCTTTTTATCGACACCACGCATTGGGCCAGGCGCACCCACAGTAGGCTCTGCATCAATAGACACCACGGATTAGGCCAATCCCACTTAGGCACCCTGCCTTTTGTTCGACACCACTGATTATGCCTGGCCCACCCAGGGTAGCCTGCCTTTGGATTGACACCACTGATTAGGCCAGGCCCACCCAGGCTAGACTGAATTTTGATCCACACCACCTATTAGGCCAGGAGAACCCAGGAGAGCCTAATATCATGGATTAGTCTGGGCCCACCCAGGATACACTTGCTTTGGATTGACACCACTGATGAGGCCAGGCCCACCCAGGCTAGCCTGTCATTTGACAGAGACCACGATTAGACCTTACCCACTAAGACTAACCTGCCTTTATATCGACAAGACTGGTTAAGCCAGGCCCACCCAGGCTAGCCTGCTTTTTGATTGAAACCACTGATTAGGCCAGGCCCACCTGGCTAGCCTGACTTTTGATTGACAACAGTGATCATGCCAGCCAACACTGGCTAGCCTCCCATTTGATGGAGACCACGATTAAGGACAGGCGCAAATAGGGTAGCCGGATGTTGGATGTCACACCTGATTAGGTCAGGCCCACCCCGGCTAGTGTACCGAATCATGGCAACCAAGGATTAGGCCAAGCCCACTCAGCCTAGCCTGCCTTTTGATCGACACCGCTTATTAGGCCAGGTCCACCAAGGCTAGCCAACATTTTGATTGACACCATGGATTTGGCCAGGCCCACCTGGGTTACCCTCATGTTTGATGGAGAGTACAGATTAGGCCAGGCCCACCCAGGGTAGCCTGAATATTGATTGAAAAAAAGGATTAGGCCAGGCCCAACCAGGCCAGCCTGATATTTCATGTAGACCAAGGATTCTACCAGACCCACAGCAGGCTAGACACTCTTTTGATTGACACCCACCATTTGATTGAGACCAGAGATTTGCACAGGCCCACACAGGCTAGTTTGCCTTTTGATTGACAACACGTCTGAGGCCAGGCCGACATCCGATAGCACGCCAATTTACTGATATCCTGGGTTAGGCCAGGGACACACAGGCAGGACATCATTTTGATCGACACCAATGATTAGGCCACACCCACCCAGTATATCCTACCTCTTGATTGACGCCACAGGCTCGCCTTCCGTGTGAGTAAGACCACTGATTAGGCCAGGCCCACCCAGGCTAGGCTGCCTTTTGATTGACACCACTGATTAGGCAGGCCCAGAAAGGCTATCCTGCTTTTTGATTGACACCACTGATTAGGCCAGGCTCACCCTTTGTAGCCTCCCTTTTGATCAAAACCACTGATTAGGCCAGGCCCACCCATGCAGGCCTGCCTTTTGATTGTCACCACTGATTAGGCCAGGCTCACCCTTTGTAGCCTCCCTTTTGATCAAAACCACTGATTAGGCCAGGCCCACCCATGCAGGCCTGCCTTTTGATTGACACCACTGATTAGGCAGGCCCAGAAAGGCTATCCTGCTTTTTGATTGACACCACTGATTAGGCCAGGCCGAGAAAGGCTATCTTACTCTTTGATTGAAACCACTGATTAGCCCAGGCTCACGCTTTGTAGCCTCCCTTTTGATCAAATCCACTAATGACGCCAGGCCTACCCATGCTGGCCTGCCTTTTGATTGTCACCACTGATTAGGCCAGGCCCACGCAGGTTAGCCTGCCTTTTGATCACCAATACTGATTAGGCCAGACCCACCCAGGCTAGCCTCCCTTTTGAATGACATCGTACATTACCCAGGCCGACCAAGGCTAGCCTGCCTTTTGATGACACCACTGATTACTCCAGTTCCACCAAGGCTAGCCTGCTTTTTCAGCGACGCTATGTATTAGGTAAGTACCTCAACGGCTAGCGTCCCTTTTTATCGACACCACGCATTGGGCTAGGCGCACGCACGATAGGCTCTGTATCAATAGACACCACGGATTAGGCCAAGCCCACTTAGGCACCCTGCCTTTTGTTCGACACCACTGATCATGCCAGGCCCACCCAGGGTAGCCTGCCTTTGGATTGACACCACTGATTAGGCCAGGCCCACCCAGGCTAGACTGAATTTTGATCCACACCACCCATTAGGCCAGGAGAACCCAGGAGAGCGTACCTCTTGATTGATATCATGGATTAGTCTGGGCCCACCCAGGATACACTTGCTTTGGATTGACACCACTGATGAGGCCAGGCCCACCCAGGCTAGCCTGTCATTTGACAGAGACCACGATTAGACCTTACCCACTCAGACTAACCTGCCTTTAGATAGAAAAGACTGGTTAAGCCAGGCCCACCAGGCTAGCCTGCTTTTTGATTGAAACCACTGATTAGGCCAGGCCCACCTGGCTAGCCTGACTTTTGATTGAGAACGGTGATCATGCCAGCCAACACTGTCTAGCCTCCCATTTGATGGAGACCACGATTAAGGCCAGTCCCAAATAGGGTAGCCGGATGTTGGATGTCACACCTGATTAGGTCAGGCCCACCCCGGCTTGTGTACCGAATCATGGCAACCAAGGATTAGGCCAAGCTCACTCAGCCTCACCTGCCTTTTGATCGACACTGCTTATTAGGCCAGGTCCACAAAGGCTAGCCAACATTTTGATTGACACCATGGATTAGGCCAGGCCCACCTGGGTTACCCTCATGTTTGATGGAGAGTACAGATTAGGCGAGGCCCACCCAGGGTAGCCTGAATATTGATTGAAACAAAGGATTAGGCCAGGCCCAACCAGGCCAGCCTGACATTTCATGTAGACCAAGGATTCTACCAGGCCCACAGCAGGCTAGACACTCTTTTGATTGACACCCACCATTTGATTGAGACCAGAGATTTGCACAGGCCCACACAGGCTAGTTTGCCTTTTGATTGACAACACGTCTGAGGCCAGGCCGACATCCGATAGCACGCCAATTTACTGATATCCTGGGTTAGGCCAGGGACACCCAGGCAGGACATCATTTTGATCGACACCAATGATTAGGCCCCACCCACCCAGTATATCCTACCTCTTGATTGACGCCACAGGCTAGCCTTCCTTGTGACTAAGACCACTGCTTAGGCCAGGCCCACCGAGGCTAGGCTGCCTTTTGATTGACACCACTGATTAGGCAGGCCCAGAAAGGCTATCCTGCTTTTTGATTGACACCACTGATTAGGCCAGGCCGAGAAAGGCTATCCTACTCTTTGATTGAAACCACTGATTAGCCCAGGCTCACTCTTTGTAGCCTCCCTTTTGATCAAAACCACTGATTAGGCCAGGCCCACCCATGCTGGCCTGCCTGTTGTTTGTCACCACTGATTAGGCCAGGCCCACCCAGGTTAGCCTGTCATTTGACAGAGACCACGATTAGACCTTACCCCACTAAGACTAACCTGACTTTAGATCGACAAGACTGGTTAAGCCAGGCCCACCAGGCTAGCCTGCTTTTTGATTGAAACCACTGATTAGGCCAGGCCCACCTGGCTAGCTTGACTTTTGATTGCCAACAGTGATCATGCCAGCCAACAATGGCTAGCCTCCCATTTGATGGAGACCACGATTAAGGACAGGCCCAAATAGGGTAGCAGGATGTTGGATGTCACACCTGATTAGGTCAGGCCCACCCCGGCTAGTGTACCGAATCATGGCAACCAAGGATTAGGCCAAGCCCACTCAGCCTAGCCTGCCTTTTGATCGACACCGCTTATTAGGCCAGGTCCACCAAGGATAGCCAACACTTTGATTGACACCATGGATTAGGCCAGGCGCACCTGGGTTACCCTCATGTTTGATGGAGAGTACAGATTAGGCCAGGCCCACCCAGGGTAGCCTGAATATTGATTGAAACAAAGGATTAGGCCAGGCCCCACCAGGCCAGCCTGATATTTCATGTAGACCAAGTATTCTACCAGGCCCACAGCAGGCTAGACCCTCTTTTGATTGACACCCACCATTTGATTGAGACCAGAGATTTGCACAGGCCCACACAGGCTAGTTTGCGTTCTGATTGACAACACGCCTGAGGCCAGGCCGACCTCCGATAGCACGCCAATTTACTGAGATCCTGGGTTAGGCCAGGGACACCCAGGCAGGACATCATTTTGTTCGACACCAATGATTAGGCCACACCCACCCAGTATATCCTACCTCTTGATTGACACCACAGGCTAGCCTTCCTTGTGACTAAGACCACTGATTAGGCCAGGCCCACCGAGGCTAGGCTGCCTTTTGATTGACACCACTGATTAGGCAGGCCCAGAAAGGCTATCCTGCTTTTTGATTGACACCACTGATTAGGCCAGGCCGAGAAAGGCTATCCTACTCTTTGATTGAAACCACTGATTAGCCCAGGCTCACTCTTTGTAGCCTCCCTTTTGATCAAAACCACTGATTAGGCCAGGCCCACCCATGCTGGCCTGCCTGTTGTTTGTCACCACTGATTAGGCCAGGCCCACCCAGGTTAGCCTGTCATTTGACAGAGACCACGATTAGACCTTACCCACTAAGACTAAGCTGCCTTTAGATCGACAAGACTGGTTAAGCCAGGCCCACCCAGGCTAGCCTGCTTTTTGATTGAAACCACTGATTAGGCCAGGCCCACCTGGCTAGCCTGACTTTTGATTGACAACAGTGATCATGCCAGCCAACACTGGCTAGCCTCCCATTTGATGGAGACCACGATTAAGGACAGGCCCAAATAGGGTAGCCGGATGTTGGATGTCACACCTGATTAGGTCAGGCCCACCCCGGCCAGTGTACCGAATCATGGCAACCAAGGATTAGGAAAAGCCCACTCAGCCTCGCCTGCATTTTGATCGACACCGCTTATTAGCCAGGTCCACCAAGAATAGCCAACATTTTGATTGACACCATGGATTAGGCCAGGCCCACCTGGGTTACCCTCATGTTTGATGGAGAGTACAGATTAGGCCAGGCCCACCCAGGGTAGCCTGAATATTGATTGAAACAAAGGATTAGGCCAGGCCCAACCAGGCCAGCCTGACATTTCATGTAGACCAAGGATTCTACCAGGCCCACAGCAGGCTACACACTCTTTTGATTGACACCCACCATTTGATTGAGACTAGAGATTTGCACAGGCCCACACAGGCTAGTTTGCCTTTTGATTGACAACACGTCTGAGGACAGGCCGACATCCGATAGCACGCCAATTTACTGATATCCTGGGTTAGGCCAGGGACACCCAGGCAGGACATCATTTTGATCGACACCAATGATTAGGCCACACCCACCCAGTATATCCTACCTCTTGATTGATGCCACAGGCTAGCCTTCCTTGTGACTAAGACCACTGATTAGGCCAGGCCCACCCAGGCTAGGCTGCCTTTTGATTGACACCACTGATTAGGCAGGCCCAGATAGGCTATCCTGCTTTTTGATTGACACCACTGATTAGGCCAGGCCGAGAAAGGCTATCCTACTCTTTGATTGAAACCACTGATTAGCCCAGGCTCACGCTTTGTAGCCTCCCTTTTGATCAAATCCACTGATGACGCCAGGCCTACCCATGCTGGCCTGCCTTTTGATTGTCACCACTGATTAGGCCAGGCCCACACAGGTTAGCCTCCCTTTTGATCACCAATACTGATTAGGCCAGACCCACCCAGGCTAGCCTCCCTTTTGAATGACATTGTACATTACACAGGCCGACCAAGGCTAGCCTGCCTTTTGATGACACCACTGATTACTCCAGTTCCACCAAGGCTAGCCTGGTTTTTGCGCGATGCTATGTATTAGGTAAGTACCTCAATGGCTAGCGTCCCTTTTTATCGACACCACGCATTGGGCCAGGCGCACCCACGGTAGCCCTGTATCAATAGACACCACGGATTAGGCCAAGCCCACTTAGGCACCCTGCCTTTTGTTCGACACCACTGATTATGCCAGGCCCACCCAGGGTAGCCTGCCTTTGGATTGACACCACTGATTAGGCCAGGCCCACCCAGGCTAGACTGAATTTTGATCCACACCACCCATTAGGCCAGGAGAACCCAGGAGAACCTACCTCTTGATTGATATCATGGATTAGTCTGGGCCCACCCAGGATACACTTGCTTTGGATTGACACCACTGATGAGGCCAGGCCCACCCAGGCTAGCCTGTCACTTGACAGAGACCACGATTAGACCTTACCCACTCAGACTAACCTGCCTTTAGACCGACAAGACTGGTTAAGCCAGGCCCACCCAGGCTAGCCTGCTTTTTGATTGAAACCACTGATTAGGCCAGGCCCACCTGGCTAGCCTGACTTTTGATTGACAACAGTGATCATGCCAGCCAACACTGGCTAGCCTCCCATTTGATGGAGACCACGATTAAGGACAGGCCCAAATAGGGTAGCCGGATGTTGGATGTCACACCTGATTAGGTCAGGCCCACCCCGGCTAGCGTACCGAATCATGGCAACCAAGGATTAGGCCAAGCCCACTCAGCCTAGCCTGCCTTTTGATCGACACCGCTTATTAGGCCAGGTCCACCAAGGCTAGCCAACATTTTGATTGACACCATGGATTAGGCCAGGCCCACCTGGGTTACCCTCATGTTTGATGGAGAGTACAGATTAGGCCAGGCCCACCCAGGGTAGCCTGAATATTGATTGAAACAAAGGATTAGGCCAGGCCCAACCAGGCCAGCCTGACATTTCATGTAGACCAAGGATTCTACCAGGCCCACAGCAGGCTAGACACTCTTTTGATTGACACCCACCATTTGATTGAGACCAGAGATTTGCACAGGCCCACACAGGCTAGTTTGCCTTTTGATTGACAACACGCCTGAGGCCAGGCCGACCTCCGATAGCACGCCAATTTACTGATATCCTGGGTTAGGCCAGGGACACCCAGGCAGGACATCATTTTGATCGACACCAATGATTAGGCCACACCCACCCAGTATATCCTACCTCTTGATTGACGCCACAGGCTCGCCTTCCGTGTGACTAAGACCACTGATTAGGCCAGGCCCACCCAGGCTAGGCTGCCTTTTGATTGACACCACTGATTAGGCAGGCCCAGAAAGGCTATCCTGCTTTTTGATTGACACCACTGATTAGGCCAGGCTCACCCTTTGTAGCCTCCCTTTTGATCAAAACCACTGATTAGGCCAGGCCCACCCATGCTGGCCTGCCTTTTGATTGTCACCACTGATTAGGCCAGGCCCACGCAGGTTAGCCTGCCTTTTGATCACCAATACTGATTAGGCCAGACCCACCCAGGCTAGCCTCCCTTTTGAATGACATCGTACATTACCCAGGCCGACCAAGGCTAGCCTGCCTTTTGATGACACCACTGATTACTCCAGTTCCACCAAGGCTAGCCTGCTTTTTCAGCGACGCTATGTATTAGGTAAGTACCTCAACGGCTAGCGTCCCTTTTTATCGACACCACGCATTGGGCTAGGCGCACGCACGGTAGGCTCTGTATCAATAGACACCACGGATTAGGCCAAGCCCACTTAGGCACCCTGCCTTTTGTTCGACACCACTGATCATGCCAGGCCCACCCAGGGTAGCCTGCCTTTGGATTGACACCACTGATTAGGCCAGGCCCACCCAGGCTAGACTGAATTTTGATCCACACCACCCATTAGGCCAGGAGAACCCAGGAGAGCGTACCTCTTGATTGATATCATGGATTAGTCTGGGCCCACCCAGGATACACTTGCTTTGGATTGACACCACTGATGAGGCCAGGCCCACCCAGGCTAGCCTGTCATTTGACAGAGACCACAATTAGACCTTACCCCACTAAGACTAACCTGACTTTAGATCGACAAGACTGGTTAAGCCAGGCCCACCAGGCTAGCCTGCTTTTTGATTGAAACCACTGATTAGCCCAGGCCCACCTGGCTAGGCTGACTTTTGATTGACAACAGTGATCATGCCAGCCAACACTGGCTAGCCTCCCATTTGATGGAGACCACAATTACGGACAGGCCCAAATAGGGTAGCAGGATGTTGGATGTCACACCTGATTAGGTCAGGCCCACCCCGGCTAGTGTACCGAATCATGGCAACCAAGGATTAGGCCAAGTCCACTCAGCCTAGGCTGCATTTTGATCGACACCGCTTATTAGCCAGGTCCACCAAGAATAGCCAACATTTTGATTGACACCATGGATTAGGCCAGGCCCACCTGGGTTACCCTCATGTTTGATGGAGAGTACAGATTAGGCCAGGCCCACCCAGGGTAGCCTGAATATTGATTGAAACAAAGGATTAGGCCAGGCCCAACCAGGCCAGCCTGACATTTCATGTAGACCAAGGATTCTACCAGGCCCACAGCAGGCTAGACACTCTTTTGATTGACACCCACCATTTGATTGAGAAGAGACATTTGCACAGGCCCACAGAGGCTAGTTTGCCTTTTGATTGACAACACGCCTGAGGCCAGGCCGACCTCCGATAGCACGCCAATTTACTGAGATCCTGGGTTAGGCCAGGGACACCCAGGCAGGACATCATTTTGATCGACACCAATGATTAGGCCACACCCACCCAGTACATCCTACCTCTTGATTGACGCCACAGGCTAGCCTTCCGTGTGACTAAGACCACTGATTAGGCCAGGCCCACCCAGGCTAGGCTGCATTTTGATTGACACCACTGATTAGGCAGGCCCAGAAAGGCTATCCTGCTTTTTGATTGACACCACTGATTAGGCCAGGCCGAGAAAGGCTATCCTACTCTTTGATTGAAACCACTGATTAGCCCAGGCTCACCCTTTGTAGCCTCCCTTTTGATCAAAACCACTGATTAGGCCAGGCCCACCCATGCTGGCCTGCCTTTTGATTGTCACCACTGATTAGGCCAGGCCCACCCAGGTTAGCCTGCCTTTTGATAACCAATACTGATTAGGCCAGACCCACCCAGGCTAGCCTCGCTTTTGAATGACATCGTACATTACCCAGGCCGACCAAGGCTAGCCTGCCTTTTGATGACACCACTGATTACTCCAGTTCCACCAAGGCTAGCTTGCTTTTTCAGCGACGCTATGTATTAGGTAAGTAGCTCAACGGCTAGCGTCCCTTTTTATCGAGACCACGCATTGGGCCAGGCGCACGCACGGTAGGCTCTGTATCAATAGACACCACGGATTAGGCCAAGCCCACTTAGGCACCCTGCCTTTTGTCGACACCACTGATTATGCCAGGCCCACCCAGGGTAGCCTGCCTTTGGATTGACACCACTGATTAGGCCAGGCCCACCCAGGCTAGACGGAATTTTGATCCACACCGCCCATTAGGCCAGGAGAACCCAGGAGAGCGTACCTCTTGATTGATATCATGGATTAGTCTGGGCCCACCCAGGATACACTTGCTTTGGATTGACACCACTGATGAGGCCAGGCCCACCCAGGCTAGCCTGTCATTTGACAGAGACCACGATTAGACCTTACCCACTCAGACTAACCTGCATTTAGATCGACAAGACTGGTTAAGCCAGGCCCACCAGGCTAGCCTGCTTTTTGATTGAAACCACTGATTAGGCCAGGCCCACCTGGCTAGCCTGACTTTTGATTGACAACAGTGATCATGCCAGCCAACACTGTCTAGCCTCCCATTTGATGGAGACCACGATTAAGGACAGGCCCAAATAGGGTAGCAGGATGTTGGATGTCACACCTGATTAGGTCAGGCCCACCCCGGCTAGTGTACCGAATCATGGCAACCAAGGATTAGGCCAAGCCCACTCAGCCTAGCCTGCCTTTTGATCGACACCGCTTATTAGGCCAGGTCCACCAAGGCTAGCCAACATTTTGATTGACACCATGGATTAGGCCAGGCCCACCTGGGTTACCCTCATGTTTGATGGAGAGTACAGATTAGGCCAGGCCCACCCAGGGTAGCCTGAATATTGATTGAAACAAAGGATTAGGCCAGGCCCAACCAGGCCAGCCTGACATTTCATGTAGACCAAGGATTCTACCAGGCCCACAGCAGGCTAGACCCTCTTTTGATTGACACCCACCATTTGATTGAGACCAGAGATTTGCACAGGCCCACACAGGCTAGTTTGCCTTTTGATTGACAACACGTCTGAGGCCAGGCCGACATCCGATAGCACGCCAATTTACTGATATCCTGGGTTAGGCCAGGGACACCCAGGCAGGACATCATTTTGATCGACACCAATGATTAGGCCACACCCACCCAGTATATCCTACCTCTTGATTGACGCCACAGGCTAGCCTTCCTTGTGACTAAGACCACTGATTAGGCCAGGCCCACTGAGGCTAGGCTGCCTTTTGATTGACACCACTGATTAGGCAGGCCCAGAAAGGCTATCCTGCTTTTTGATTGACACCACTGATTAGGCCAGGCCGAGAAAGGCTATCTTACTCTTTGATTGAAACCACTGATTAGCCCAGGCTCACGCTTTGTAGCCTCCCTTTTGATCAAATCCACTAATGACGCCAGGCCTACCCATGCTGGCCTGCCTTTTGATTGTCACCACTGATTAGGCCAGGCCCACGCAGGTTAGCCTGCCTTTTGATAACCAATACTGATTAGGCCAGACCCACCCAGGCTAGCCTCCCTTTTGAATGACATCGTACATTACCCAGGCCGACCAAGGCTAGCCTGCCTTTTGATGACACCACTGATTACTCCAGTTCCACCAAGGCTAGCCTGCTTTTTCAGCGACGCTATGTATTAGGTAAGTACCTCAACGGCTAGCGTCCCTTTTTATCGACACCACGCATTGGGCTAGGCGCACGCACGGTAGGCTCTGTATCAATAGACACCACGGATTAGGCCAAGCCCACTTAGGCACCCTGCCTTTTGTTCGACACCACTGATCATGCCAGGCCCACCCAGGGTAGCCAGCCTTTGGATTGACACCACTGATTAGGCCAGGCCCACCCAGGCTAGACTGAATTTTGATCCACAACACCCATTAGGCCAGGAGAACCCAGGAGAGCGTACCTCTTGATTGATATCATGGATTAGTCTGGGCCCACCCAGGATACACTTGCTTTGGATTGACACCACTGATGAGGCCAGGCCCACCCAGGCTAGCCTGTCATTTGACAGAGACCACGATTAGACCTTACCCACTCAGACTAACCTGCCTTTAGATAGAAAAGACTGGTTAAGCCAGGCCCACCAGGCTAGCCTGCTTTTTGATTGAAACCACTGATTAGGCCAGGCCCACCTGGCTAGCCTGACTTTTGATTGACAACAGTGATCATGCCAGCCAACACTGTCTAGCCTCCCATTTGATGGAGACCACGATTAAGGACAGGCCCAAATAGGGTAGCAGGATGTTGGATGTCACACCTGATTAGGTCAGGCCCACCCCGGCTAGTGTACCGAATCATGGCAACCAAGGATTAGGCCAAGCCCACTCAGCCTAGCCTGCCTTTTGATCGACACCGCTTATTAGGCCAGGTCCACCAAGGCTAGCCAACATTTTGATTGACACCATGGATTAGGCCAGGCCCACCTGGGTTACCCTCATGTTTGATGGAGAGTACAGATTAGGCCAGGCCCACCCAGGGTAGCCTGAATATTGATTGAAACAAAGGATTAGGCCAGGCCCAACCAGGCCAGCCTGACATTTCATGTAGACCAAGGATTCTACCAGGCCCACAGCAGGCTAGACCCTCTTTTGATTGACACCCACCATTTGATTGAGACCAGAGATTTGCACAGGCCCACACAGGCTAGTTTGCCTTTTGATTGACAACACGTCTGAGGCCAGGCCGACATCCGATAGCACGCCAATTTACTGATATCCTGGGTTAGGCCAGGGACACCCAGGCAGGACATCATTTTGATCGACACCAATGATTAGGCCACACCCACCCAGTATATCCTACCTCTTGATTGACGCCACAGGCTAGCCTTCCTTGTGACTAAGACCACTGATTAGGCCAGGCCCACTGAGGCTAGGCTGCCTTTTGATTGACACCACTGATTAGGCAGGCCCAGAAAGGCTATCCTGCTTTTTGATTGACACCACTGATTAGGCCAGGCCGAGAAAGGCTATCTTACTCTTTGATTGAAACCACTGATTAGCCCAGGCTCACGCTTTGTAGCCTCCCTTTTGATCAAATCCACTAATGACGCCAGGCCTACCCATGCTGGCCTGCCTTTTGATTGTCACCACTGATTAGGCCAGGCCCACGCAGGTTAGCCTGCCTTTTGATAACCAATACTGATTAGGCCAGACCCACCCAGGCTAGCCTCCCTTTTGAATGACATCGTACATTACCCAGGCCGACCAAGGCTAGCCTGCCTTTTGATGACACCACTGATTACTCCAGTTCCACCAAGGCTAGCCTGCTTTTTCAGCGACGCTATGTATTAGGTAAGTACCTCAACGGCTAGCGTCCCTTTTTATCGACACCACGCATTGGGCTAGGCGCACGCACGGTAGGCTCTGTATCAATAGACACCACGGATTAGGCCAAGCCCACTTAGGCACCCTGCCTTTTGTTCGACACCACTGATCATGCCAGGCCCACCCAGGGTAGCCAGCCTTTGGATTGACACCACTGATTAGGCCAGGCCCACCCAGGCTAGACTGAATTTTGATCCACACCACCCATTAGGCCAGGAGAACCCAGGAGAGCGTACCTCTTGATTGATATCATGGATTAGTCTGGGCCCACCCAGGATACACTTGCTTTGGATTGACACCACTGATGAGGCCAGGCCCACCCAGGCTAGCCTGTCATTTGACAGAGACCACGATTAGACCTTACCCACTCAGACTAACCTGCCTTTAGATAGAAAAGACTGGTTAAGCCAGGCCCACCAGGCTAGCCTGCTTTTTGATTGAAACCACTGATTAGGCCAGGCCCACCTGGCTAGCCTGACTTTTGATTGAGAACGGTGATCATGCCAGCCAACACTGTCTAGCCTCCCATTTGATGGAGACCACGATTAAGGCCAGTCCCAAATAGGGTAGCCGGATGTTGGATGTCACACCTGATTAGGTCAGGCCCACCCCGGCTTGTGTACCGAATCATGGCAACCAAGGATTAGGCCAAGCTCACTCAGCCTCACCTGCCTTTTGATCGACACTGCTTATTAGGCCAGGTCCACAAAGGCTAGCCAACATTTTGATTGACACCATGGATTAGGCCAGGCCCACCTGGGTTACCCTCATGTTTGATGGAGAGTACAGATTAGGCCAGGCCCACCCACGGTAGCCTGAATATTGATTGAAACAAAGGATTAGGCCAGGCCCTACCAGGCCAGCCTGACATTTCATGTAGACCAAGGATTCTACCAGGCCCACAGCAGGCTAGACACTCTTTTGATTGACACCCACCATTTGATTGAGACCAGAGATTTGCACAGGCCCACACAGGCTAGTTTGCCTTTTGATTGAAAACACGCCTGAGGCCAGGCCGACCTCCGATAGCACGCCAATTTACTGAGATCCTGGGTTAGGCCAGGGACACCCAGGCAGGACATCATTTTGTTCGACACCAATGATTAGGCCACACCCACCCAGTATATCCTACCTCTTGATTGACGCCACAGGCTAGCCTTCCTTGTGACTAAGACCACTGCTTAGGCCAGGCCCACCGAGGCTAGGCTGCCTTTTGATTGACACCACTGATTAGGCAGGCCCAGAAAGGCTATCCTGCTTTTTGATTGACACCACTGATTAGGCCAGGCCGAGAAAGGCTATCCTACTCTTTGATTGAAACCACTGATTAGCCCAGGCTCACTCTTTGTAGCCTCCCTTTTGATCAAAACCACTGATTAGGCCAGGCCCACCCATGCTGGCCTGCCTGTTGTTTGTCACCACTGATTAGGCCAGGCCCACCCAGGTTAGCCTGTCATTTGACAGAGACCACGATTAGACCTTACCCCACTAAGACTAACCTGACTTTAGATCGACAAGACTGGTTAAGCCAGGCCCACCAGGCTAGCCTGCTTTTTGATTGAAACCACTGATTAGGCCAGGCCCACCTGGCTAGCTTGACTTTTGATTGCCAACAGTGATCATGCCAGCCAACAATGGCTAGCCTCCCATTTGATGGAGACCACGATTAAGGACAGGCCCAAATAGGGTAGCAGGATGTTGGATGTCACACCTGATTAGGTCAGGCCCACCCCGGCTAGTGTACCGAATCATGGCAACCAAGGATTAGGCCAAGCCCACTCAGCCTAGCCTGCCTTTTGATCGACACCGCTTATTAGGCCAGGTCCACCAAGGATAGCCAACACTTTGATTGACACCATGGATTAGGCCAGGCGCACCTGGGTTACCCTCATGTTTGATGGAGAGTACAGATTAGGCCAGGCCCACCCAGGGTAGCCTGAATATTGATTGAAACAAAGGATTAGGCCAGGCCCCACCAGGCCAGCCTGATATTTCATGTAGACCAAGTATTCTACCAGGCCCACAGCAGGCTAGACCCTCTTTTGATTGACACCCACCATTTGATTGAGACCAGAGATTTGCACAGGCCCACACAGGCTAGTTTGCGTTCTGATTGACAACACGCCTGAGGCCAGGCCGACCTCCGATAGCACGCCAATTTACTGAGATCCTGGGTTAGGCCAGGGACACCCAGGCAGGACATCATTTTGTTCGACACCAATGATTAGGCCACACCCACCCAGTATATCCTACCTCTTGATTGACACCACAGGCTAGCCTTCCTTGTGACTAAGACCACTGATTAGGCCAGGCCCACCGAGGCTAGGCTGCCTTTTGATTGACACCACTGATTAGGCAGGCCCAGAAAGGCTATCCTGCTTTTTGATTGACACCACTGATTAGGCCAGGCCGAGAAAGGCTATCCTACTCTTTGATTGAAACCACTGATTAGCCCAGGCTCACTCTTTGTAGCCTCCCTTTTGATCAAAACCACTGATTAGGCCAGGCCCACCCATGCTGGCCTGCCTGTTGTTTGTCACCACTGATTAGGCCAGGCCCACCCAGGTTAGCCTGTCATTTGACAGAGACCACGATTAGACCTTACCCACTAAGACTAAGCTGCCTTTAGATCGACAAGACTGGTTAAGCCAGGCCCACCCAGGCTAGCCTGCTTTTTGATTGAAACCACTGATTAGGCCAGGCCCACCTGGCTAGCCTGACTTTTGATTGACAACAGTGATCATGCCAGCCAACACTGGCTAGCCTCCCATTTGATGGAGACCACGATTAAGGACAGGCCCAAATAGGGTAGCCGGATGTTGGATGTCACACCTGATTAGGTCAGGCCCACCCCGGCCAGTGTACCGAATCATGGCAACCAAGGATTAGGAAAAGCCCACTCAGCCTCGCCTGCATTTTGATCGACACCGCTTATTAGCCAGGTCCACCAAGAATAGCCAACATTTTGATTGACACCATGGATTAGGCCAGGCCCACCTGGGTTACCCTCATGTTTGATGGAGAGTACAGATTAGGCCAGGCCCACCCAGGGTAGCCTGAATATTGATTGAAACAAAGGATTAGGCCAGGCCCAACCAGGCCAGCCTGACATTTCATGTAGACCAAGGATTCTACCAGGCCCACAGCAGGCTACACACTCTTTTGATTGACACCCACCATTTGATTGAGACTAGAGATTTGCACAGGCCCACACAGGCTAGTTTGCCTTTTGATTGACAACACGTCTGAGGACAGGCCGACATCCGATAGCACGCCAATTTACTGATATCCTGGGTTAGGCCAGGGACACCCAGGCAGGACATCATTTTGATCGACACCAATGATTAGGCCACACCCACCCAGTATATCCTACCTCTTGATTGATGCCACAGGCTAGCCTTCCTTGTGACTAAGACCACTGATTAGGCCAGGCCCACCCAGGCTAGGCTGCCTTTTGATTGACACCACTGATTAGGCAGGCCCAGAAAGGCTATCCTGCTTTTTGATTGACACCACTGATTAGGCCAGGCCGAGAAAGGCTATCCTACTCTTTGATTGAAACCACTGATTAGCCCAGGCTCACGCTTTGTAGCCTCCCTTTTGATCAAATCCACTGATGACGCCAGGCCTACCCATGCTGGCCTGCCTTTTGATTGTCACCACTGATTAGGCCAGGCCCAACCAGGTTAGCCTCCCTTTTGATCACCAATACTGATTAGGCCAGACCCACCCAGGCTAGCCTCCCTTTTGAATGACATTGTACATTACACAGGCCGACCAAGGCTAGCCTGCCTTTTGATGACACCACTGATTACTCCAGTTCCACCAAGGCTAGCCTGGTTTTTGCGCGATGCTATGTATTAGGTAAGTACCTCAATGGCTAGCGTCCCTTTTTATCGACACCACGCATTGGGCCAGGCGCACCCACGGTAGCCCTGTATCAATAGACACCACGGATTAGGCCAAGCCCACTTAGGCACCCTGCCTTTTGTTCGACACCACTGATTATGCCAGGCCCACCCAGGGTAGCCTGCCTTTGGATTGACACCACTGATTAGGCCAGGCCCACCCAGGCTAGACTGAATTTTGATCCACACCACCCATTAGGCCAGGAGAACCCAGGAGAACCTACCTCTTGATTGATATCATGGATTAGTCTGGGCCCACCCAGGATACACTTGCTTTGGATTGACACCACTGATGAGGCCAGGCCCACCCAGGCTAGCCTGTCACTTGACAGAGACCACGATTAGACCTTACCCACTCAGACTAACCTGCCTTTAGACCGACAAGACTGGTTAAGCCAGGCCCACCCAGGCTAGCCTGCTTTTTGATTGAAACCACTGATTAGGCCAGGCCCACCTGGCTAGCCTGACTTTTGATTGACAACAGTGATCATGCCAGCCAACACTGGCTAGCCTCCCATTTGATGGAGACCACGATTAAGGACAGGCCCAAATAGGGTAGCCGGATGTTGGATGTCACACCTGATTAGGTCAGGCCCACCCCGGCTAGCGTACCGAATCATGGCAACCAAGGATTAGGCCAAGCCCACTCAGCCTAGCCTGCCTTTTGATCGACACCGCTTATTAGGCCAGGTCCACCAAGGCTAGCCAACATTTTGATTGACACCATGGATTAGGCCAGGCCCACCTGGGTTACCCTCATGTTTGATGGAGAGTACAGATTAGGCCAGGCCCACCCAGGGTAGCCTGAATATTGATTGAAACAAAGGATTAGGCCAGGCCCAACCAGGCCAGCCTGACATTTCATGTAGACCAAGGATTCTACCAGGCCCACAGCAGGCTAGACACTCTTTTGATTGACACCCACCATTTGATTGAGACCAGAGATTTGCACAGGCCCACACAGGCTAGTTTGCCTTTTGATTGACAACACGCCTGAGGCCAGGCCGACCTCCGATAGCACGCCAATTTACTGATATCCTGGGTTAGGCCAGGGACACCCAGGCAGGACATCATTTTGATCGACACCAATGATTAGGCCACACCCACCCAGTATATCCTACCTCTTGATTGACGCCACAGGCTCGCCTTCCGTGTGACTAAGACCACTGATTAGGCCAGGCCCACCCAGGCTAGGCTGCCTTTTGATTGACACCACTGATTAGGCAGGCCCAGAAAGGCTATCCTGCTTTTTGATTGACACCACTGATTAGGCCAGGCTCACCCTTTGTAGCCTCCCTTTTGATCAAAACCACTGATTAGGCCAGGCCCACCCATGCTGGCCTGCCTTTTGATTGTCACCACTGATTAGGCCAGGCCCACGCAGGTTAGCCTGCCTTTTGATCACCAATACTGATTAGGCCAGACCCACCCAGGCTAGCCTCCCTTTTGAATGACATCGTACATTACCCAGGCCGACCAAGGCTAGCCTGCCTTTTGATGACACCACTGATTACTCCAGTTCCACCAAGGCTAGCCTGCTTTTTCAGCGACGCTATGTATTAGGTAAGTACCTCAACGGCTAGCGTCCCTTTTTATCGACACCACGCATTGGGCTAGGCGCACGCACGGTAGGCTCTGTATCAATAGACACCACGGATTAGGCCAAGCCCACTTAGGCACCCTGCCTTTTGTTCGACACCACTGATCATGCCAGGCCCACCCAGGGTAGCCTGCCTTTGGATTGACACCACTGATTAGGCCAGGCCCACCCAGGCTAGACTGAATTTTGATCCACACCACCCATTAGGCCAGGAGAACCCAGGAGAGCGTACCTCTTGATTGATATCATGGATTAGTCTGGGCCCACCCAGGATACACTTGCTTTGGATTGACACCACTGATGAGGCCAGGCCCACCCAGGCTAGCCTGTCATTTGACAGAGACCACGATTAGACCTTACCCCACTAAGACTAACCTGACTTTAGATCGACAAGACTGGTTAAGCCAGGCCCACCAGGCTAGCCTGCTTTTTGATTGAAACCACTGATTAGGCCAGGCCCACCTGGCTAGGCTGACTTTTGATTGACAACAGTGATCATGCCAGCCAACACTGGCTAGCCTCCCATTTGATGGAGACCACAATTAAGGACAGGCCCAAATAGGGTAGCAGGATGTTGGATGTCACACCTGATTAGGTCAGGCCCACCCCGGCTAGTGTACCGAATCATGGCAACCAAGGATTAGGCCAAGTCCACTCAGCCTAGGCTGCATTTTGATCGACACCGCTTATTAGCCAGGTCCACCAAGAATAGCCAACATTTTGATTGACACCATGGATTAGGCCAGGCCCACCTGGGTTACCCTCATGTTTGATGGAGAGTACAGATTAGGCCAGGCCCACCCAGGGTAGCCTGAATATTGATTGAAACAAAGGATTAGGCCAGGCCCAACCAGGCCAGCCTGACATTTCATGTAGACCAAGGATTCTACCAGGCCCACAGCAGGCTAGACACTCTTTTGATTGACACCCACCATTTGATTGAGAAGAGACATTTGCACAGGCCCACAGAGGCTAGTTTGCCTTTTGATTGACAACACGCCTGAGGCCAGGCCGACCTCCGATAGCACGCCAATTTACTGAGATCCTGGGTTAGGCCAGGGACACCCAGGCAGGACATCATTTTGATCGACACCAATGATTAGGCCACACCCACCCAGTACATCCTAACTCTTGATTGACGCCACAGGCTAGCCTTCCGTGTGACTAAGACCACTGATTAGGCCAGGCCCACCGAGGCTAGGCTGCATTTTGATTGACACCACTGATTAGGCAGGCCCAGAAAGGCTATCCTGCTTTTTGATTGACACCACTGATTAGGCCAGGCCGAGAAAGGCTATCCTACTCTTTGATTGAAACCACTGATTAGCCCAGGCTCACCCTTTGTAGCCTCCCTTTTGATCAAAACCACTGATTAGGCCAGGCCCACCCATGCTGGCCTGCCTTTTGATTGTCACCACTGATTAGGCCAGGCCCACCCAGGTTAGCCTGCCTTTTGATCACCAATACTGATTAGGCCAGACCCACCCAGGCTAGCCTCGCTTTTGAATGACATCGTACATTACCCAGGCCGACCAAGGCTAGCCTGCCTTTTGATGACACCACTGATTACTCCAGTTCCACCAAGGCTAGCTTGCTTTTTCAGCGACGCTATGTATTAGGTAAGTAGCTCAACGGCTAGCGTCCCTTTTTATCGAGACCACGCATTGGGCCAGGCGCACGCACGGTAGGCTCTGTATCAATAGACACCACGGATTAGGCCAAGCCCACTTAGGCACCCTGCCTTTTGTCGACACCACTGATTATGCCAGGCCCACCCAGGGTAGCCTGCCTTTGGATTGACACCACTGATTAGGCCAGGCCCACCCAGGCTAGACGGAATTTTGATCCACACCGCCCATTAGGCCAGGAGAACCCAGGAGAGCGTACCTCTTGATTGATATCATGGATTAGTCTGGGCCCACCCAGGATACACTTGCTTTGGATTGACACCACTGATGAGGCCAGGCCCACCCAGGCTAGCCTGTCATTTGACAGAGACCACGATTAGACCTTACCCACTCAGACTAACCTGCATTTAGATCGACAAGACTGGTTAAGCCAGGCCCACCAGGCTAGCCTGCTTTTTGATTGAAACCACTGATTAGGCCAGGCCCACCTGGCTAGCCTGACTTTTGATTGACAACAGTGATCATGCCAGCCAACACTGTCTAGCCTCCCATTTGATGGAGACCACGATTAAGGACAGGCCCAAATAGGGTAGCAGGATGATGGATGTCACACCTGATTAGGTCAGGCCCACCCCGGCTAGTGTACCGAATCATGGCAACCAAGGATTAGGCCAAGCCCACTCAGCCTAGCCTGCCTTTTGATCGACACCGCTTATTAGGCCAGGTCCACCAAGGCTAGCCAACATTTTGATTGACACCATGGATTAGGCCAGGCCCACCTGGGTTACCCTCATGTTTGATGGAGAGTACAGATTAGGCCAGGCCCACCCAGGGTAGCCTGAATATTGATTGAAACAAAGGATTAGGCCAGGCCCAACCAGGCCAGCCTGACATTTCATGTAGACCAAGGATTCTACCAGGCCCACAGCAGGCTAGACACTCTTTTGATTGACACCCACCATTTGATTGAGACCAGAGATTTGCACAGGCCCACACAGGCTAGTTTGCCTTTTGATTGACAACACGTCTGAGGCCAGGCCGACATCCGATAGCACGCCAATTTACTGATATCCTGGGTTAGGCCAGGGACACCCAGGCAGGACATCATTTTGATCGACACCAATGATTAGGCCACACCCACCCAGTATATCCTACCTCTTGATTGACGCCACAGGCTAGCCTTCCTTGTGACTAAGACCACTGATTAGGCCAGGCCCACTGAGGCTAGGCTGCCTTTTGATTGACACCACTGATTAGGCAGGCCCAGAAAGGCTATCCTGCTTTTTGATTGACACCACTGATTAGGCCAGGCCGAGAAAGGCTATCTTACTCTTTGATTGAAACCACTGATTAGCCCAGGCTCACGCTTTGTAGCCTCCCTTTTGATCAAATCCACTAATGACGCCAGGCCTACCCATGCTGGCCTGCCTTTTGATTGTCACCACTGATTAGGCCAGGCCCACGCAGGTTAGCCTGCCTTTTGATAACCAATACTGATTAGGCCAGACCCACCCAGGCTAGCCTCCCTTTTGAATGACATCGTACATTACCCAGGCCGACCAAGGCTCGCCTGCCTTTTGATGACACCACTGATTACTCCAGTTCCACCAAGGCTAGCCTGCTTTTTCAGCGACGCTATGTATTAGGTAAGTACCTCAACGGCTAGCGTCCCTTTTTATCGACACCACGCATTGGGCTAGGCGCACGCACGGTAGGCTCTGTATCAATAGACACCACGGATTAGGCCAAGCCCACTTAGGCACCCTGCCTTTTGTTCGACACCACTGATCATGCCAGGCCCACCCAGGGTAGCCAGCCTTTGGATTGACACCACTGATTAGGCCAGGCCCACCCAGGCTAGACTGAATTTTGATCCACACCACCCATTAGGCCAGGAGAACCCAGGAGAGCGTACCTCTTGATTGATATCATGGATTAGTCTGGGCCCACCCAGGATACACTTGCTTTGGATTGACACCACTGATGAGGCCAGGCCCACCCAGGCTAGCCTGTCATTTGACAGAGACCACGATTAGACCTTACCCACTCAGACTAACCTGCCTTTAGATAGAAAAGACTGGTTAAGCCAGGCCCACCAGGCTAGCCTGCTTTTTGATTGAAACCACTGATTAGGCCAGGCCCACCTGGCTAGCCTGACTTTTGATTGAGAACGGTGATCATGCCAGCCAACACTGTCTAGCCTCTCATTTGATGGAGACCACGATTAAGGCCAGTCCCAAATAGGGTAGCCGGATGTTGGATGTCACACCTGATTAGGTCAGGCCCACCCCGGCTTGTGTACCGAATCATGGCAACCAAGGATTAGGCCAAGCTCACTCAGCCTCACCTGCCTTTTGATCGACACTGCTTATTAGGCCAGGTCCACAAAGGCTAGCCAACATTTTGATTGACACCATGGATTAGGCCAGGCCCACCTGGGTTACCCTCATGTTTGATGGAGAGTACAGATTAGGCCAGGCCCACCCACGGTAGCCTGAATATTGATTGAAACAAAGGATTAGGCCAGGCCCTACCAGGCCAGCCTGACATTTCATGTAGACCAAGGATTCTACCAGGCCCACAGCAGGCTAGACACTCTTTTGATTGACACCCACCATTTGATTGAGACCAGAGATTTGCACAGGCCCACACAGGCTAGTTTGCCTTTTGATTGAAAACACGCCTGAGGCCAGGCCGACCTCCGATAGCACGCCAATTTACTGAGATCCTGGGTTAGGCCAGGGACACCCAGGCAGGACATCATTTTGTTCGACACCAATGATTAGGCCACACCCACCCAGTATATCCTACCTCTTGATTGACGCCACAGGCTAGCCTTCCTTGTGACTAAGACCACTGCTTAGGCCAGGCCCACCGAGGCTAGGCTGCCTTTTGATTGACACCACTGATTAGGCAGGCCCAGAAAGGCTATCCTGCTTTTTGATTGACACCACTGATTAGGCCAGGCCGAGAAAGGCTATCCTACTCTTTGATTGAAACCACTGATTAGCCCAGGCTCACTCTTTGTAGCCTCCCTTTTGATCAAAACCACTGATTAGGCCAGGCCCACCCATGCTGGCCTGCCTGTTGTTTGTCACCACTGATTAGGCCAGGCCCACCCAGGTTAGCCTGTCATTTGACAGAGACCACGATTAGACCTTACCCCACTAAGACTAACCTGACTTTAGATCGACAAGACTGGTTAAGCCAGGCCCACCAGGCTAGCCTGCTTTTTGATTGAAACCACTGATTAGGCCAGGCCCACCTGGCTAGCTTGACTTTTGATTGCCAACAGTGATCATGCCAGCCAACAATGGCTAGCCTCCCATTTGATGGAGACCACGATTAAGGACAGGCCCAAATAGGGTAGCAGGATGTTGGATGTCACACCTGATTAGGTCAGGCCCACCCCGGCTAGTGTACCGAATCATGGCAACCAAGGATTAGGCCAAGCCCACTCAGCCTAGCCTGCCTTTTGATCGACACCGCTTATTAGGCCAGGTCCACCAAGGATAGCCAACACTTTGATTGACACCATGGATTAGGCCAGGCGCACCTGGGTTACCCTCATGTTTGATGGAGAGTACAGATTAGGCCAGGCCCACCCAGGGTAGCCTGAATATTGATTGAAACAAAGGATTAGGCCAGGCCCCACCAGGCCAGCCTGATATTTCATGTAGACCAAGTATTCTACCAGGCCCACAGCAGGCTAGACCCTCTTTTGATTGACACCCACCATTTGATTGAGACCAGAGATTTGCACAGGCCCACACAGGCTAGTTTGCGTTCTGATTGACAACACGCCTGAGGCCAGGCCGACCTCCGATAGCACGCCAATTTACTGAGATCCTGGGTTAGGCCAGGGACACCCAGGCAGGACATCATTTTGTTCGACACCAATGATTAGGCCACACCCACCCAGTATATCCTACCTCTTGATTGACACCACAGGCTAGCCTTCCTTGTGACTAAGACCACTGATTAGGCCAGGCCCACCGAGGCTAGGCTGCCTTTTGATTGACACCACTGATTAGGCAGGCCCAGAAAGGCTATCCTGCTTTTTGATTGACACCACTGATTAGGCCAGGCCGAGAAAGGCTATCCTACTCTTTGATTGAAACCACTGATTAGCCCAGGCTCACTCTTTGTAGCCTCCCTTTTGATCAAAACCACTGATTAGGCCAGGCCCACCCATGCTGGCCTGCCTGTTGTTTGTCACCACTGATTAGGCCAGGCCCACCCAGGTTAGCCTGTCATTTGACAGAGACCACGATTAGACCTTACCCACTAAGACTAAGCTGCCTTTAGATCGACAAGACTGGTTAAGCCAGGCCCACCCAGGCTAGCCTGCTTTTTGATTGAAACCACTGATTAGGCCAGGCCCACCTGGCTAGCCTGACTTTTGATTGACAACAGTGATCATGCCAGCCAACACTGGCTAGCCTCCCATTTGATGGAGACCACGATTAAGGACAGGCCCAAATAGGGTAGCCGGATGTTGGATGTCACACCTGATTAGGTCAGGCCCACCCCGGCCAGTGTACCGAATCATGGCAACCAAGGATTAGGAAAAGCCCACTCAGCCTCGCCTGCATTTTGATCGACACCGCTTATTAGCCAGGTCCACCAAGAATAGCCAACATTTTGATTGACACCATGGATTAGGCCAGGCCCACCTGGGTTACCCTCATGTTTGATGGAGAGTACAGATTAGGCCGGGCCCACCCAGGGTAGCCTGAATATTGATTGAAACAAAGGATTAGGCCAGGCCCAACCAGGCCAGCCTGACATTTCATGTAGACCAAGGATTCTACCAGGCCCACAGCAGGCTACACACTCTTTTGATTGACACCCACCATTTGATTGAGACTAGAGATTTGCACAGGCCCACACAGGCTAGTTTGCCTTTTGATTGACAACACGTCTGAGGACAGGCCGACATCCGATAGCACGCCAATTTACTGATATCCTGGGTTAGGCCAGGGACACCCAGGCAGGACATCATTTTGATCGACACCAATGATTAGGCCACACCCACCCAGTATATCCTACCTCTTGATTGATGCCACAGGCTAGCCTTCCTTGTGACTAAGACCACTGATTAGGCCAGGCCCACCCAGGCTAGGCTGCCTTTTGATTGACACCACTGATTAGGCAGGCCCAGAAAGGCTATCCTGCTTTTTGATTGACACCACTGATTAGGCCAGGCCGAGAAAGGCTATCCTACTCTTTGATTGAAACCACTGATTAGCCCAGGCTCACGCTTTGTAGCCTCCCTTTTGATCAAATCCACTGATGACGCCAGGCCTACCCATGCTGGCCTGCCTTTTGATTGTCACCACTGATTAGGCCAGGCCCAACCAGGTTAGCCTCCCTTTTGATCACCAATACTGATTAGGCCAGACCCACCCAGGCTAGCCTCCCTTTTGAATGACATTGTACATTACACAGGCCGACCAAGGCTAGCCTGCCTTTTGATGACACCACTGATTACTCCAGTTCCACCAAGGCTAGCCTGGTTTTTGCGCGATGCTATGTATTAGGTAAGTACCTCAATGGCTAGCGTCCCTTTTTATCGACACCACGCATTGGGCCAGGCGCACCCACGGTAGCCCTGTATCAATAGACACCACGGATTAGGCCAAGCCCACTTAGGCACCCTGCCTTTTGTTCGACACCACTGATTATGCCAGGCCCACCCAGGGTAGCCTGCCTTTGGATTGACACCACTGATTAGGCCAGGCCCACCCAGGCTAGACTGAATTTTGATCCACACCACCCATTAGGCCAGGAGAACCCAGGAGAACCTACCTCTTGATTGATATCATGGATTAGTCTGGGCCCACCCAGGATACACTTGCTTTGGATTGACACCACTGATGAGGCCAGGCCCACCCAGGCTAGCCTGTCACTTGACAGAGACCACGATTAGACCTTACCCACTCAGACTAACCTGCCTTTAGACCGACAAGACTGGTTAAGCCAGGCCCACCCAGGCTAGCCTGCTTTTTGATTGAAACCACTGATTAGGCCAGGCCCACCTGGCTAGCCTGACTTTTGATTGACAACAGTGATCATGCCAGCCAACACTGGCTAGCCTCCCATTTGATGGAGACCACGATTAAGGACAGGCCCAAATAGGGTAGCCGGATGTTGGATGTCACACCTGATTAGGTCAGGCCCACCCCGGCTAGCGTACCGAATCATGGCAACCAAGGATTAGGCCAAGCCCACTCAGCCTAGCCTGCCTTTTGATCGACACCGCTTATTAGGCCAGGTCCACCAAGGCTAGCCAACATTTTGATTGACACCATGGATTAGGCCAGGCCCACCTGGGTTACCCTCATGTTTGATGGAGAGTACAGATTAGGCCAGGCCCACCCAGGGTAGCCTGAATATTGATTGAAACAAAGGATTAGGCCAGGCCCAACCAGGCCAGCCTGACATTTCATGTAGACCAAGGATTCTACCAGGCCCACAGCAGGCTAGACACTCTTTTGATTGACACCCACCATTTGATTGAGACCAGAGATTTGCACAGGCCCACACAGGCTAGTTTGCCTTTTGATTGACAACACGCCTGAGGCCAGGCCGACCTCCGATAGCACGCCAATTTACTGATATCCTGGGTTAGGCCAGGGACACCCAGGCAGGACATCATTTTGATCGACACCAATGATTAGGCCACACCCACCCAGTATATCCTACCTCTTGATTGACGCCACAGGCTCGCCTTCCGTGTGACTAAGACCACTGATTAGGCCAGGCCCACCCAGGCTAGGCTGCCTTTTGATTGACACCACTGATTAGGCAGGCCCAGAAAGGCTATCCTGCTTTTTGATTGACACCACTGATTAGGCCAGGCCGAGAAAGGCTATCCTACTCTTTGATTGAAACCACTGATTAGCCCAGGCTCACCCTTTGTAGCCTCCCTTTTGATCAAAACCACTGATTAGGCCAGGCCCACCCATGCAGGCCTGCCTTTTGATTGTCACCACTGATTAGGCCAGGCCCACGCAGGTTAGCCTGCCTTTTGATCACCAATACTGATTAGGCCAGACCCACCCAGGCTAGCCTCCCTTTTGAATGACATCGTACATTACCCAGGCCGACCAAGGCTCGCCTGCCTTTTGATGACACCACTGATTACTCCAGTTCCACCAAGGCTAGCCTGCTTTTTCAGCGACGCTATGTATTAGGTAAGTACCTCAACGGCTAGCGTCCCTTTTTATCGACACCACGCATTGGGCTAGGCGCACGCACGGTAGGCTCTGTATCAATAGACACCACGGATTAGGCCAAGCCCACTTAGGCACCCTGCCTTTTGTTCGACACCACTGATCATGCCAGGCCCACCCAGGGTAGCCTGCCTTTGGATTGACACCACTGATTAGGCCAGGCCCACCCAGGCTAGACTGAATTTTGATCCACACCACCCATTAGGCCAGGAGAACCCAGGAGAGCGTACCTCTTGATTGATATCATGGATTAGTCTGGGCCCACCCAGGATACACTTGCTTTGGATTGACACCACTGATGAGGCCAGGCCCACCCAGGCTAGCCTGTCATTTGACAGAGACCACGATTAGACCTTACCCCACTAAGACTAACCTGACTTTAGATCGACAAGACTGGTTAAGCCAGGCCCACCAGGCTAGCCTGCTTTTTGATTGAAACCACTGATTAGCCCAGGCCCACCTGGCTAGCCTGACTTTTGATTGACAACAGTGATCATGCCAGCCAACACTGGCTAGCCTCCCATTTGATGGAGACCACAATTAAGGACAGGCCCAAATAGGGTAGCAGGATGTTGGATGTCACACCTGATTAGGTCAGGCCCACCCCGGCTAGTGTACCGAATCATGGCAACCAAGGATTAGGCCAAGTCCACTCAGCCTAGGCTGCATTTTGATCGACACCGCTTATTAGCCAGGTCCACCAAGAATAGCCAACATTTTGATTGACACCATGGATTAGGCCAGGCCCACCTGGGTTACCCTCATGTTTGATGGAGAGTACAGATTAGGCCAGGCCCATCCAGGGTAGCCTGAATATTGATTGAAACAAAGGATTAGGCCAGGCCCAACCAGGCCAGCCTGACATTTCATGTAGACCAAGGATTCTACCAGGCCCACAGCAGGCTAGACACTCTTTTGATTGACACCCACCATTTGATTGAGAAGAGACATTTGCACAGGCCCACACAGGCTAGTTTGCCTTTTGATTGACAACACGCCTGAGGCCAGGCCGACCTCCGATAGCACGCCAATTTACTGAGATCCTGGGTTAGGCCAGGGACACCCAGGCAGGACATCATTTTGATCGACACCAATGATTAGGCCACACCCACCCAGTACATCCTACCTCTTGATTGACGCCACAGGCTAGCCTTCCTTGTGACTAAGACCACTGATTAGGCCAGGCCCACCCAGGCTAGGCTGCCTTTTGATTGACACCACTGATTAGGCAGGCCCAGAAAGGCTATCCTGCTTTTTGATTGACACCACTGATTAGGCCAGGGCGAGAAAGGCTATCCTACTCTTTGATTGAAACCACTGATTAGCCCAGGCTCACCCTTTGTAGCCTCCCTTTTGATCAAAACCACTGATTAGGCCAGGCCCACCCATGCTGGCCTGCCTTTTGATTGTCACCACTGATTAGGCCAGGCCCACGCAGGTTAGCCTGCCTTTTGATCACCAATACTGATTAGGCCAGACCCACCCAGGCTAGCCTCGCTTTTGAATGACATCGTACATTACCCAGGCCGACCAAGGCTAGCCTGCCTTTTGATGACACCACTGATTACTCCAGTTCCACCAAGGCTAGCTTGCTTTTTCAGCGACGCTATGTATTAGGTAAGTAGCTCAACGGCTAGCGTCCCTTTTTATCGAGACCACGCATTGGGCCAGGCGCACGCACGGTAGGCTCTGTATCAATAGAC
This sequence comes from Rangifer tarandus platyrhynchus, assembly GCA_949782905.1. Taxonomy (NCBI): domain Eukaryota; kingdom Metazoa; phylum Chordata; class Mammalia; order Artiodactyla; family Cervidae; genus Rangifer; species Rangifer tarandus. The sequence goes on along the minus strand of OX460343.1, from coordinate 6,887,597 downwards.
ACCACGGATTAGGCCAAGCCCACTTAGGCACCCTGCCTTTTGTTCGACACCACTGATTATGCCAGGCCCACCCAGGGTAGCCTGCCTTTGGATTGACACCACTGATTAGGCCAGGCCCACCCAGGCTAGACGGAATTTTGATCCAAACCGCCCATTAGGCCAGGAGAACCCAGGAGAGCGTACCTCTTGATTGATATCATGGATTAGTCTGGGCCCACCCAGGATACACTTGCTTTGGATTGACACCACTGATGAGGCCAGGCCCACCCAGGCTAGCCTGTCATTTGACAGAGACCACGATTAGACCTTACCCACTCAGACTAACCTGCATTTAGATCGACAAGACTGGTTAAGCCAGGCCCACCAGGCTAGCCTGCTTTTTGATTGAAACCACTGATTAGGCCAGGCCCACCTGGCTAGCCTGACTTTTGATTGACAACAGTGATCATGCCAGCCAACACTGTCTAGCCTCCCATTTGATGGAGACCACGATTAAGGACAGGCCCAAATAGGGTAGCAGGATGTTGGATGTCACACCTGATTAGGTCAGGCCCACCCCGGCTAGTGTACCGAATCATGGCAACCAAGGATTAGGCCAAGTCCACTCAGCCTAGCCTGCATTTTGATCGACACCGCTTATTAGCCAGGTCCACCAAGGCTAGCCAACATTTTGATTGACACCATGGATTAGGCCAGGCCCACCTGGGTTACCCTCACGTTTGATGGAGAGTACAGATTAGGCCAGGCCCACGCAGGGTAGCCTGAATATTGATTGAAACAAAGGATTAGGCCAGGCCCAACCAGGCCAGCCTGACATTTCATGTAGACCAGGGATTCTACCAGGCCCACAGCAGGCTAGACACTCTTTTGATTGACACCCACCATTTGATTGAGACCAGAGATTTGCACAGGCCCACACAGGCTAGTTTGCCTTTTGATTGACAACACGCCTGAGGTCAGGCCGACCTCCGATAGCACGCCAATTTACTGATATCCTAGGTTAGGCCAGGGACACCCAGGCAGGACATCATTTTGATCGACACCAATGATTAGGCCACACCCACCCAGTATATCCTACCTCTTGATTGACGCCACAGGCTAGCCTTCCTTGTGACTAAGACCACTGATTAGGCCAGGCCCACCCAGGCTAGGCCGCCTTTTGATTGACACCACTGATTAGGCAGGCCCAGAAAGGCTATCCTGCTTTTTGATTGACACCACTGATTAGGCCAGGCCGAGAAAGGCTATCCTACTCTTTGATTGAAACCACTGATTAGCCCAGGCTCACCCTTTGTAGCCTCCCTTTTGATCAAAACCACTGATTAGGCCAGGCCCAACCATGCTGGCCTGCCTTTTGATTGTCACCACTGATTAGGCCAGGCCGACCCAGGTTAGCCTGCCTTTTGATCACCAATACTGATTAGGCCAGACCCACCCAGGCTAGCCTCCCTTTTGAATGACATCGTACATTACCCAGGCCGACCAAGGCTAGCCTGCCTTTTGATGACACCACTGATTACTCCAGTTCCACCAAGGCTAGCCTGCTTTTTCAGCGACGCTATGTATTAGGTAAGTACCTCAACGGCTAGCGTCCCTTTTTATCGACACCACGCATTGGGCCAGGCGCCCCCACGGTAGGCTCTGTATCAATAGACACCACGGATTAGGCCAAGCCCACTTAGGCACCCTGCCTTTTGTTCGACACCACTGATTATGCCAGGCCCACCAGGGTAGCCTGCCTTTGGATTGACACCACTGATTAGGCCAGGCCCACCCAGGCTAGACTGAATTTTGATCCACACAACCCATTAGGCCAGGAGAACCCAGGAGAGCCTACCTCTTGATTGATATCATGGATTAGTCTGGGCCCACCCAGGATACACTTGCTTTGGATTGACACCACTGATGAGGCCAGGCCCACCCATGCTAGCCTGTCATTTGACAGAGACCACGATTAGACCTTACCCACTAAGACTAACCTGCCTTTAGATCGACAGGACTGGTTAAGCCAGGCCCACCAGGCTAGCCTGCTTTTTGATTGAAACCACTGATTAGGCCAGGCCCACCTGGCTAGCCTGACTTTTGATTGACAACAGTGATCATGCCAGCCAACACTTGCTAGCCTCCCATTTGATGGAGACCACAATTAAGGACAGGCCCAAATAGGGTAGCAGGATGTTGGATGTCACACCTGATTAGGTCAGGCCCACCCCGGCTAGTGTACCGAATCATGGCAACCAAGGATTATGGCAAGCCCACTCAGCCTAGCCTGCCTTTTGATCAACACCGCTTATTAGGCCAGGTCCACCAAGGCTAGCCAACATTTTGATTGACACCATGGATTAGGCCAGGCCCACCTGGGTTACCCTCATGTTTGATGGAGAGTACAGATTAGGCGAGGCCCACCCAGGGTAGCCTGAATATTGATTGAAACAAAGGATTAGGCCAGGCCCAACCAGGCCAGCCTGACATTTCATGTAGACCAAGGATTCTACCAGGCCCACAGCAGGCTACACACTCTTTTGATTGACACCCACCATTTGATTGAGACTAGAGATTTGCACAGGCCCACACAGGCTAGTTTGCCTTTTGATTGACAACACGTCTGAGGACAGGCCGACATCCGATAGCACGCCAATTTACTGATATCCTGGGTTAGGCCAGGGACACCCAGGCAGGACATCATTTTGATCGACACCAATGATTAGGCCACACCCACCCAGTATATCCTACCTCTTGATTGATGCCACAGGCTAGCCTTCCTTGTGACTAAGACCACTGATTAGGCCAGGCCCACTGAGGCTAGGCTGCCTTTTGATTGACACCACTGATTAGGCAGGCCCAGAAAGGCTATCCTGCTTTTTGATTGACACCACTGATTAGGCCAGGCCGAGAAAGGCTATCCTACTCTTTGATTGAAACCACTGATTAGCCCAGGCTCACGCTTTGTAGCCTCCCTTTTGATCAAATCCACTGATGACGCCAGGCCTACCCATGCTGGCCTGCCTTTTGATTGTCACCACTGATTAGGCCAGGCCCAACCAGGTTAGCCTCCCTTTTGATCACCAATACTGATTAGGCCAGACCCACCCAGGCTAGCCTCCCTTTTGAATGACATTGTACATTACACAGGCCGACCAAGGCTAGCCTGCGTTTTGATGACACCACTGATTACTCCAGTTCCACCAAGGCTAGCCTGGTTTTTGAGCGATGCTATGTATTAGGTAAGTACCTCAATGGCTAGCGTCCCTTTTTATCGACACCACGCATTGGGCCAGGCGCACCCACGGTAGCCCTGTATCAATAGACACCACGGATTAGGCCAAGCCCACTTAGGCACCCTGCCTTTTGTTCGACACCACTGATTATGCCAGGCCCACCCAGGGTAGCCTGCCTTTGGATTGACACCACTGATTAGGCCAGGCCCACCCAGGCTAGACTGAATTTTGATCCACACCACCCATTAGGCCAGGAGAACCCAGGAGAACCTACCTCTTGATTGATATCATAGATTAGTCTGGGCCCACCCAGGATACACTTGCTTTGGATTGACACCACTGATGAGGCCAGGCCCACCCAGGCTAGCCTGTCACTTGACAGAGACCACGATTAGACCTTACCCACTGAGACTAACCTGCCTTTAGACCGACAAGACTGGTTAAGCCAGGCCCACCCAGGCTAGCCTGCTTTTTGATTGAAACCACTGATTAGGCCAGGCCCACCTGGCTAGCCTGACTTTTGATTGACAACAGTGATCATGCCAGCCAACACTGGCTAGCCTCCCATTTGATGGAGACCACGATTAAGGACAGGCCCAAATAGGGTAGCCGGATGTTGGATGTCACACCTGATTAGGTCAGGCCCACCCCGGCTAGCGTACCGAATCATGGCAACCAAGGATTAGGCCAAGCCCACTCAGCCTAGCCTGCCTTTTGATCGACACCGCTTATTAGGCCAGGTCCACCAAGGCTAGCCAACATTTTGATTGACACCATGGATTAGGCCAGGCCCACCTGGGTTACCCTCATGTTTGATGGAGAGTACAGATTAGGCCAGGCCCACCCAGGGTAGCCTGAATATTGATTGAAACAAAGGATTAGGCCAGGCCCAACCAGGCCAGCCTGACATTTCATGTAGACCAAGGATTCTACCAGGCCCACAGCAGGCTAGACACTCTTTTGATTGACACCCACCATTTGATTGAGACCAGAGATTTGCACAGGCCCACACAGGCTAGTTTGCCTTTTGATTGACAACACGCCTGAGGCCAGGCCGACCTCCGATAGCACGCCAATTTACTGATATCCTGGGTTAGGCCAGGGACACCCAGGCAGGACATCATTTTGATCGACACCAATGATTAGGCCACACCCACCCAGTATATCCTACCTCTTGATTGACGCCACAGGCTCGCCTTCCGTGTGACTAAGACCACTGATTAGGCCAGGCCCACCCAGGCTAGGCTGCCTTTTGATTGACACCACTGATTAGGCAGGCCCAGAGAGGCTATCCTGCTTTTTGATTGACACCACTGATTAGGCCAGGCCGAGAAAGGCTATCCTACTCTTTGATTGAAACCACTGATTAGCCCAGGCTCACCCTTTGTAGCCTCCCTTTTGATCAAAACCACTGATTAGGCCAGGCCCACCCATGCAGGCCTGCCTTTTGATTGTCACCACTGATTAGGCCAGGCCCACGCAGGTTAGCCTGCCTTTTGATCACCAATACTGATTAGGCCAGACCCACCCAGGCTAGCCTCCCTTTTGAATGACATCGTACATTACCCAGGCCGACCAAGGCTCGCCTGCCTTTTGATGACACCACTGATTGCTCCAGTTCCACCAAGGCTAGCCTGCTTTTTCAGCGACGCTATGTATTAGGTAAGTACCTCAACGGCTAGCGTCCCTTTTTATCGACACCACGCATTGGGCTAGGCGCACGCACGGTAGGCTCTGTATCAATAGACACCACGGATTAGGCCAAGCCCACTTAGGCACCCTGCCTTTTGTTCGACACCACTGATCATGCCAGGCCCACCCAGGGTAGCCTGCCTTTGGATTGACACCACTGATTAGGCCAGGCCCACCCAGGCTAGACTGAATTTTGATCCACACCACCCATTAGGCCAGGAGAACCCAGGAGAGCGTACCTCTTGATTGATATCATGGATTAGTCTGGGCCCACCCAGGATACACTTGCTTTGGATTGACACCACTGATGAGGCCAGGCCCACCCAGGCTAGCCTGTCATTTGACAGAGACCACGATTAGACCTTACCCCACTAAGACTAACCTGACTTTAGATCGACAAGACTGGTTAAGCCAGGCCCACCAGGCTAGCCTGCTTTTTGATTGAAACCACTGATTAGCCCAGGCCCACCTGGCTAGCCTGACTTTTGATTGACAACAGTGATCATGCCAGCCAACACTGGCTAGCCTCCCATTTGATGGAGACCACAATTAAGGACAGGCCCAAATAGGGTAGCAGGATGTTGGATGTCACACCTGATTAGGTCAGGCCCACCCCGGCTAGTGTACCGAATCATGGCAACCAAGGATTAGGCCAAGTCCACTCAGCCTAGGCTGCATTTTGATCGACACCGCTTATTAGCCAGGTCCACCAAGAATAGCCAACATTTTGATTGACACCATGGATTAGGCCAGGCCCACCTGGGTTACCCTCATGTTTGATGGAGAGTACAGATTAGGCCAGGCCCATCCAGGGTAGCCTGAATATTGATTGAAACAAAGGATTAGGCCAGGCCCAACCAGGCCAGCCTGACATTTCATGTAGACCAAGGATTCTACCAGGCCCACAGCAGGCTAGACACTCTTTTGATTGACACCCACCATTTGATTGAGAAGAGACATTTGCACAGGCCCACACAGGCTAGTTTGCCTTTTGATTGACAACACGCCTGAGGCCAGGCCGACCTCCGATAGCACGCCAATTTACTGAGATCCTGGGTTAGGCCAGGGACACCCAGGCAGGACATCATTTTGATCGACACCAATGATTAGGCCACACCCACCCAGTACATCCTACCTCTTGATTGACGCCACAGGCTAGCCTTCCTTGTGACTAAGACCACTGATTAGGCCAGGCCCACCCAGGCTAGGCTGCCTTTTGATTGACACCACTGATTAGGCAGGCCCAGAAAGGCTATCCTGCTTTTTGATTGACACCACTGATTAGGCCAGGCCGAGAAAGGCTATCCTACTCTTTGATTGAAACCACTGATTAGCCCAGGCTCACCCTTTGTAGCCTCCCTTTTGATCAAAACCACTGATTAGGCCAGGCCCACCCATGCTGGCCTGCCTTTTGATTGTCACCACTGATTAGGCCAGGCCCACGCAGGTTAGCCTGCCTTTTGATCACCAATACTGATTAGGCCAGACCCACCCAGGCTAGCCTCGCTTTTGAATGACATCGTACATTACCCAGGCCGACCAAGGCTAGCCTGCCTTTTGATGACACCACTGATTACTCCAGTTCCACCAAGGCTAGCTTGCTTTTTCAGCGACGCTATGTATTAGGTAAGTAGCTCAACGGCTAGCGTCCCTTTTTATCGAGACCACGCATTGGGCCAGGCGCACGCACGGTAGGCTCTGTATCAATAGACACCACGGATTAGGCCAAGCCCACTTAGGCACCCTGCCTTTTGTTCGACACCACTGATTATGCCAGGCCCACCCAGGGTAGCCTGCCTTTGGATTGACACCACTGATTAGGCCAGGCCCACCCAGGCTAGACGGAATTTTGATCCAAACCGCCCATTAGGCCAGGAGAACCCAGGAGAGCGTACCTCTTGATTGATATCATGGATTAGTCTGGGCCCACCCAGGATACACTTGCTTTGGATTGACACCACTGATGAGGCCAGGCCCACCCAGGCTAGCCTGTCATTTGACAGAGACCACGATTAGACCTTACCCACTCAGACTAACCTGCATTTAGATCGACAAGACTGGTTAAGCCAGGCCCACCAGGCTAGCCTGCTTTTTGATTGAAACCACTGATTAGGCCAGGCCCACCTGGCTAGCCTGACTTTTGATTGACAACAGTGATCATGCCAGCCAACACTGTCTAGCCTCCCATTTGATGGAGACCACGATTAAGGACAGGCCCAAATAGGGTAGCAGGATGTTGGATGTCACACCTGATTAGGTCAGGCCCACCCCGGCTAGTGTACCGAATCATGGCAACCAAGGATTAGGCCAAGTCCACTCAGCCTAGCCTGCATTTTGATCGACACCGCTTATTAGCCAGGTCCACCAAGGCTAGCCAACATTTTGATTGACACCATGGATTAGGCCAGGCCCACCTGGGTTACCCTCACGTTTGATGGAGAGTACAGATTAGGCCAGGCCCACGCAGGGTAGCCTGAATATTGATTGAAACAAAGGATTAGGCCAGGCCCAACCAGGCCAGCCTGACATTTCATGTAGACCAGGGATTCTACCAGGCCCACAGCAGGCTAGACACTCTTTTGATTGACACCCACCATTTGATTGAGACCAGAGATTTGCACAGGCCCACACAGGCTAGTTTGCCTTTTGATTGACAACACGCCTGAGGTCAGGCCGACCTCCGATAGCACGCCAATTTACTGATATCCTAGGTTAGGCCAGGGACACCCAGGCAGGACATCATTTTGATCGACACCAATGATTAGGCCACACCCACCCAGTATATCCTACCTCTTGATTGACGCCACAGGCTAGCCTTCCTTGTGACTAAGACCACTGATTAGGCCAGGCCCACCCAGGCTAGGCCGCCTTTTGATTGACACCACTGATTAGGCAGGCCCAGAAAGGCTATCCTGCTTTTTGATTGACACCACTGATTAGGCCAGGCCGAGAAAGGCTATCCTACTCTTTGATTGAAACCACTGATTAGCCCAGGCTCACCCTTTGTAGCCTCCCTTTTGATCAAAACCACTGATTAGGCCAGGCCCAACCATGCTGGCCTGCCTTTTGATTGTCACCACTGATTAGGCCAGGCCGACCCAGGTTAGCCTGCCTTTTGATCACCAATACTGATTAGGCCAGACCCACCCAGGCTAGCCTCCCTTTTGAATGACATCGTACATTACCCAGGCCGACCAAGGCTAGCCTGCCTTTTGATGACACCACTGATTACTCCAGTTCCACCAAGGCTAGCCTGCTTTTTCAGCGACGCTATGTATTAGGTAAGTACCTCAACGGCTAGCGTCCCTTTTTATCGACACCACGCATTGGGCCAGGCGCCCCCACGGTAGGCTCTGTATCAATAGACACCACGGATTAGGCCAAGCCCACTTAGGCACCCTGCCTTTTGTTCGACACCACTGATTATGCCAGGCCCACCAGGGTAGCCTGCCTTTGGATTGACACCACTGATTAGGCCAGGCCCACCCAGGCTAGACTGAATTTTGATCCACACAACCCATTAGGCCAGGAGAACCCAGGAGAGCCTACCTCTTGATTGATATCATGGATTAGTCTGGGCCCACCCAGGATACACTTGCTTTGGATTGACACCACTGATGAGGCCAGGCCCACCCATGCTAGCCTGTCATTTGACAGAGACCACGATTAGACCTTACCCACTCAGACTAACCTGCCTTTAGATCGACAGGACTGGTTAAGCCAGGCCCACCAGGCTAGCCTGCTTTTTGATTGAAACCACTGATTAGGCCAGGCCCACCTGGCTAGCCTGACTTTTGATTGACAACAGTGATCATGCCAGCCAACACTTGCTAGCCTCCCATTTGATGGAGACCACAATTAAGGACAGGCCCAAATAGGGTAGCAGGATGTTGGATGTCACACCTGATTAGGTCAGGCCCACCCCGGCTAGTGTACCGAATCATGGCAACCAAGGATTATGGCAAGCCCACTCAGCCTAGCCTGCCTTTTGATCAACACCGCTTATTAGGCCAGGTCCACCAAGGCTAGCCAACATTTTGATTGACACCATGGATTAGGCCAGGCCCACCTGGGTTACCCTCATGTTTGATGGAGAGTACAGATTAGGCGAGGCCCACCCAGGGTAGCCTGAATATTGATTGAAACAAAGGATTAGGCCAGGCCCAACCAGGCCAGCCTGACATTTCATGTAGACCAAGGATTCTACCAGGCCCACAGCAGGCTACACACTCTTTTGATTGACACCCACCATTTGATTGAGACTAGAGATTTGCACAGGCCCACACAGGCTAGTTTGCCTTTTGATTGACAACACGTCTGAGGACAGGCCGACATCCGATAGCACGCCAATTTACTGATATCCTGGGTTAGGCCAGGGACACCCAGGCAGGACATCATTTTGATCGACACCAATGATTAGGCCACACCCACCCAGTATATCCTACCTCTTGATTGATGCCACAGGCTAGCCTTCCTTGTGACTAAGACCACTGATTAGGCCAGGCCCACTGAGGCTAGGCTGCCTTTTGATTGACACCACTGATTAGGCAGGCCCAGAAAGGCTATCCTGCTTTTTGATTGACACCACTGATTAGGCCAGGCCGAGAAAGGCTATCCTACTCTTTGATTGAAACCACTGATTAGCCCAGGCTCACGCTTTGTAGCCTCCCTTTTGATCAAATCCACTGATGACGCCAGGCCTACCCATGCTGGCCTGCCTTTTGATTGTCACCACTGATTAGGCCAGGCCCAACCAGGTTAGCCTCCCTTTTGATCACCAATACTGATTAGGCCAGACCCACCCAGGCTAGCCTCCCTTTTGAATGACATTGTACATTACACAGGCCGACCAAGGCTAGCCTGCCTTTTGATGACACCACTGATTACTCCAGTTCCACCAAGGCTAGCCTGGTTTTTGAGCGATGCTATGTATTAGGTAAGTACCTCAATGGCTAGCGTCCCTTTTTATCGACACCACGCATTGGGCCAGGCGCACCCACGGTAGCCCTGTATCAATAGACACCACGGATTAGGCCAAGCCCACTTAGGCACCCTGCCTTTTGTTCGACACCACTGATTATGCCAGGCCCACCCAGGGTAGCCTGCCTTTGGATTGACACCACTGATTAGGCCAGGCCCACCCAGGCTAGACTGAATTTTGATCCACACCACCCATTAGGCCAGGAGAACCCAGGAGAGCGTACCTCTTGATTGATATCATGGATTAGTCTGGGCCCACCCAGGATACACTTGCTTTGGATTGACACCACTGATGAGGCCAGGCCCACCCAGGCTAGCCAGTCACTTGACAGAGACCACGATTAGACCTTACCCACTCAGACTAACCTGCCTTTAGACCGACAAGACTGGTTAAGCCAGGCCCACCCAGGCTAGCCTGCTTTTTGATTGAAACCACTGATTAGGCCAGGCCCACCTGGCTAGCCTGACTTTTGATTGCCAACAGTGATCATGCCAGCCAACACTGGCTAGCCTCCCATTTGATGGAGACCACGATTAAGGACAGGCCCAAATAGGGTAGCCGGATGTTGGATGTCACACCTGATTAGGTCAGGCCCACCCCGGCTAGCGTACCGAATCATGGCAACCAAGGAATAGGCCAAGCCCACTCAGCCTAGCCTGCCTTTTGATCGACACCGTTTATTAGGCCAGGTCCACCAAGGCTAGCCAACATTTTGATTGACACCATGGATTAGGCCAGGCCCACCTGGGTTACCCTCATGTTTGATGGAGAGTACAGATTAGGCCAGGCCCACCCAGGGTAGCCTGAATATTGATTGAAACAAAGGATTAGGCCAGGCCCAACCAGGCCAGCCTGACATTTCATGTAGACCAAGGATTCTACCAGGCCCACAGCAGGCTAGACACTCTTTTGATTGACACCCACCATTTGATTGAGACCAGAGATTTGCACAGGCCCACACAGGCTAGTTTGCCTTTTGATTGACAACACGCCTGAGGCCAGGCCGACCTCCGATAGCACGCCAATTTACTGATATCCTAGGTTAGGCCAGGGACACACAGGCAGGACATCATTTTGATCGACACCAATGATTAGGCCACACCCACCCAGTATATCCTACCTCTTGATTGACGCCACAGGCTCGCCTTCCGTGTGACTAAGACCACTGATTAGGCCAGGCCCACCCAGGCTAGGCTGCCTTTTGATTGACACCACTGATTAGGCAGGCCCAGAAAGGCTATCCTGCTTTTTGATTGACACCACTGATTAGGCCAGGCCGAGAAAGGCTATCCTACTCTTTGATTGAAACCACTGATTAGCCCAGGCTCACCCTTTGTAGCCTCCCTTTTGATCAAAACCACTGATTAGGCCAGGCCCACCCATGCAGGCCTGCCTTTTGATTGTCACCACTGATTAGGCCAGGCCCACGCAGGTTAGCCTGCCTTTTGATCACCAATACTGATTAGGCCAGACCCACCCAGGCTAGCCTCCCTTTTGAATGACATCGTACATTACCCAGGCCGACCAAGGCTAGCCTGCCTTTTGATGACACCACTGATTACTCCAGTTCCACCAAGGCTAGCCTGCTTTTTCAGCGACGCTTTGTATTAGGTAAGTACCTCAACGGCTAGCGTCCCTTTTTATCGACACCACGCATTGGGCTAGGCGCACGCACGGTAGGCTCTGTATCAATAGACACCACGGATTAGGCCAAGCCCACTTAGGCACCCTGCCTTTTGTTCGACACCACTGATCATGCCAGGCCCACCCAGGGTAGCCTGCCTTTGGATTGACACCACTGATTAGGCCAGGCCCACCCAGGCTAGACTGAATTTTGATCCACACCACCCATTAGGCCAGGAGAACCCAGGAGAGCGTACCTCTTGATTGATATCATGGATTAGTCTGGGCCCACCCAGGATACACTTGCTTTGGATTGACACCACTGATGAGGCCAGGCCCACCCAGGCTAGCCAGTCACTTGACAGAGACCACGATTAGACCTTACCCACTCAGACTAACCTGCCTTTAGACCGACAAGACTGGTTAAGCCAGGCCCACCCAGGCTAGCCTGCTTTTTGATTGAAACCACTGATTAGGCCAGGCCCACCTGGCTAGCCTGACTTTTGATTGCCAACAGTGATCATGCCAGCCAACACTGGCTAGCCTCCCATTTGATGGAGACCACGATTAAGGACAGGCCCAAATAGGGTAGCCGGATGTTGGATGTCACACCTGATTAGGTCAGGCCCACCCCGCTAGCGTACCGAATCATGGCAACCAAGGAATAGGCCAAGCCCACTCAGCCTAGCCTGCCTTTTGATCGACACCGTTTATTAGGCCAGGTCCACCAAGGCTAGCCAACATTTTGATTGACACCATGGATTAGGCCAGGCCCACCTGGGTTACCCTCATGTTTGATGGAGAGTACAGATTAGGCCAGGCCCACCCAGGGTAGCCTGAATATTGATTGAAACAAAGGATTAGGCCAGGCCCAACCAGGCCAGCCTGACATTTCATGTAGACCAAGGATTCTACCAGGCCCACAGCAGGCTAGACACTCTTTTGATTGACACCCACCATTTGATTGAGACCAGAGATTTGCACAGGCCCACACAGGCTAGTTTGCCTTTTGATTGACAACACGCCTGAGGCCAGGCCGACCTCCGATAGCACGCCAATTTACTGATATCCTAGGTTAGGCCAGGGACACACAGGCAGGACATCATTTTGATCGACACCAATGATTAGGCCACACCCACCCAGTATATCCTACCTCTTGATTGACGCCACAGGCTCGCCTTCCGTGTGACTAAGACCACTGATTAGGCCAGGCCCACCCAGGCTAGGCTGCCTTTTGATTGACACCACTGATTAGGCAGGCCCAGAAAGGCTATCCTGCTTTTTGATTGACACCACTGATTAGGCCAGGCCGAGAAAGGCTATCCTACTCTTTGATTGAAACCACTGATTAGCCCAGGCTCACCCTTTGTAGCCTCCCTTTTGATCAAAACCACTGATTAGGCCAGGCCCACCCATGCAGGCCTGCCTTTTGATTGTCACCACTGATTAGGCCAGGCCCACGCAGGTTAGCCTGCCTTTTGATCACCAATACTGATTAGGCCAGACCCACCCAGGCTAGCCTCCCTTTTGAATGACATCGTACATTACCCAGGCCGACCAAGGCTAGCCTGCCTTTTGATGACACCACTGATTACTCCAGTTCCACCAAGGCTAGCCTGCTTTTTCAGCGACGCTATGTATTAGGTAAGTACCTCAACGGCTAGCGTCCCTTTTTATCGACACCACGCATTGGGCTAGGCGCACGCACGGTAGGCTCTGTATCAATAGACACCACGGATTAGGCCAAGCCCACTTAGGCACCCTGCCTTTTGTTCGACACCACTGATCATGCCAGGCCCACCCAGGGTAGCCTGCCTTTGGATTGACACCACTGATTAGGCCAGGCCCACCCAGGCTAGACTGAATTTTGATCCACACCACCCATTAGGCCAGGAGAACCCAGGAGAGCGTACCTCTTGATTGATATCATGGATTAGTCTGGGCCCACCCAGGATACACTTGCTTTGGATTGACACCACTGATGAGGCCAGGCCCACCCAGGCTAGCCTGTCATTTGACAGAGACCACGATTAGACCTTACCCCACTAAGACTAACCTGACTTTAGATCGACAAGACTGGTTAAGCCAGGCCCACCAGGCTAGCCTGCTTTTTGATTGAAACCACTGATTAGCCCAGGCCCACCTGGCTAGCCTGACTTTTGATTGACAACAGTGATCATGCCAGCCAACACTGGCTAGCCTCCCATTTGATGGAGACCACAATTAAGGACAGGCCCAAATAGGGTAGCAGGATGTTGGATGTCACACCTGATTAGGTCAGGCCCACCCCGGCTAGTGTACCGAATCATGGCAACCAAGGATTAGGCCAAGCCCACTCAGCCTAGCCTGCCTTTTGATCGACACCGCTTATTAGGCCACGTCCACCAAGGCTAGCCAACATTTTGATTGACACCATGGATTAGGCCAGGCCCACCTGGGTTACCCTCATGTTTGATGGAGAGTACAGATTAGGCCAGGCCCACCCAGGGTAGCCTGAATATTGATTGAAACAAAGGATTAGGCCAGGCCCAACCAGGCCAGCCTGACATTTCATGTAGACCAAGGATTCTACCAGGCCCACAGCAGGCTAGACACTCTTTTGATTGACACCCACCATTTGATTGAGACCAGAGATTTGCACAGGCCCACACAGGCTAGTTTGCCTTTTGATTGACAACACGTCTGAGGCCAGGCCGACATCCGATAGCACGCCAATTTACTGATATCCTGGGTTAGGCCAGGGACACCCAGGCAGGACATCATTTTGATCGACACCAATGATTAGGCCACACCCACCCAGTATATCCTACCTCTTGATTGACGCCACAGGCTAGCCTTCCTTGTGACTAAGACCACTGATTAGGCCAGGCCCACTGAGGCTAGGCTGCCTTTTGATTGACACCACTGATTAGGCAGGCCCAGAAAGGCTATCCTGCTTTTTGATTGACACCACTGATTAGGCCAGGCCGAGAAAGGCTATCTTACACTTTGATTGAAACCACTGATTAGCCCAGGCTCACGCTTTGTAGCCTCCCTTTTGATCAAATCCACTAATGACGCCAGGCCTACCCATGCTGGCCTGCCTTTTGATTGTCACCACTGATTAGGCCAGGCCCACGCAGGTTAGCCTGCCTTTTGATAACCAATACTGATTAGGCCAGACCCACCCAGGCTAGCCTCCCTTTTGAATGACATCGTACATTACCCAGGCCGACCAAGGCTAGCCTGCCTTTTGATGACACCACTGATTACTCCAGTTCCACCAAGGCTAGCCTGCTTTTTCAGCGACGCTATGTATTAGGTAAGTACCTCAACGGCTAGCGTCCCTTTTTATCGACACCACGCATTGGGCTAGGCGCACGCACGGTAGGCTCTGTATCAATAGACACCACGGATTAGGCCAAGCCCACTTAGGCACCCTGCCTTTTGTTCGACACCACTGATCATGCCAGGCCCACCCAGGGTAGCCTGCCTTTGGATTGACACCACTGATTAGGCCAGGCCCACCCAGGCTAGACTGAATTTTGATCCACACCACCCATTAGGCCAGGAGAACCCAGGAGAGCGTACCTCTTGATTGATATCATGGATTAGTCTGGGCCCACCCAGGATACACTTGCTTTGGATTGACACCACTGATGAGGCCAGGCCCACCCAGGCTAGCCTGTCATTTGACAGAGACCACGATTAGACCTTACCCACTCAGACTAACCTGCCTTTAGATCGAAAAGACTGGTTAAGCCAGGCCCACCAGGCTAGCCTGCTTTTTGATTGAAACCAGTGATTAGGCCAGGCCCACCTGGCTAGCCTGACTTTTGATTGAGAACGGTGATCATGCCAGCCAACACTGGCTAGCCTCCCATTTGATGGAGACCACGATTAAGGACAGGCCCAAATAGGGTAGCCGGATGTTGGATGTCACACCTGATTAGGTCAGGCCCACCCCGGCTTGTGTACCGAATCATGGCAACCAAGGATTAGGCCAAGCTCACTCAGCCTCACCTGCCTTTTGATCGACACTGCTTATTAGGCCAGGTCCACAAAGGCTAGCCAACATTTTGATTGACACCATGGATTAGGCCAGGCCCACCTGGGTTACCCTCATGTTTGATGGAGAGTACAGATTAGGCCAGGCCCACCCAGGGTAGCCTGAATATTGATTGAAACAAAGGATTAGGCCAGGCCCAACCAGGCCAGCCTGACATTTCATGTAGACCAAGGATTCTACCAGGCCCACAGCAGGCTAGACACTCTTTTGATTGACACCCACCATTTGATTGAGACCAGAGATTTGCACAGGCCCACACAGGCTAGTTTGCCTTTTGATTGACAACACGCCTGAGGCCAGGCCGACCTCCGATAGCACGCCAATTTACTGATATCCTAGGTTAGGCCAGGGACACACAGGCAGGACATCATTTTGATCGACACCAATGATTAGGCCACACCCACCCAGTATATCCTACCTCTTGATTGACGCCACAGGCTCGCCTTCCGTGTGACTAAGACCACTGATTAGGCCAGGCCCACCCAGGCTAGGCTGCCTTTTGATTGACACCACTGATTAGGCAGGCCCAGAAAGGCTATCCTGCTTTTTGATTGACACCACTGATTAGGCCAGGCCGAGAAAGGCTATCCTACTCTTTGATTGAAACCACTGATTAGCCCAGGCTCACCCTTTGTAGCCTCCCTTTTGATCAAAACCACTGATTAGGCCAGGCCCACCCATGCAGGCCTGCCTTTTGATTGTCACCACTGATTAGGCCAGGCCCACGCAGGTTAGCCTGCCTTTTGATCACCAATACTGATTAGGCCAGACCCACCCAGGCTAGCCTCCCTTTTGAATGACATCGTACATTACCCAGGCCGACCAAGGCTAGCCTGCCTTTTGATGACACCACTGATTACTCCAGTTCCACCAAGGCTAGCCTGCTTTTTCAGCGACGCTATGTATTAGGTAAGTACCTCAACGGCTAGCGTCCCTTTTTATCGACACCACGCATTGGGCTAGGCGCACGCACGGTAGGCTCTGTATCAATAGACACCACGGATTAGGCCAAGCCCACTTAGGCACCCTGCCTTTTGTTCGACACCACTGATCATGCCAGGCCCACCCAGGGTAGCCTGCCTTTGGATTGACACCACTGATTAGGCCAGGCCCACCCAGGCTAGACTGAATTTTGATCCACACCACCCATTAGGCCAGGAGAACCCAGGAGAGCGTACCTCTTGATTGATATCATGGATTAGTCTGGGCCCACCCAGGATACACTTGCTTTGGATTGACACCACTGATGAGGCCAGGCCCACCCAGGCTAGCCAGTCACTTGACAGAGACCACGATTAGACCTTACCCACTCAGACTAACCTGCCTTTAGACCGACAAGACTGGTTAATCCAGGCCCACCCAGGCTAGCCTGCTTTTTGATTGAAACCACTGATTAGGCCAGGCCCACCTGGCTAGCCTGACTTTTGATTGCCAACAGTGATCATGCCAGCCAACACTGGCTAGCCTCCCATTTGATGGAGACCACGATTAAGGACAGGCCCAAATAGGGTAGCCGGATGTTGGATGTCACACCTGATTAGGTCAGGCCCACCCCGCTAGCGTACCGAATCATGGCAACCAAGGAATAGGCCAAGCCCACTCAGCCTAGCCTGCCTTTTGATCGACACCGTTTATTAGGCCAGGTCCACCAAGGCTAGCCAACATTTTGATTGACACCATGGATTAGGCCAGGCCCACCTGGGTTACCCTCATGTTTGATGGAGAGTACAGATTAGGCCAGGCCCACCCAGGGTAGCCTGAATATTGATTGAAACAAAGGATTAGGCCAGGCCCAACCAGGCCAGCCTGACATTTCATGTAGACCAAGGATTCTACCAGGCCCACAGCAGGCTAGACACTCTTTTGATTGACACCCACCATTTGATTGAGACCAGAGATTTGCACAGGCCCACACAGGCTAGTTTGCCTTTTGATTGACAACACGCCTGAGGCCAGGCCGACCTCCGATAGCACGCCAATTTACTGATATCCTAGGTTAGGCCAGGGACACACAGGCAGGACATCATTTTGATCGACACCAATGATTAGGCCACACCCACCCAGTATATCCTACCTCTTGATTGACGCCACAGGCTCGCCTTCCGTGTGACTAAGACCACTGATTAGGCCAGGCCCACCCAGGCTAGGCTGCCTTTTGATTGACACCACTGATTAGGCAGGCCCAGAAAGGCTATCCTGCTTTTTGATTGACACCACTGATTAGGCCAGGCCGAGAAAGGCTATCCTACTCTTTGATTGAAACCACTGATTAGCCCAGGCTCACCCTTTGTAGCCTCCCTTTTGATCAAAACCACTGATTAGGCCAGGCCCACCCATGCAGGCCTGCCTTTTGATTGTCACCACTGATTAGGCCAGGCCCACGCAGGTTAGCCTGCCTTTTGATCACCAATACTGATTAGGCCAGACCCACCCAGGCTAGCCTCCCTTTTGAATGACATCGTACATTACCCAGGCCGACCAAGGCTAGCCTGCCTTTTGATGACACCACTGATTACTCCAGTTCCACCAAGGCTAGCCTGCTTTTTCAGCGACGCTATGTATTAGGTAAGTACCTCAACGGCTAGCGTCCCTTTTTATCGACACCACGCATTGGGCTAGGCGCACGCACGGTAGGCTCTGTATCAATAGACACCACGGATTAGGCCAAGCCCACTTAGGCACCCTGCCTTTTGTTCGACACCACTGATCATGCCAGGCCCACCCAGGGTAGCCTGCCTTTGGATTGACACCACTGATTAGGCCAGGCCCACCCAGGCTAGACTGAATTTTGATCCACACCACCCATTAGGCCAGGAGAACCCAGGAGAGCGTACCTCTTGATTGATATCATGGATTAGTCTGGGCCCACCCAGGATACACTTGCTTTGGATTGACACCACTGATGAGGCCAGGCCCACCCAGGCTAGCCTGTCATTTGACAGAGACCACGATTAGACCTTACCCCACTAAGACTAACCTGACTTTAGATCGACAAGACTGGTTAAGCCAGGCCCACCAGGCTAGCCTGCTTTTTGATTGAAACCACTGATTAGCCCAGGCCCACCTGGCTAGCCTGACTTTTGATTGACAACAGTGATCATGCCAGCCAACACTGGCTAGCCTCCCATTTGATGGAGACCACAATTAAGGACAGGCCCAAATAGGGTAGCAGGATGTTGGATGTCACACCTGATTAGGTCAGGCCCACCCCGGCTAGTGTACCGAATCATGGCAACCAAGGATTAGGCCAAGCCCACTCAGCCTAGCCTGCCTTTTGATCGACACCGCTTATTAGGCCACGTCCACCAAGGCTAGCCAACATTTTGATTGACACCATGGATTAGGCCAGGCCCACCTGGGTTACCCTCATGTTTGATGGAGAGTACAGATTAGGCCAGGCCCACCCAGGGTAGCCTGAATATTGATTGAAACAAAGGATTAGGCCAGGCCCAACCAGGCCAGCCTGACATTTCATGTAGACCAAGGATTCTACCAGGCCCACAGCAGGCTAGACACTCTTTTGATTGACACCCACCATTTGATTGAGACCAGAGATTTGCACAGGCCCACACAGGCTAGTTTGCCTTTTGATTGACAACACGTCTGAGGCCAGGCCGACATCCGATAGCACGCCAATTTACTGATATCCTGGGTTAGGCCAGGGACACCCAGGCAGGACATCATTTTGATCGACACCAATGATTAGGCCACACCCACCCAGTATATCCTACCTCTTGATTGACGCCACAGGCTAGCCTTCCTTGTGACTAAGACCACTGATTAGGCCAGGCCCACTGAGGCTAGGCTGCCTTTTGATTGACACCACTGATTAGGCAGGCCCAGAAAGGCTATCCTGCTTTTTGATTGACACCACTGATTAGGCCAGGCCGAGAAAGGCTATCTTACACTTTGATTGAAACCACTGATTAGCCCAGGCTCACGCTTTGTAGCCTCCCTTTTGATCAAATCCACTAATGACGCCAGGCCTACCCATGCTGGCCTGCCTTTTGATTGTCACCACTGATTAGGCCAGGCCCACGCAGGTTAGCCTGCCTTTTGATAACCAATACTGATTAGGCCAGACCCACCCAGGCTAGCCTCCCTTTTGAATGACATCGTACATTACCCAGGCCGACCAAGGCTAGCCTGCCTTTTGATGACACCACTGATTACTCCAGTTCCACCAAGGCTAGCCTGCTTTTTCAGCGACGCTATGTATTAGGTAAGTACCTCAACGGCTAGCGTCCCTTTTTATCGACACCACGCATTGGGCTAGGCGCACGCACGGTAGGCTCTGTATCAATAGACACCACGGATTAGGCCAAGCCCACTTAGGCACCCTGCCTTTTGTTCGACACCACTGATCATGCCAGGCCCACCCAGGGTAGCCTGCCTTTGGATTGACACCACTGATTAGGCCAGGCCCACCCAGGCTAGACTGAATTTTGATCCACACCACCCATTAGGCCAGGAGAACCCAGGAGAGCGTACCTCTTGATTGATATCATGGATTAGTCTGGGCCCACCCAGGATACACTTGCTTTGGATTGACACCACTGATGAGGCCAGGCCCACCCAGGCTAGCCTGTCATTTGACAGAGACCACGATTAGACCTTACCCACTCAGACTAACCTGCCTTTAGATCGAAAAGACTGGTTAAGCCAGGCCCACCAGGCTAGCCTGCTTTTTGATTGAAACCAGTGATTAGGCCAGGCCCACCTGGCTAGCCTGACTTTTGATTGAGAACGGTGATCATGCCAGCCAACACTGGCTAGCCTCCCATTTGATGGAGACCACGATTAAGGACAGGCCCAAATAGGGTAGCCGGATGTTGGATGTCACACCTGATTAGGTCAGGCCCACCCCGGCTTGTGTACCGAATCATGGCAACCAAGGATTAGGCCAAGCTCAGTCAGCCTCACCTGCCTTTTGATCGACACTGCTTATTAGGCCAGGTCCACAAAGGCTAGCCAACATTTTGATTGACACCATGGATTAGGCCAGGCCCACCTGGGTTACCCTCATGTTTGATGGAGAGTACAGATTAGGCCAGGCCCACCCAGGGTAGCCTGAATATTGATTGAAACAAAGGATTAGGCCAGGCCCAACCAGGCCAGCCTGACATTTCATGTAGACCAAGGATTCTACCAGGCCCACAGCAGGCTAGACACTCTTTTGATTGACACCCACCATTTGATTGAGACCAGAGATTTGCACAGGCCCACACAGGCTAGTTTGCCTTTTGATTGAAAACACGCCTGAGGCCAGGCCGACCTCCGATAGCACGCCAATTTACTGAGATCCTGGGTTAGGCCAGGGACACCCAGGCAGGACATCATTTTGTTCGACACCAATGATTAGGCCACACCCACCCAGTATATCCTACCTCTTGATTGACACCACAGGCTAGCCTTCCTTGTGACTAAGACCACTGATTAGGCCAGGCCCACCGAGGCTAGGCTGCCTTTTGATTGACACCACTGATTAGGCAGGCCCAGAAAGGCTATCCTGCTTTTTGATTGACACCACTGATTAGGCCAGGCCGAGAAAGGCTATCCTACTCTTTGATTGAAACCACTGATTAGCCCAGGCTCACTCTTTGTAGCCTCCCTTTTGATCAAAACCACTGATTAGGCCAGGCCCACCCATGCTGGCCTGCCTGTTGTTTGTCACCACTGATTAGGCCAGGCCCACCCAGGTTAGCCTGTCATTTGACAGAGACCACGATTAGACCTTACCCACTAAGACTAACCTGACTTTAGATCGACAAGACTGGTTAAGCCAGGCCCACCAGGCTAGCCTGCTTTTTGATTGAAACCACTGATTAGGCCAGGCCCACCTGGCTAGCTTGACTTTTGATTGCCAACAGTGATCATGCCAGCCAACAATGGCTAGCCTCCCATTTGATGGAGACCACGATTAAGGACAGGCCCAAATAGGGTAGCAGGATGTTGGATGTCACACCTGATTAGGTCAGGCCCACCCCGGCTAGTGTACCGAATCATGGCAACCAAGGATTAGGCCAAGCCCACTCAGCCTAGCCTGCCTTTGATCGACACCGCTTATTAGGCCAGGTCCACCAAGGATAGCCAACACTTTGATTGACACCATGGATTAGGCCATGCGCACCTGGGTTACCCTCATGTTTGAAGGAGAGTACAGATTAGGCCAGGCCAACCCAGGGTAGCCTGAATATTGATTGAAACAAAGGATTAGGCCAGGCCCCACCAGGCCAGCCTGATATTTCATGTAGAGCAAGGATTCTACCAGGCCCACAGCAGGCTAGACCCTCTTTGATTGACACCCACCATTTGATTGAGACCAGAGATTTGCACAGGCCCACACAGGCTAGTTTGCGTTCTGATTGACAACACGCCTGAGGCCAGGCCGACCTCCGATAGCACGCCAATTTACTGAGATCCTGGGTTAGGCCAGGGACACCCAGGCAGGACATCATTTTGTTCGACACCAATGATTAGGCCACACCCACCCAGTATATCCTACCTCTTGATTGACACCACAGGCTAGCCTTCCTTGTGACTAAGACCACTGATTAGGCCAGGCCCACCGAGGCTAGGCTGCCTTTTGATTGACACCACTGATTAGGCAGGCCCAGAAAGGCTATCCTGCTTTTTGATTGACACCACTGATTAGGCCAGGCCGAGAAAGGCTATCCTACTCTTTGATTGAAACCACTGATTAGCCCAGGCTCACTCTTTGTAGCCTCTCTTTTGATCAAAACCACTGATTAGGCCAGGCCCACCCATGCTGGCCTGCCTGTTGTTTGTCACCACTGATTAGGCCAGGCCCACCCAGGTTAGCCTGTCATTTGACAGAGACCACGATTAGACCTTACCCACTAAGACTAAGCTGCCTTTAGATCGACAAGACTGGTTAAGCCAGGCCCACCCAGGCTAGCCTGCTTTTTGATTGAAACCACTGATTAGGCCAGGCCCACCTGGCTAGCCTGACTTTTGATTGACAACAGTGATCATGCCAGCCAATACTGGCTAGCCTCCCATTTGATGGAGACCACGATTAAGGACAGGCCCAAATAGGGTAGCCGGATGTTGGATGTCACACCTGATTAGGTCAGGCCCACCCCGGCTAGTGTACCGAATCATGGCAACCAAGGTTTAGGAAAAGCCCACTCAGCCTCGCCTGCATTTTGATCGACACCGCTTATTAGCCAGGTCCACCAAGAATAGCCAACATTTTGATTGACACCATGGATTAGGCCAGGCCCACCTGGGTTACCCTCATGTTTGATGGAGAGTACAGATTAGGCCAGGCCCACCCAGGGTAGCCTGAATATTGATTGAAACAAAGGATTAGGCCAGGCCCAACCAGGCCAGCCTGACATTTCATGTAGACCAAGGATTCTACCAGGCCCACAGCAGGCTAGACACTCTTTTGATTGACACCCACCATTTGATTGAGACCAGAGATTTGCACAGGCCCACACAGGCTAGTTTGCCTTTTGATTGACAACACGTCTGAGGCCAGGCCGACATCCGATAGCACGCCAATTTACTGATATCCTGGGTTAGGCCAGGGACACCCAGGCAGGACATCATTTTGATCGACACCAATGATTAGGCCACACCCACCCAGTATATCCTACCTCTTGATTGACGCCACAGGCTAGCCTTCCTTGTGACTAAGACCACTGATTAGGCCAGGCCCACTGAGGCTAGGCTGCCTTTTGATTGACACCACTGATTAGGCAGGCCCAGAAAGGCTATCCTGCTTTTTGATTGACACCACTGATTAGGCCAGGCCGAGAAAGGCTATCCTACTCTTTGATTGAAACCACTGATTAGCCCAGGCTCACCCTTTGTAGCCTCCCTTTTGATTGTCACCACTGATTAGGCCAGGCCCACGCAGGTTAGCCTGCCTTTTGATCACCAATACTGATTAGGCCAGACCCACCCAGGCTAGCCTCCCTTTTGAATGACATCGTACATTACCCAGGCCGACCAAGGCTAGCCTGCCTTTTGATGACACCACTGATTACTCCAGTTCCACCAAGGCTAGCCTGCTTTTTCAGCGACGCTATGTATTAGGTAAGTACCTCAACGGCTAGCGTCCCTTTTTATCGACACCACGCATTGGGCCAGGCGCCCCCACGGTAGGCTCTGTATCAATAGACACCACGGATTAGGCCAAGCCCACTTAGGCACCCTGCCTTTTGTTCGACACCACTGATTATGCCAGGCCCACCAGGGTAGCCTGCCTTTGGATTGACACCACTGATTAGGCCAGGCCCACCCAGGCTAGACTGAATTTTGATCCACACAACCCATTAGGCCAGGAGAACCCAGGAGAGCCTACCTCTTGATTGATATCATGGATTAGTCTGGGCCCACCCAGGATACACTTGCTTTGGATTGACACCACTGATGAGGCCAGGCCCACCCAGGCTAGCCTGTCATTTGACAGAGACCACGATTAGACCTTACCCACTAAGACTAACCTGCCTTTAGATCGACAGGACTGGTTAAGCCAGGCCCACCAGGCTAGCCTGCTTTTTGATTGAAACCACTGATTAGGCCAGGCCCACCTGGCTAGCCTGACTTTTGATTGACAACAGTGATCATGCCAGCCAACACTTGCTAGCCTCCCATTTGATGGAGACCACAATTAAGGACAGGCCCAAATAGGGTAGCAGGATGTTGGATGTCACACCTGATTAGGTCAGGCCCACCCCGGCTAGTGTACCGAATCATGGCAACCAAGGATTATGGCAAGCCCACTCAGCCTAGCCTGCCTTTTGATCAACACCGCTTATTAGGCCAGGTCCACCAAGGCTAGCCAACATTTTGATTGACACCATGGATTAGGCCAGGCCCACCTGGGTTACCCTCATGTTTGATGGAGAGTACAGATTAGGCGAGGCCCACCCAGGGTAGCCTGAATATTGATTGAAACAAAGGATTAGGCCAGGCCCAACCAGGCCAGCCTGACATTTCATGTAGACCAAGGATTCTACCAGGCCCACAGCAGGCTACACACTCTTTTGATTGACACCCACCATTTGATTGAGACTAGAGATTTGCACAGGCCCACACAGGCTAGTTTGCCTTTTGATTGACAACACGTCTGAGGACAGGCCGACATCCGATAGCACGCCAATTTACTGATATCCTGGGTTAGGCCAGGGACACCCAGGCAGGACATCATTTTGATCGACACCAATGATTAGGCCACACCCACCCAGTATATCCTACCTCTTGATTGATGCCACAGGCTAGCCTTCCTTGTGACTAAGACCACTGATTAGGCCAGGCCCACTGAGGCTAGGCTGCCTTTTGATTGACACCACTGATTAGGCAGGCCCAGAAAGGCTATCCTGCTTTTTGATTGACACCACTGATTAGGCCAGGCCGAGAAAGGCTATCC
Organism: Rangifer tarandus platyrhynchus; assembly: GCA_949782905.1. Classification (NCBI taxonomy): domain Eukaryota; kingdom Metazoa; phylum Chordata; class Mammalia; order Artiodactyla; family Cervidae; genus Rangifer; species Rangifer tarandus. The sequence goes on along the minus strand of OX460343.1, from coordinate 6,862,632 downwards.
TACTCTTTGATTGAAACCACTGATTAGCCCAGGCTCACGCTTTGTAGCCTCCCTTTTGATCAAATCCACTGATGACGCCAGGCCTACCCATGCTGGCCTGCCTTTTGATTGTCACCACTGATTAGGCCAGGCCCAACCAGGTTAGCCTCCCTTTTGATCACCAATACTGATTAGGCCAGACCCACCCAGGCTAGCCTCCCTTTTGAATGACATTGTACATTACACAGGCCGACCAAGGCTAGCCTGCCTTTTGATGACACCACTGATTACTCCAGTTCCACCAAGGCTAGCCTGGTTTTTGAGCGATGCTATGTATTAGGTAAGTACCTCAATGGCTAGCGTCCCTTTTTATCGACACCACGCATTGGGCCAGGCGCACCCACGGTAGCCCTGTATCAATAGACACCACGGATTAGGCCAAGCCCACTTAGGCACCCTGCCTTTTGTTCGACACCACTGATTATGCCAGGCCCACCCAGGGTAGCCTGCCTTTGGATTGACACCACTGATTAGGCCAGGCCCACCCAGGCTAGACTGAATTTTGATCCACACCACCCATTAGGCCAGGAGAACCCAGGAGAGCGTACCTCTTGATTGATATCATGGATTAGTCTGGGCCCACCCAGGATACACTTGCTTTGGATTGACACCACTGATGAGGCCAGGCCCACCCAGGCTAGCCAGTCACTTGACAGAGACCACGATTAGACCTTACCCACTCAGACTAACCTGCCTTTAGACCGACAAGACTGGTTAAGCCAGGCCCACCCAGGCTAGCCTGCTTTTTGATTGAAACCACTGATTAGGCCAGGCCCACCTGGCTAGCCTGACTTTTGATTGCCAACAGTGATCATGCCAGCCAACACTGGCTAGCCTCCCATTTGATGGAGACCACGATTAAGGACAGGCCCAAATAGGGTAGCCGGATGTTGGATGTCACACCTGATTAGGTCAGGCCCACCCCGGCTAGCGTACCGAATCATGGCAACCAAGGAATAGGCCAAGCCCACTCAGCCTAGCCTGCCTTTTGATCGACACCGTTTATTAGGCCAGGTCCACCAAGGCTAGCCAACATTTTGATTGACACCATGGATTAGGCCAGGCCCACCTGGGTTACCCTCATGTTTGATGGAGAGTACAGATTAGGCCAGGCCCACCCAGGGTAGCCTGAATAATGATTGAAACAAAGGATTAGGCCAGGCCCAACCAGGCCAGCCTGACATTTCATGTAGACCAAGGATTCTACCAGGCCCACAGCAGGCTAGACACTCTTTTGATTGACACCCACCATTTGATTGAGACCAGAGATTTGCACAGGCCCACACAGGCTAGTTTGCCTTTTGATTGACAACACGCCTGAGGCCAGGCCGACCTCCGATAGCACGCCAATTTACTGATATCCTAGGTTAGGCCAGGGACACACAGGCAGGACATCATTTTGATCGACACCAATGATTAGGCCACACCCACCCAGTATATCCTACCTCTTGATTGACGCCACAGGCTCGCCTTCCGTGTGACTAAGACCACTGATTAGGCCAGGCCCACCCAGGCTAGGCTGCCTTTTGATTGACACCACTGATTAGGCAGGCCCAGAAAGGCTATCCTGCTTTTTGATTGACACCACTGATTAGGCCAGGCCGAGAAAGGCTATCCTACTCTTTGATTGAAACCACTGATTAGCCCAGGCTCACCCTTTGTAGCCTCCCTTTTGATCAAAACCACTGATTAGGCCAGGCCCACCCATGCAGGCCTGCCTTTTGATTGTCACCACTGATTAGGCCAGGCCCACGCAGGTTAGCCTGCCTTTTGATCACCAATACTGATTAGGCCAGACCCACCCAGGCTAGCCTCCCTTTTGAATGACATCGTACATTACCCAGGCCGACCAAGGCTAGCCTGCCTTTTGATGACACCACTGATTACTCCAGTTCCACCAAGGCTAGCCTGCTTTTTCAGCGACGCTATGTATTAGGTAAGTACCTCAACGGCTAGCGTCCCTTTTTATCGACACCACGCATTGGGCTAGGCGCACGCACGGTAGGCTCTGTATCAATAGACACCACGGATTAGGCCAAGCCCACTTAGGCACCCTGCCTTTTGTTCGACACCACTGATCATGCCAGGCCCACCCAGGGTAGCCTGCCTTTGGATTGACACCACTGATTAGGCCAGGCCCACCCAGGCTAGACTGAATTTTGATCCACACCACCCATTAGGCCAGGAGAACCCAGGAGAGCGTACCTCTTGATTGATATCATGGATTAGTCTGGGCCCACCCAGGATACACTTGCTTTGGATTGACACCACTGATGAGGCCAGGCCCACCCAGGCTAGCCAGTCACTTGACAGAGACCACGATTAGACCTTACCCACTCAGACTAACCTGCCTTTAGACCGACAAGACTGGTTAAGCCAGGCCCACCCAGGCTAGCCTGCTTTTTGATTGAAACCACTGATTAGGCCAGGCCCACCTGGCTAGCCTGACTTTTGATTGCCAACAGTGATCATGCCAGCCAACACTGGCTAGCCTCCCATTTGATGGAGACCACGATTAAGGACAGGCCCAAATAGGGTAGCCGGATGTTGGATGTCACACCTGATTAGGTCAGGCCCACCCCGCTAGCGTACCGAATCATGGCAACCAAGGAATAGGCCAAGCCCACTCAGCCTAGCCTGCCTTTTGATCGACACCGTTTATTAGGCCAGGTCCACCAAGGCTAGCCAACATTTTGATTGACACCATGGATTAGGCCAGGCTCACCTGGGTTACCCTCATGTTTGATGGAGAGTACAGATTAGGCCAGGCCCACCCAGGGTAGCCTGAATATTGATTGAAACAAAGGATTAGGCCAGGCCCAACCAGGCCAGCCTGACATTTCATGTAGACCAAGGATTCTACCAGGCCCACAGCAGGCTAGACACTCTTTTGATTGACACCCACCATTTGATTGAGACCAGAGATTTGCACAGGCCCACACAGGCTAGTTTGCCTTTTGATTGACAACACGCCTGAGGCCAGGCCGACCTCCGATAGCACGCCAATTTACTGATATCCTAGGTTAGGCCAGGGACACACAGGCAGGACATCATTTTGATCGACACCAATGATTAGGCCACACCCACCCAGTATATCCTACCTCTTGATTGACGCCACAGGCTCGCCTTCCGTGTGACTAAGACCACTGATTAGGCCAGGCCCACCCAGGCTAGGCTGCCTTTTGATTGACACCACTGATTAGGCAGGCCCAGAAAGGCTATCCTGCTTTTTGATTGACACCACTGATTAGGCCAGGCCGAGAAAGGCTATCCTACTCTTTGATTGAAACCACTGATTAGCCCAGGCTCACCCTTTGTAGCCTCCCTTTTGATCAAAACCACTGATTAGGCCAGGCCCACCCATGCAGGCCTGCCTTTTGATTGTCACCACTGATTAGGCCAGGCCCACGCAGGTTAGCCTGCCTTTTGATCACCAATACTGATTAGGCCAGACCCACCCAGGCTAGCCTCCCTTTTGAATGACATCGTACATTACCCAGGCCGACCAAGGCTAGCCTGCCTTTTGATGACACCACTGATTACTCCAGTTCCACCAAGGCTAGCCTGCTTTTTCAGCGACGCTATGTATTAGGTAAGTACCTCAACGGCTAGCGTCCCTTTTTATCGACACCACGCATTGGGCTAGGCGCACGCACGGTAGGCTCTGTATCAATAGACACCACGGATTAGGCCAAGCCCACTTAGGCACCCTGCCTTTTGTTCGACACCACTGATCATGCCAGGCCCACCCAGGGTAGCCTGCCTTTGGATTGACACCACTGATTAGGCCAGGCCCACCCAGGCTAGACTGAATTTTGATCCACACCACCCATTAGGCCAGGAGAACCCAGGAGAGCGTACCTCTTGATTGATATCATGGATTAGTCTGGGCCCACCCAGGATACACTTGCTTTGGATTGACACCACTGATGAGGCCAGGCCCACCCAGGCTAGCCTGTCATTTGACAGAGACCACGATTAGACCTTACCCCACTAAGACTAACCTGACTTTAGATCGACAAGACTGGTTAAGCCAGGCCCACCAGGCTAGCCTGCTTTTTGATTGAAACCACTGATTAGCCCAGGCCCACCTGGCTAGCCTGACTTTTGATTGACAACAGTGATCATGCCAGCCAACACTGGCTAGCCTCCCATTTGATGGAGACCACAATTAAGGACAGGCCCAAATAGGGTAGCAGGATGTTGGATGTCACACCTGATTAGGTCAGGCCCACCCCGGCTAGTGTACCGAATCATGGCAACCAAGGATTAGGCCAAGCCCACTCAGCCTAGCCTGCCTTTTGATCGACACCGCTTATTAGGCCACGTCCACCAAGGCTAGCCAACATTTTGATTGACACCATGGATTAGGCCAGGCCCACCTGGGTTACCCTCATGTTTGATGGAGAGTACAGATTAGGCCAGGCCCACCCAGGGTAGCCTGAATATTGATTGAAACAAAGGATTAGGCCAGGCCCAACCAGGCCAGCCTGACATTTCATGTAGACCAAGGATTCTACCAGGCCCACAGCAGGCTAGACACTCTTTTGATTGACACCCACCATTTGATTGAGACCAGAGATTTGCACAGGCCCACACAGGCTAGTTTGCCTTTTGATTGACAACACGTCTGAGGCCAGGCCGACATCCGATAGCACGCCAATTTACTGATATCCTGGGTTAGGCCAGGGACACCCAGGCAGGACATCATTTTGATCGACACCAATGATTAGGCCACACCCACCCAGTATATCCTACCTCTTGATTGACGCCACAGGCTAGCCTTCCTTGTGACTAAGACCACTGATTAGGCCAGGCCCACTGAGGCTAGGCTGCCTTTTGATTGACACCACTGATTAGGCAGGCCCAGAAAGGCTATCCTGCTTTTTGATTGACACCACTGATTAGGCCAGGCCGAGAAAGGCTATCTTACACTTTGATTGAAACCACTGATTAGCCCAGGCTCACGCTTTGTAGCCTCCCTTTTGATCAAATCCACTAATGACGCCAGGCCTACCCATGCTGGCCTGCCTTTTGATTGTCACCACTGATTAGGCCAGGCCCACGCAGGTTAGCCTGCCTTTTGATAACCAATACTGATTAGGCCAGACCCACCCAGGCTAGCCTCCCTTTTGAATGACATCGTACATTACCCAGGCCGACCAAGGCTAGCCTGCCTTTTGATGACACCACTGATTACTCCAGTTCCACCAAGGCTAGCCTGCTTTTTCAGCGACGCTATGTATTAGGTAAGTACCTCAACGGCTAGCGTCCCTTTTTATCGACACCACGCATTGGGCTAGGCGCACGCACGGTAGGCTCTGTATCAATAGACACCACGGATTAGGCCAAGCCCACTTAGGCACCCTGCCTTTTGTTCGACACCACTGATCATGCCAGGCCCACCCAGGGTAGCCTGCCTTTGGATTGACACCACTGATTAGGCCAGGCCCACCCAGGCTAGACTGAATTTTGATCCACACCACCCATTAGGCCAGGAGAACCCAGGAGAGCGTACCTCTTGATTGATATCATGGATTAGTCTGGGCCCACCCAGGATACACTTGCTTTGGATTGACACCACTGATGAGGCCAGGCCCACCCAGGCTAGCCTGTCATTTGACAGAGACCACGATTAGACCTTACCCACTCAGACTAACCTGCCTTTAGATCGAAAAGACTGGTTAAGCCAGGCCCACCAGGCTAGCCTGCTTTTTGATTGAAACCAGTGATTAGGCCAGGCCCACCTGGCTAGCCTGACTTTTGATTGAGAACGGTGATCATGCCAGCCAACACTGGCTAGCCTCCCATTTGATGGAGACCACGATTAAGGACAGGCCCAAATAGGGTAGCCGGATGTTGGATGTCACACCTGATTAGGTCAGGCCCACCCCGGCTTGTGTACCGAATCATGGCAACCAAGGATTAGGCCAAGCTCACTCAGCCTCACCTGCCTTTTGATCGACACTGCTTATTAGGCCAGGTCCACAAAGGCTAGCCAACATTTTGATTGACACCATGGATTAGGCCAGGCCCACCTGGGTTACCCTCATGTTTGATGGAGAGTACAGATTAGGCCAGGCCCACCCAGGGTAGCCTGAATATTGATTGAAACAAAGGATTAGGCCAGGCCCAACCAGGCCAGCCTGACATTTCATGTAGACCAAGGATTCTACCAGGCCCACAGCAGGCTAGACACTCTTTTGATTGACACCCACCATTTGATTGAGACCAGAGATTTGCACAGGCCCACACAGGCTAGTTTGCCTTTTGATTGAAAACACGCCTGAGGCCAGGCCGACCTCCGATAGCACGCCAATTTACTGAGATCCTGGGTTAGGCCAGGGACACCCAGGCAGGACATCATTTTGTTCGACACCAATGATTAGGCCACACCCACCCAGTATATCCTACCTCTTGATTGACACCACAGGCTAGCCTTCCTTGTGACTAAGACCACTGATTAGGCCAGGCCCACCGAGGCTAGGCTGCCTTTTGATTGACACCACTGATTAGGCAGGCCCAGAAAGGCTATCCTGCTTTTTGATTGACACCACTGATTAGGCCAGGCCGAGAAAGGCTATCCTACTCTTTGATTGAAACCACTGATTAGCCCAGGCTCACTCTTTGTAGCCTCCCTTTTGATCAAAACCACTGATTAGGCCAGGCCCACCCATGCTGGCCTGCCTGTTGTTTGTCACCACTGATTAGGCCAGGCCCACCCAGGTTAGCCTGTCATTTGACAGAGACCACGATTAGACCTTACCCACTAAGACTAACCTGACTTTAGATCGACAAGACTGGTTAAGCCAGGCCCACCAGGCTAGCCTGCTTTTTGATTGAAACCACTGATTAGGCCAGGCCCACCTGGCTAGCTTGACTTTTGATTGCCAACAGTGATCATGCCAGCCAACAATGGCTAGCCTCCCATTTGATGGAGACCACGATTAAGGACAGGCCCAAATAGGGTAGCAGGATGTTGGATGTCACACCTGATTAGGTCAGGCCCACCCCGGCTAGTGTACCGAATCATGGCAACCAAGGATTAGGCCAAGCCCACTCAGCCTAGCCTGCCTTTTGATCGACACCGCTTATTAGGCCAGGTCCACCAAGGATAGCCAACACTTTGATTGACACCATGGATTAGGCCATGCGCACCTGGGTTACCCTCATGTTTGAAGGAGAGTACAGATTAGGCCAGGCCCACCCAGGGTAGCCTGAATATTGATTGAAACAAAGGATTAGGCCAGGCCCCACCAGGCCAGCCTGATATTTCATGTAGAGCAAGGATTCTACCAGGCCCACAGCAGGCTAGACCCTCTTTGATTGACACCCACCATTTGATTGAGACCAGAGATTTGCACAGGCCCACACAGGCTAGTTTGCGTTCTGATTGACAACACGCCTGAGGCCAGGCCGACCTCCGATAGCACGCCAATTTACTGAGATCCTGGGTTAGGCCAGGGACACCCAGGCAGGACATCATTTTGTTCGACACCAATGATTAGGCCACACCCACCCAGTATATCCTACCTCTTGATTGACACCACAGGCTAGCCTTCCTTGTGACTAAGACCACTGATTAGGCCAGGCCCACCGAGGCTAGGCTGCCTTTTGATTGACACCACTGATTAGGCAGGCCCAGAAAGGCTATCCTGCTTTTTGATTGACACCACTGATTAGGCCAGGCCGAGAAAGGCTATCCTACTCTTTGATTGAAACCACTGATTAGCCCAGGCTCACTCTTTGTAGCCTCTCTTTTGATCAAAACCACTGATTAGGCCAGGCCCACCCATGCTGGCCTGCCTGTTGTTTGTCACCACTGATTAGGCCAGGCCCACCCAGGTTAGCCTGTCATTTGACAGAGACCACGATTAGACCTTACCCACTAAGACTAAGCTGCCTTTAGATCGACAAGACTGGTTAAGCCAGGCCCACCCAGGCTAGCCTGCTTTTTGATTGAAACCACTGATTAGGCCAGGCCCACCTGGCTAGCCTGACTTTTGATTGACAACAGTGATCATGCCAGCCAACACTGGCTAGCCTCCCATTTGATGGAGACCACGATTAAGGACAGGCCCAAATAGGGTAGCCGGATGTTGGATGTCACACCTGATTAGGTCAGGCCCACCCCGGCTAGTGTACCGAATCATGGCAACCAAGGTTTAGGAAAAGCCCACTCAGCCTCGCCTGCATTTTGATCGACACCGCTTATTAGCCAGGTCCACCAAGAATAGCCAACATTTTGATTGACACCATGGATTAGGCCAGGCCCACCTGGGTTACCCTCATGTTTGATGGAGAGTACAGATTAGGCCAGGCCCACCCAGGGTAGCCTGAATATTGATTGAAACATAGGATTAGGCCAGGCCCAGCCAGGCCAGCCTGACATTTCATGTAGACCAAGGATTCTACCAGGCCCACAGCAGGCTAGACACTCTTTTGATTGACACCCACCATTTGATTGAGACTAGAGATTTGCACAGGCCCACACAGGCTAGTTTGCCTTTTGATTGACAACACGCCTGAGGCCAGGCCGATCTCCGAAAGCACGCCAATTTACTGAGATCCTGGGTTAGGCCAGGGACACCCAGGCAGGACATCATTTTGATCGACACCAATGATTAGGCCACACCCACCCAGTATATCCTACCTCTTGATTGACGCCACAGGCTAGCCTTCCTTGTGACTAAGACCACTGATTAGGCCAGGCCCACCCAGGCTAGGCTGCCTTTTGATTGACACCACTGATTAGGCAGGCCCAGAAAGGCTATCCTGCTTTTTGATTGACACCACTGATTAGGCCAGGCCGAGAAAGGCTATCCGACTCTTTGATTGAAACCACTGATTAGCCCAGGCTCACCCTTTGTAGCCTCCCTTTTGATCAAAACCACTGATTAGGCCAGGCCCACGCATGCTGGCCTGCCTTTTGATTGTCACCACTGATTAGGCCAGGCCCACCCAGGTTAGCCTGCCTTTTGATCACCAATACTGATTAGGCCAGACCCACCCAGGCTAGCCTCCCTTTTGAATGACATCGTACATTACCCAGGCCGACGAAGGCTAGCCTGCGTTTTGATGACACCACTGATTACTCCAGTTCCACCAAGGCTAGCTTGCTTTTTCAGCGACGCTATGTATTAGGTAAGTAGCTCAACGGCTAGCGTCCCTTTTTATCGACACCACGCATTGGGCCAGGCGCACGCACGGTAGGCTCTGTATCAATAGACACCACGGATTAGGCCAAGCCCACTTAGGCACCCTGCCTTTTGTTCGACACCAATGATTATGCCAGGCCCACCCAGGGTAGCCTGCCTTTGGATTGACACCAGTGATTAGGCCAGGCCCACCCAGGCTAGACTGAATTTTGATCCACACCACCCATTAGGCCAGGAAAACCCAGGAGAGCCTACCTCTTGATTGATATCATGGATTAGTCTGGGCCCACCCAGGATACACTTGCTTTGGATTGACACCACTGATGAGGCCAGGCCCACCCACGCTAGCCTGTCATTTGACAGAGACCACGATTAGACCTTACCCACTAAGACTAACCTGCCTTTAGACCGACAAGACTGGTTAAGCCAGGCCCACCCAGGCTAGCCTGCTTTTTGATTGAAACCACTGATTAGGCCAGGCCCACCTGGCTAGCCTGACTTTTGATTGACAACAGTGATCATGCCAGCCAACACTGGCTAGCCTCCCATTTGATGGAGACCACGATTAAGGACAGGCCCAAATAGGATAGCCGGATGTTGGATGTCACACCTGATTAGGTCAGGCCCACCCCGGCTAGTGTACCGAATCATGGCAACCAAGGATTAGGCCAAGCCCACTCAGCCTAGCCTGCCTTTTGATCGACACCGCTTATTAGGCCAGGTCCACCAAGGCTAGCCAACATTTGATTGACACCATGGATTAGGCCAGGCCCACCTGGGTTACCCTCATGTTTGATGGAGAGTACAGATTAGGCCAGGCCCACCCAGAGTAGCCTGAATATTGATTGAAACAAAGGATTAGGCCAGGCCCAACCAGGCCAGCCTGACATTTCATGTAGACCAAGGATTCTACCAGGCCCACAGCAGGCTAGACACTCTTTTGATTGACACCCACCATTTGATTGAGACCAGAGATTTGCACAGGCCCACACAGGCTAGTTTGCCTTTTGATTGACAACACGCCTGAGGCCAGGCCGACCTCCGATAGCACGCCAATTTACTGAGATCCTGGGTTAGGCCAGGGACACCCAGGCAGGACATCATTTTGATCGACACCAATGATTAGGCCACACCCACCCAGTATATCCTACCTCTTGATTGACGCCACAGGCTAGCCTTCCTTGTGACTAAGACCACTGATTAGGCCAGGCCCACCCAGGCTAGGCTGCCTTTTGATTGACACCACTGATTAGGCAGGCCCAGAAAGGCTATCCTGCTTTTTGATTGACACCACTCATTAGGCCAGGCTGAGAAGGCTATCCTACTCTTTGATTGAAACCACTGATTAGCCCAGGCTCACCCTTTGTAGCCTCCCTTTTGATCAAAACCACTGATTAGGCCAGGCCCACGCATGCTGGCCTGCCTTTTGATTGTCACCACTGATTATGCCAGGCCCACCCAGGTTAGCCTGCCTTTTGATCACCAATACTGATTAGGCCAGACCCACCCAGGCTAGCCTCCCTTTTGAATGACATCGTATATTACCCAGGCCGACCAAGGCTAGCCTGCCTTTTGATGACACCACTGATTACTCCAGTTCCACCAAGGCTAGCCTGGTTTTTGAGCGATGCTATGTATTAGGTAAGTACCTCAATGGCTAGCGTCCCTTTTTATCGACACCACGCATTGGGCCAGGCGCACCCACGGTAGCCCTGTATCAATAGACACCACGGATTAGGCCAAGCCCACTTAGGCACCCTGCCTTTTGTTCGACACCACTGATTATGCCAGGCCCACCCAGGGTAGCCTGCCTTTGGATTGACACCACTGATTAGGCCAGGCCCACCCAGGCTAGACTGAATTTTGATCCACACCACCCATTAGGCCAGGAGAACCCAGGAGAGCGTACCTCTTGATTGATATCATGGATTAGTCTGGGCCCACCCAGGATACACTTGCTTTGGATTGACACCACTGATGAGGCCAGGCCCACCCAGGCTAGCCAGTCACTTGACAGAGACCACGATTAGACCTTACCCACTCAGACTAACCTGCCTTTAGACCGACAAGACTGGTTAAGCCAGGCCCACCCAGGCTAGCCTGCTTTTTGATTGAAACCACTGATTAGGCCAGGCCCACCTGGCTAGCCTGACTTTTGATTGCCAACAGTGATCATGCCAGCCAACACTGGCTAGCCTCCCATTTGATGGAGACCACGATTAAGGACAGGCCCAAATAGGGTAGCCGGATGTTGGATGTCACACCTGATTAGGTCAGGCCCACCCCGGCTAGCGTACCGAATCATGGCAACCAAGGAATAGGCCAAGCCCACTCAGCCTAGCCTGCCTTTTGATCGACACCGTTTATTAGGCCAGGTCCACCAAGGCTAGCCAACATTTTGATTGACACCATGGATTAGGCCAGGCCCACCTGGGTTACCCTCATGTTTGATGGAGAGTACAGATTAGGCCAGGCCCACCCAGGGTAGCCTGAATATTGATTGAAACAAAGGATTAGGCCAGGCCCAACCAGGCCAGCCTGACATTTCATGTAGACCAAGGATTCTACCAGGCCCACAGCAGGCTAGACACTCTTTTGATTGACACCCACCATTTGATTGAGACCAGAGATTTGCACAGGCCCACACAGGCTAGTTTGCCTTTTGATTGACAACACGCCTGAGGCCAGGCCGACCTCCGATAGCACGCCAATTTACTGATATCCTAGGTTAGGCCAGGGACACACAGGCAGGACATCATTTTGATCGACACCAATGATTAGGCCACACCCACCCAGTATATCCTACCTCTTGATTGACGCCACAGGCTCGCCTTCCGTGTGACTAAGACCACTGATTAGGCCAGGCCCACCCAGGCTAGGCTGCCTTTTGATTGACACCACTGATTAGGCAGGCCCAGAAAGGCTATCCTGCTTTTTGATTGACACCACTGATTAGGCCAGGCCGAGAAAGGCTATCCTACTCTTTGATTGAAACCACTGATTAGCCCAGGCTCACCCTTTGTAGCCTCCCTTTTGATCAAAACCACTGATTAGGCCAGGCCCACCCATGCAGGCCTGCCTTTTGATTGTCACCACTGATTAGGCCAGGCCCACGCAGGTTAGCCTGCCTTTTGATAACCAATACTGATTAGGCCAGACCCACCCAGGCTAGCCTCCCTTTTGAATGACATCGTACATTACCCAGGCCGACCAAGGCTAGCCTGCCTTTTGATGACACCACTGATTACTCCAGTTCCACCAAGGCTAGCCTGCTTTTTCAGCGACGCTATGTATTAGGTAAGTACCTCAACGGCTAGCGTCCCTTTTTATCGACACCACGCATTGGGCTAGGCGCACGCACGGTAGGCTCTGTATCAATAGACACCACGGATTAGGCCAAGCCCACTTAGGCACCCTGCCTTTTGTTCGACACCACTGATCATGCCAGGCCCACCCAGGGTAGCCTGCCTTTGGATTGACACCACTGATTAGGCCAGGCCCACCCAGGCTAGACTGAATTTTGATCCACACCACCCATTAGGCCAGGAGAACCCAGGAGAGCGTACCTCTTGATTGATATCATGGATTAGTCTGGGCCCACCCAGGATACACTTGCTTTGGATTGACACCACTGATGAGGCCAGGCCCACCCAGGCTAGCCAGTCACTTGACAGAGACCACGATTAGACCTTACCCACTCAGACTAACCTGCCTTTAGACCGACAAGACTGGTTAAGCCAGGCCCACCCAGGCTAGCCTGCTTTTTGATTGAAACCACTGATTAGGCCAGGCCCACCTGGCTAGCCTGACTTTTGATTGCCAACAGTGATCATGCCAGCCAACACTGGCTAGCCTCCCATTTGATGGAGACCACGATTAAGGACAGGCCCAAATAGGGTAGCCGGATGTTGGATGTCACACCTGATTAGGTCAGGCCCACCCCGCTAGCGTACCGAATCATGGCAACCAAGGAATAGGCCAAGCCCACTCAGCCTAGCCTGCCTTTTGATCGACACCGTTTATTAGGCCAGGTCCACCAAGGCTAGCCAACATTTTGATTGACACCATGGATTAGGCCAGGCCCACCTGGGTTACCCTCATGTTTGATGGAGAGTACAGATTAGGCCAGGCCCACCCAGGGTAGCCTGAATATTGATTGAAACAAAGGATTAGGCCAGGCCCAACCAGGCCAGCCTGACATTTCATGTAGACCAAGGATTCTACCAGGCCCACAGCAGGCTAGACACTCTTTTGATTGACACCCACCATTTGATTGAGACCAGAGATTTGCACAGGCCCACACAGGCTAGTTTGCCTTTTGATTGACAACACGCCTGAGGCCAGGCCGACCTCCGATAGCACGCCAATTTACTGATATCCTAGGTTAGGCCAGGGACACACAGGCAGGACATCATTTTGATCGACACCAATGATTAGGCCACACCCACCCAGTATATCCTACCTCTTGATTGACGCCACAGGCTCGCCTTCCGTGTGACTAAGACCACTGATTAGGCCAGGCCCACCCAGGCTAGGCTGCCTTTTGATTGACACCACTGATTAGGCAGGCCCAGAAAGGCTATCCTGCTTTTTGATTGACACCACTGATTAGGCCAGGCCGAGAAAGGCTATCCTACTCTTTGATTGAAACCACTGATTAGCCCAGGCTCACCCTTTGTAGCCTCCCTTTTGATCAAAACCACTGATTAGGCCAGGCCCACCCATGCAGGCCTGCCTTTTGATTGTCACCACTGATTAGGCCAGGCCCACGCAGGTTAGCCTGCCTTTTGATCACCAATACTGATTAGGCCAGACCCACCCAGGCTAGCCTCCCTTTTGAATGACATCGTACATTACCCAGGCCGACCAAGGCTAGCCTGCCTTTTGATGACACCACTGATTACTCCAGTTCCACCAAGGCTAGCCTGCTTTTTCAGCGACGCTATGTATTAGGTAAGTACCTCAACGGCTAGCGTCCCTTTTTATCGACACCACGCATTGGGCTAGGCGCACGCACGGTAGGCTCTGTATCAATAGACACCACGGATTAGGCCAAGCCCACTTAGGCACCCTGCCTTTTGTTCGACACCACTGATCATGCCAGGCCCACCCAGGGTAGCCTGCCTTTGGATTGACACCACTGATTAGGCCAGGCCCACCCAGGCTAGACTGAATTTTGATCCACACCACCCATTAGGCCAGGAGAACCCAGGAGAGCGTACCTCTTGATTGATATCATGGATTAGTCTGGGCCCACCCAGGATACACTTGCTTTGGATTGACACCACTGATGAGGCCAGGCCCACCCAGGCTAGCCTGTCATTTGACAGAGACCACGATTAGACCTTACCCCACTAAGACTAACCTGACTTTAGATCGACAAGACTGGTTAAGCCAGGCCCACCAGGCTAGCCTGCTTTTTGATTGAAACCACTGATTAGCCCAGGCCCACCTGGCTAGCCTGACTTTTGATTGACAACAGTGATCATGCCAGCCAACACTGGCTAGCCTCCCATTTGATGGAGACCACAATTAAGGACAGGCCCAAATAGGGTAGCAGGATGTTGGATGTCACACCTGATTAGGTCAGGCCCACCCCGGCTAGTGTACCGAATCATGGCAACCAAGGATTAGGCCAAGCCCACTCAGCCTAGCCTGCCTTTTGATCGACACCGCTTATTAGGCCACGTCCACCAAGGCTAGCCAACATTTTGATTGACACCATGGATTAGGCCAGGCCCACCTGGGTTACCCTCATGTTTGATGGAGAGTACAGATTAGGCCAGGCCCACCCAGGGTAGCCTGAATATTGATTGAAACAAAGGATTAGGCCAGGCCCAACCAGGCCAGCCTGACATTTCATGTAGACCAAGGATTCTACCAGGCCCACAGCAGGCTAGACACTCTTTTGATTGACACCCACCATTTGATTGAGACCAGAGATTTGCACAGGCCCACACAGGCTAGTTTGCCTTTTGATTGACAACACGTCTGAGGCCAGGCCGACATCCGATAGCACGCCAATTTACTGATATCCTGGGTTAGGCCAGGGACACCCAGGCAGGACATCATTTTGATCGACACCAATGATTAGGCCACACCCACCCAGTATATCCTACCTCTTGATTGACGCCACAGGCTAGCCTTCCTTGTGACTAAGACCACTGATTAGGCCAGGCCCACTGAGGCTAGGCTGCCTTTTGATTGACACCACTGATTAGGCAGGCCCAGAAAGGCTATCCTGCTTTTTGATTGACACCACTGATTAGGCCAGGCCGAGAAAGGCTATCTTACACTTTGATTGAAACCACTGATTAGCCCAGGCTCACGCTTTGTAGCCTCCCTTTTGATCAAATCCACTAATGACGCCAGGCCTACCCATGCTGGCCTGCCTTTTGATTGTCACCACTGATTAGGCCAGGCCCACGCAGGTTAGCCTGCCTTTTGATAACCAATACTGATTAGGCCAGACCCACCCAGGCTAGCCTCCCTTTTGAATGACATCGTACATTACCCAGGCCGACCAAGGCTAGCCTGCCTTTTGATGACACCACTGATTACTCCAGTTCCACCAAGGCTAGCCTGCTTTTTCAGCGACGCTATGTATTAGGTAAGTACCTCAACGGCTAGCGTCCCTTTTTATCGACACCACGCATTGGGCTAGGCGCACGCACGGTAGGCTCTGTATCAATAGACACCACGGATTAGGCCAAGCCCACTTAGGCACCCTGCCTTTTGTTCGACACCACTGATCATGCCAGGCCCACCCAGGGTAGCCTGCCTTTGGATTGACACCACTGATTAGGCCAGGCCCACCCAGGCTAGACTGAATTTTGATCCACACCACCCATTAGGCCAGGAGAACCCAGGAGAGCGTACCTCTTGATTGATATCATGGATTAGTCTGGGCCCACCCAGGATACACTTGCTTTGGATTGACACCACTGATGAGGCCAGGCCCACCCAGGCTAGCCAGTCACTTGACAGAGACCACGATTAGACCTTACCCACTCAGACTAACCTGCCTTTAGACCGACAAGACTGGTTAAGCCAGGCCCACCCAGGCTAGCCTGCTTTTTGATTGAAACCACTGATTAGGCCAGGCCCACCTGGCTAGCCTGACTTTTGATTGCCAACAGTGATCATGCCAGCCAACACTGGCTAGCCTCCCATTTGATGGAGACCACGATTAAGGACAGGCCCAAATAGGGTAGCCGGATGTTGGATGTCACACCTGATTAGGTCAGGCCCACCCCGCTAGCGTACCGAATCATGGCAACCAAGGAATAGGCCAAGCCCACTCAGCCTAGCCTGCCTTTTGATCGACACCGTTTATTAGGCCAGGTCCACCAAGGCTAGCCAACATTTTGATTGACACCATGGATTAGGCCAGGCCCACCTGGGTTACCCTCATGTTTGATGGAGAGTACAGATTAGGCCAGGCCCACCCAGGGTAGCCTGAATATTGATTGAAACAAAGGATTAGGCCAGGCCCAACCAGGCCAGCCTGACATTTCATGTAGACCAAGGATTCTACCAGGCCCACAGCAGGCTAGACACTCTTTTGATTGACACCCACCATTTGATTGAGACCAGAGATTTGCACAGGCCCACACAGGCTAGTTTGCCTTTTGATTGAAAACACGCCTGAGGCCAGGCCGACCTCCGATAGCACGCCAATTTACTGAGATCCTGGGTTAGGCCAGGGACACCCAGGCAGGACATCATTTTGTTCGACACCAATGATTAGGCCACACCCACCCAGTATATCCTACCTCTTGATTGACACCACAGGCTAGCCTTCCTTGTGACTAAGACCACTGATTAGGCCAGGCCCACCGAGGCTAGGCTGCCTTTTGATTGACACCACTGATTAGGCAGGCCCAGAAAGGCTATCCTGCTTTTTGATTGACACCACTGATTAGGCCAGGCCGAGAAAGGCTATCCTACTCTTTGATTGAAACCACTGATTAGCCCAGGCTCACTCTTTGTAGCCTCCCTTTTGATCAAAACCACTGATTAGGCCAGGCCCACCCATGCTGGCCTGCCTGTTGTTTGTCACCACTGATTAGGCCAGGCCCACCCAGGTTAGCCTGTCATTTGACAGAGACCACGATTAGACCTTACCCACTAAGACTAACCTGACTTTAGATCGACAAGACTGGTTAAGCCAGGCCCACCAGGCTAGCCTGCTTTTTGATTGAAACCACTGATTAGGCCAGGCCCACCTGGCTAGCTTGACTTTTGATTGCCAACAGTGATCATGCCAGCCAACAATGGCTAGCCTCCCATTTGATGGAGACCACGATTAAGGACAGGCCCAAATAGGGTAGCAGGATGTTGGATGTCACACCTGATTAGGTCAGGCCCACCCCGGCTAGTGTACCGAATCATGGCAACCAAGGATTAGGCCAAGCCCACTCAGCCTAGCCTGCCTTTTGATCGAAACCGCTTATTAGGCCAGGTCCACCAAGGATAGCCAACACTTTGATTGACACCATGGATTAGGCCAGGCGCACCTGGGTTACCCTCATGTTTGAAGGAGAGTACAGATTAGGCCAGGCCCACCCAGGGTAGCCTGAATATTGATTGAAACAAAGGATTAGGCCAGGCCCCACCAGGCCAGCCTGATATTTCATGTAGAGCAAGGATTCTACCAGGCCCACAGCAGGCTAGACCCTCTTTGATTGACACCCACCATTTGATTGAGACCAGAGATTTGCACAGGCCCACACAGGCTAGTTTGCGTTCTGATTGACAACACGCCTGAGGCCAGGCCGACCTCCGATAGCACGCCAATTTACTGAGATCCTGGGTTAGGCCAGGGACACCCAGGCAGGACATCATTTTGTTCGACACCAATGATTAGGCCACACCCACCCAGTATATCCTACCTCTTGATTGACACCACAGGCTAGCCTTCCTTGTGACTAAGACCACTGATTAGGCCAGGCCCACCGAGGCTAGGCTGCCTTTTGATTGACACCACTGATTAGGCAGGCCCAGAAAGGCTATCCTGCTTTTTGATTGACACCACTGATTAGGCCAGGCCGAGAAAGGCTATCCTACTCTTTGATTGAAACCACTGATTAGCCCAGGCTCACTCTTTGTAGCCTCTCTTTTGATCAAAACCACTGATTAGGCCAGGCCCACCCATGCTGGCCTGCCTGTTGTTTGTCACCACTGATTAGGCCAGGCCCACCCAGGTTAGCCTGTCATTTGACAGAGACCACGATTAGACCTTACCCACTAAGACTAAGCTGCCTTTAGATCGACAAGACTGGTTAAGCCAGGCCCACCCAGGCTAGCCTGCTTTTTGATTGAAACCACTGATTAGGCCAGGCCCACCTGGCTAGCCTGACTTTTGATTGACAACAGTGATCATGCCAGCCAACACTGGCTAGCCTCCCATTTGATGGAGACCACGATTAAGGACAGGCCCAAATAGGGTAGCCGGATGTTGGATGTCACACCTGATTAGGTCAGGCCCACCCCGGCTAGTGTACCGAATCATGGCAACCAAGGTTTAGGAAAAGCCCACTCAGCCTCGCCTGCATTTTGATCGACACCGCTTATTAGCCAGGTCCACCAAGAATAGCCAACATTTTGATTGACACCATGGATTAGGCCAGGCCCACCTGGGTTACCCTCATGTTTGATGGAGAGTACAGATTAGGCCAGGCCCACCCAGGGTAGCCTGAATATTGATTGAAACAAAGGATTAGGCCAGGCCCAACCAGGCCAGCCTGACATTTCATGTAGACCAAGGATTCTACCAGGCCCACAGCAGGCTAGACACTCTTTTGATTGACACCCACCATTTGATTGAGACCAGAGATTTGCACAGGCCCACACAGGCTAGTTTGCCTTTTGATTGACAACACGTCTGAGGCCAGGCCGACATCCGATAGCACGCCAATTTACTGATATCCTGGGTTAGGCCAGGGACACCCAGGCAGGACATCATTTTGATCGACACCAATGATTAGGCCACACCCACCCAGTATATCCTACCTCTTGATTGACGCCACAGGCTAGCCTTCCTTGTGACTAAGACCACTGATTAGGCCAGGCCCACTGAGGCTAGGCTGCCTTTTGATTGACACCACTGATTAGGCAGGCCCAGAAAGGCTATCCTGCTTTTTGATTGACACCACTGATTAGGCCAGGCCGAGAAAGGCTATCCTACTCTTTGATTGAAACCACTGATTAGCCCAGGCTCACCCTTTGTAGCCTCCCTTTTGATTGTCACCACTGATTAGGCCAGGCCCACGCAGGTTAGCCTGCCTTTTGATCACCAATACTGATTAGGCCAGACCCACCCAGGCTAGCCTCCCTTTTGAATGACATTGTACATTACACAGGCCGACCAAGGCTAGCCTGCCTTTTGATGACACCACTGATTACTCCAGTTCCACCAAGGCTAGCCTGGTTTTTGAGCGATGCTATGTATTAGGTAAGTACCTCAATGGCTAGCGTCCCTTTTTATCGACACCACGCATTGGGCCAGGCGCACCCACGGTAGCCCTGTATCAATAGACACCACGGATTAGGCCAAGCCCACTTAGGCACCCTGCCTTTTGTTCGACACCACTGATTATGCCAGGCCCACCCAGGGTAGCCTGCCTTTGGATTGACACCACTGATTAGGCCAGGCCCACCCAGGCTAGACTGAATTTTGATCCACACCACCCATTAGGCCAGGAGAACCCAGGAGAGCGTACCTCTTGATTGATATCATGGATTAGTCTGGGCCCACCCAGGATACACTTGCTTTGGATTGACACCACTGATGAGGCCAGGCCCACCCAGGCTAGCCAGTCACTTGACAGAGACCACGATTAGACCTTACCCACTCAGACTAACCTGCCTTTAGACCGACAAGACTGGTTAAGCCAGGCCCACCCAGGCTAGCCTGCTTTTTGATTGAAACCACTGATTAGGCCAGGCCCACCTGGCTAGCCTGACTTTTGATTGCCAACAGTGATCATGCCAGCCAACACTGGCTAGCCTCCCATTTGATGGAGACCACGATTAAGGACAGGCCCAAATAGGGTAGCCGGATGTTGGATGTCACACCTGATTAGGTCAGGCCCACCCCGGCTAGCGTACCGAATCATGGCAACCAAGGAATAGGCCAAGCCCACTCAGCCTAGCCTGCCTTTTGATCGACACCGTTTATTAGGCCAGGTCCACCAAGGCTAGCCAACATTTTGATTGACACCATGGATTAGGCCAGGCCCACCTGGGTTACCCTCATGTTTGATGGAGAGTACAGATTAGGCCAGGCCCACCCAGGGTAGCCTGAATATTGATTGAAACAAAGGATTAGGCCAGGCCCAACCAGGCCAGCCTGACATTTCATGTAGACCAAGGATTCTACCAGGCCCACAGCAGGCTAGACACTCTTTTGATTGACACCCACCATTTGATTGAGACCAGAGATTTGCACAGGCCCACACAGGCTAGTTTGCCTTTTGATTGACAACACGCCTGAGGCCAGGCCGACCTCCGATAGCACGCCAATTTACTGATATCCTAGGTTAGGCCAGGGACACACAGGCAGGACATCATTTTGATCGACACCAATGATTAGGCCACACCCACCCAGTATATCCTACCTCTTGATTGACGCCACAGGCTCGCCTTCCGTGTGACTAAGACCACTGATTAGGCCAGGCCCACCCAGGCTAGGCTGCCTTTTGATTGACACCACTGATTAGGCAGGCCCAGAAAGGCTATCCTGCTTTTTGATTGACACCACTGATTAGGCCAGGCCGAGAAAGGCTATCCTACTCTTTGATTGAAACCACTGATTAGCCCAGGCTCACCCTTTGTAGCCTCCCTTTTGATCAAAACCACTGATTAGGCCAGGCCCACCCATGCAGGCCTGCCTTTTGATTGTCACCACTGATTAGGCCAGGCCCACGCAGGTTAGCCTGCCTTTTGATCACCAATACTGATTAGGCCAGACCCACCCAGGCTAGCCTCCCTTTTGAATGACATCGTACATTACCCAGGCCGACCAAGGCTAGCCTGCCTTTTGATGACACCACTGATTACTCCAGTTCCACCAAGGCTAGCCTGCTTTTTCAGCGACGCTATGTATTAGGTAAGTACCTCAACGGCTAGCGTCCCTTTTTATCGACACCACGCATTGGGCTAGGCGCACGCACGGTAGGCTCTGTATCAATAGACACCACGGATTAGGCCAAGCCCACTTAGGCACCCTGCCTTTTGTTCGACACCACTGATCATGCCAGGCCCACCCAGGGTAGCCTGCCTTTGGATTGACACCACTGATTAGGCCAGGCCCACCCAGGCTAGACTGAATTTTGATCCACACCACCCATTAGGCCAGGAGAACCCAGGAGAGCGTACCTCTTGATTGATATCATGGATTAGTCTGGGCCCACCCAGGATACACTTGCTTTGGATTGACACCACTGATGAGGCCAGGCCCACCCAGGCTAGCCAGTCACTTGACAGAGACCACGATTAGACCTTACCCACTCAGACTAACCTGCCTTTAGACCGACAAGACTGGTTAAGCCAGGCCCACCCAGGCTAGCCTGCTTTTTGATTGAAACCACTGATTAGGCCAGGCCCACCTGGCTAGCCTGACTTTTGATTGCCAACAGTGATCATGCCAGCCAACACTGGCTAGCCTCCCATTTGATGGAGACCACGATTAAGGACAGGCCCAAATAGGGTAGCCGGATGTTGGATGTCACACCTGATTAGGTCAGGCCCACCCCGCTAGCGTACCGAATCATGGCAACCAAGGAATAGGCCAAGCCCACTCAGCCTAGCCTGCCTTTTGATCGACACCGTTTATTAGGCCAGGTCCACCAAGGCTAGCCAACATTTTGATTGACACCATGGATTAGGCCAGGCCCACCTGGGTTACCCTCATGTTTGATGGAGAGTACAGATTAGGCCAGGCCCACCCAGGGTAGCCTGAATATTGATTGAAACAAAGGATTAGGCCAGGCCCAACCAGGCCAGCCTGACATTTCATGTAGACCAAGGATTCTACCAGGCCCACAGCAGGCTAGACACTCTTTTGATTGACACCCACCATTTGATTGAGACCAGAGATTTGCACAGGCCCACACAGGCTAGTTTGCCTTTTGATTGACAACACGCCTGAGGCCAGGCCGACCTCCGATAGCACGCCAATTTACTGATATCCTAGGTTAGGCCAGGGACACACAGGCAGGACATCATTTTGATCGACACCAATGATTAGGCCACACCCACCCAGTATATCCTACCTCTTGATTGACGCCACAGGCTCGCCTTCCGTGTGACTAAGACCACTGATTAGGCCAGGCCCACCCAGGCTAGGCTGCCTTTTGATTGACACCACTGATTAGGCAGGCCCAGAAAGGCTATCCTGCTTTTTGATTGACACCACTGATTAGGCCAGGCCGAGAAAGGCTATCTTACACTTTGATTGAAACCACTGATTAGCCCAGGCTCACGCTTTGTAGCCTCCCTTTTGATCAAATCCACTAATGACGCCAGGCCTACCCATGCTGGCCTGCCTTTTGATTGTCACCACTGATTAGGCCAGGCCCACGCAGGTTAGCCTGCCTTTTGATAACCAATACTGATTAGGCCAGACCCACCCAGGCTAGCCTCCCTTTTGAATGACATCGTACATTACCCAGGCCGACCAAGGCTAGCCTGCCTTTTGATGACACCACTGATTACTCCAGTTCCACCAAGGCTAGCCTGCTTTTTCAGCGACGCTATGTATTAGGTAAGTACCTCAACGGCTAGCGTCCCTTTTTATCGACACCACGCATTGGGCTAGGCGCACGCACGGTAGGCTCTGTATCAATAGACACCACGGATTAGGCCAAGCCCACTTAGGCACCCTGCCTTTTGTTCGACACCACTGATCATGCCAGGCCCACCCAGGGTAGCCTGCCTTTGGATTGACACCACTGATTAGGCCAGGCCCACCCAGGCTAGACTGAATTTTGATCCACACCACCCATTAGGCCAGGAGAACCCAGGAGAGCGTACCTCTTGATTGATATCATGGATTAGTCTGGGCCCACCCAGGATACACTTGCTTTGGATTGACACCACTGATGAGGCCAGGCCCACCCAGGCTAGCCTGTCATTTGACAGAGACCACGATTAGACCTTACCCACTCAGACTAACCTGCCTTTAGATCGAAAAGACTGGTTAAGCCAGGCCCACCAGGCTAGCCTGCTTTTTGATTGAAACCAGTGATTAGGCCAGGCCCACCTGGCTAGCCTGACTTTTGATTGAGAACGGTGATCATGCCAGCCAACACTGGCTAGCCTCCCATTTGATGGAGACCACGATTAAGGACAGGCCCAAATAGGGTAGCCGGATGTTGGATGTCACACCTGATTAGGTCAGGCCCACCCCGGCTTGTGTACCGAATCATGGCAACCAAGGATTAGGCCAAGCTCACTCAGCCTCACCTGCCTTTTGATCGACACTGCTTATTAGGCCAGGTCCACAAAGGCTAGCCAACATTTTGATTGACACCATGGATTAGGCCAGGCCCACCTGGGTTACCCTCATGTTTGATGGAGAGTACAGATTAGGCCAGGCCCACCCAGGGTAGCCTGAATATTGATTGAAACAAAGGATTAGGCCAGGCCCAACCAGGCCAGCCTGACATTTCATGTAGACCAAGGATTCTACCAGGCCCACAGCAGGCTAGACACTCTTTTGATTGACACCCACCATTTGATTGAGACCAGAGATTTGCACAGGCCCACACAGGCTAGTTTGCCTTTTGATTGAAAACACGCCTGAGGCCAGGCCGACCTCCGATAGCACGCCAATTTACTGAGATCCTGGGTTAGGCCAGGGACACCCAGGCAGGACATCATTTTGTTCGACACCAATGATTAGGCCACACCCACCCAGTATATCCTACCTCTTGATTGACACCACAGGCTAGCCTTCCTTGTGACTAAGACCACTGATTAGGCCAGGCCCACCGAGGCTAGGCTGCCTTTTGATTGACACCACTGATTAGGCAGGCCCAGAAAGGCTATCCTGCTTTTTGATTGACACCACTGATTAGGCCAGGCCGAGAAAGGCTATCCTACTCTTTGATTGAAACCACTGATTAGCCCAGGCTCACTCTTTGTCGCCTCCCTTTTGATCAAAACCACTGATTAGGCCAGGCCCACCCATGCTGGCCTGCCTGTTGTTTGTCACCACTGATTAGGCCAGGCCCACCCAGGTTAGCCTGTCATTTGACAGAGACCACGATTAGACCTTACCCACTAAGACTAACCTGACTTTAGATCGACAAGACTGGTTAAGCCAGGCCCACCAGGCTAGCCTGCTTTTTGATTGAAACCACTGATTAGGCCAGGCCCACCTGGCTAGCTTGACTTTTGATTGCCAACAGTGATCATGCCAGCCAACAATGGCTAGCCTCCCATTTGATGGAGACCACGATTAAGGACAGGCCCAAATAGGGTAGCAGGATGTTGGATGTCACACCTGATTAGGTCAGGCCCACCCCGGCTAGTGTACCGAATCATGGCAACCAAGGATTAGGCCAAGCCCACTCAGCCTAGCCTGCCTTTTGATCGAAACCGCTTATTAGGCCAGGTCCACCAAGGATAGCCAACACTTTGATTGACACCATGGATTAGGCCAGGCGCACCTGGGTTACCCTCATGTTTGAAGGAGAGTACAGATTAGGCCAGGCCCACCCAGGGTAGCCTGAATATTGATTGAAACAAAGGATTAGGCCAGGCCCCACCAGGCCAGCCTGATATTTCATGTAGAGCAAGGATTCTACCAGGCCCACAGCAGGCTAGACCCTCTTTGATTGACACCCACCATTTGATTGAGACCAGAGATTTGCACAGGCCCACACAGGCTAGTTTGCGTTCTGATTGACAACACGCCTGAGGCCAGGCCGACCTCCGATAGCACGCCAATTTACTGAGATCCTGGGTTAGGCCAGGGACACCCAGGCAGGACATCATTTTGTTCGACACCAATGATTAGGCCACACCCACCCAGTATATCCTACCTCTTGATTGACACCACAGGCTAGCCTTCCTTGTGACTAAGACCACTGATTAGGCCAGGCCCACCGAGGCTAGGCTGCCTTTTGATTGACACCACTGATTAGGCAGGCCCAGAAAGGCTATCCTACTCTTTGATTGAAACCACTGATTAGCCCAGGCTCACTCTTTGTAGCCTCTCTTTTGATCAAAACCACTGATTAGGCCAGGCCCACCCATGCTGGCCTGCCTGTTGTTTGTCACCACTGATTAGGCCAGGCCCACCCAGGTTAGCCTGTCATTTGACAGAGACCACGATTAGACCTTACCCACTAAGACTAAGCTGCCTTTAGATCGACAAGACTGGTTAAGCCAGGCCCACCCAGGCTAGCCTGCTTTTTGATTGAAACCACTGATTAGGCCAGGCCCACCTGGCTAGCCTGACTTTTGATTGACAACAGTGATCATGCCAGCCAACACTGGCTAGCCTCCCATTTGATGGAGACCACGATTAAGGACAGGCCCAAATAGGGTAGCCGGATGTTGGATGTCACACCTGATTAGGTCAGGCCCACCCCGGCTAGTGTACCGAATCATGGCAACCAAGGTTTAGGAAAAGCCCACTCAGCCTCGCCTGCATTTTGATCGACACCGCTTATTAGCCAGGTCCACCAAGAATAGCCAACATTTTGATTGACACCATGGATTAGGCCAGGCCCACCTGGGTTACCCTCATGTTTGATGGAGAGTACAGATTAGGCCAGGCCCACCCAGGGTAGCCTGAATATTGATTGAAACAAAGGATTAGGCCAGGCCCAACCAGGCCAGCCTGACATTTCATGTAGACCAAGGATTCTACCAGGCCCACAGCAGGCTAGACACTCTTTTGATTGACACCCACCATTTGATTGAGACCAGAGATTTGCACAGGCCCACACAGGCTAGTTTGCCTTTTGATTGACAACACGTCTGAGGCCAGGCCGACATCCGATAGCACGCCAATTTACTGATATCCTGGGTTAGGCCAGGGACACCCAGGCAGGACATCATTTTGATCGACACCAATGATTAGGCCACACCCACCCAGTATATCCTACCTCTTGATTGACGCCACAGGCTAGCCTTCCTTGTGACTAAGACCACTGATTAGGCCAGGCCCACTGAGGCTAGGCTGCCTTTTGATTGACACCACTGATTAGGCAGGCCCAGAAAGGCTATCCTGCTTTTTGATTGACACCACTGATTAGGCCAGGCCGAGAAAGGCTATCCTACTCTTTGATTGAAACCACTGATTAGCCCAGGCTCACCCTTTGTAGCCTCCCTTTTGATTGTCACCACTGATTAGGCCAGGCCCACGCAGGTTAGCCTGCCTTTTGATCACCAATACTGATTAGGCCAGACCCACCCAGGCTAGCCTCCCTTTTGAATGACATTGTACATTACACAGGCCGACCAAGGCTAGCCTGCCTTTTGATGACACCACTGATTACTCCAGTTCCACCAAGGCTAGCCTGGTTTTTGAGCGATGCTATGTATTAGGTAAGTACCTCAATGGCTAGCGTCCCTTTTTATCGACACCACGCATTGGGCCAGGCGCACCCACGGTAGCCCTGTATCAATAGACACCACGGATTAGGCCAAGCCCACTTAGGCACCCTGCCTTTTGTTCGACACCACTGATTATGCCAGGCCCACCCAGGGTAGCCTGCCTTTGGATTGACACCACTGATTAGGCCAGGCCCACCCAGGCTAGACTGAATTTTGATCCACACCACCCATTAGGCCAGGAGAACCCAGGAGAGCGTACCTCTTGATTGATATCATGGATTAGTCTGGGCCCACCCAGGATACACTTGCTTTGGATTGACACCACTGATGAGGCCAGGCCCACCCAGGCTAGCCAGTCACTTGACAGAGACCACGATTAGACCTTACCCACTCAGACTAACCTGCCTTTAGACCGACAAGACTGGTTAAGCCAGGCCCACCCAGGCTAGCCTGCTTTTTGATTGAAACCACTGATTAGGCCAGGCCCACCTGGCTAGCCTGACTTTTGATTGCCAACAGTGATCATGCCAGCCAACACTGGCTAGCCTCCCATTTGATGGAGACCACGATTAAGGACAGGCCCAAATAGGGTAGCCGGATGTTGGATGTCACACCTGATTAGGTCAGGCCCACCCCGGCTAGCGTACCGAATCATGGCAACCAAGGAATAGGCCAAGCCCACTCAGCCTAGCCTGCCTTTTGATCGACACCGTTTATTAGGCCAGGTCCACCAAGGCTAGCCAACATTTTGATTGACACCATGGATTAGGCCAGGCCCACCTGGGTTACCCTCATGTTTGATGGAGAGTACAGATTAGGCCAGGCCCACCCAGGGTAGCCTGAATATTGATTGAAACAAAGGATTAGGCCAGGCCCAACCAGGCCAGCCTGACATTTCATGTAGACCAAGGATTCTACCAGGCCCACAGCAGGCTAGACACTCTTTTGATTGACACCCACCATTTGATTGAGACCAGAGATTTGCACAGGCCCACACAGGCTAGTTTGCCTTTTGATTGACAACACGCCTGAGGCCAGGCCGACCTCCGATAGCACGCCAATTTACTGATATCCTAGGTTAGGCCAGGGACACACAGGCAGGACATCATTTTGATCGACACCAATGATTAGGCCACACCCACCCAGTATATCCTACCTCTTGATTGACGCCACAGGCTCGCCTTCCGTGTGACTAAGACCACTGATTAGGCCAGGCCCACCCAGGCTAGGCTGCCTTTTGATTGACACCACTGATTAGGCAGGCCCAGAAAGGCTATCCTGCTTTTTGATTGACACCACTGATTAGGCCAGGCCGAGAAAGGCTATCCTACTCTTTGATTGAAACCACTGATTAGCCCAGGCTCACCCTTTGTAGCCTCCCTTTTGATCAAAACCACTGATTAGGCCAGGCCCACCCATGCAGGCCTGCCTTTTGATTGTCACCACTGATTAGGCCAGGCCCACGCAGGTTAGCCTGCCTTTTGATCACCAATACTGATTAGGCCAGACCCACCCAGGCTAGCCTCCCTTTTGAATGACATCGTACATTACCCAGGCCGACCAAGGCTAGCCTGCCTTTTGATGACACCACTGATTACTCCAGTTCCACCAAGGCTAGCCTGCTTTTTCAGCGACGCTATGTATTAGGTAAGTACCTCAACGGCTAGCGTCCCTTTTTATCGACACCACGCATTGGGCTAGGCGCACGCACGGTAGGCTCTGTATCAATAGACACCACGGATTAGGCCAAGCCCACTTAGGCACCCTGCCTTTTGTTCGACACCACTGATCATGCCAGGCCCACCCAGGGTAGCCTGCCTTTGGATTGACACCACTGATTAGGCCAGGCCCACCCAGGCTAGACTGAATTTTGATCCACACCACCCATTAGGCCAGGAGAACCCAGGAGAGCGTACCTCTTGATTGATATCATGGATTAGTCTGGGCCCACCCAGGATACACTTGCTTTGGATTGACACCACTGATGAGGCCAGGCCCACCCAGGCTAGCCAGTCACTTGACAGAGACCACGATTAGACCTTACCCACTCAGACTAACCTGCCTTTAGACCGACAAGACTGGTTAAGCCAGGCCCACCCAGGCTAGCCTGCTTTTTGATTGAAACCACTGATTAGGCCAGGCCCACCTGGCTAGCCTGACTTTTGATTGCCAACAGTGATCATGCCAGCCAACACTGGCTAGCCTCCCATTTGATGGAGACCACGATTAAGGACAGGCCCAAATAGGGTAGCCGGATGTTGGATGTCACACCTGATTAGGTCAGGCCCACCCCGCTAGCGTACCGAATCATGGCAACCAAGGAATAGGCCAAGCCCACTCAGCCTAGCCTGCCTTTTGATCGACACCGTTTATTAGGCCAGGTCCACCAAGGCTAGCCAACATTTTGATTGACACCATGGATTAGGCCAGGCCCACCTGGGTTACCCTCATGTTTGATGGAGAGTACAGATTAGGCCAGGCCCACCCAGGGTAGCCTGAATATTGATTGAAACAAAGGATTAGGCCAGGCCCAACCAGGCCAGCCTGACATTTCATGTAGACCAAGGATTCTACCAGGCCCACAGCAGGCTAGACACTCTTTTGATTGACACCCACCATTTGATTGAGACCAGAGATTTGCACAGGCCCACACAGGCTAGTTTGCCTTTTGATTGACAACACGCCTGAGGCCAGGCCGACCTCCGATAGCACGCCAATTTACTGATATCCTAGGTTAGGCCAGGGACACACAGGCAGGACATCATTTTGATCGACACCAATGATTAGGCCACACCCACCCAGTATATCCTACCTCTTGATTGACGCCACAGGCTCGCCTTCCGTGTGACTAAGACCACTGATTAGGCCAGGCCCACCCAGGCTAGGCTGCCTTTTGATTGACACCACTGATTAGGCAGGCCCAGAAAGGCTATCCTGCTTTTTGATTGACACCACTGATTAGGCCAGGCCGAGAAAGGCTATCCTACTCTTTGATTGAAACCACTGATTAGCCCAGGCTCACCCTTTGTAGCCTCCCTTTTGATCAAAACCACTGATTAGGCCAGGCCCACCCATGCAGGCCTGCCTTTTGATTGTCACCACTGATTAGGCCAGGCCCACGCAGGTTAGCCTGCCTTTTGATCACCAATACTGATTAGGCCAGACCCACCCAGGCTAGCCTCCCTTTTGAATGACATCGTACATTACCCAGGCCGACCAAGGCTAGCCTGCCTTTTGATGACACCACTGATTACTCCAGTTCCACCAAGGCTAGCCTGCTTTTTCAGCGACGCTATGTATTAGGTAAGTACCTCAACGGCTAGCGTCCCTTTTTATCGACACCACGCATTGGGCTAGGCGCACGCACGGTAGGCTCTGTATCAATAGACACCACGGATTAGGCCAAGCCCACTTAGGCACCCTGCCTTTTGTTCGACACCACTGATCATGCCAGGCCCACCCAGGGTAGCCTGCCTTTGGATTGACACCACTGATTAGGCCAGGCCCACCCAGGCTAGACTGAATTTTGATCCACACCACCCATTAGGCCAGGAGAACCCAGGAGAGCGTACCTCTTGATTGATATCATGGATTAGTCTGGGCCCACCCAGGATACACTTGCTTTGGATTGACACCACTGATGAGGCCAGGCCCACCCAGGCTAGCCTGTCATTTGACAGAGACCACGATTAGACCTTACCCCACTAAGACTAACCTGACTTTAGATCGACAAGACTGGTTAAGCCAGGCCCACCAGGCTAGCCTGCTTTTTGATTGAAACCACTGATTAGCCCAGGCCCACCTGGCTAGCCTGACTTTTGATTGACAACAGTGATCATGCCAGCCAACACTGGCTAGCCTCCCATTTGATGGAGACCACAATTAAGGACAGGCCCAAATAGGGTAGCAGGATGTTGGATGTCACACCTGATTAGGTCAGGCCCACCCCGGCTAGTGTACCGAATCATGGCAACCAAGGATTAGGCCAAGCCCACTCAGCCTAGCCTGCCTTTTGATCGACACCGCTTATTAGGCCACGTCCACCAAGGCTAGCCAACATTTTGATTGACACCATGGATTAGGCCAGGCCCACCTGGGTTACCCTCATGTTTGATGGAGAGTACAGATTAGGCCAGGCCCACCCAGGGTAGCCTGAATATTGATTGAAACAAAGGATTAGGCCAGGCCCAACCAGGCCAGCCTGACATTTCATGTAGACCAAGGATTCTACCAGGCCCACAGCAGGCTAGACACTCTTTTGATTGACACCCACCATTTGATTGAGACCAGAGATTTGCACAGGCCCACACAGGCTAGTTTGCCTTTTGATTGACAACACGTCTGAGGCCAGGCCGACATCCGATAGCACGCCAATTTACTGATATCCTGGGTTAGGCCAGGGACACCCAGGCAGGACATCATTTTGATCGACACCAATGATTAGGCCACACCCACCCAGTATATCCTACCTCTTGATTGACGCCACAGGCTAGCCTTCCTTGTGACTAAGACCACTGATTAGGCCAGGCCCACTGAGGCTAGGCTGCCTTTTGATTGACACCACTGATTAGGCAGGCCCAGAAAGGCTATCCTGCTTTTTGATTGACACCACTGATTAGGCCAGGCCGAGAAAGGCTATCTTACACTTTGATTGAAACCACTGATTAGCCCAGGCTCACGCTTTGTAGCCTCCCTTTTGATCAAATCCACTAATGACGCCAGGCCTACCCATGCTGGCCTGCCTTTTGATTGTCACCACTGATTAGGCCAGGCCCACGCAGGTTAGCCTGCCTTTTGATAACCAATACTGATTAGGCCAGACCCACCCAGGCTAGCCTCCCTTTTGAATGACATCGTACATTACCCAGGCCGACCAAGGCTAGCCTGCCTTTTGATGACACCACTGATTACTCCAGTTCCACCAAGGCTAGCCTGCTTTTTCAGCGACGCTATGTATTAGGTAAGTACCTCAACGGCTAGCGTCCCTTTTTATCGACACCACGCATTGGGCTAGGCGCACGCACGGTAGGCTCTGTATCAATAGACACCACGGATTAGGCCAAGCCCACTTAGGCACCCTGCCTTTTGTTCGACACCACTGATCATGCCAGGCCCACCCAGGGTAGCCTGCCTTTGGATTGACACCACTGATTAGGCCAGGCCCACCCAGGCTAGACTGAATTTTGATCCACACCACCCATTAGGCCAGGAGAACCCAGGAGAGCGTACCTCTTGATTGATATCATGGATTAGTCTGGGCCCACCCAGGATACACTTGCTTTGGATTGACACCACTGATGAGGCCAGGCCCACCCAGGCTAGCCTGTCATTTGACAGAGACCACGATTAGACCTTACCCACTCAGACTAACCTGCCTTTAGATCGAAAAGACTGGTTAAGCCAGGCCCACCAGGCTAGCCTGCTTTTTGATTGAAACCAGTGATTAGGCCAGGCCCACCTGGCTAGCCTGACTTTTGATTGAGAACGGTGATCATGCCAGCCAACACTGGCTAGCCTCCCATTTGATGGAGACCACGATTAAGGACAGGCCCAAATAGGGTAGCCGGATGTTGGATGTCACACCTGATTAGGTCAGGCCCACCCCGGCTTGTGTACCGAATCATGGCAACCAAGGATTAGGCCAAGCTCACTCAGCCTCACCTGCCTTTTGATCGACACTGCTTATTAGGCCAGGTCCACAAAGGCTAGCCAACATTTTGATTGACACCATGGATTAGGCCAGGCCCACCTGGGTTACCCTCATGTTTGATGGAGAGTACAGATTAGGCCAGGCCCACCCAGGGTAGCCTGAATATTGATTGAAACAAAGGATTAGGCCAGGCCCAACCAGGCCAGCCTGACATTTCATGTAGACCAAGGATTCTACCAGGCCCACAGCAGGCTAGACACTCTTTTGATTGACACCCACCATTTGATTGAGACCAGAGATTTGCACAGGCCCACACAGGCTAGTTTGCCTTTTGATTGAAAACACGCCTGAGGCCAGGCCGACCTCCGATAGCACGCCAATTTACTGAGATCCTGGGTTAGGCCAGGGACACCCAGGCAGGACATCATTTTGTTCGACACCAATGATTAGGCCACACCCACCCAGTATATCCTACCTCTTGATTGACACCACAGGCTAGCCTTCCTTGTGACTAAGACCACTGATTAGGCCAGGCCCACCGAGGCTAGGCTGCCTTTTGATTGACACCACTGATTAGGCAGGCCCAGAAAGGCTATCCTGCTTTTTGATTGACACCACTGATTAGGCCAGGCCGAGAAAGGCTATCCTACTCTTTGATTGAAACCACTGATTAGCCCAGGCTCACTCTTTGTAGCCTCCCTTTTGATCAAAACCACTGATTAGGCCAGGCCCACCCATGCTGGCCTGCCTGTTGTTTGTCACCACTGATTAGGCCAGGCCCACCCAGGTTAGCCTGTCATTTGACAGAGACCACGATTAGACCTTACCCACTAAGACTAACCTGACTTTAGATCGACAAGACTGGTTAAGCCAGGCCCACCAGGCTAGCCTGCTTTTTGATTGAAACCACTGATTAGGCCAGGCCCACCTGGCTAGCTTGACTTTTGATTGCCAACAGTGATCATGCCAGCCAACAATGGCTAGCCTCCCATTTGATGGAGACCACGATTAAGGACAGGCCCAAATAGGGTAGCAGGATGTTGGATGTCACACCTGATTAGGTCAGGCCCACCCCGGCTAGTGTACCGAATCATGGCAACCAAGGATTAGGCCAAGCCCACTCAGCCTAGCCTGCCTTTTGATCGACACCGCTTATTAGGCCAGGTCCACCAAGGATAGCCAACACTTTGATTGACACCATGGATTAGGCCATGCGCACCTGGGTTACCCTCATGTTTGAAGGAGAGTACAGATTAGGCCAGGCCCACCCAGGGTAGCCTGAATATTGATTGAAACAAAGGATTAGGCCAGGCCCCACCAGGCCAGCCTGATATTTCATGTAGAGCAAGGATTCTACCAGGCCCACAGCAGGCTAGACCCTCTTTGATTGACACCCACCATTTGATTGAGACCAGAGATTTGCACAGGCCCACACAGGCTAGTTTGCGTTCTGATTGACAACACGCCTGAGGCCAGGCCGACCTCCGATAGCACGCCAATTTACTGAGATCCTGGGTTAGGCCAGGGACACCCAGGCAGGACATCATTTTGTTCGACACCAATGATTAGGCCACACCCACCCAGTATATCCTACCTCTTGATTGACACCACAGGCTAGCCTTCCTTGTGACTAAGACCACTGATTAGGCCAGGCCCACCGAGGCTAGGCTGCCTTTTGATTGACACCACTGATTAGGCAGGCCCAGAAAGGCTATCCTGCTTTTTGATTGACACCACTGATTAGGCCAGGCCGAGAAAGGCTATCCTACTCTTTGATTGAAACCACTGATTAGCCCAGGCTCACTCTTTGTAGCCTCTCTTTTGATCAAAACCACTGATTAGGCCAGGCCCACCCATGCTGGCCTGCCTGTTGTTTGTCACCACTGATTAGGCCAGGCCCACCCAGGTTAGCCTGTCATTTGACAGAGACCACGATTAGACCTTACCCACTAAGACTAAGCTGCCTTTAGATCGACAAGACTGGTTAAGCCAGGCCCACCCAGGCTAGCCTGCTTTTTGATTGAAACCACTGATTAGGCCAGGCCCACCTGGCTAGCCTGACTTTTGATTGACAACAGTGATCATGCCAGCCAACACTGGCTAGCCTCCCATTTGATGGAGACCACGATTAAGGACAGGCCCAAATAGGGTAGCCGGATGTTGGATGTCACACCTGATTAGGTCAGGCCCACCCCGGCTAGTGTACCGAATCATGGCAACCAAGGTTTAGGAAAAGCCCACTCAGCCTCGCCTGCATTTTGATCGACACCGCTTATTAGCCAGGTCCACCAAGAATAGCCAACATTTTGATTGACACCATGGATTAGGCCAGGCCCACCTGGGTTACCCTCATGTTTGATGGAGAGTACAGATTAGGCCAGGCCCACCCAGGGTAGCCTGAATATTGATTGAAACATAGGATTAGGCCAGGCCCAGCCAGGCCAGCCTGACATTTCATGTAGACCAAGGATTCTACCAGGCCCACAGCAGGCTAGACACTCTTTTGATTGACACCCACCATTTGATTGAGACTAGAGATTTGCACAGGCCCACACAGGCTAGTTTGCCTTTTGATTGACAACACGCCTGAGGCCAGGCCGATCTCCGAAAGCACGCCAATTTACTGAGATCCTGGGTTAGGCCAGGGACACCCAGGCAGGACATCATTTTGATCGACACCAATGATTAGGCCACACCCACCCAGTATATCCTACCTCTTGATTGACGCCACAGGCTAGCCTTCCTTGTGACTAAGACCACTGATTAGGCCAGGCCCACCCAGGCTAGGCTGCCTTTTGATTGACACCACTGATTAGGCAGGCCCAGAAAGGCTATCCTGCTTTTTGATTGATACCACTGATTAGGCCAGGCCGAGAAAGGCTATCCGACTCTTTGATTGAAACCACTGATTAGCCCAGGCTCACCCTTTGTAGCCTCCCTTTTGATCAAAACCACTGATTAGGCCAGGCCCACGCATGCTGGCCTGCCTTTTGATTGTCACCACTGATTAGGCCAGGCCCACCCAGGTTAGCCTGCCTTTTGATCACCAATACTGATTAGGCCAGACCCACCCAGGCTAGCCTCCCTTTTGAATGACATCGTACATTACCCAGGCCGACGAAGGCTAGCCTGCGTTTTGATGACACCACTGATTACTCCAGTTCCACCAAGGCTAGCTTGCTTTTTCAGCGACGCTATGTATTAGGTAAGTAGCTCAACGGCTAGCGTCCCTTTTTATCGACACCACGCATTGGGCCAGGCGCACGCACGGTAGGCTCTGTATCAATAGACACCACGGATTAGGCCAAGCCCACTTAGGCACCCTGCCTTTTGTTCGACACCAATGATTATGCCAGGCCCACCCAGGGTAGCCTGCCTTTGGATTGACACCAGTGATTAGGCCAGGCCCACCCAGGCTAGACTGAATTTTGTTCCACACCACCCATTAGGCCAGGAAAACCCAGGAGAGCCTACCTCTTGATTGATATCATGGATTAGTCTGGGCCCACCCAGGATACACTTGCTTTGGATTGACACCACTGATGAGGCCAGGCCCACCCACGCTAGCCTGTCATTTGACAGAGACCACGATTAGACCTTACCCACTAAGACTAACCTGCCTTTAGACCGACAAGACTGGTTAAGCCAGGCCCACCCAGGCTAGCCTGCTTTTTGATTGAAACCACTGATTAGGCCAGGCCCACCTGGCTAGCCTGACTTTTGATTGACAACAGTGATCATGCCAGCCAACACTGGCTAGCCTCCCATTTGATGGAGACCACGATTAAGGACAGGCCCAAATAGGATAGCCGGATGTTGGATGTCACACCTGATTAGGTCAGGCCCACCCCGGCTAGTGTACCGAATCATGGCAACCAAGGATTAGGCCAAGCCCACTCAGCCTAGCCTGCCTTTTGATCGACACCGCTTATTAGGCCAGGTCCACCAAGGCTAGCCAACATTTTGATTGACACCATGGATTAGGCCAGGCCCACCTGGGTTACCCTCATGTTTGATGGAGAGTACAGATTAGGCCAGGCCCACCCAGAGTAGCCTGAATATTGATTGAAACAAAGGATTAGGCCAGGCCCAACCAGGCCAGCCTGACATTTCATGTAGACCAAGGATTCTACCAGGCCCACAGCAGGCTAGACACTCTTTTGATTGACACCCACCATTTGATTGAGACCAGAGATTTGCACAGGCCCACACAGGCTAGTTTGCCTTTTGATTGACAACACGCCTGAGGCCAGGCCGACCTCCGATAGCACGCCAATTTACTGAGATCCTGGGTTAGGCCAGGGACACCCAGGCAGGACATCATTTTGATCGACACCAATGATTAGGCCACACCCACCCAGTATATCCTACCTCTTGATTGACGCCACAGGCTAGCCTTCCTTGTGACTAAGACCACTGATTAGGCCAGGCCCACCCAGGCTAGGCTGCCTTTTGATTGACACCACTGATTAGGCAGGCCCAGAAAGGCTATCCTGCTTTTTGATTGACACCACTCATTAGGCCAGGCTGAGAAGGCTATCCTACTCTTTGATTGAAACCACTGATTAGCCCAGGGTCACCCTTTGTAGCCTCCATTTTGATCAAAACCACTGATTAGGCCAGGCCCACGCATGCTGGCCTGCCTTTTGATTGTCACCACTGATTATGCCAGGCCCACCCAGGTTAGCCTCCCTTTTGATCACCAATACTGATTAGGCCAGACCCACCCAGGCTAGCCTCCCTTTTGAATGACATTGTACATTACACAGGCCGACCAAGGCTAGCCTGCCTTTTGATGACACCACTGATTACTCCAGTTCCACCAAGGCTAGCCTGCTTTTTGAGCGATTCTATGTATTAGGTAAGTACCTCAATGGCTAGCATCCCTTTTTATCGACACCACGCATTGGGCCAGGCGCACCCACGGTAGCCCTGTATCAATAGACACCACGGATTAGGCCAAGCCCACTTAGGCACCCTGCCTTTTGTTCGACACCACTGATTATGCCAGGCCCACCCAGGGTAGCCTGCCTTTGGATTGACACCACTGATTAGGCCAGGCCCACCCAGGCTAGACTGAATTTTGATCCACACCACCCATTAGGCCAGGAGAACCCAGGAGAGCCTACCTCTTGATTGATATCATGGATTAGTCTGGGCCCACCCAGGATACACTTGCTTTGGATTGACACCACTGATGAGGCCAGGCCCACCCAGGCTAGCCTGTCATTTGACAGAGACCACGATTAGACCTTACCCACTAAGACTAACCTGCCTTTAGATCGACAAGACTGGTTAAGCCAGGCCCACCCAGGCTAGCCTGCTTTTTGATTGAAACCACTGATTAGGCCAGGCCCACCTGGCTAGCCTGACTTTTGATTGACAACAGTGATCATGCCAGCCAACACTGGCTAGCCTCCCATTTGATGGAGACCACGATTAAGGACAGGCCCAAATAGGGTAGCCGGATGTTGGATGTCACACCTGATTAGGTCAGGCCCACACCGGCTAGTGTACCGAATCATGGCAACCAAGGATTAGGCCAAGCCCACTCAGCCTAGCCTGCATTTTGATCGACACCGCTTATTAGCCAGTTCCACCAAGGCTAGCCAACATTTTGATTGACACCATGGATTAGGCCAGGCCCACCTGGGTTACCCTCATGTTTGATGGAGAGTACAGATTAGGCCAGGCCCAACCACGGTAGCCTGAATATTGATTGAAACAAAGGATTAGGCCAGGCCCAACCAGGCCAGCCTGACATTTCATGTAGACCAAGGATTCTACCAGGCCCACAGCAGGCTAGACACTCTTTTGATTGACACCCACCATTTGATTGAGACCAGAGATTTGCACAGGCCCACACAGGCTAGTTTGCCTTTTGATTGACAACACGCCTGAGGCCAGGCCGACCTCCGATAGCACGCCAATTTACTGATATCCTAGGTTAGGCCAGGGACACCCAGGCAGGACATCATTTTGATCGACACCAATGATTAGGCCACACCCACCCAGTATATCCTACCTCTTGATTGACGCCACAGGCTAGCCTTCCTTGTGACTAAGACCACTGATTAGGCCAGGCCCACCCAGGCTAGGCTGCCTTTTGATTGACACCACTGATTAGGCAGGCCCAGAAAGGCTATCCTGCTTTTTGATTGACACCACTGATTAGGCCAGGCCGAGAAAGGCTATCCTACTCTTTGATTGAAACCACTGATTAGCCCAGGCTCACCCTTTGTAGCCTCCCTTTTGATCAAAACCACTGATTAGGCGAGGCCCACCCATGCTGGCCTGCCTTTTGATTGTCACCACTGATTAGGCCAGGCCCACCCAGGTTAGCCTGCCTTTTGATCACCAATACTGATTAGCCCAGACCCACCCAGGCTAGCCTCCCTTTTGAATGACATCGTACATTACCCAGGCCGACCAAGGCTAGCCTGCCTTTTGATGACACCACTGATTACTCCAGTTCCACCAAGGCTAGCCTGCTTTTTCAGCGACGCTATGTATTAGGTAAGTACCTCAACGGCTAGCGTCCCTTTTTATCGACACCACGCATTGGGCCAGGCGCACGCACGGTAGGCTCTGTATCAATAGACACCACGGATTAGGCCAAGCCCACTTAGGCACCCTGCCTTCTGTTCGACACCACTGATTATGCCAGGCCCACCCAGGGTAGCCTGCCTTTGGATTGACACCACTGATTAGGCCAGGCCCACCCAGGCTAGACTGAATTTTGATCCACACCACCCATTAGGCCAGGAGAACCCAGGAGAGCCTACCTCTTGATTGATATCATGGATTAGTCTGGGCCCACCCAGGATACACTTGCTTTGGATTGACACCACTGATGAGGCCAGGCCCACCCAGGCTAGCCTGTCATTTGACAGAGACCACGATTAGACCTTACCCCACTAAGACTAACCTGCCTTTAGATCGACAAGACTGGTTAAGCCAGGCCCACCAGGCTAGCCTGCTTTTTGATTGAAACCACTGATTAGGCCAGGCCCACCTGGCTAGCCTGACTTTTGATTGACAACAGTGATCATGCCAGCCAACACTGGCTAGCCTCCCATTTGATGGAGACCACGATTAAGGACAGGCCCAAATAGGGTAGCAGGATGTTGGATGTCACACCTGATTAGGTCAGGCCCACCCCGGCTAGTGTACCGAATCATGGCAACCAAGGATTAGGCCAAGCCCACTCAGCCTAGCCTGCCTTTTGATCGACACCGCTTATTAGGCCAGGTCCACCAAGGCTAGCCAACATTTTGATTGACACCATGGATTAGGCCAGGCCCACCTGGGTTACCCTCATGTTTGATGGAGAGTACAGATTAGGCCAGGCCCACCCAGGGTAGCCTGAATATTGATTGAAACAAAGGATTAGGCCAGGCCCAACCAGGCCAGCCTGACATTTCATGTAGACCAAGGATTCTACCAGGCCCACAGCAGGCTACACACTCTTTTGATTGACACCCACCATTTGATTGAGACTAGAGATTTGCACAGGCCCACACAGGCTAGTTTGCCTTTTGATTGACACCACTGATTAGGCAGGCCCAGAAAGGCTATCCTGCTTTTTGATTGACACCACTGATTAGGCCAGGCCGAGAAAGGCTATCCTACTCTTTGATTGAAACCACTGATTAGCCCAGGCTCACCCTTTGTAGCCTCCATTTTGATCAAAACCACTGATTAGGCCAGGCCCACGCATGCTGGCCTGCCTTTTGATTGTCACCAGTGATTATGCCAGGCCCAGAAAGGCTATCCTGCTTTTTGATTGACACCACTCATTAGGCCAGGCTGAGAAAGGCTATCCTACTCTTTGATTGAAACCACTGATTAGCCCAGGCTCACCCTTTGTAGCCTCCATTTTGATCAAAACCACTGATTAGGCCAGGCCCACGCATGCTGGCCTGCCTTTTGATTGTCACCACTGATTATGCCAGGCCCACCCAGGTTAGCCTGCCTTTTGATCACCAATACTGATTAGGCCAGACCCACCCAGGCTAGCCTCCCTTTTGAATGACATCGTATATTACCCAGGCCGACCAAGGCTAGCCTGCCTTTTGA
This sequence comes from Rangifer tarandus platyrhynchus, assembly GCA_949782905.1. Classification (NCBI taxonomy): domain Eukaryota; kingdom Metazoa; phylum Chordata; class Mammalia; order Artiodactyla; family Cervidae; genus Rangifer; species Rangifer tarandus. The sequence goes on along the minus strand of OX460343.1, from coordinate 6,822,132 downwards.
TGACACCACTGATTACTCCAGTTCCACCAAGGCTAGCCTGCCTTTTCAGCGACGCAATGTATTAGGTAAGTAGCTCAATGGCTAGCGTCCCTTTTTATCGACACCACGTATTGGGCCAGGCGCACCCACGGTAGCCCTGTATCAATAGACACCACGGATTAGGCCAAGCCCACTTAGGCACCCTGCCTTTTGTTCGACACCACTGATTATGCCAGGCCCACCCAGGGTAGCCTGCCTTTGGATTGACACCACTGATTAGGCCAGGCCCACCCAGGCTAGACTGAATTTTGATCCACACCACCCATTAGGCCAGGAAAACCCAGGAGAGCCTACCTCTTGATTGATATCATGGATTAGTCTGGGCCCACCCAGGATACACTTGCTTTGGATTGACACCACTGATGACGCCAGGCCCACCCAGGCTAGCCTGTCATTTGACAGAGACCACGATTAGACCTTACCCACTAAGACTCACCTGCCTTTAGATCGACAAGACTGGTTAAGGCAGGCCCACCCAGGCTAGCCTGCTTTTTGATTGAAACCACTGATTAGGCCAGGCCCACCTGGCTAGCCTGACTTTTGATTGACAACAGTGATCATGCCAGCCAACACTGGCTAGCCTCCCATTTTCGGAGACCACGATTAAGGACAGTCCCAAATAGGGTAGCCGGATGTTGGATGTCACACCTGATTAGTTCAGGCCCACCCCGGCTTGTGTACCGAATCATGGCAACCAAGGATTAGGCCAAGCCCACTCAGCCTAGCCTGCATTTTGATCGACACCGCTTATTAGCCAGGTCCACCAAGAATAGCCAACATTTTGATTGACACCATGGATTAGGCCAGGCCCACCTGGGTTACCCTCATGTTTGATGGAGAGTACAGATTAGGCCAGGCCAACCCAGGGTAGCCTCAATATTGATTGAAACAAAGGATTAGGCCAGCCCAACCAGGCCAGCCTGACATTTCATGTAGACCAAGGATTCTACCAGGCCCACAGCAGGCTAGACACTCTTTTGATTGACACCCACCATGTGATTGAGACCAGAGATTTGCACAGGCCCACACAGGCTAGTTTGCCTTTTGATTGAAAACACGCCTGAGGCCAGGCCGACCTCCGATAGTACGCCAATTTACTGAGATCCTGGGTTAGGCCAGGGACACCCAGGCAGGACATCATTTTGATCGACACCAATGATTAGGCCACACCCACCCAGTATATCCTACCTCTTGATTGACGCCACAGGCTAGCCTTCCTTGTGACTAAGACCACTGATTAGGCCAGGCCCACCGAGGCTAGGCTGCCTTTTGATTGACACCACTGATTAGGCAGGCCCAGAAAGGCTATCCTGCTTTTTGATTGACACCACTGATTAGGCCAGGCCGAGAAAGGCTATCCTACTCTTTGATTGAAACCACTGATTAGCCCAGGCTCACCCTTTGTAGCCTCCCTTTTGATCAAAACCACTGATTAGGCCAGGCCCACCCATGCTGGCCTGCCTTTTGATTGTCACCACTGATTAGGCCAGGCCCACCCAGGTTAGCCTGCCTTTTGATCACCAATACTGATTAGGCCAGACCCACCCAGGATAGCCTCCCTTTGGATGACATCGTACATTACCCAGGCCGACCAAGGCTAGCCTGCCTTTTGATGACACCACTGATTACTCCAGTTCCACCAAGGCTAGCTTGCTTTTTCAGCGACGCTATGTATTAGGTAAGTAGCTCAACGGCTAGCGTCCCTTTTTATCGACACCACGCATTGGGCCAGGCGCACGCACGGTAGGACTGTATCAATAGACACCACGGATTAGGCCAAGCCCACTTAGGCACCCTGCCTTTTGTTCGACACCACTGATTATGCCAGGCCCACCCAGGGTAGCCTGCCTTTGGATTGACACCACTGATTAGGCCAGGCCCACCCAGGCTAGACTGAATTTTGATCCACACCACCCATTAGGCCAGGAGAACCCAGGAGAGCGTACCTCTTGATTGATATCATGGATTAGTCTGGCCCAACCAGGATACACTTGCTTTGGATTGACACCACTGATGAGGCCAGGCCCACCCAGGCTAGCCTGTCATTTGACAGAGACCACGATTCGACCTTACCCACTCAGACTAACCTGCCTTTAGATCGACAAGACTGGTTAAGCCAGGCCAACCAGGCTAGCCTGCTTTTTGATTGAAACCACTGATTAGGCCAGGCCCACCTGGCTAGCCTGACTTTTGATTGACAACAGTGATCATGCCAGCCAACACTGGCTAGCCTCCCATTTGATGGAGACCACGATTAAGGACAGGCCCATATAGTGTAGCAGGATGTTGGATGTCACACCTGATTAGGTCAGGCCCACCCCGGCTAGTGTACCGAATCATGGCAACCAAGGATTAGGCCAAGCCCACTCAGCCTAGCCTGCCTTTTGATCGACACCGCTTATTAGGCCAGGTCCACCAAGGCTAGCCAAGATTTTGATTGACACCATGGATTAGGCCAGGCCCACCTGGGTTACCCTCATGTTTGATGGAGAGTACAGATTAGGCCAGGCCCACCCAGGGTAGCCTGAATATTGATTGAAACAAAGGATTAGGCCAGGCCCAACCAGGCCAGCCTGACATTTCATGTAGACCAAGGATTCTACCAGGCCCACAGCAGGCTAGACACTCTTTTGATTGACACCCACCATTTGATTGAGACCAGAGATTTGCACAGGCCCACACAGGCTAGTTTGCCTTTTGATTGACAACACGTCTGAGGCCAGGCCGACATCCGATAGCACGCCAATTTACTGATATCCTGGGTTAGGCCAGGGACACCCAGGCAGGACATCATTTTGATCGACACCAATGATTAGGCCACACCCACCCAGTATATCCTACCTCTTGATTGACGCCACAGGCTAGCCTTCCTTGTGACTAAGACCACTGATTAGGCCAGGCCCACCCAGGCTAGGCTGCCTTTTGATTGACACCACTGATTAGGCAGGCCCAGAAAGGCTATCCTGCTTTTTGATTGACACCACTGATTAGGCCAGGCCGAGAAAGGCTATCCTACTCTTTGATTGAAACCACTGATTAGCCCAGGCTCACGCTTTGTAGGCTCCCTTTTGATCAAATCCACTGATGACGCCAGGCCTACCCATGCTGGCCTGCCTTTTGATTGTCACCACTGATTAGGCCAGGCCCACCCAGGTTAGCCTCCCTTTTGATCACCAATACTGATTAGGCCAGACCCACCCAGGCTAGCCTCCCTTTGGAATGACATTGTACATTACACAGGCCGACCAAGGCTAGCCTGCCTTTTGATGACACCACTGATTACTCCAGTTCCACCAAGGCTAGCCTGCTTTTTGAGCGATTCTATGTATTAGGTAAGTACCTCAATGGCTAGCATCCCTTTTTATCGACACCACGCATTGGGCCAGGCGCACCCACGGTAGCCCTGTATCAATAGACACCACGGATTAGGCCAAGCCCACTTAGGCACCCTGCCTTTTGTTCGACACCACTGATTATGCCAGGCCCACCCAGGGTAGCCTGCCTTTGGATTGACACCACTGATTAGGCCAGGCCCACCCAGGCTAGACTGAATTTTGATCCACACCACCCATTAGGCCAGGAGAACCCAGGAGAGCCTACCTCTTGATTGATATCATGGATTAGTCTGGGCCCACCCAGGATACACTTGCTTTGGATTGACACCACTGATGAGGCCAGGCCCACCCAGGCTAGCCTGTCATTTGACAGAGACCACGATTAGACCTTACCCACTAAGACTAACCTGCCTTTAGACCGACAAGACTGGTTAAGCCAGGCCCACCCAGGCTAGCCTGCTTTTTGATTGAAACCACTGATTAGGCCAGGCCCACCTGGCTAGCCTGACTTTTGATTGCCAACAGTGATCATACCAGCCAACACTGGCTAGCCTCCCATTTGATGGAGACCACGATTAAGGACAGGCCCAAATAGGGTAGCCGGATGTTGGATGTCACACCTGATTAGGTCAGGCCCACCCCGGCTAGTGTACCGAATCATGGCAACCAAGGATTAGGCCAAGCCCACTCAGCCTAGCCTGCATTTTGATCGACACCGCTTATTAGCCAGGTCCACCAAGGCTAGCCAACATTTTGATTGACACCATGGATTAGGCCAGGCCCACCTGGGTTACCCTCATGTTTGATGGAGAGTACAGATTAGGCCAGGCCCAACCACGGTAGCCTGAATATTGATTGAAACAAAGGATTAGGCCAGGCCCAACCAGGCCAGCCTGACATTTCATGTAGACCAAGGATTCTACCAGGCCCACAGCAGGCTAGACACTCTTTTGATTGACACCCACCATTTGATTGAGACCAGAGATTTGCACAGGCCCACACAGGCTAGTTTGCCTTTTGATTGACAACACGCCTGAGGCCAGGCCGACCTCCGATAGCACGCCAATTTACTGATATCCTAGGTTAGGCCAGGGACACCCAGGCAGGACATCATTTTGATCGACACCAATGATTAGGCCACACCCACCCAGTATATCCTACCTCTTGATTGACGCCACAGGCTAGCCTTCCTTGTGACTAAGACCACTGATTAGGCCAGGCCCACCCAGGCTAGGCTGCCTTTTGATTGACACCACTGATTAGGCAGGCCCAGAAAGGCTATCCTGCTTTTTGATTGACACCACTGATTAGGCCAGGCCGAGAAAGGCTATCCTACTCTTTGATTGAAACCACTGATTAGCCCAGGCTCACCCTTTGTAGCCACCCTTTTGATCAAAACCACTGATTAGGCCAGGCCCACCCATGCAGGCCTGCCTTTTGATTGTCACCACTGATTAGGCCAGGCCCACGCAGGTTAGCCTGCCTTTTGATCACCAATACTGATTAGGCCAGACCCACCCAGGCTAGCCTCCCTTTTGAATGACATCGTACATTACCCAGGCCGACCAAGGCTAGCCTGCCTTTTGATGACACCACTGATTACTCCAGTTCCACCAAGGCTAGCCTGCTTTTTCAGCGACGCTATGTATTAGGTAAGTACCTGAACGGCTAGCGTCCCTTTTTATCGACACCACGCATTGGGCTAGGCGCACGCACGGTAGGCTCTGTATCAATAGACACCACGGATTAGGCCAAGCCCACTTAGGCACCCTGCCTTTTGTTCGACACCACTGATCATGCCAGGCCCACCCAGGGTAGCCTGCCTTTGGATTGACACCACTGATTAGGCCAGGCCCACCCAGGCTAGACTGAATTTTGATCCACACCACCCATTAGGCCAGGAGAACCCAGGAGAGCGTACCTCTTGATTGATATCATGGATTAGTCTGGGCCCACCCAGGATACACTTGCTTTGGATTGACACCACTGATGAGGCCAGGCCCACCCAGGCTAGCCTGTCATTTGACAGAGACCACGATTAGACCTTACCCCACTAAGACTAACCTGACTTTAGATCGACAAGACTGGTTAAGCCAGGCCCACCAGGCTAGCCTGCTTTTTGATTGAAACCACTGATTCGCCCAGGCCCACCTGGCTAGCCTGACTTTTGATTGACAACAGTGATCATGCCAGCCAACACTGGCTAGCCTCCCATTTGATGGAGACCACAATTAAGGACAGGCCCAAATAGGGTAGCAGGATGTTGGATGTCACACCTGATTAGGTCAGGCCCACCCCGGCTAGTGTACCGAATCATGGCAACCAAGGATTAGGCCAAGCCCACTCAGCCTAGCCTGCCTTTTGATCGACACCGCTTATTAGGCCAGGTCCACCAAGGCTAGCCAACATTTTGATTGACACCATGGATTAGGCCAGGCCCACCTGGGTTACCCTCATGTTTGATGGAGAGTACAGATTAGGCCAGGCCCACCCAGGGTAGCCTGAATATTGATTGAAACAAAGGATTAGGCCAGGCCCAACCAGGCCAGCCTGACATTTCATGTAGACCAAGGATTCTACCAGGCCCACAGCAGGCTACACACTCTTTTGATTGACACCCACCATTTGATTGAGACTAGAGATTTGCACAGGCCCACACAGGCTAGTTTGCCTTTTGATTGACACCACTGATTAGGCAGGCCCAGAAAGGCTATCCTGCTTTTTGATTGACACCACTGATTAGGCCAGGCCGAGAAAGGCTATCCTACTCTTTGATTGAAACCACTGATTAGCCCAGGCTCACGCTTTGTAGCCTCCCTTTTGATCAAATCCACTGATGACGCCAGGCCTACCCATGCTGGCCTGCCTTTTGATTGTCACCACTGATTAGGCCAGGCCCAACCAGGTTAGCCTCCCTTTTGATCACCAATACTGATTAGGCCAGACCCACCCAGGCTAGCCTCCCTTTTGAATGACATTGTACATTACACAGGCCGACCAAGGCTAGCCTGCCTTTTGATGACACCACTGATTACTCCAGTTCCACCAAGGCTAGCCTGGTTTTTGAGCGATGCTATGTATTAGGTAAGTACCTCAATGGCTAGCGTCCCTTTTTATCGACACCACGCATTGGGCCAGGCGCAAACACGGTAGCCCTGTATCAATAGACACCACGGATTAGGCCAAGCCCACTTAGGCACCCTGCCTTTTGTTCGACACCACTGATTATGCCAGGCCCAACCAGGGTAGCCTGCCTTTGGATTGACACCACTGATTAGGCCAGGCCCACCCAGGCTAGACTGAATTTTGATCCACACCACCCATTAGGCCAGGAGAACCCAGGAGAGCGTACTTCTTGATTGATATCATGGATTAGTCTGGGCCCACCCAGGATACACTTGCTTTGGATTGACACCACTGATGAGGCCAGGCCCACCCAGGCTAGCCTGTCACTTGGCAGAGACCACGATTAGACCTTACCCACTCAGACTAACCTGCCTTTAGACCGACAAGACTGGTTAAGCCAGGCCCACCCAGGCTAGCCTGCTTTTTGATTGAAACCACTGATTAGGCCAGGCCCAACTGGCTAGCCTGACTTTTGATTGCCAACAGTGATCATGCCAGCCAACACTGGCTAGCCTCCCATTTGATGGAGACCACGATTAAGGACAGGCCCAAATAGGGTAGCCGGATGTTGGATGTCACACCTGATTAGGTCAGGCCCACCCCGGCTTGTGTACCGAATCATGGCAACCAAGGATTAGGCCAAGCCCACTCAGCCTAGCCTGCCTTTTGATCGACACCGTTTATTAGGCCAGGTCCACCAAGGCTAGCCAACATTTTGATTGACACCATGGATTAGGCCAGGCCCACCTGGGTTACCCTCATGTTTGATGGAGAGTACAGATTAGGCCAGGCCCACCCAGGGTAGCCTGAATATTGATTGAAACAAAGGATTAGGCCAGGCCCAACCAGGCCAGCCTGACATTTCATGTACACCAAGGATTCTACCAGGCCCACAGCAGGCTAGACACTCTTTTGATTGACACCCACCATTTGATTGAGACCAGAGATTTGCACAGGCCCACACAGGCTAGTTTGCCTTTTGATTGACAACACGCCTGAGGCCAGGGCGACCTCCGATAGCACGCCAATTTACTGATATCCTAGGTTAGGCCAGGGACACACAGGCAGGACATCATTTTGATCGACACCAATGATTAGGCCACACCCACCCAGTATATCCTATCTCTTGATTGACGCCACAGGCTCGCCTTCCGTGTGACTAAGACCACTGATTAGGCCAGGCCCACCCAGGCTAGGCTGCCTTTTGATTGACACCACTGATTAGGCAGGCCCAGAAAGGCTATCCTGCTTTTTGATTGACACCACTGATTAGGCCAGGCCGAGAAAGGCTATCCTACTCTTTGATTGAAACCACTGATTAGCCCAGGCTCACCCTTTGTAGCCTCCCTTTTGATCAAAACCACTGATTAGGCCAGGCCCACCCATGCAGGCCTGCCTTTTGATTGTCACCACTGATTAGGCCAGGCCCACGCAGGTTAGCCTGCCTTTTGATCACCAATACTGATTAGGCCAGACCCACCCAGGCTAGCCTCCCTTTTGAATGACATCGTACATTACCCAGGCCGACCAAGGCTAGCCTGCCTTTTGATGACACCACTGATTACTCCAGTTCCACCAAGGCTAGCCTGCTTTTTCAGCGACGCTATGTATTAGGTAAGTACCTGAACGGCTAGCGTCCCTTTTTATCGACACCACGCATTGGGCTAGGCGCACGCACGGTAGGCTCTGTATCAATAGACACCACGGATTAGGCCAAGCCCACTTAGGCACCCTGCCTTTTGTTCGACACCACTGATCATGCCAGGCCCACCCAGGGTAGCCTGCCTTTGGATTGACACCACTGATTAGGCCAGGCCCACCCAGGCTAGACTGAATTTTGATCCACACCACCCATTAGGCCAGGAGAACCCAGGAGAGCGTACCTCTTGATTGATATCATGGATTAGTCTGGGCCCACCCAGGATACACTTGCTTTGGATTGACACCACTGATGAGGCCAGGCCCACCCAGGCTAGCCTGTCATTTGACAGAGACCACGATTAGACCTTACCCCACTAAGACTAACCTGACTTTAGATCGACAAGACTGGTTAAGCCAGGCCCACCAGGCTAGCCTGCTTTTTGATTGAAACCACTGATTCGCCCAGGCCCACCTGGCTAGCCTGACTTTTGATTGACAACAGTGATCATGCCAGCCAACACTGGCTAGCCTCCCATTTGATGGAGACCACAATTAAGGACAGGCCCAAATAGGGTAGCAGGATGTTGGATGTCACACCTGATTAGGTCAGGCCCACCCCGGCTAGTGTACCGAATCATGGCAACCAAGGATTAGGCCAAGCCCACTCAGCCTAGCCTGCCTTTTGATCGACACCGCTTATTAGGCCACGTCCACCAAGGCTAGCCAACATTTTGATTGACACCATGGATTAGGCCAGGCCCACCTGGGTTACCCTCATGTTTGATGGAGAGTACAGATTAGGCCAGGCCCACCCAGGGTAGCCTGAATATTGATTGAAACAAAGGATTAGGCCAGGCCCAACCAGGCCAGCCTGACATTTCATGTAGACCAAGGATTCTACCAGGCCCACAGCAGGCTAGACACTCTTTTGATTGACACCCACCATTTGATTGAGACCAGAGATTTGCACAGGCCCACACAGGCTAGTTTGCCTTTTGATTGACAACACGTCTGAGGCCAGGCCGACATCCGATAGCACGCCAATTTACTGATATCCTGGGTTAGGCCAGGGACACCCAGGCAGGACATCATTTTGATCGACACCAATGATTAGGCCACACCCACCCAGTATATCCTACCTCTTGATTGACGCCACAGGCTAGCCTTCCTTGTGACTAAGACCACTGATTAGGCCAGGCCCACTGAGGCTAGGCTGCCTTTTGATTGACACCACTGATTAGGCAGGCCCAGAAAGGCTATCCTGCTTTTTGATTGACACCACTGATTAGGCCAGGCCGAGAAAGGCTATCTTACTCTTTGATTGAAACCACTGATTAGCCCAGGCTCACGCTTTGTAGCCTCCCTTTTGATCAAATCCACTAATGACGCCAGGCCTACCCATGCTGGCCTGCCTTTTGATTGTCACCACTGATTAGGCCAGGCCCACGCAGGTTAGCCTGCCTTTTGATAACCAATACTGATTAGGCCAGACCCACCCAGGCTAGCCTCCCTTTTGAATGACATCGTACATTACCCAGGCCGACCAAGGCTAGCCTGCCTTTTGATGACACCACTGATTACTCCAGTTCCACCAAGGCTAGCCTGCTTTTTCAGCGACGCTATGTATTAGGTAAGTACCTCAACGGCTAGCGTCCCTTTTTATCGACACCACGCATTGGGCTAGGCGCACGCACGGTAGGCTCTGTATCAATAGACACCACGGATTAGGCCAAGCCCACTTAGGCAACCTGCCTTTTGTTCGACACCACTGATCATGCCAGGCCCACCCAGGGTAGCCTGCCTTTGGATTGACACCACTGATTAGGCCAGGCCCACCCAGGCTAGACTGAATTTTGATCCACACCACCCATTAGGCCAGGAGAACCCAGGAGAGTGTACCTCTTGATTGATATCATGGATTAGTCTGGGCCCACCCAGGATACACTTGCTTTGGATTGACACCACTGATGAGGCCAGGCCCACCCAGGCTAGCCTGTCATTTGACAGAGACCACGATTAGACCTTACCCACTCAGACTAACCTGACTTTAGATCGAAAAGACTGGTTAAGCCAGGCCCACCAGGCTAGCCTGCTTTTTGATTGAAACCAGTGATTAGGCCAGGCCCACCTGGCTAGCCTGACTTTTGATTGAGAACGGTGATCATGCCAGCCAACACTGGCTAGCCTCCCATTTGATGGAGACCACGATTAAGGCCAGTCCCAAATAGGGTAGCCGGATGTTGGATGTCACACCTGATTAGGTCAGGCCCACCCCGGCTTGTGTACCGAATCATGGCAACCAAGGATTAGGCCAAGCTCACTCAGCCTCACCTGCCTTTTGATCGACACTGCTTATTAGGCCAGGTCCACAAAGGCTAGCCAACATTTTGATTGACACCATGGATTAGGCCAGGCCCGCCTGGGTTACCCTCATGTTTGATGGAGAGTACAGATTAGGCCAGGCCCACCCAGGGTAGCCTGAATATTGATTGAAACAAAGGATTAGGCCAGGCCCAACCAGGCCAGCCTGACATTTCATGTAGACCAAGGATTCTACCAGGCCCACAGCAGGCTAGACACTCTTTTGATTGACACCCACCATTTGATTGAGACCAGAGATTTGCACAGGCCCACACAGGCTAGTTTGCCTTTTGATTGAAAACACGCCTGAGGCCAGGCCGACCTCCGATAGCACGCCAATTTACTGAGATCCTGGGTTAGGCCAGGGACACCCAGGCAGGACATCATTTTGTTCGACACCAATGATTAGGCCACACCCACCCAGTATATCCTACCTCTTGATTGACACCACAGGCTAGCCTTCCTTGTGACTAAGACCACTGATTAGGCCAGGCCCACCGAGGCTAGGCTGCCTTTTGATTGACACCACTGATTAGGCAGGCCCAGAAAGGCTATCCTGCTTTTTGATTGACACCAGTGATTAGGCCAGGCCGAGAAAGGCTATCCTACTCTTTGATTGAAACCACTGATTAGCCCAGGCTCACTCTTTGTAGCCTCCCTTTTGATCAAAACCACTGATTAGGCCAGGCCCACCCATGCTGGCCTGCCTGTTGTTTGTCACCACTGATTAGGCCAGGCCCACCCAGGTTAGCCTGTCATTTGACAGAGACCACGATTAGACCTTACCCACTAAGACTAACCTGACTTTAGATCGACAAGACTGGTTAAGCCAGGCCCACCAGGCTAGCCTGCTTTTTGATTGAAACCACTGATTAGGCCAGGCCCACCTGGCTAGCTTGACTTTTGATTGCCAACAGTGATCATGCCAGCCAACAATGGCTAGCCTCCCATTTGATGGAGACCACGATTAAGGACAGGCCCAAATAGGGTAGCAGGATGTTGGATGTCACACCTGATTAGGTCAGGCCCACCCCGGCTAGTGTACCGAATCATGGCAACCAAGGATTAGGCCAAGCCCACTCAGCCTAGCCTGCCTTTTGATCGACACCGCTTATTAGGCCAGGTCCACCAAGGATAGCCAACACTTTGATTGACACCGTGGATTAGGCCATGCGCACCTGGGTTACCCTCATGTTTGATGGAGAGTACAGATTAGGCCAGGCCCACCCAGGGTAGCCTGAATATTGATTGAAACAAAGGATTAGGCCAGGCCCCACCAGGCCAGCCTGATATTTCATGTAGAGCAAGAATTCTACCAGGCCCACAGCAGGCTAGACCCTCTTTGATTGACACCCACCATTTGATTGAGACCAGAGATTTGCACAGGCCCACACAGGCTAGTTTGCGTTCTGATTGACAACACGCCTGAGGCCAGGCCGACCTCCGATAGCACGCCAATTTACTGAGATCCTGGGTTAGGCCAGGGACACCCAGGCAGGACATCATTTTGTTCGACACCAATGATTAGGCCACACCCACCCAGTATATCCTACCTCTTGATTGACACCACAGGCTAGCCTTCCTTGTGACTAAGACCACTGATTAGGCCAGGCCCACCGAGGCTAGGCTGCCTTTTGATTGACACCACTGATTAGGCAGGCCCAGAAAGGCTATCCTGCTTTTTGATTGACACCACTGATTAGGCCAGGCCGAGAAAGGCTATCCTACTCTTTGATTGAAACCACTGATTAGCCCAGGCTCACTCTTTGTAGCCTCCCTTTTGATCAAAACCACTGATTAGGCCAGGCCCACCCATGCTGGCCTGCCTGTTGTTTGTCACCACTGATGAGGCCAGGCCCACCCAGGTTAGCCTGTCATTTGACAGAGACCACGATTAGACCTTACCCACTAAGAGTAAGCTGCCTTTAGATCGACAAGACTGGTTAAGCCAGGCCCACCCAGGCTAGCCTGCTTTTTGATTGAAACCACTGATTAGGCCAGGCCCACCTGGCTAGCCTGACTTTTGATTGACAACAGTGATCATGCCAGCCAACACTGGCTAGCCTCCCATTTGATGGAGACCACGATTAAGGACAGGCCCAAATAGGGTAGCCGGATGTTGGATGTCACACCTGATTAGGTCAGGCCCACCCCGGCTAGTGTACCGAATCATGGCAACCAAGGATTAGGCCAAGCCCACTCAGCCTAGCCTGCCTTTTGATCGACACCGCTTATTAGGCCAGGTCCACCAAGGCTAGCCAACATTTGATTGACACCATGGATTAGGCCAGGCCCACCTGGGTTACCCTCATGTTTGATGGAGAGTACAGATTAAGCCAGGCCCACCCAGAGTAGCCTGAATATTGATTGAAACAAAGGATTAGGCCAGGCCCAACCAGGCCAGCCTGACATTTCATGTAGACCAAGGATTCTACCAGGCCCACAGCAGGCTAGACACTCTTTTGATTGACACCCACCATTTGATTGAGACCAGAGATTTGCACAGGCCCACACAGGCTAGTTTGCCTTTTGATTGACAACACGCCTGAGGCCAGGCCGACCTCCGATAGCACGCCAATTTACTGAGATCCTGGGTTAGGCCAGGGACACCCAGGCAGGACATCATTTTGATCGACACCAATGATTAGGCCACACCCACCCAGTATATCCTACCTCTTGATTGACGCCACAGGCTAGCCTTCCTTGTGACTAAGACCACTGATTAGGCCAGGCCCACCCAGGCTAGGCTGCCTTTTGACTGACACCACTGATTAGGCAGGCCCAGAAAGGCTATCCTGCTTTTTGATTGACACCACTCATTAGGCCAGGCTGAGAAAGGCTATCCTACTCTTTGATTGAAACCACTGATTAGCCCAGGCTCACCCTTTGTAGCCTCCATTTTGATCAAAACCACTGATTAGGCCAGGCCCACGCATGCTGGCCTGCCTTTTGATTGTCACCACTGATTATGCCAGGCCCACCCAGGTTAGCCTGCCTTTTGATCACCAATACTGATTAGGCCAGACCCACCCAGGCTAGCCTCCCTTTTGAATGACATCGTATATTACCCAGGCCGACCAAGGCTAGCCTGCCTTTTGATGACACCACTGATTACTCCAGTTCCACCAAGGCTAGCCTGCCTTTTCAGCGACGCAATGTATTAGGTAAGTAGCTCAATGGCTAGCGTCCCTTTTTATCGACACCACGTATTGGGCCAGGCGCACCCACGGTTGCCCTGTATCAATAGACACCACGGATTAGGCCAAGCCCACTTAGGCACCCTGCCTTTTGTTCGACACCACTGATTATGCCAGGCCCACCCAGGGTAGCCTGCCTTTGGATTGACACCACTGATTAGGCCAGGCCCACCCAGGCTAGACTGAATTTTGATCCACACCACCCATTAGGCCAGGAAAACCCAGGAGAGCCTACCTCTTGATTGATATCATGGATTAGTCTGGGCCCACCCAGGATACACTTGCTTTGGATTGACACCACTGATGACGCCAGGCCCACCCAGGCTAGCCTGTCATTTGACAGAGACCACGATTAGACCTTACCCACTAAGACTCACCTGCCTTTAGATCGACAAGACTGGTTAAGGCAGGCCCACCCAGGCTAGCCTGCTTTTTGATTGAAACCACTGATTAGGCCAGGCCCACCTGGCTAGCCTGACTTTTGATTGACAACAGTGATCATGCCAGCCAACACTGGCTAGCCTCCCATTTTCGGAGACCACGATTAAGGACAGTCCCAAATAGGGTAGCCGGATGTTGGATGTCACACCTGATTAGTTCAGGCCCACCCCGGCTTGTGTACCGAATCATGGCAACCAAGGATTAGGCCAAGCCCACTCAGCCTAGCCTGCATTTTGATCGACACCGCTTATTAGCCAGGTCCACCAAGAATAGCCAACATTTTGATTGACACCATGGATTAGGCCAGGCCCACCTGGGTTACCCTCATGTTTGATGGAGAGTACAGATTAGGCCAGGCCAACCCAGGGTAGCCTGAATATTGATTGAAACAAAGGATTAGGCCAGCCCAACCAGGCCAGCCTGACATTTCATGTAGACCAAGGATTCTACCAGGCCCACAGCAGGCTAGACACTCTTTTGATTGACACCCACCATTTGATTGAGACCAGAGATTTGCACAGGCCCACACAGGCTAGTTTGCCTTTTGATTGACAACACGTCTGAGGCCAGGCCGACATCCGATAGCACGCCAATTTACTGATATCCTGGGTTAGGCCAGGGACACCCAGCCAGGACATCATTTTGTTCGACACCAATGATTAGGCCACACCCACCCAGTACATTCAACCTCTTGATTGACGCCAGAGGCTAGCCTTCCTTGTGACTAAGACCACTGATTAGGCCAGGCCCACCCAGGCTAGGCTGCCTTTTGATTGACACCACTGATTAGGCAGGCCCAGAAAGGCTATCCTGCTTTTTGATTGACACCACTGATTACGCCAGGCCGAGAAAGGCTATCCTACTCTTTGATTGAAACCACTGATTAGCCCAGGCTCACGCTTTGTAGCCTCCCTTTTGATCAAATCCACTGATGACGCCAGGCCTACCCATGCTGGCCTGCCTTTTGATTGTCACCACTGATTAGGCCAGGCCCACCCAGGTTAGCGTCCCTTTTGATCACCAATACTGATTAGGCCAGACCCACCCAGGCTAGCCTCCCTTTTGAATGACATCGTACATTACACAGGCCGACCAAGGCTAGCCTGCCTTTTGATGACACCACTGATTACTCCAGTTCCACCAAGGCTAGCCTGCTTTTTGAGCGACGCTATGTATTAGGTAGGTACCTCAATGGCTAGCGTCCCTTTTTATCGACACCACGCATTGGGCCAGGCGCACCCACGGTAGCCTCTGCATCAATAGACACCACGGATTAGGCCAAGCCCACTTAGGCACCCTGCCTTTTGTTCGACACCACTGATTATGCCAGGCCCACCCAGGGTAGCCTGCCTTTGGATTGACACCACTGATTAGGCCAGGCCCACCCAGGCTAGACTGAATTTTGATCCACACCACCCATTAGGCCAGGAGAACCCAGGAGAGCCTACCTCTTCATTGATATCATGGATTAGTCTGGGCCCACCCAGGATACACTTGCTTTGGATTGACACCACTGATGAGGCCAGGCCCACCCAGGCTAGCCTGTCATTTGACAGAGACCACGATTAGACCTTACCCACTAAGACTAACCTGCCTTTAGATCGACAAGACTGGTTAAGCCAGGCCCACCCAGGCTAGCCTGCTTTTTGATTGAAACCACTGATTAGGCCAGGCCCACTTGGCTAGCCTGACTTTTGATTGACAACAGTGATCATGCCACCCAACACTGGCTAGCCTCCCTTTTGATGGAGACCACGATTAAGGACAGGCCCAAATAGGGTAGCCGGATGTTGGATGTCACACCTGATTAGGTCAGGCCCACCCCGGCTAGTGTACCGAATCATGGCAACCAAGGATTAGGCCAAGCCCACTCAGCCTAGCCTGCCTTTTGATCGACACCGCTTATTAGGCCAGGTCCACCAAGGCTAGCCAACATTTTGATTGACAGCATGGATTAGGCCAGGCCCACCTGGGTTACCCTCATGTTTGATGGAGAGTACAGGTTAGGCCAGGCCCAACCAGGCCAGCCTGACATTTCATGTAGACCAAGGATTCTACCAGGCCCACAGCAGGCTAGACACTCTTTTGATTGACACCCACCATTTGACTGAGACTAGAGATTTGCACAGGCCCACACAGGCTAGTTTGCCTTTTGATTGACAACACGTCTGAGGCCAGGCCGACCTCCGATAGCACGCCAATTTATTGATATCCTGGGTTAGGTCAGGGAGACTCAGGCAGGACATCATTTTGATCGACACCAATGATTAGGCCACACCCACCCAGTATACCCTACCTCTTGATTGACGCCACAGGCTAGCCTTCCTTGTGATTAAGACCACTGATTAGGCCAGGCCCACCCAGGCTAGGCTGGCTTTTGATTGACACAACTGATTAGGCAGGCCCAGAAAGGCTATCCTGCTTTTTGATTGACACCACTGATTAGGCCAGGCCGAGAAAGGCTATCCTACTCTTTGATTGAAACCACTGATTAGGCCAGGCACACCCTTTTTAGCCTTCCTTTTGATCAAAACCACTGATTAGGCCAGGCCCACCCATGCTGGCCTGCCTTTTGATTGTCACCACTGATTAGGCCAGGCCCACCCAGGTTAGCCTGCCTTTTGAACACCAATACTGATTAGGCCAGACCCACCCAGGCTAGCCTCCCTTTTGAATGACATCGTACATTACCCAGGCCGACCAAGGCTAGCCTGCCTTTTGATGACACCACTGATTACTCCAGTTACACCAAGGCTAGCCTGCTTTTTTAGCGACGCTATGTATTAGGTAAGTACCTCAATGGCTAGCGTCCCTTTTTATCGACACCACGCATTGGGCCAGGCACCCCCACGGTAGGCTCTGCATCAATAGACACCACGGATTAGGCCAAGCCCACTTAGGCACCCTGCCTTTTGCTCGACACCACTGATTATGCCAGGCCCACCCAGGGTAGCCTGCCTTTAGATTGACACCACTGATTAGGCCAGGCCCACCCAGGCTAGACTGAATTTTGATCCACACCACACATTAGGCCAGGAGAACTCAGGAGAGCCTACATCTTGATTGATATCATGGATTAGTCTGGGCCCACCCAGGATACACTTGCTTTGGATTGACACCACTGATGGGGCCAGGCCCACCCAGGCTAGCCTGTCATTTGACAGAGACCACGATTAGACCTTACCCACTAAGACTAACCTGCCTTTAGATCGACAAGACTGGTTAAGCCAGGCCCACCCAGGCTAGCCTGCTTTTTGATTGAAACCACTGATTAGGCCAGGCCCACCTGGCTAGCCTGACTTTTGATTGACAACAGTGATCATGCCAGCCAACACTGGCTAGCCTCCCATTTGATGGAGACCACGATTAAGGACAGGCCCAGATAGGGTAGCCGGATGTTGGATGTCACACCTGATTAGGTCAGGCCCACCCCGGCTAGTGTACCGAATCATGGCAACCAAGGATTAGGCCAAGCCCACTCAGCCTAGCCTGCCTTTTGATCGACACCGCTTATTAGGCCAGGTCCACCAAGGCTAGCCAACATTTTGATTGACAGCATGGATTAGGCCAGGCCCACCTGGGTTACCCTCATGTTTGATGGAGAGTATAGGTTAGGCCAGGCCCAACCAGGCCAGCCTGACATTTCATGTAGACCAAGGATTCTACCAGGCCCACAGCAGGCTAGACACTCTTTTGATTGACACGTACCGTTTGATTGAGATCAGAGATTTGCACAGGCCCACACAGGCTAGTTTGCCTTTTGATTGACAACACGCCTGAGGCCAGGCCGACCTCCGATAGCACGCCAATTTACTGATATCCTGGGTTAGGCCAGGGACACCCAGGCAGGATATCATTTTGATCGACACCAATGATTAGGCCACACCCACCCAGTATATCCTACCTCTTGATTGACGCCACAGGCTAGCCTTCCTTGTGACTAAGACCACTGATTAGGCCAGGCCCACCCAGGCTAGGCTGCCTTTTGATTGACACCACTGATTAGGCAGGCCCAGAAAGGCTATCCTGCTTTTTGATTGACACCACTGATTAGGCCAGGCCGAGAAAGGCTATCCTACTCTTTGATTGAAACCACTGATTAGGCCAGGCTTAGCCTTTGTAGCCTCCCTTTTGATCAAAACCACTGATTAGGCCAGGCCCACCCATGCTGGCCTGCCTTTTGATTGTCACCACTGATTAGGCCAGGCCCACCCAGGTTAGCCTGCCTTTTGAACACCAATACTGATTAGGCCAGACCCACCCAGGCTAGCCTCCCTTTTGAATGACATCGTACATTACCCAGGCCGACCAAGGCTAGCCTGCCTTTTGATGACACCACTGATTACTCCAGTTACACCAAGGCTAGCCTGCTTTTTGAGCGACGCTATGTATTAGGTAAGTACCTCAATGGCTAGCGTCCCTTTTTATCGACACCACGCATTGGGCCAGGCACCCCCACGGTAGGCTCTGCATCAATAGACACCACGGATTAGGCCAAGCCCACTTAGGCACCCTGCCTTTTGCTCGACACCACTGATTATGCCAGGCCCACCCAGGGTAGCCTGCCTTTAGATTGACACCACTGATTAGGCCAGGCCCACCCAGGCTAGACTGAATTTTGATCCACACCACACATTAGGCCAGGAGAACTCAGGAGAGCCTACATCTTGATTGATATCATGGATTAGTCTGGGCCCACCCAGGATACACTTGCTTTGGATTGACACCACTGATGGGGCCAGGCCCACCCAGGCTAGCCTGTCATTTGACAGAGACCACGATTAGACCTTACCCACTAAGACTAACCTGCCTTTAGATCGACAAGACTGGTTAAGCCAGGCCCACCCAGGCTAGCCTGCTTTTTGATTGAAACCACTGATTAGGCCAGGCCCACCTGGCTAGCCTGACTTTTGATTGACAACAGTGATCATGCCAGCCAACACTGGCTAGCCTCCCATTTGATGGAGACCACGATTAAGGACAGGCCCAGATAGGGTAGCCGGATGTTGGATGTCACACCTGATTAGGTCAGGCCCACCCCGGCTAGTGTACCGAATCATGGCAACCAAGGATTAGGCCAAGCCCACTCAGCCTAGCCTGCCTTTTGATCGACACCGCTTATTAGGCCAGGTCCACCAAGGCTAGCCAACATTTTGATTGACAGCATGGATTAGGCCAGGCCCACCTGGGTTACCCTCATGTTTGATGGAGAGTATAGGTTAGGCCAGGCCCAACCAGGCCAGCCTGACATTTCATGTAGACCAAGGATTCTACCAGGCCCACAGCAGGCTAGACACTCTTTTGATTGACACGTACCGTTTGATTGAGATCAGAGATTTGCACAGGCCCACACAGGCTAGTTTGCCTTTTGATTGACAACACGCCTGAGGCCAGGCCGACCTCCGATAGCACGCCAATTTACTGATATCCTGGGTTAGGCCAGGGACACCCAGGCAGGACATCATTTTGATCGACACCAATGATTAGGCCACACCCACCCAGTATATCCTACCTCTTGATTGACGCCACAGGCTAGCCTTCCTTGTGACTAAGACCACTGATTAGGCCAGGCCCACCGAGGCTAGGCTGCCTTTTGATTGACACCACTGATTAGGCAGGCCCAGAAAGGCTATCCTGCTTTTTGATTGACACCACTGATTAGGCCAGGCCGAGAAAGGCTATCCTACTCTTTGATTGAAACCACTGATTAGGCCAGGCTTACCCTTTGTAGCCTCCCTTTTGATCAAAACCACTGATTAGGCCAGGCCCACCCATGCTGGCCTGCCTTTTGATTGTCACCACTGATTAGGCCAGGCCCACCCAGGTTAGCCTCCCTTTTGATCACCAATACTGATTAGGCCAGACCCACCCAGGCTAGCCTCCCTTTTGAATGACATCGGACATTACCCAGGCCGACCAAGGCTAGCCTGCCTTTTGATGACACCACTGATTACTCCAGTTCCACCAAGGCTAGCCTGCTTTGTGAGCGACGCTATGTATTAGGTAAGTACCTCAATGGCTAGCGTCCCTTTTTATCGACACCACGCATTGGGCCAGGCGCACCCACGGTAGGCTCTGCATCAATAGACACCACGGATTAGGCCAAGCCCACTTAGGCACCCTGCCTTCTGTTCGACACCACTGATTATGCCAGGCCCCCCCAGGGTAGTCTGCCTTTGGATTGACACCACTGATTAGGCCAGGCCCACCCAGGCTAGACTGAATTTTGATCCAAACCACCCATTAGGCCAGGAGAACCCAGGAGAGCCTACCTAATGATTGATATCATGGATTAGTCTGGGCCCACGCAGGATACACTTGCTTTGGATTGACACCACTGATGAGGCCAGGCCCACCCAGGCTAGCCTGTCATTTGACAGAGACCACGATTAGACCTTACCCACTAAGACTAACCTGCCTTTAGATCGACAAGACTGGTTAAGCCAGGCCCACCCAGGCTAGCCTGCTTTTTGATTGAAACCACTGATTAGGCCAGGCCCACCTGGCTAGCCTGACTTTTGATTGACAACAGTGATCATGCCAGCCAACACTGGCTAGCCTCCCATTTGATGGAGACCACGATTAAGGACAGGCCCAAATAGGGTAGCCGGATGTTGGATGTCACACCTGATTAGGTCAGGCCCACCCCGGCTAGCGTACCGAATCATGGCAACCAAGGATTAGGCCAAGCCCACTCAGCCTAGCCTGCCTTTTGATCGACACCGCTTATTAGGCCAGGTCCACCAGGGCTAGCCAACATTTTGATTGACACCATGGATTAGGCCAAGCCCACCTGGGTTACCCTCATGTTTGATGGAGAATACAGATTAGGCCATGCCCACCCAGCGTAGCCTGAATATTGATTGAAACAAAGGATTAGGCCAGGCCCAACCAGGCCAGCCTGACATTTCATGTAGACCAAGGATTCTACCAGGCCCACAGCAGGCTAGACACTCTTTTGATTGACACCCACCATTTGATTGAGACCAGAGATTTGCACAGGCCCACACAGGCTAGTTTGCCTTTTGATTGACAACACGTCTGAGGCCAGGCCGACATCCGATAGCACGCCAATTTACTGATATCCTGGGTTAGGCCAGGGACACCCAGGCAGGACATCATTTTGATCGACACCAATGATTAGGCCACACCCACCCAGTATATCCTACCTCTTGATTGACGCCAGAGGCTAGCCTTCCTTGTGACTAAGACCACTGATTAGGCCAGGCCCACCCATTCTAGGCTGCCTTTTGATTGACACCACTGATTAGGCAGGCCCAGAAAGGCTATCCTGCTTTTTGATTGACACCACTGATTAGGCCAGGCCGAGAAAGGCTATCCTACTCTTTGATTGAAACCACTGATTAGCCCAGGCTCACCCTTTGTAGCCTCCCTTTTGATCAAAACCACTGATTAGGCCAGGCCCACCCATGCTGGCCTGCCTTTTGATTGTCACCACTGATTAGGCCAGGCCCATCCAGGTTAGCCTCCCTTTTGATCACCAATACTGATTAGGCCAGACCCACCCAGGCTAGCCTCCCTTTTGAATGACATCGTACATTACCCAGGCCGACCAAGGCTAGCCTGCCTTTTGATGACACCACTGATTACTCCAGTTACACCAAGGCTAGCCTGCTTTTTGAGTGACGCTATGTATTAGGTATGTACCTCAATGGCTAGCGTCCCTTTTTATCGACACCACGCATTGGGCCAGGCACCCCCACGGTAGGCTCTGTATCAATAGACACCACGGATTAGGCCAAGCCCACTTAGGCACCCTGCCTTTTGTTCGACACCACTGATTATGCCAGGCCCACCCAGGGTAGCCTGCCTTTGGATTGACACCACTGATTAGGCCAGGCCCACCCAGGCTAGACTGAATTTTGATCCACACCACCCATTAGGCCAGGAGAACCCAGGAGAGCGTACCTCTTGATTGATATCATGGATTAGTCTGGGCCAACCCAGGATACACTTGCTTAGGATTGACACCACTGATGAGGCCAGGCCCACCCAGGCTAGCCTGTCATTTGACAGAGACCATGATTAGACCTTACCCACTAAGACTAACCTGCCTTTAGATCGACAAGACTGGTTAAGCCAGGCCCACCCAGGCTAGCCTGCTTTTTGATTGAAACCACTGATTAGGCCAGGCCCACCTGGCTAGCCTGACTTTTGATTGACAACAGTGATCATGCCAGCCAACACTGGCTAGCCTCGCATTTGATGGAGACCACGATTAAGGACAGGCCCAAATAGGGTAGCCGGATGTTGGATGTCACACCTGATTAGGTCAGGCCCACCCCGGCTAGTGTATCGAATCATGGCAACCAAGGATTAGGCCAAGCCCACTCAGCCTAGCCTGCCTTGTGATCGACACTGCTTATTAGGCCAGGTCCACCAAGGCTAGCCAACATTTTGATTGACTCATGGATTAGGCCAGGCCCACCTGGGTTACCCTCATGTTTGATGGAGAGTACAGATTAGGCCAGGCCCACCCAGGGTAGCCTGAATATTGACTGAAACAAAGGATTAGGACAGGCCCCACCAGGCCAACGTGACATTTCATGTAGACCAATGGTTGTACCAGGCCCACAACAGGCTTGACACTCTTTTGATTGACACCCACCATTTGATTGAGACCAGAGATTTGCACAGGCCCACACAGGCTAGTTTGCCTTTTGATTGACAACACGCCTGAGGCCAGGCCAACCTCCGATAGCACGCCAATTTACTGATATCCTGGGTTAGGCCAGGGTAACCCAGGCAGGACATCATTTTGATCGACACCAATGATTAGGCCACACCCACCCAGTATATCCTACCTCTTGATTGACGCCACAGGCTAGCCTTCCTTGTGACTAAGACCACTGATTAGGCCAGGCCCACCAAGGCTAGGCTGCCTTTTGATTGACACCACTGATTAGGCAGGCCCAGAAAGGCTATCCTGCTTTTTGATTGACACTACTGATTAGGCCAGGCCGAGAAAGGCTATCCTACTCTTTGATTGAAACCACTGATTATGCCAGGCTCACCCTTTGTAGCCTCCGTTTTGATCAAAACCACTGATTAGGCCAGGCCCAACCATGCTGGCCTGCCTTTTGATTGTCACCACTGATTAGGCCAGGCCCACCCAGGTTAGCCTCCCTTTTGATCACCAATACTGATTAGGCCAGACCCACCGAGGCTAGCCTCCCTTTTGAATGACACCGTACATTACCCAGGCCGACCAAGGCTAGCCTGCCTTTTGATGACACCACTGATTACTCCAGTTCCACCAAGGCTAGCCTGCTTTTTGAGCGACGCTATGTATTAGGTAAGTACCTCAATGGCTAGCGTCCCTTTTTATCGACACCACTCATTGGGCCAGGCGCACCCACGGTAGGCTGTGTATCAATAGACAGGACGGATTAGGCGAAGCCCACTTAGGCACCCTGCCTTTTGTTCGACACCACTGATTATGCCAGGCCCACCCAGGGTAGCCTGCCTTTGGATTGACACCACTGATTAGGCCAGGCCCACCCAGGCTAGACTGAATTTTGATCCACACCACCCATTAGGCCAGGAGAACCCAGGAGAGCCTACCTCTTGATTGATATCATGGATTAGTCTGGGCCCACCCAGGATACACTTGCTTTGGATTGACACCACTGATGAGGCCAGGCCCACCCAGGCTAGCCTGTCATTTGACAGAGACCACGATTAGACCTTATCCACTAAGACTAACCTGCCTTTAGATCGACAAGACTGGTTAAGCCAGGCCCACCCAGGCTAGCCTGCTTTTTGATTGAAACCACTGATTAGGCCAGGCCCACCTGGCTAGCCTGACTTTTGATTGAAAACAGTGATCATGCCAGGCCAACACTGGCTAGCCTCCCATTTGATGGAGACCACGATTAAGGACAGGCCCAAATAGGGTAGCCGGATGTTGGATGTCACACCTGATTAGGTGAGGCCCACCCCGTCTAGTGTACTGAATCATGGCAACCAAGGATTAGGCCAAGCCCACTCAGCCTAGCCTGCCTTTTGATCGACACCGCTTATTAGGCCAGGTCCACCAAGGCTAGCCAACATTTTGATTGACACCATGGATTAGGCCAGGCCCACCTGGGTTACCCTCATGTTTGATGGAGAGTACAGATTAGGCCAGGCCCACCCAGGGTAGCCTGAATATTGATTGAAACAAAGGATTAGGCCAGGCCCAACCAGGCCAGCCTGACATTTCATGTAGACCAAGGATTCTACCAGGCCCACAGCAGGCTAGACACTCTTTTGATGGACACCCACAATTTGATTGAGACCAGAGATTTGCACAGGCCCACACAGGCTAGTTTGCCTTTTGAATGACAACACGCCTGAGGCCAGGCCGACCTCCGATAGCACGCCAATTTACTGATATCCTGGGTTAGGCCAGGGACACCCAGGCAGGACATCATTTTGATCGACACCAATGATTAGGCCACACCCACCCAGTATATCCTACCTCTTGATTGACGCCACAGGCTAGCCTTCCTTGTGACTAAGACCACTGATTAGGCCAGGTCCACCCAGGGTATCATGGTCTTTGTACAACCCAATGATTAGGTCAGGCGGCCCACCGTGGCTAGATTGCCTTTGGATGACACCACGGATTAGGCCAGGCCCACCCAGGATAGACGACCTGTTGATTGACATCATGAATTACGACACGGCCATCCAGGCTAGCCTGCCTTGAATTGACACCACTGATTAGACCAGGCCCACTGAAGCTAGCCTGCCTCTTGATGAACCACTGATTCTGGAACGCCCAGCCAGGATAGCCTACACCTTGATTGACAGCATGGACTAGGCCAGGCCCAGTCAGGCAAGACTGCCTTTTGAGTGACACCACTCATGAGGCCACACCCATCCAGGATAGCCTACCTCTTGATTGACACCATAGATTAGGTTACACATATCCAGGATAGCCTCCCCCTTGATTGACAGCATGGACGAGGCCAGGCCCATCCAGGCAAGAATGCCCTTTGAGTGACACCACTGATGAGGCCACACCCATCCAGGAAGGACTACTTCTTGATGGACACCATAGAATAGGTTACGCCCACCCAGGACAGCCTACCCCTTGATGGACATCATGATAGGGGCCAGGCCAACCCAGGCTACAATAGTGTTTGATTGACACCACTGATAAGGCCCAGTCCACCCAGGATAGCCTGACTTTTGATCCACACTACCCATTAGGCCAGGAGAACCCAGGAGAGCCTACCTCTTGATTGATATCATGGATTAGGCTGTGCCCACCCAGGATACACTAGGTTTTGATGGACACCACGTATTATGCCAGGCCTACCCAGGCTCTCCTGCTTTTTGAATGACACCACGGAATAGGTCAGGCCCACCAAGGTTAGCCTCCCTTTTGATCAACACCACTGATTAGGCCAGGCCTACCCATGCTAGCCACCCATTTAAATGACATCATGCATTACCCCAGGCTGAACAAGGCTAGCCTGCTTTTTGAGCGACACTGTGTATTAGGCTAGTCCCTCAATGGCTAGCCTCCCTTTTGATCGACACCATGCATTAGGTCAGGCACACCCACGGTAGCCTGTGTTTCAATCGATAACACGGATTAGGCCAGGCCCACCCAGGCAACCTGCCTTTTGATTGACACCACTGATTAGGCAGGCCCAGAAAGGCTATCCTGCTTTTTGATTGACATCACTGATAAGACCAGGCCGAGAAAGGCTATCCTACTCTTTGATTGAAACCACTGATTAGGCCAGGCTCACCCTTTGTAGCCTCCCTTTTGATCAAAATCACTGATTAGGCCAGGCCCACCCATGCTGGCCTGCCTTATGATTGTCACCACTGACTAGGTCAGGCCCACCCAGGTTAGCTTCCCTTTCGATCACCAATACTGATTGGGCCAGACCCACCCAGGCTAGCCTCCCTTTTGAATGACATCGTACATTACCCAGGCCGACCAAGGCTAGCCTGCCTTTTGATGACACCACTGATTACTCCAGTTCCACCAAGGCTAGCCTGCTTTTTGAGCGACGCTATGTATTAGGTAAGTACCTCAATGGCTAGCGTCCCTTTTTATCGACAGCACGCATTGGGCCTGGCGCACCCACGGTAGGCTCTGCATCAATAGACACCACGGATTAGGCCAAGGCCACTTAGGCACCCTGCGTTTTGTTCGACACCACTGATTATGCCAGGCCCACCCAGGGTCGCCTGCCTTTGGATTGACACCACTGATTAGGCCAGGCCCACCCAGGCTAGCCTGAATATTGATTGAAACAAAGGATTAGGCCAGGCCCAACCAGGCCAGCCTGACATTTCATGTAGACCAAGGATTCTACCAGGCCCACAGCAGGCTAGACACTCTTTTGATTGACACCCACCATTTGATTGAGACCATAGATTTGCACAGCCCCACACAGGCTAGTTTGCCTTTTGATTGACAACACGCCTGAGGCCAGGCCGCCCTGCGATAGCAGGCCAATTTACTGATATCGTGGGTTAGGCCAGGGACACCGAAGGAGGACAGCATTTTGATCGACACCAATGATTAGGCCCCACCCACCCAGTATATCCTACCTCTTGATTGACGCCACAGGCTAGCCTTCCTTGTGACTAAGACCACTGATTAGGCCAGGCCCACCCAGGCTAGGCTGCTTTTTGATTGACACCACTGATTAGGCAGGCCCAGAAAGGCTATCCTGCTTTTTGATTGACACCACTTATTAGGCCAGGCCGAGAAAGGCTATCCTACTCTTTGATTGAAACCACTGATTAGGCCAGGCTCACCCTTTGTAGCCTCCCTTTTGATCAACACCACTGATGAGGCCAGGCCCACCCATGCTGGCCTGCCTTTTGATTGTCACCACTGATTAGGCCAGGCCCACCCAGGTTAGCCTCCCTTTTGATCACCAATACTGATTAGGCCAGACCCACCAAGGCTAGCCTCCCTTTTGAATGACACCGTACATTACCCAGGCCGACCAAGGCTAGCCTGCCTTTTGATGACACCACTGATTATTCCAGTTCCACCAAGGCTAGCCTGCTTTTTGAGCGACGCTATGTATTAGGTAAGTACCTCAATGGCTAGCGTCCCTTTTTATCGACACCACGCATTGGGCCAGGCGCACCCACAGTAGGCTCTGCATCAATAGACACCACGGATTAGGCCAATCCCACTTAGGCACCCTGCCTTTTGTTCGACACCACTGATTATGCCTGGCCCACCCAGGGTAGCCTGCGTTTGGATTGACACCACTGATTAGCCTAGGCCCACCCAGGCTAGACTGAATTTTGATCCACACCACCTATTAGGCCAGGAGAACCCAGGAGAGCCCAATATCATGGATTAGTCTGGGCCCACCCAGGATACACTTGCTTTGGATTGACACCACTGATGAGGCCAGGCCCACCCAGGCTAGCCTGTCATTTGACAGAGACCACGATTAGACCTTACCGACTAAGACTAACCTGCCTTTAGATCGACAAGACTGGTTAAGCCAGGCCCACCCAGGCTAGCCTGCTTTTTGATTGAAACCACTGATTAGGCCAGGCCCACCTGGCTAGCCTGACTTTTGATTGACAACAGTGATCATGCCAGCCAACACTGGCTAGCCTCCCATTTGATGGAGACCACGATTAAGGACAGGCCCAAATAGGGTAGCCGGATGTTGGATGTCACACCTGATTAGGTCAGGCCCACCCCGGCTAGCGTACCGAATCATGGCAACCAAGGATTAGGCCAAGCCCACTCAGCCTAGCCTGCCTTTTGATCGACACCGCTTATTAGGCCAGGTCCACCAGGGCTAGCCAACATTTTGATTGACACCATGGATTAGGCCAAGCCCACCTGGGTTACCCTCATGTTTGATGGAGAATACAGATTAGGCCATGCCCACCCAGCGTAGCCTGAATATTGATTGAAACAAAGGATTAGGCCAGGCCCAACCAGGCCAGCCTGACATTTCATGTAGACCAAGGATTCTACCAGGCCCACAGCAGGCTAGACACTCTTTTGATTGACACCCACCATTTGATTGAGACCAGAGATTTGCACAGGCCCACACAGGCTAGTTTGCCTTTTGATTGACAACACGTCTGAGGCCAGGCCGACATCCGATAGCACGCCAATTTACTGATATCCTGGGTTAGGCCAGGGACACCCAGGCAGGACATCATTTTGATCGACACCAATGATTAGGCCACACCCACCCAGTATATCCTACCTCTTGATTGACGCCAGAGGCTAGCCTTCCTTGTGACTGAGACCACTGATTAGGCCAGGCCCACCCATTCTAGGCTGCCTTTTGATTGACACCACTGATTAGGCAGGCCCAGAAAGGCTATCCTGCTTTTTGATTGACACCACTGATTAGGCCAGGCCGAGAAAGGCTATCCTACTCTTTGATTGAAACCACTGATTAGCCCAGGCTCACCCTTTGTAGCCTCCCTTTTGATCAAAACCACTGATTAGGCCAGGCCCACCCATGCTGGCCTGCCTTTTGATTGTCACCACTGATTAGGCCAGGCCCATCCAGGTTAGCCTCCCTTTTGATCACCAATACTGATTAGGCCAGACCCACCCAGGCTAGCCTCCCTTTTGAATGACATCGTACATTACCCAGGCCGACCAAGGCTAGCCTGCCTTTTGATGACACCACTGATTACTCCAGTTACACCAAGGCTAGCCTGCTTTTTGAGTGACGCTATGTATTAGGTATGTACCTCAATGGCTAGCGTCCCTTTTTATCGACACCACGCATTGGGCCAGGCGCTCCCAGGGTAGGCTCTGCATCAATAGACACCACGGATTAGGCCAAGCCCACTTAGGCACCCTGCCTTTTGTTCGACACCACTGATTATGCCAGGCCCACCCAGGGTAGCCTGCCTTTGGATTGACACCACTGATTAGGCCAGGCCCACCCAGGCTAGACTGAATTTTGATCCACACCACCCATTAGGCCAGGAGAACCCAGGAGAGCGTACCTCTTGATTGATATCATGGATTAGTCTGGGCCAACCCAGGATACACTTGCTTAGGATTGACACCACTGATGAGGCCAGGCCCACCCAGGCTAGCCTGTCATTTGACAGAGACCATGATTAGACCTTACCCACTAAGACTAACCTGCCTTTAGATGGACAAGACTGGTTAAGCCAGGCCCACCCAGGCTAGCCTGCTTTTTGATTGAAACCACTGATTAGGCCAGGCCCACCTGGCTAGCCTGACTTTTGATTGACAACAGTGATCATGCCAGCCAACACTGGCTAGCCTCCCATTTGATGGAGACCACGATTAAGGACAGGCCCAAATAGGGTAGCCGGATGTTGGATGTCACACCTGATTAGGTCAGGCCCACCCC
Source organism: Rangifer tarandus platyrhynchus (assembly GCA_949782905.1). NCBI lineage: Eukaryota > Metazoa > Chordata > Mammalia > Artiodactyla > Cervidae > Rangifer > Rangifer tarandus. Next base: position 6,792,627 of record OX460343.1, on the reverse strand, counting down.
GGCTAGCGTACCGAATCATGGCAACCAAGGATTAGGCCAGCCCACTCAGCCTAGCCTGCCTTGTGATCGACACTGCTTATTAGGCCAGGTCCACCAAGGCTAGCCAACATTTTGATTGACTCATGGATTAGGCCAGGCCCACCTGGGTTACCCTCATGTTTGATGAAGAGTACAGATTAGGCCAGGCCCACCCAGGGTAGCCTGAATATTGACTGAAACAAAGGATTAGGACAGGCCCCACCAGGCCAACGTGACATTTCATGTAGACCAATGGTTGTACCAGGCCCACAACAGGCTTGACACTCTTTTGATTGACACCCACCATTTGATTGAGACCAGAGATTTGCACAGGCCCACACAGGCTAGTTTGCCTTTTGATTGACAACACGCCTGAGGCCAGGCCAACCTCCGATAGCACGCCAATTTACTGATATCCTGGGTTAGGCCAGGGTAACCCAGGCAGGACATCATTTTGATCGACACCAATGATTAGGCCACACCCACCCAGTATATCCTACCTCTTGATTGACGCCACAGGCTAGCCTTCCTTGTGACTAAGACCACTGATTAGGCCAGGCCCACCAAGGCTAGGCTGCCTTTTGATTGACACCACTGATTAGGCAGGCCCAGAAAGGCTATCCTGCTTTTTGATTGACACCACTGATTAGGCCAGGCCGAGAAAGGCTATCCTACTCTTTGATTTAAACCACTGATTAGGCCAGGCTTACCCTTTGTAGCCTCCCTTTTGATCAAAACCACTGATTAGGCCAGGCCCACCCATGCTGGCCTGCCTTTTGATTGTCACCACTGATTAGGCCAGGCCCACCCAGGTTAGCCTCCCTTTTGATCACCAATACTGATTAGGCCAGACCCACCCAGGCTAGCCTCCCTTTTGAATGACATCGTACATTACCCAGGCCGACCAAGGCTAGCCTGCCTTTTGATGACACCACTGATTACTCCAGTTCCACCAAGGCTAGCCTGCTATTTGAGCGACGCTATGTATTAGGTAAGTACCTCAATGGCTAGCGTCCCTTTTTATCGACACCACGCATTGGGCCAGGCACCCCCACGGTAGGCTCTGCATCAATAGACACCACGGATTAGGCCAAGCCCACTTAGGCACCCTGCCTTTTGCTCGACACCACTGATTATGCCAGGCCCACCCAGGGTAGCCTGCCTTTGGATTGACACCACTGATTAGGCCAGGCCCACCCAGGCTAGACTGAATTTTGATCCACACCACCCATTAGGCCAGGAGAACCCAGGAGAGCCTACCTCTTGATTGATATCATGGATTAGTCTGGGCCCACCCAGGATACACTTGCTTTGGATTGACACCACTGATGGAGCCAGGCCCACCCAGGCTAGCCTGTCATTTGACAGAGACCACGATTAGACCTTACCCACTAAGACTAACCTGCCTTTAGATCGACAAGACTGGTTAAGCCAGGCCCACCCAGGCTAGCCTGCTTTTTGATTGAAACCACTGATTAGGCCAGGCCCACCTGGCTAGCCTGACTTTTGATTGACAACAGTGATCATGCCAGCCAACACTGGCTAGCCTCCCATTTGATGGAGACCACGATTAAGGACAGGCCCAAATAGGGTAGCCGGATGTTGGATGTCACACCTGATTAGGTCAGGCCCACCCCGGCTAGTGTACCGAATCATGGCAACAAAGGATTAGGCCAAGCCCACTCAGCCTAGCCTGCCTTTTGATCGACACCGCTTATTAGGCCAGGTCCACCAAGGCTAGCCAACATTTTGATTGACACCGTGGATTAGGCCAGGCCCACATGGGTTACCCTCATGTTTGATGGAGAGTACAGGTTAGGCCAGGCCCAACCAGGGTAGCCTGAATATTGATTGAAACAAAGGATTAGGCCAGGCTCAACCAGGCCAGCCTGACATTTCATGTAGACCAAGGATTCTACCAGGCCCACAGCAGGCTAGACACTCTTTTGATTGACACCCACCGTTTGATTGAGACCAGAGATTTGCACAGGCCCACACAGGCTAGTTTGCCTTTTGATTGACAACACGCCTGAGGCCAGGCCGACCTCCGATAGCACGCCAATTTACTGATATCCTGGGTTAGGCCAGGGACACCCAGGCAGGACATCATTTTGTTCGACACCAATGATTAGGCCACACCCACCCAGTACATTCAACCTCTTGATTGACGCCACAGGCTAGCCTTCCTTGTGACTAAGACCACTGATTAGGCCAGGCCCACCCAGGCTAGGCTGCCTTTTGATTGACACCACTGATTAGGCAGGCCCAGAAAGGCTATCCTGCTTTTTGATTGACACCACTTATTAGGCCAGGCCGAGAAAGGCTATCCTACTCTTTGATTGAAACCACTGATTAGCCCAGGCTCACCCTTTGAAGCCTCCCTTTTGATCAAAACCACTGATTAGGAGAGGCCCACCCAGGTTAGCCTCCCTTTTGATCACCAATACTGATTAGGCCAGACCCACCCAGGCTAGCCTCCCTTTTGAATGACATCGTACATTACCCAGGCCGACCAAGGCTAGCCTGCCTTTTGATGACACCACTGATTACTCCAGTTCCACCAAGGCTAGCCTGCTTTTTGAGCGACGCTATGTATTAGGTAGGTACCTCAATGGCTAGCGTCCCTTTTTATCGACACCACGCATTGGGCCAGGCGCACCCACGGTAGCCTCTGCATCAATAGACACCACGGATTAGGCCAAGCCCACTTAGGCACCCTGCCTTTTGTTCGACACCACTGATTATGCCAGGCCCACCCAGGGTAGCCTGCCTTTGGATTGACACCACTGATTAGGCCAGGCCCACCCAGGCTAGACTGAATTTTGATCCACACCACCCATTAGGCCAGGAGAACCCAGGAGAGCCTACCTCTTCATTGATATCATGGATTAGTCTGGGACCACCCAGGATACACTTGCTTTGGATTGACACCACTGATGAGGCCAGGCCCACCCAGGCTAGCCTGTCATTTGACAGAGACCACGATTAGACCTTACCCACTAAGACTAACCTGCCTTTAGATCGACAAGACTGGTTAAGCCAGGCCCACCCAGGCTAGCCTGCTTTTTGATTGAAACCACTGATTAGGCCAGGCCCACTTGGCTAGCCTGACTTTTGATTGACAACAGTGATCATGCCAGCCAACACTGGCTAGCCTCCCTTTTGATGGAGACCACGATTAAGGACAGGCCCAAATAGGGTAGCCGGATGTTGGATGTCACACCTGATTAGGTCAGGCCCACCCCGGCTAGTGTACCGAATCATGGCAACCAAGGATTAGGCCAAGCCCACTCAGCCTAGCCTGCCTTTTGATCGACACCGCTTATTAGGCCAGGTCCACCAAGGCTAGCCAACATTTTGATTGACAGCATGGATTAGGCCAGGCCCACCTGGGTTACCCTCATGTTTGATGTAGAGTACAGGTTAGGCCAGGCCCAACCAGGCCAGCCTGACATTTCATGTAGACCAAGGATTCTACCAGGCCCACAGCAGGCTAGACACTCTTTTGATTGACACCCACCATTTGATTGAGACTAGAGATTTGCACAGGCCCACACAGGCTAGTTTGCCTTTTGATTGACAACACGCCTGAGGCCAGGCCGACCTCCGATAGCACGCCAATTTATTGATATCCTGGGTTAGGTCAGGGAGACTCAGGCAGGACATCATTTTGTTCGACACCAATGATTAGGCGACACCCACCCAGTATACCCTACCTCTTGATTGACGCCACAGGCTAGCCTTCCTTGTGATTAAGACCACTGATTAGGCCAGGCCCACGCAGGCTAGGCTGGCTTTTGATTGACACCACTGATTAGGCAGGCCCAGAAAGGCTATCCTGCTTTTTGATTGACACCACTGATTAGGCCAGGACGAGAAAGGCTATCCTACTCTTTGACTGAAACCACTGATTAGGCCAGGCTCACCCTTTTTAGCCTTCCTTTTGATCAAAACCACTGATTAGGCCAGGCCCAACCATGCTGGCCTGCCTTTTGATTGTCACAACTGATTAGGCCAGGCCCACCCAGGTTAGCCTGCCTTTTGAACACCAATACTGATTAGGCCAGACCCACCCAGGCTAGCCTCCCTTTTGAATGACATCGTACATTACCCAGGCCGACCAAGGCTAGCCTGCCTTTTGATGACACCACTGATTACTCCAGTTACACCAAGGCTAGCCTGCTTTTTTAGCGATGCTATGTATTAGGTAAGTACCTCAATGGCTAGCGTCCCTTTTTATCGACACCACGCATTGGGCCAGGCACCCCCACGGTAGGCTCTGCATCAATAGACACCACGGATTAGGCCAAGCCCACTTAGGCACCCTGCCTTTTGCTCGACACCACTGATTATGCCAGGCCCACCCAGGGTAGCCTGCCTTTAGATTGACACCACTGATTAGGCCAGGCCCACCCAGGCTAGACTGAATTTTGATCCACACCACACATTAGGCCAGGAGAACTCAGGAGAGCCTACATCTTGATTGATATCATGGATTAGTCTGGGCCCACCCAGGATACACTTGCTTTGGATTGACACCACTGATGGGGCCAGGCCGACCCAGGCTAGCCTGTCATTTGACAGAGACCACGATTAGACCTTACCCACTAAGACTAACCTGCCTTTAGATCGACAAGACTGGTTAAGCCAGGCCCACCCAGGCTAGCCTGCTTTTTGATTGAAACCACTGATTAGGCCAGGCCCACCTGGCTAGCCTGACTTTTGATTGACAACAGTGATCATGCCTGCCAACACTGGCTAGCCTCCCATTTGATGGAGACCACGATTAAGGACAGGCCCAAATAGGGTAGCCGGATGTTGGATGTCACACCTGATTAGGTCAGGCCCACCCCGACTAGTGTACCGAATCATGGCAACCAAGGATTAGGCCAAGCCCACTCAGCCTAGCCTGCCTTTTGATCGACACCGCTTATTAGGCCAGGTCCACCAAGGCTAGCCAACATTTTGATTGACACCGTGGATTAGGCCAGGCCCACATGGGTTACCCTCATGTTTGATGGAGAGTACAGGTTAGGCCAGGCCCAACCAGGGTAGCCTGAATATTGATTGAAACAAAGGATTAGGCCAGGCTCAACCAGGCCAGCCTGACATTTCATGTAGACCAAGGATTCTACCAGGCCCACAGCAGGCTAGACACTCTTTTGATTGACACCCACCATTTGATTGAGACCAGAGATTTGCACAGGCCCACACAGGCTAGTTTGCCTTTTGATTGACAACACGCCTGAGGCCAGGCCGACCTCCGATAGCACGCCAATTTACTGATATCCTGGGTTAGGCCAGGGACACCCAGCAAGGACATCATTTTGTTCGACACCAATGATTAGGCCACACCCACCCAGTACAATCAACCTCTTGATTGACGCCACAGGCTAGCCTTCCTTGTGACTAAGACCACTGATTAGGCCAGGCCCACCCAGGCTAGGCTGCCTTTTGATTGACACCACTGATTAGGCAGGCCCAGAAAGGCTATCCTGCTTTTTGATTGACACCACTTATTAGGCCAGGCCGAGAAAGGCTATCTTACTCTTTGATTGAAACCACTGATTAGCCCAGGCTCACCCTTTGAAGCCTCCCTTTTGATCAAAACCACTGTTTAGGCCAGGCCCACCCAGGTTAGCCTCCCTTTTGATCACCAATACTGATTAGGCCAGACCCACCCAGGCTAGCCTCCCTTTTGAATGACATCGTACATTACCCAGGCCGACCAAGGCTAGCCTGCCTTTTGATGACACCACTGATTACTCCAGTTCCACCAAGGCTAGCCTGCTTTGTGAGCGACGCTATGTATTAGGTAAGTACCTCAGTGGCTAGCGTCCCTTTTTATCGACACCACGCATTGGGCCAGGCGTACCCACGGTAGGCTCTGCATCAATAGATACCACGGATTAGGCCAAGCCCACTTAGGCACCCTGCCTTTTGTTCGACACCACTGATTATGCCAGGCCCCACCAGGGTAGTCTGCCTTTGGATTGACACCACTGATTAGGGCAGGCCCACCCAGGCTAGACTGAATTTTGATCCAAACCACCCATTAGGCCAGGAGAACCCAGGAGAGCCTACCTCATGATTGATATCATGGATTAGGCTGGGCCCACGCAGGATACACTTGCTTTGGATTGACACCACTGATGAGGCCAGGCCCACCCAGGCTAGCCTGTCATTTGACAGAGACCACGATTAGACCTTACCCATTAAGACTAACCTGCCTTTAGATGGACAAGACTGGTTAAGCCAGGCCCACCCAGGCTAGCCTGCTTTTTGATTGAAACCACTGATTAGGCCAGGCCCCCCTGGCTAGCCTGACTTTTGATTGACAACAGTGATCATGCCAGCCAACACTGGCTAGCCTCGCATTTGATGGAGACCACGATTAAGGACAGGCACAAATAGGGTAGCCGGATATTGGATGTCACACCTGATTAAGTCAGGCCCACCCCGGCTAGTGTACCGAATCATGGCAACCAAGGATTAGGCCAAGCCCACTCAGCCAAGCCTGCCTTTTGATCGACACCGCTTATTAGGCCAGGTCCACCAAGGCTAGCCAACATTTTGATTGACTCCATGGATTAGGCCAGGCCCACCTGGGTTACCCTCATGTTTGATGGAGAGTACAGGTTAGGCCAGGCCCAACCAGGGCAGCCTGACATTTCATGTAGACCAAGGATTCTACCAGGCCCACAGCAGGCTAGACCCTCTTTTGATTGACACCCACCATTAGATTGAGACCAGAGATTTGCACAGGCCCACACAGGCTAGTTTGCCTTTTGATTGACAACACGCCTGAGGCCAGGCCGACCTCCGATAGCACGCCAATTTACTGATATCCTGGGTTAGGCCAGGGACACCCAGGCAGGACATCATTTTGATCGACACCAATGATTAGGCCACACCCACCCAGTATATCCTACCTCTTGATTGACGCCACAGGCTAGCCTTCCTTGTGACTAAGACCACTGATTAGGCCAGGCCCACCCAGGCTAGGCTGCCTTTTGATTGACACCACTGATTAGGCAGTACCAGAAAGGCTATCCTGCTTTTTGATTGACACCACTGATTAGGCCAGGCCGAGAAAGGCTATCCTACTCTTTGATTGAAACCACTGATTAGCCCAGGCTCACCCTTTGTAGCCTCCCTTTTGATCAAAACCACTGATTAGGCCAGGCCCACCCATGCTGGCCTGCCTTTTGATTGTCACCACTGATTAGGCCAGGCCCACCCAGGTTAGCCTCCCTTTTGATCACCAATACTGATTAGGCCAGACCCACCCAGGCTAGCCTCCCTTTTGAATGACATCGTACATTACCCAGGCCGACCAAGGCTAGCCTGCCTTTTGATGACACCACTGATTACTCCAGTTCCACCAAGGCTAGCCTGTTTTTTGAGCGACGCTATGTATTAGGTAGGTACCTCAATGGCTAGCGTCCCTTTTTATCGATACCACGCATTGGGCCAGGCGCACCCACGGTAGGCTCTGCATCAGTAGACACCACGGATTAGGCCAAGCCCACTTAGGCACCCTGCCTTTTGTTCGACACCACTGATTATGCCAGGCCCACCCAGGGTAGCCTGCCTTTGGATTGACACCACTGATTAGGCCAGGCCCACCCAGGCTAGACTGAATTTTGATCCACACCACCCATTAGTCCAGGAGAACCCAGGAGAGCCTACCTCTTCATTGATATCATGGATTAGTCTGTGTCCACCCAGGATACACTTGCTTTGGATTGACACCACTGAATGGGCCAGGCCCACCCCGGCTAGCCTGTCATTTGACAGAGACCACGATTAGACCTTACCCACTAAGACTAACCTGCCTTTAGATCGACAAGACTGGTTAAGCCAGGCCCACCCAGGCTAGCCTGCTTTTTGATTGAAACCACTGATTAGGCCAAGCCCACTTGGCTAGCCTGACTTTTGATTGACAACAGTGATCATGCCAGCCAACACTGGCTAGCCTCCGTTTTGATGGAGACCACGATTAAGGACAGGCCCAAATAGGGTAGCCGGATGTTGGATGTCACACCTGATTAGGTCAGGCCCACCCCGGCTAGTGTACCGAATCATGGCAACCAAGGATTAGGCCAAGCCCACTCAGCCTAGCCTGCCTTTTGATCGACACCACTTATTAGGCCAGGTCCACCAAGGCTAGCCAACATTTTGATTGACAGCATGGATTAGGCCAGGCCCACCTGGGTTACCCTCATGTTTGATGGAGAGTATAGGTTAGGCCAGGCCCAACCAGGCCAGCCTGACATTTCATGTAGACCAAGGATTCTACCAGGCCCACAGCAGGCTAGACACTCTTTTGATTGACACCCACCATTTGATTGAGACTAGAGATTTGCACAGGCCCACAGAGGCTAGTTTGCCTTTTGATTGACAACACGCCTGAGGCCAGGGCGACATCCGATAGCACGCCAATTTACTGATATCCTGGGTTAGGCCAGGGACACCCAGGCAGGACATCATTTTGATCGACACCAATGATTAGGCCACACCCACCCAGTATACCCTGCCTCTTGATTGACGCCACAGGCTAGCCTTCCTTGTGATTAAGACCACTGATTAGGCCAGGCCCACCCAGGCTAGGCTGGCTTTTGATTGACACCACTGATTTGGCAGGCCCAGAAAGGCTATCCTGCTTTTTGATTGACACCACTGATTAGGCCAGGCCGAGAAAGGCTATCCTACTCTTTGATTGAAACCACTGATTAGGCCAGGCTCACCCTTTTTAGCCTTCCTTTTGATCAAAACCACTGATTAGGCCAGGCCCACCCATGCTGGCCTGCCTTTTGATTGTCACCACTGATTAGGCCAGGCCCACCCAGGTTAGCCTGCCTTTTGAACACCAATACTGGTTAGGCCAGACCCACCCAGGCTAGCCTCCCTTTTGAATGACATCGTACATTACCCAGGCCGACCAAGGCTAGCCTGCCTTTTGATGACACCACTGATTACTCCAGTTACACCAAGGCTAGCCTGCTTTGTGAGCGACGCTATGTATTAGGTAAGAACCTCAATGGCTAGCCTCCCTTTTTATCGATACCACGCATTGGTCCAGGCACCCCCACGGTAGGCTCTGCATCAATAGACACCACGGATTAGGCCAAGCCCACTTAGGCACCCTGCCTTTTGCTCGACACCACTGATTATGCCAGGCCCACCCAGGGTAGCCTGCCTTTAGATTGACACCACTGATTAGGCCAGGCCCACCCAGGCTAGACTGAATTTTGATCCACACCACACATTAGGCCAGGAGAACTCAGGAGAGCCTACATCTTGATTGATATCATGGATTAGTCTGGGCCCACCCAGGATACACTTGCTTTGGATTGACACCACTGATGGGGCCAGGCCCACCCAGGCTAGCCTGTCATTTGACAGAGACCACGATTAGACCTTACCCACTAAGACTAACCTGCCTTTAGATCGACAAGACTGGTTAAGCCAGGCCCACCCAGGCTAGCCTGCTTTTTGATTGAAACCAATGATTAGGCCAGGCCCACCTGGCTAGCCTGACTTTTGATAGACAACAGTGATCATGGAGCCAACACTGGCTAGCCTCCCATTTGATGGAGACCACGATTAAGGACAGGCCCAAATAGGTTAGCCGGATATTGGATGTCACACCTGATTAAGTCAGGCCCACCCCGGCTAGTGTACCGAATCATGGCAACCAAGGATTAGGCCAAGCCCACTCAGCCAAGCCTGCCTTTTGATCGACACCGCTTATTAGGCCAGGTCCACCAAGGCTAGCCAACATTTTGATTGACTCCATGGATTAGGCCAGGCCCACCTGGGTTACCCTCATGTTTGATGGAGAGTACAGGTTAGGCCAGGCCCAACCAGGGCAGCCTGACATTTCATGTAGACCAAGGATTCTACCAGGCCCACAGCAGGCTAGACCCTCTTTTGATTGACACCCACCATTAGATTGAGACCAGAGATTTGCACAGGCCCACACAGGCTAGTTTGCCTTTTGATTGACAACACGCCTGAGGCCAGGCCGACCTCCGATAGCACGCCAATTTACTGATATCCTGGGTTAGGCCAGGGACACCCAGGCAGGACATCATTTTGATCGACACCAATGATTAGGCCACACCCACCCAGTATATCCTACCTCTTGATTGACGCCACAGGCTAGCCTTCCTTGTGACTAAGACCACTGATTAGGCCAGGCCCACCCAGGCTAGGCTGCCTTTTGATTGACACCACTGATTAGGCAGTACCAGAAAGGCTATCCTGCTTTTTGATTGACACCACTGATTAGGCCAGGCCGAGAAAGGCTATCCTACTCTTTGATTGAAACCACTGATTAGCCCAGGCTCACCCTTTGTAGCCTCCCTTTTGATCAAAACCACTGATTAGGCCAGGCCCACCCATGCTGGCCTGCCTTTTGATTGTCACCACTGATTAGGCCAGGCCCACCCAGGTTAGCCTCCCTTTTGATCACCAATACTGATTAGGCCAGACCCACCCAGGCTAGCCTCCCTTTTGAATGACATCGTACATTACCCAGGCCGACCAAGGCTAGCCTGCCTTTTGATGACACCACTGATTACTCCAGTTCCACCAAGGCTAGCCTGTTTTTTGAGCGACGCTATGTATTAGGTAGGTACCTCAATGGCTAGCGTCCCTTTTTATCGATACCACGCATTGGGCCAGGCGCACCCACGGTAGGCTCTGCATCAGTAGACACCACGGATTAGGCCAAGCCCACTTAGGCACCCTGCCTTTTGTTCGACACCACTGATTATGCCAGGCCCACCCAGGGTAGCCTGCCTTTGGATTGACACCACTGATTAGGCCAGGCCCACCCAGGCTAGACTGAATTTTGATCCACACCACCCATTAGTCCAGGAGAACCCAGGAGAGCCTACCTCTTCATTGATATCATGGATTAGTCTGTGTCCACCCAGGATACACTTGCTTTGGATTGACACCACTGAATGGGCCAGGCCCACCCCGGCTAGCCTGTCATTTGACAGAGACCACGATTAGACCTTACCCACTAAGACTAACCTGCCTTTAGATCGACAAGACTGGTTAAGCCAGGCCCACCCAGGCTAGCCTGCTTTTTGATTGAAACCACTGATTAGGCCAAGCCCACTTGGCTAGCCTGACTTTTGATTGACAACAGTGATCATGCCAGCCAACACTGGCTAGCCTCCGTTTTGATGGAGACCACGATTAAGGACAGGCCCAAATAGGGTAGCCGGATGTTGGATGTCACACCTGATTAGGTCAGGCCCACCCCGGCTAGTGTACCGAATCATGGCAACCAAGGATTAGGCCAAGCCCACTCAGCCTAGCCTGCCTTTTGATCGACACCGCTTATTAGGCCAGGTCCACCAAGGCTAGCCAACATTTTGATTGACAGCATGGATTAGGCCAGGCCCACCTGGGTTACCCTCATGTTTGATGGAGAGTATAGGTTAGGCCAGGCCCAACCAGGCCAGCCTGACATTTCATGTAGACCAAGGATTCTACCAGGCCCACAGCAGGCTAGACACTCTTTTGATTGACACCCACCATTTGATTGAGACTAGAGATTTGCACAGGCCCACAGAGGCTAGTTTGCCTTTTGATTGACAACACGCCTGAGGCCAGGGCGACCTCCGATAGCACGCCAATTTACTGATATCCTGGGTTAGGCCAGGGACACCCAGGCAGGACATCATTTTGATCGACACCAATGATTAGGCCACACCCACCCAGTATACCCTACCTCTTGATTGACGCCACAGGCTAGCCTTCCTTGTGATTAAGACCACTGATTAGGCCAGGCCCACCCAGGCTAGGCTGGCTTTTGATTGACACCACTGTTTAGGCAGGCCCAGAAAGGCTATCCTGCTTTTTGATTGACACCACTGATTAGGCCAGGCCGAGAAAGGCTATCCTACTCTTTGATTGAAACCACTGATTAGGCCAGGCTCACCCTTTTTAGCCTTCCTTTTGATCAAAATCACTGATTAGGCCAGGCCCACCCATGCTGGCCTGCCTTTTGATCGACACCGCTTATTAGGCCAGGTCCACCAAGGCTAGCCAACATTTTGATTGACACCATGGATTAGGCCAGGCCCACCTGGGTTACCCTCATGTTTGATGGAGAGTACAGATTAGGCCAGGCCCACCTAGGGTAGCCTGAATATTGACTGAAACAAAGGATTAGGCCAGGCCCCACCAGGCCAACGTGTATTTCATGTAGACCAAGGATTCTACCAGGCCCACAGCAGGCTAGACACTCTTTTGATTGACACCCACCATTTGATTGAGACCAGAGATTTGCACAGGCCCACACAGGCTAGTTTGCCTTTTGATTGACAACACGCCTGAGGCCAGGCCGACCTCCAATAGCACGCCAATTTACTGATATCCTGGGTTAGGCCAGGGACACCCAGGCAGGACATCATTTTGATCGACACCAATGATTAGGCTACAACCACCCAGTATATCCTACCTCTTGATTGACGCCACAGGCTAGCCTTCCTTGTGACTAAGACCACTGATTAGGCCAGGCCCACCCAGGCTAGGCTGCCTTTTGATGGACACCACTGATTAGGCAGGCCCAGAAAGGCTATCCTGCTTTTTGATTGACACCACTGATTAGGCCAGGCCGAGAAAGGCTATCCTACTCTTTGATTGAAACCACTTATTAGGACAGGCTTACCCTTTGTAGCCTCCCTTTTGATCAAAACCACTGGTTAGGCCAGGCCCACCCATGCTGGCCTGCCTTTTGATTGTCACCACTGATTAGGCCAGGCCCACCCAGGTTAGCCTGCCTTTTGATCACCAATACTGATTAGGCCAGACCCACCCAGGCTAGCCTCCCTTTTGAATGACATCGTACATTACCCAGGCCGTCCAAGGCTAGCCTGCCTTTTGATGACACCACTGAGTACTCCATTTCCACCAAGGCTAGCCTGCTTTTTGAGCGACGCTATGTATTAGGTAAGTACCTCAATGGCTAGCGTCCCTTTTTATCGACACCACGCATTGGGCCAGGCGCACCCAGCGTAGGCTCTGCATCAATAGACACCACGGATTAGGCCAAGCCCGCTTAGGCACCCTGCTTTTGCTCGACACCACTGATTATGCCAGGCCCACCCAGGGTAGCCTGCCTTTGGATTGACACCAGTGATTAGGCCAGGCCCACCCAGGATAGACTGAATTTTGATCCACACCACCCATTAGGCCAGGAGAACCCAGGAGAGCCTACCTCTTGATTGATATCATGGATTAGTCTGGGCCCACCCAGTATACACTTGCTTTGGATTGACACCACTGATGAGGCCAGGCCACCCAGGCTAGCCTGTCACGTGACAGAGACCACGATTAGACCTTACCCACTAAGACTAACCTGCCTTTAGACCGACAAGACTGGTTAAGCCAGGCCCACCAGGCTAGCCTGCTTTTTGATTGAAACCACTGATTAGGCCAGGCCCCCCTGGCTAGCCTGACTTTTGTTTGACAACAGTGATCATGCCAGCCAACACTGGCTAGCCTCCCATTTGATGGAGACCACGATTAAGGACAGGCCCAAATAGGGTAGCCGGATGTTGGATGTCACACCTGATTAGGTCAGGCCCACCCCGGCTAGTGTACCGAATCATGGCAACCAAGGATTAGGCCAAGCCCACTCAGCCTAGCCTGCCTTTGCTCGACACCGCTTATTAGGCCAGGTCCACCAAGGCTAGCCAACATTTTGATTGACACCATGGATTAGGCCAGGCCCACCTGGGTTACCCTCATGTTTGATGGAGAGTACAGATTAGGCCAGGCCCACCTAGGTTAGCCTGAATATTGACTGAAACAAAGGATTAGGCCAGGCCCGACCAGGCCAACCTGTATTTCATGTAGACCAAGGAATCTACCAGGCCCACAGCAGGCTAGACACTCTTTTGATTGACACCCACCATTTGATTGAGACCAGAGATTTGCACAGGCCCACACAGGCTAGTTTGCCTTTTGATTGACAACACGCCTGAGGCCAGGCCGACCTCCAATAGCACGCCAATTTACTGATATCCTGGGTTAGGCCAGGGACACCCAGGCAGGACATCATTTTGATCGACACCAATGATTAGGCCACACCCACCCAGTATATCCTACCTCTTGATTGACGCCACAGGCTAGCCTTCCTTGTGACTAAGACCACTGATTAGGCCAGGCCCACCCAGGCTAGGCTGCCTTTTGATGGACACCACT